>JARPMR010000002.1:26417580-27617580 GCA_029955525.1 Oeneis ivallda | reverse complement strand
GTGAAAATTGTATCGACCTTTCTAGCGCAACTGCATGCAGCAAGAATTTATTCAAAAGAGAGTCCATTTAATTTCCGGTTCTAATATAATCAATTTAGGTGACATACATACTTTACTCAATTATCTCATCTAGAACAAAAGAAAATATACCGTGATTTGAGTGTGGCAATTTTTTACTTAAACAGACCTACCTACTTCCATCTATCTTTCAATATTCATAGTTCCACTTCTTCTAAGTTGGGACTAGGTCAGTTGTCTTCTGACACAAAAAGCCTTTGCCTAAAAAACCAGATAATTGGAACTGGTTCAAGAACTAAATTTTTTCTCAAATTAGAGAGCTTGATAAAAAATTACAATAAATATAAAGACACAAAACTATCCTCAGGAGTTGAAAGAATTCTAGAGCATTTTATCCAAGCTAAAAGCTTTTCGGAAAAACGCTGAGCGTTATGAAACAGTGTGCTCTTTCCAACTGTAGTTGGAACGAGGGTATTGTGTTTCTTTAACGAACGGAGCTGGGGCGACAGCGCTTGTATTGTTCCGTTCAAACAGCGCATGTTTTATGCATACAATGTCTTTTGGATGCTGAATAGGGACGTTTGTTGGCAGAAATTACTTGTTTCGTAGCTCCGGAGGGATGAGTTGTGCTAAAAATTCTGCCCTAAATACAATGTTTAAAAGTGATGTGAAGGATTTCTTTAAGCAATCACCTATGTATCACGGTGAAGGAAAACATGTATGTCTGAAAGTTCTCCATAAACATTATGGATCGTGTCTAAAAGTAGGCCGGTGATGGCTTGCGATGACTGATAGATTGAAAGGATTTAATTTTCCTGGAGGTACATAAACCTCAAACTAATATGATAATAGACGAATTGGCATTAAAAATTCGCCAAATTTTAATAATTTACAACCTGTTCAAGACAGATAACAAAACGTTCAGTTTCTAAAAAATCAGTTTGAATGAAAAATAGAATTGCTTCCAACCTTCAATAGGAAGAGCTAAAGAAGAGCCGAGAATATAACGATGCGAACGTGGTAATAATGAGCCATTTAGTGTGTCTATTGCAGGAAAATAAAAAACAGGTTTCGGCAGATTGAGTTGGTTACTAGATTATAGATTATACAGCTTTGGAAGACCCACATACTAGGTAGATGGATGATTGCAAGCTAGTTGCTGGCAGCTACTGGACTCAAGAGGCAGGAGACCGTATTTTGCGGTGATCCTTTCAAGAAACCAATGTGTAGACGTCCATCAGTTAAGACGATAACGATTAAAAACATGTTCGCCCTGGACTGCGACTGGACTTCATCTGAAAAGCCAGCTTATGTACCTAGATTGAAAATTTAATAAATAATAAAAAAGCGTGCCTTTTAATTTAATGCGACTCCAATCTGATTCCAATCAATTAAGAGTAGTTAAGGGTAGGTATCATGTTTTCAACCAACTGGCTGTCATAGATATTACTGTACAAAGCGTATACAGGCACAACAATGGTTCGCATTGTTTGGTACCTGTCGATAATCAAGAGCGGGCGTATTGCGTAGGGCTCATTGTTTATTGGCATTAATAAATCGACGCACAAAACGCGTTTTGTTTACGAAAACCAATCTAAATGTCGCCCGACAAATGTCGATGCGCTCCACAAAGGTATCGTACTACAATGCTGGCGTATCTTTTTACCAGAGTTCTCTTGTCACACGATGGAAAAGTTTTTCCAACATTTTCAATAACTCGAACATATTTAGGTGTCAATAAATAGTGACAACGAGTAACACATCAAATCAGTCAGTAAATAGCATTAAATCTTGCAAACCTTGTAGAAAAATCCACTTCTAGTTTAAATTTTACAGATCGACTTCAAATACTAGTTGATAGTTCGCTTTGAAACTTATGAGCTAGCAACGAAATTGCGTCTCGTTTTCTATATAACTTTCAAGAAAAACGTCTAACTTTTATGTGTAGTGTTGTGAAATGTTTTAATATTTGTTTCAATGAATTTACTTTATTTTCTTTTTCATTTTTTTTTTTTTAATAATTTTACGATACGAGCCTTCCCTACGTTTTCAAGATTTCAACATTACATTTTTTATTTACAAAATATATTATGCGTATCTTGTCTATATTTATCTGCTTTCTGTTGCATTACTTCAATGAAATTAATTATCTTTGTGTTTTTTCTATATTTTCAATGAATTTCCCAACTCCCAAGCCTTTCAATAATTTAATCTAATGTATTGACTCAAAATATTATGGGTCTTGTATTTGCAGTCTTAAATGTCTGTTGCATTCATAGTCTAGGCAATGAAGCTAGTGGACCCCAACATCAATTCCTCAGGCGACGAAACTTTACAGAATGATAAAGTATCAGTAGTTAAACGTATTTTATAAATATCCAAAAAAAAATTAGAACGGAAGTTAGGTATTTTTACCTAAACTCTTTTATGCTTAATATCTCAGTTCGGCAAAATGCTCGGTCAAAACTTTCTTCACCTGAAACATTCATGTAAAGTCTAGAAACAAAATATAAAATATCCAAAATATACTCCTAGTCGAAACCACAAAATTTTGAAAAATACGTTTTTTCAATGTAACTTGCAGCGAAAAATTGCTCTGTGAATTTTTTTCACTGGAATGTCCTTTTATAGCCGTTTTGTACCTACAACTTGAAAATCCAAACAATATACCAAGAGACTATATTTTTTTCAAAAACTACCCTTTTACTCACAGTGCAAAATTTCTCCATCCATTTTTTTTATTGATATGATTACAATTATTTTTTTTGTATCAAGTATCAAAATATCCAAAAAAATAATCAAGCGCATTAAAAACTATAAAATTTTAGAAAGAAATATTTTATATATTTTAATCCATCAAGGGAAGCAGGAGCGTGGTGAGTTGACGTAATGGTCCGGGAGCCAGTGACAGATTTTCATGACCAAGTCCCTCCCAATTAAAACTTCGTGAAATGCATTAGGGATTTATATTATGAATATTCGCGACCGTCAGCTGCGACTCCGTGGGTGGGGCGGGCAGTGGCAGCCTCCAACACATGGAGAAAAAAAAAGTTTTTTAGTCATTTCCTCCCATTTGAAAATTTGTCAGATATATAGAAAAGAAATAAAGTCAGCTGACCATAACATGGTCCACCATGTTATGGTTACTTTTCCTTCAAAATATTAGGTAAACTATAATCTGTCAAATTTTCAAATGGGAGGAAATGACTAAAAAACTTTTTTTTTCTCCATGCGTTGGAGGCTGCCACTGCCCGCCCCACCCACGGAGTCGCAGCTGACGGTCGTGAATATTCATAATATAAATCCCTAATGCGTTTCACGAAGTTTCGCTCGAGAGGAAATAATTGACCGAATTTGTACCTGGCTCCCGGACTATAACGAGACTTTATCTATTCAGTGACGAGACTGACATTAGTATCTGCCTTTTGTGACGCGAGCCAGTACTCGATAATCGAATGTATGTCGTAGAGTCGACAGTTCAATTTTCAATCAAAAACTGTTGACAACTACAGTGACTGTGTCGGTCAAATGGTTCTGAACCATATTGTCATGGTATTAAAGCGAAAAATCGCACGCAGATCTAAAACTAGTTTAAATGCTGAGACAAAAACTGCTTTAAGAGTGTATGATAATTTGCAATTTTGTATTTTAAGTAATTTGTAATTAGGTAAAAAATAGTACGTCGTCAAAAGTACGTCGCGCGTCTATCACTCTATTTCTCACTCACGAGAACACAATAATTTGCCATCCCGCTCGAAAAGGGGCACGAAATCCATATCATAGCGACATTACTGCACAATTTTAAGGGCGCTAATGCAAATCCGTTAAACTATTGGAGTTTTCGGATCATTTTGTATCTAATTCGAACAAAATACAATGGAACTAAAAACTACTACACAGAGATTGGTCCTTTATCTCCAATTTTTGGTTTTGGTTTGGTGAAAAATCTTTCTTTTTAGTACTATAAAAATGATTTTTCGTCACCTCTTCACACCGAAAATTGATGATTTAGGAGCGAGTTTAGTTAGGTTTAGGTACATTTTTTCTGCATAACATACCAATTTTGAAAAGAGCTGACTTTCTTGCCGGCTCTTCTCAGCAGAATCTACTTTCCGAACCAGTGGTAGAATCATGACGTGTCATAAGAGCCACAGGTTGGCCTACGTGAAATAAATTTGAATTTGAAGGAAATGGATGTTATTATTTTATAAGTTGTTATGGCTATTTTTAACTGACTCCAAAAAAAGGAGCAGGTAATCAATTCGACGTTTTTTTTGTGCCGATGTTACTCCATAACAAGGAGTGAGCAGGAGCGTGATGACGTCACGAGACCCGACTTTGTCTGCCCACGGCGACGTGAGCCTGTAGATGTCCAACGAGCGCAATCTCTGCGCGCGCAGTTGGTCCGAACCAACCGAGTATGACCGAGTATACTTACTCGTGGTTACTCGTATTTCGTTCGACTAAGAAATTAGAAACGGCCATTAGTGACCAAGGCGACCATTGTTATTAGCAAATTTGTTTGTTGTTGTACGCGTAATCGTTATGGAAAAATTTTGTATTTTGTGCAATAAGAGCTTTGCCGGCTTAGAGAAAGTTACAGTGAAAAAAAAGGAGTTGAAACGATTAAAAAATGCAGCATAAAAAGGGGCGACGGATTAGAGCATAAGCTTCACGGATTAGAAGAATTAGACTTACACGTCTCTTGCAGAAAAGCATACATAAACGATAATATGATCAAATCATTTTTAAAAAAGAAAAGACTTAATTCACAAGAACCATCTTCAGAGTTTGATTACAATTCCAAATGTATTTTCTGTAATGAGAATGCCGATGTGAACAAATCAAATAAAGAAGTAGTACATAAATATAATTGAAATTTTTTACGACAATTATTTAAACATTTTTTGGAGTTTACTCCTTAAGAATCGATTTTAGCAGCCCGGTATGAGAAAAATCCGGACAGTAAAATCAATTTATCAATGACCTTGTCACGTTTTTCACAACGTTGAAATTTCTACCCTAACGTTGAGTAAATAAGGTTGGTTTTCGCTTGAGTTGTCGAATGCCCGTGTCACGTTTTTCACAACGATGCAAATTTCTACCCTAACGTTGAGTAAATAAGGTTGGTTTTCGTTCACAACACCGTACGGAGTACAACACCGTGGCTATTCAAATAGTTTACACATAAGCCGAAAGATGGCGCTAATCTACATGTGAACGAAAGCCAACCTTGTTTACTCAACGTTAGGGGTGGAGATTTGCATCGTTGTGAAAGGCGTAGCGCGGGCATTCGACAACTCAAGCGAAGATCAACCTTATTTACTCAACGTTAGGGTAGAAATTTCAACGTTGAGTATGAAGTAAACTCCAGTTGTGCGTCGTGAGCTGACTCACACAATTTTTTTTTCACTTACAATTAAGACGGAAGTTCGAGAAAATTTTGTTAGTTAACAATTGTTTAACTTGTTGAAAAATTAACTTTAAGTAAAATTTCCAACGAGAATAAATTTTATTTATAGTGTTCAAAACACACCATAATTTTTTCAAATTTTTAAAAAAATATTCAATACCTTAAATAAATAAATTAATGTGCCGTACTCGCTTTTGACGCCGCGCGCGCAACCTAAAAATGTCGCGCGCAGACCTATTTTCAGCGTTAAATTAAAATTATAAATAATGGAGATAGAGTTCCGGGAGTTCGGAGTTTTTTATTGAAAATTTCCTCTTCTTTTAGAATCTTTTTTGAAATTTCTTAAATATTAATAGTTTATGAAATATTGGCAAAAAACGAAATGCCATTTTTTTTATCTTTAATTGTTTATAACTTTTGCAATTTTTTATGTGCTAATACACGCTTTTGGAACATTTTTCTAGGCGTCATTCCGGATCCAATGAGCTATCGCACATAATTTTAAGACCAGTATCTCTATTTTGTACCATTTTGAACTTGTCAACTAGACTATTAGAGCCACTTTATGAGCAAGTGTGTTGAAAAAAAAGTTTTTAGTTTCTACACATTATGTTGACATTGGGCGTGTTTTTATGCTCGCCCGACTTCAGAATGAGGCATTAGAATTGAAAAGTTGGATCCAGAAAGTATTGGGGAACCATCTCGAGAATTTCTTCTAGCAAGTGAAATAAAAATTATCCAAATCGGTTCAGAAATCTCGAAGAAACCGCTGTACATACAACACACGGTGTTTGAGGATCCCTAAAAAGTGTCATGCTCTTTTTATTTATTGTATTGTATTCATTCATAATACAGGAATCTTGAATAAAAACAGTATGTCACTTTTTTAGGGTTCTCCTTAAATACCGTGCATAAGTTAAAAAAATAAGTGCTGAATTGAGAGCCACTTCCTTTTTGGAAGTCGGTTAAAAAGGTTTTGGTAACAAAGTAATCAATGAAGCTTTTGCCAAAAAACAATTGTTTTTAAACATTATAGAGCTTCATAATTTTTTATACTTTTTCAAAATAAAGATGTTATTTTTGGTTGTTTGAAGCAGATACATATTATTTTATTTTCAGTGAAGGAAATGAATATTAGTTAATATAAGCTGTTATGGCAATTTTATGTTGTTTTTGTTTAAATTTTCCCAAAATAAACTAATTCGGAGAAACAAATTATGTTTAAGGGCCCTTAATTAAACTATTGAAAAGCTCATTCATTATCTGGAAGCTAAGTCGCTACAATTATTGGTTGTATAAATAAATTAATGTTGAGGTACACATTTATGTTTATTATTTAGCATCGTAGAAGGCATGTAGTAATATATTATTTGTGACGTCGCTTCGCTCGCGCACGCTAAACTATACCCAATGATTCAAGCATTAAGGTACATTATCGCGAAAACGCAGTTTAGATTTCAAAAAATTCTGTTTCAATATCGATGTTCTTCGTGATATTTTTTTTGGATATTTAGGATAAGTGTGTAAATGTAACTACCTACTATGTTAAAAAAAAGAAATTGGATAGAGAAATTTTTCATTCCGAGTTATAAACAATTTTCAGTTGAAGTAAGATAAATAGATTTTGGTATGGATTTTTTTTTGGATTTTCTTACACGTTATGCTAAATTACATTTTAAGGACATTTGAAAATAAAAAAATGACTGAGCAATTTTCTGGTCGAAATTACGGACAAAAAAAGGAAACCTCTTTAAAAAATGACAGTTCCGTTTGAAAAAAGTTTTGGATTTTTATCAAGTACCTCTTATTAAGGCTAATAATTAGTTTGGTAAAAAAAAAATTGGACGGAGAAATTATTCTGTTCAAAATATTAAGCTATTTGTACTTTTAGGTATAAAAACCCAACTTCCGCATGGATTTTTTTTTTGGATATTTTTGTGTAAATTTTGGGTCATCCCATACTACAACCTCGCCAAATTTCATCGACTGAGGATTTGATGTGGGGGTCTCCATACAACAGACCGCGCCATTGCCTAGGCTATCACATCCGTTTCGGTATCATTGTCAAATCTTTTGATCATTGCTCATTATATTGCGTATAAGTAAATTCTATTTTAATAGTTCACAGCACGCCGTGGCAGTGTGTCTCGTGTTTGTTTTCACTGCTGTCTGTTGCATTTACAACGTTCCCTACAATCCCGCCAACTGTTAGGGGCGTTGCTCGTACGCGTAGTTAATATTAATTAAGACGGGGCGGCTATTGTAGTGTTGTAATTGCTTTTCGTTTATCGACACCGCGTCAACCCTTACGTGTAAACGTTGAGACGTTCTCCTTGATTACATGTATTAGGTATTCTATCAGTGTTTCATGTGTCAGGACTCAGGACTGTTAATGACTTCTGCTATCACTATTAGGTACCCCATTTGCGAAATAGTAAAGTAAACTTGTTGAAACTGATTAAGTAGAGCGAAATTCTGAAGCTTCAAATCTGCCACTGCTGCGAAATCAGCTTCCATTTGCTGTATTCTCCTAAAATTACAATTTGTTCTCAACCTTCGTTAATTTTAGTCATTTGATTGATTCTACGCACTTAGTCAGCTTCTCCTTCGAAAGAAGATCTGTGCCCAGTAGTGAGTGCAAAAATCTGGAATAATCAAAATTTTCTTAGTTAGAATTTTAAATTAATGTTTACGTTATTAAATTCTTTCGGAAAAAAAAAACCTTTTTGCCGGCTACAAACGCTTGACTAAAGCCAACTAGTTACATGATGTTAAAAAAATATTATAATTAAGATAATTTATAAGTACAAAATTCTTTGGAATTTGCCAATTTTCATTCCGAATTTCAAATCAGAGTTTTATAATTTTATATGCACGGATACCTACCGACATAGGAAAATCTTGTTTGATAAAAAGTAATAAAGATTAATTAATCACTTGAACAGAAAGTTACAGCTTGGAAGCTTTTCCAAAAACATATAAATTAATTTGAATTCGATGTATCATACATCGATGCTCCCTTCGTTAAAAAGTTTTGATCTATTTACCGAATTATCCTCGCCCCACTCGACGCTGCTACATAACATATGTCGCTATCAAATTCCAATTTACAACGATTTTCCTCGCCCGCCTTTATATAGCCAACTTTTTACTCTCGACTGTTTTTTGCCTGTCCTTTTTTGTTTCAAATGCTCGCACCGCTTTTTTGTGCGGCAGATGCAGTAATCAAACCACGGTGGCTTCAGTATCTAATGCCATTGGCTATTATGCAGCTCGCTGTGGAGGCATGTCCAATAGCGGCTCCGTTTATAATCGTATAAAGAACCCCGTGGTCGTTTTTCAGATGTCTAATTTTTTCCTCAAAGAATAGTGTGTACCCGGCACAAATAACTAAGCATTGTGTGTAAGGAATCTATTAAAAGTACACTATAGCGACTGTTCTGATAGAATGAGTGTTTTGTGCGATCGGAACGGGAGCTGTTTTCAAAATAAATGAGCTTTTATTTCGGTAACTGAAACCGAATCGATTTATAATAGATTTTTTGTCTTCGCCGTTTCTTTAGGTATCGGTGAATAGATGGATGGATTTAGATTAGTTCGGAGTGCTTCGTTAAAACGTGATTCGCGTACCTACTGATTTTTATCTTTTAAGTGTTTAAAGATAGGTTAGTGGTTTATCTTTTAATTTATTTAGTCTTTGGTGGCTGCCGCGCAATTCGATTTTAAGAAACAGTTACTATTTATAGTCATTCAAAAAAGTTGTAAAACGTTCTCACAGTACCTAGGTATGTGCATAGTTGTAGTCGATAGGGATGATACTAAGGCGGGTCAATAAGTCCGTGACTTTTTGAATTTCTGACCTCTTTACTGAAAAAGCAACACTACTCCTGTCAACAGGCATCTGTTAGTTGACTCCTGTCAAAATTTGAACTTGCTGCGTCAGTTAGTTTGTGTTTTACAGCTATCTTTATCAGACTACCCAGTAATTTGAGGAAAAAATGGAAAAAAGTGAATTTCGTGTCCTTATTAAGCATTATTTTTTGCGAAAAAAAACCATGACCGAGACCAAGGCTAAGCTTGATAAATACTATGGGGACTCTGCACCATCGATTTCAATGGTAAAAAAGTGGTTTACTGAATTTCGTTGTGGCCGTACAAGCACTGAAGATGCCGAACGTCCTGGACGCCCAGTTGAGGTCTCTTCACCCGAAACAATCGAAAAAATTCACGATATGAATGATCACTTGGGCATGAGAAAGCTTTCCGCAAGATGGGTGCCGCGTTTGCTCACAGTCGACCACAAACGCAATCGTGTAACAACTTCACAGGAAGGTTTGGCGTTGTTTAATCGCAATATGGAGGAGTTTTTGCGCCGTTTTGTAACCGTGGACGAAACATGGATCCATCACAACACACCAGACACCAAACAACAGTCAAAACAGTGGGTTTCTAAGGGTGAATCGGCGCCAAAGAAGGCCAAGGTGGGTTTGTCAGCCAATAAAGTTATGGCGACTGTTTTTTGGGATGCACGCGGGATAATCCACATTGACTACCTTCCAAAGGGAAGAACAATCAATGGGGAATATTATGCCAACTTATTGAACCGATTCAATGACGATTTGAAAAAAAAACCGAGAAAAAGCCAAGAAAAAAGTTCTTTTCCACCAAGACAATGCAAGGGTGCACACATGTGCAGTTGCCATGGCAAAAATCCATGAATTGGGCTATGAATTGCTCCCTCATCCGCCCTATTCTCCAGATTTGGCTCCGAGTGACTACTTCTTGTTCCCAAACCTGAAGAAATGGCTTGGTGGAAAAAGATTTGACTCCAATGATGAAGTCATCTCGCAAACAAAGGCCTATTTTGAGGACCTAGACAAATCATATTTTTTGGAAGGGATAAAAAATTGGAGAAGCGTTGGACAAAGTGTATAGAGCTCAAGGGAGACTACGTTGAAAAATAAAATGATTTATTTATCAAAAAATCTGTGTTTTATTCCAAAAGTCACGGACTTATTGACCCGCCGTACTATGATATGCTCAAAATGTCCTTTGAATTTACTTCTTCGCGTCAATATTGGCATATTGCCTATCATACATAATTAAAAAGTGTCTTCAAAATTCACCGTCAAATAAAACATTGACAACTAGCTGATGCCCGCGACTTCGTCCGCATGGATTTAGTTTTTAAAAATCCCGCGGGAACTCTTTCATTATCCGAGATAAAAAGTAGCTCTCCCGGTCTGAGGAACCACTACTACATCCATTACTATATCCATGCAAAAAATCGCATCAATCCGCTGTTCTGTTGCGACGTGATTGAAGGACAAATACCAACAAACAAACACACTTTCGCATTTATAATATCAGTAATGCTTTATTATAACACTTTTTATAATTGTCAATTTTTTTTTACCATACTTAACCAAAGACATAATAACGTTTAGCTGTCATTTACGTTTTGTTATTCCACTGTCATTTGCGTTTTGTTATTCCATGTCAGATGCATTTTTCTTATACCACGTTTTATAGTGACTTGACGGAAACGCGGTCGAACGGGATAAAAAGTATCCTATGTCCGTCTCCTGGTTCTAAGCTACCTCTCCACCAATTTCCAGCCAAATCGGTTCATCCGTTCTTGAGTTATAAATAGTGTAACTAACACCACTTTCTTTTATATATATAGATTTAAAAAGGCATCTACAATATAACCATTATCTAGTATTTTTTTTTAGATAAAAATAGTTTAAGATATCTAAATTCCTTTGTAAATTTTATTCATATTCATCATCATTAGCAACATTTAGCAACCCATCAACGGCTCACTACTGAGTGCAGGTCTCCTCTCAGAGAAGGTTTATAGGCCATACTTAGTCCACAACGTTGACCCAATGCGAATTGGCGGACTTCGAACATTACTTAATATGAAGAACGCGAAATATTAAATCACATCAAACAGACTCCAAAGTTCACTGACGCGGTAATTAGGTATGTAACACTAATAAAAAGGACGAAAACATGTAGTATTCGTCCAACATTCATCCAATGTAGCGGAGTCACCGGGAGCCAGCTCACAATAGGTTTTAGTAATTAAACAAGGGCACACAAACGCCCCTTTCAGCAACAACAAGGAAACAACAGTATTTTTGTAGCGTGCCCCTGACAGGCTGCGTCGACGCGATAAGCCTCCACTCCCTTCAGGTTATATACTGGCCTCGGAGTAAGTACGTGCCATCGTTTTGGTGTCTGCAGTGGATTTAAATTACCTTTTTATTATTTTTAGCTTTCAGTCAGTCGGTTTGCGAAGTGAATTTCACTCACTCTTAGCAAATCACATACATATTATATTTGAGGGCATCTATTCTCTACAGTTATGCAAATAAAATAAAAGTGTCTGTACTCTGTATATTATTATGATTTCGACAATTGTCTCTTATTATCTTATTCAAACGGCACAGACACAATGTCGTCCATTTCTCAGTCTTTTAGTAGATACTAGCTGATGCCCGCGACTTTGTCCGCGTGGATTTGGTTTTTAAAGTCCCTCGGGAACTCCTTGATTTTCCGGGATAAAAAGTAGCCTAGATGTTGACCCGAGTAATAAGCTACCACGGTATAAAATTTTGTAGAAATCTGTGCGGTAGTTTTTACGTGAAAGAAGGACAAACAAACAGACAAAAATTAAATAAAAATCTGTTTTGGGCTCAGTATCGATAGTAAAGCATCCCCCAATTAAAATTTTCAAAATATATTAAATGTACAGAAATCTTCCAGTTACAGTTTTATTATATGTACCTATAGATATTTTGCGCGCAGGACATTTACAACCTTGATTCTCCGCCAAGGTTGTACCACAGAGTTGCGAGAAATCTTAACATGTGAGCGTTGGCATTTATATATTGTGGTCGAAATCCATCCTACTCGCACGAAACGATTTAGTCAACGTTTCTGAAAAGAACCACTAAGGTCCCACACCTCAGCGGTTCTTTTCAGAAACGCTCGCTCTTACAGCGTAGGCGTTTCCTGCAAAGTTTAGCTTGAATACCTTCAAGGATAGAGCGAATAGGCATCTTCTAGGCAAGCGCGCTCCGACCTAGACCTCATCAGTGCTTTTCATCATTGATTCACGTCAAGCGTAAGCAATAAACAAAATAATACAAAACGGAGTTTTAAGAAAACTTCGCGATTGTGAAATAGGTTGACTTGAATTTTTTTTTTTCTAGAAATTAAACAAAATCTGAAAGTACCGTTTTGCCCACAATGTTTCTTGATAACATAAAATATAAGTTTCAAATAGTCCAATTCAAATTTACACAACCATCATTTCATTCATTACTAATGCAAACCATTCAGCCGCCCCTCGAAGACACCCGAAAAAAATCTATTAAGATTTAATAAAATCATGACCTAAATAACGTCTTACCATTTCAATTTTCCGGACGAAAGGGTGGGCTCCTTCGTCTTTGTCGCCTCCCCCTACCGCCCCCCCTCCATTGTCGCACGGCACACAAGCTTTCAGCGTAATGAAGAGCATTTTCGTCCGATTCCGAGCACAATGGTCGTTTTAATACAACGCAGAGAGGAAACTCCTTTGTCGCACTCGGCATTGTGACGAACGAGAATGTGTTACATGCGCTGTTGTTTTTTGTCTCGCGTTTTTGTTTTTACGATTGTCGTCGACAAAGGTACGTGATGTAAAACGCCCCGTCCTCCCAGATTCGCTGATGGCATGTGCACGACGTTTTGTTTCTGCACTCTGTAGCGTCTATGGTGGCTAGGTACATATTCGTGTCACACTTTAGATCTTTATTTATTGTTATTACATCATCATCACAACCCTCTCCTATAGGTACAGGTTTCCTTCACCGCCGAAGCTAGTGATATTTAATTGCTAAAAGCGCACATTAACTCGGAAGAGTTAAGATGCGCCTGAGATTTACACTCCGGATCATCTGAAAGGGAGGTCTAAATCTTATCTGTAAAAATGTTCATCGTATAATTGAAAATCCTATAAGTGATGAAAATGACTTAGTCATAATAAAGAGTAGGTATGGTTTACCATTGCAGAACTTTTCAAATTTCATTTAAATCATCTAGGTACACCATTTTATATTTATGAGTCTTAACAGCTTTCAGTTAGGACTAGACCGTTAGATATATTTTTGTTAACATTTCTCATTTGATTGGTAGGCACTTACCTTTCTAATCATGCTTAAGTGTTGATTTAATACGAACGATGTTACTTTATTGTTAGTTATGCTTTCGTCTGAACATGTAAGCACCATAAATAACTGACAACCATGAACATCAACTTATAATATGTTGATTTTTGTTTACAGTGATTTTTTCAACAACCAATACCTGATCGTAATGATGTTGCTATCTACAATGTAAAAATTTAACCTGGAAGGATTTCTGCTCAGCACAATTAAAATCAAACAAGTAGATGGTACAATACTTAACAACCACTTGATTATACTATCTTTACTATTATCTGTAAGTGTGTAGCATCTAAGAAGTAAAACATGAACCTAGAAGAATTAAAAGAAAGAAAAGAATGCTAGAAAAGTTTCAAATAGAAGCGCTTTGTAGATCGTACAACACATAACAACCATGTGCTCGTATATAGTGATGTTGCTATTGGAAATATTAAAGTTGAACCTGGAAGAATTACTGCAGGGCACTATAAGAAAAGAAACCTTTTGTAGCTCGAACAACACTTAACAACAACAATATAGATACAATATAGGCATTTAAATATTATGATGTTACTATTTAAAATGTAAAACCTGAAATTGCAAGAATTATTTCTATGTACTGTAAAAATAATACGGATTCGTGAAATACTTAACAACCATAATATAACTACTTGACAATAATGATATTGCTATCTGAAATGCAAGACGTGAACCAGGAAGAATTACTACCGTAGAAATACTATGTCAATTGTTACTTGGTTGTTACACTAAAAAACGTGTAGAAATCGAAAATGAAGCTGCGGTTAAAGAAAAATTTTGACAGATACAGTTTAAAATTCATAACTTAAATAAGGACCAGTAAATAGATATAGGATACCCATCACTTCTTTGAAGCCACTGCTTAAACCATTATTTTGACAAGATTAACCAGCACTCTAACGAACAAGCTAACTCTGTAGATTGTAATGATTTAGTTAGCAGAGATAAATAATTCTTGACAGACTTGGTAAACTTATTTGTTTGCTTACTCAAATAAAAAATTGGCGCTTTAATTTAGAGATACCACATACATCTCAGAAATGATTCCATATACTCTGTTTTACAATATGTTTGAAAAGAGGAAGAAACGCAGGGTATGCAATACCTATAACACGTTTCCTTCCTCCATTGTTTTTGCATGCGATCGTTATTCAATGTTGCCATTGTTTCACCTCGGGGCGGAATGTAGGAAATAATTATTGTAGAGTGGCAACACTCGGCGCACGTGCCGCGTTAATTGTTAATTAAATTAAAAATTATATTCCGCCCGACTGAAAATTCGAGTTGCAATTTTGTATAGTCAAATGGGTCAAGTTGTTTTACATGCGTAGGTTAATGATTAGGACAAAAGAAAACATAGAGTAACTAATTGAAATAGGTTCATACAGAGACACTTCGTAGCAGATTATAGAATTGGTAATGTATACTGAACCGGGAAGCGCAGTTTCGGCAGACACCCACTAGGTAGACTGACGACATCAGACGAGTCGCAGGAAGCCGCTGGATACGGGCGGTGCAAAACTGAGTAGAAGTTCACGCAAGTGACCTTTGTTCAAAAGTGGACGTCTATACCGGTTGATAAAGAAGAAAGAAAAATGAAGTCCACGTTTTCGTTCAATCATTCCACCTTTCTATCCCAATATTCATAATAATCTTATTATTATCAAACCATTCCGAGGTTTTTAAAATCATTTCTTTGTTTAAGTTTCAGCAAAATTGGATTTTGATTTGGCCACGACGAATGTAGCTTTGTTGATATGAATAACCATTTTCGAACTGTATCATTGTAATCTCTAAAATAGAACGACAAACCGTTTCAAAGAAGCATGTCCTAAAGAGGAAATTACAAAGAGTTTTCATATCGTATCTTCGACCACGAGTCTCGTTTGACGTAACATATAATAAGAGACGGCAAGCACACGATCCTTATCATCCCTACAAAAGGCAACAGTACGCTCCCCGAAGTATCGACAATAATGAGGAACCGGGAAAAACTTCTGTAGCGGAATGAAAAGCGCAAATTCGTCATTAGGCGGCGCTTTCCGCCATTGTTGTGCCCTTCCCGCTCCCCCGCTGGAAAATTCGGGTGTGAGAGAGCGGGACGCGAGATGGTCCTGCGACCGGATTGTTCCTTTCTATGTTGGCGACATTGTTTTCGCTTTTGTACCCCGCTGAATCAGGATTGTCTTGTCTGTTTCAATGGCCGGTGGCGCCCCTCCACGGTATCGACGCGATGAATACAGCCTTCTATAAATGGGGGGAGACAAAGGGTTGGTTGGTCTCTTTGAATCGAGTTGGGAGACAGGTCGTTCGTGCTTTCGATTATATTGTATCGATCAAAGGCTTTGTCTGCGCAATGAAGGATGGTTAGAGCAAATTACTTTTCTCTTTTTGTCCCTGTGTCATAATAGTGGGACGGATGGTTTGTTTTGTCTATTCATATCCGAAACCTTATGTTTTATGAGAGTTTTTTTGCTATTCTGTTTGTTGCCAGACAGCAAATATACCTAATAAAAGTAATAGAAACTCGTCAAGAATTTTCCGGAATAAAATGTAGCCTTATTGTGGTAAAATGAGCTATCTACATTCGAGATTTCAGCCAAATCGGTTTATTCGTTGTCGCGTTAAAGAGTAGCAAACATTCATCCATCTATCCATACATCCATCCTCACAAACTTCCGCATTTATAATATTAGTAGGATTAGTAGGATTACCACATGCCCGCGACTTCATCCGCGTTGATTTAGTTATTAAAATCCCGCGGAAACTCTGTTTTTCCGGAATAAAACGTCTATGTAACTCTCCAAATCCTCAACTCTTTACCTGCAGTAGTAGGTACCTACTTTTGTACCTACTAGTACTTGTAGTACCTACTTTTTTTTTTAACTTTCCCTCATTGTGGAAATATTATATTTTTTTTATTCTAACAAAGTTGCATAGGTTAAATCGGCTTGGCATCCAGCTGCCCACAAGTTAGTATAAAAAAACTTATTACAATGTAATAGCTCCATAATAATATTGTAAAATGATTATTTTCAAAAGAGCAGCTGCTGAGTTTCTTGCCGGCTCTTCTCAGCAGAATCCGCTTTCCGAACCGGTGGTAGAGTCATGACTTGTCATGAGAGCCACAGGTTGGCCTAGGTGAAATGAATCATTTTGAATTTGAATTTGTTTTTTTTTTATTATTAAAATGTTACAATAAAACTTATAGCTAAACTAATATAATTAGATACTATACAAATCATGCCCGCGTGGAATGGTGCCAAGAATACGGGCTGCATTTCCGCGCTGGACAGCCAGGCTGATCCTTTGCGCAAAAAATGAGCCAGCCCTTCTGTCACCAGATGAGGCAATTAACCGCGGTGAAATGTCTCGTAAAATTTTTTTTGCACTTTGACTCCATGGCCCTAGGGTCTCCACAGCAAACGGAACAGATATGTAACTCTCGATCAGAGAGGCATACTTGCGCCGCTTACAGGATTCATTTGATATTTAATATTGAATTTTTTAACAACAGGTGCCGAATGGAAACTCCTGACCGAAGACGAGAAAAGGCCGTTCATCGACGAGGCGAAGAGGCTGCGAGCGATGCACATGAAGGAGCACCCCGACTACAAGTACCGGCCGCGGCGGAAACCCAAGACCCTGCGGAAGGAGGGCTACCCCTACTCGATACCCTACCCCAGCGTGCCCATGGACGCCTTGAGAGCTGGTAAGTCACATTCTACGCGAAGCAACGGCTGGGTCATGCGTCATGCTCGTGAACGGGTTCCACCGGCGTGAATGGGGCTACTTTCTGTCTGCCCGTCTTAACATGTATTGAATTATAATTAGGTATGATTTTGTGCAGTGATAGCCTAGTGGTTAGGACTGTGGTCTCCAATTCGGAGGGTCGCAGGTTCGATCCCAAGTACGCACCTCTGACGTGCGTTTAAGCAATTAAATATCACTTGCTTCAACGGTAAAGAAAAACATCGTGAGGAAACCAGCACATCTGAGAGTTCTTCATAATGTTCTCGAAGATGTGTGAAGTCCGCCAATTCGCATTGGGCTAGCGTGGTCGACTATGGCCTATAATCCTTCTCTGAAAGGAGACTTGCGCTCAGTAGTGAGCCGTTGATGGGTTGTTAATGATGATATTGATGCTTTTGTGGAACTTCCCCTCACTGTGGAAACACTGTATACATAGCATAGTATCTATTGTGTTGTAAACTTGTTTTGTAAAGAGCAAACGCCGAGTTTCTTGCTAGTTCTTCTCAGCAGGAAGGGCATTCCGAACCAATGGTAGACTCATCGACGATTCAAAAGCACTTGTAAAAAAGTTTATATGAATAAAAAATATTTCTATTCTATTCTATTCTAATTTCTTTTCTCTTTTGTAAAAGAATATTCATCAACTTCATTATCATCATCAACAACCCATCAATAGCTCACTGCTGAGAGCAAGCCTCCTCTCATTTTGTCCGCATAGGTATAATTTCTGTATTTCGCTTTCATCTGTGTACGAGGCATCGCATGAAACTCCACCGCTACGTGGTCGAAATTCCACAATCCCGCACTAAGCGCTTTGCTTCCTCGTTGCTAATACGCACCGCTAAAATTTGGAATGCCCTTCCTTCCGATTTCCATCTTTCCAACTGACTAGGTATAACTTGGGTCCCTTTAAATCAAGAGTGAATAGGCATCTTCTAGGCAAGCGCGCTCCATCTTAGGCTGCATCTTCACTTACTGTTTACACCAAGTCAATTTAATGTAGGTTGCGTGAACTAGACGGCGTTATCTGTCTTTTAGGTCTCGAAGTCGTTGTGAGACCGTCGGTTATATAGGCAATTGTATGGCACCTAATAAAGTTTTGCTGTGAAATCAGTGCAGTGTGTAGTTATTTGTACGGTGGTGTACACTTACCATCAGGTGAGGTTGCAGTCAAGCGCTAGTATATAATTATATTTAAAAAAAAGAACCATGAAAAACAATTCATTAGTTGATTAGTAAAAAAATAACAATTGGAGAAACACTCATTATTATTATGATCGTCATCAGCATACGCTTTTTTGGTAACTCACATTTGATACTTATTTCAACAGCCAAATTGCGATTCTATGTCGAGTCAAGACTACCACCGGTATGGAAAGAAAATTCAAAATTATGTAGGTATTTATTTCATAAAGGCCACTATGTGGCTCTTATGGTAACTCAAGTTCAAGACTTTACCATCGGTTCGGAAAGCAGATTATGCTGAGAAGAGCCGGCCAGTACAGTCACATGAATAACATTTAAATTATTTTTTACTAGCTGATGCCCGCGACTTCGTCCGCGTGGGTTTAGTTTTTAAAATCCCGCGGGAGTTCTTTGATTTTCCGGGATGCCTATGTCACCTTCCAGGTTCTGAACTATACCTATCCAAAAAATCACGTCAATCCGTAAATCTTTATAATTAGGTAATATTAAGGAAGAATTAATACTATACGATAATAAAGGCGATCTTATTAAATTTTAGAACACAAAAGCTACTATTGTGATTTAAATATTATGATAGTGAGATATATTCCTTCGGGAACTTTTATGTAGAGAATAATGAGTACTTTAATCATGTGGAACATAATTTTTATGTATCATCAATAGTTTTCTCAGCACTCGCCAAATAATGCATTTTAAAGGCAAAATTTTGCTACTTTGGGTTACATTATTGCAATTTTCTGAAGGATCTCTAATTTTTTTGAAAATAAATTATATGCTTCTTCCTGATAACTTAGCTTTCTAATGATGAAAAAATGGTTAAAATCGGTCCAGTATTTACAGAGCCTATTCGGTACAAACAAACAAACAAACAAACAAACTAAAAAATCTTTCCTCTTTATAATATTAGTATAGATATGTATCAATTGCATAAATATAAACATGCATGGAAGTTAGAACACTATTGAACATTTCTTCAAAATGAGTCCGATTATTATAGTCTGAGTAGTGACTAGTCGCCTTTGACCATCTAACTAATTTATGGGTTGAACGGTCTAGAATAGAATAGAATAGAATAGGAATATTTTTTATTCAAATAAACTTTTACAAGTGCTTTTGAATAGTCAATGAATCTACCACTGGTTCGGAATGCCCTTCCTGCCGAGAAGAACCAGCAAGAAACTCGGCGGTTGCTCTTTTCAAAACAGATTTACAATACAGTAAATACCATGCTATATAGCATGGTATTTACTGTATTGTAAATCTGTTGCAGTGTTTCCACAATGAGGAAAGTTCCAAAAATGCATACAGACTAACTTCTATCTTAAGATGGGCAGACACAAAGCAGCCCCATTCCCGCCGGCGGCACCCGTTCACGAGCATGACGCATGACCCAGCCATTGCTTCGCTCAACCATATTTGAGGGAACGTAACAACCCGCATCACACGACACCACCACAGAAATGTTTAAAGAGTGCGTGACATACTTATGCTACCCATGTCAAGGCATCAAACTAAAAACTAATATTCAAATGCTAATTTTAAGACATCACTTAGACACAAATAAAGTAGAAACACTGATTAGCACAGGATAATTTTGTTACACAGGTTGATTATTACTGTTTCATGAATCGCTGGAGCGAGTTATATCCACGCTTTTTTGTCATTAATATAGTCTTCAATTGTATAATATGCTTTTTCCATGAGAGAAGTTGTAATTGCTTTCTTAAACTTGTGTAAAGGCAAGTCTAAGATCGACTGTGGAATTTTGTTATAGAACGTCACACCCATTCCCACAAATGTCTTTCGGACCCTCTGGAGGCGCAGTCGAGGAATCACGAGCCTATTTGGATCTCTAACCTGCCTATCGTGTAAATCACCCTTTTTTTTGTAACTTAAAATTTAAAAGTTAATTAAAATACAAAGCGAGTCGCTGTGAGCAACGCGCAGTCTACAACAGCGGTTTATGTTTACACAATCTAGTCCTTCCGCCGGGAATCTGGGACCTCGTTATCGCACAGTCCATCATGCTAACCACAGATCAATAAGGCAGACGGCTTGACCAATAGCAATCTGGGTACCAAATGTCTAAAAGTTATTCTATTGATCGTATTCGTATTCTAATACAATGCTTGCTAATACAATGCAATCTGGGTACCAAATGTCTAAAAATTATTCTATTGATCGTATTCGTATTCTAATACAATGCTGTTATGGTTTATTTTACTGTGACGCTATAATGTCATCGAATACGATTACGATCAATGGAATAACTTTAGACAATCGCACCAGAGGTCAATGAAATTATATAAAACAAAAAAAAAGCAACTTTTTAAAGGAAATAGTAACATTCCGGAAGATGGGATGAGATTTGAGAAGCGTCTATAAAACCGTGAAAGTTCGCCTTAACTAGTAAAGCAAGGTAGGCAGTGTCTTCTCGCCTCTATAAGGTTGTATTGTCGAACTGTCATAATTATCTATGCCAAGTTAGCGCGTCTTATCTGTGCTGCAGTATCAATTACAATCAGATGCGATTGTGGTCGGATAGTCAACAAAAAAATAACTAAACGTTCGTTTACCTTTCCATAAGATGTTGAACTTAACCTTTGTCAAATCTCATTTCTTTAACGCAAACACCGACTAACATTAGGGTTACCAATCATGCTGTTAAAATACTAACAGAATTATACTATACCGAGCTGTTATTTTGGTCTGCCATTGCCCATTTATTTATTTATTTAAGAACAAACAATAAATTTACACATATATTATATTTATTATCATCATCATAACTTAAAATTGACGAAATGGGGGGCTCTCAAAGTGGAGATTTAATACGCTCGCTTGAAGACGCTCTCTGGGAAAATCGACTATGTATTTTTAGCTGAACCTATTTTTTTACTTCTCTTATATCCTGTACTTGAACAACAAATAGCAAAATTATATGAATATTATTAAGAAATGAAATTATTTAATTTTTAATGGGCATCAGTAATTTTCAACATAGCTTCACAATAATGTTAATAGATGGCGCTGTCACTACTATCCCATGGAACTAGGAATTACGACTACGTCTATCTATCCCGAAAAACAGTTTTGCTTCGACCATTATTATTTTGTATAACAAGTATGTACCAATAGGTACTTAAAATAACATATTATTCAATTAAAATTATTCTTTAGTTAAATATCAAACTTCAATAAACTATTGATTACTACATTTTGTGTATTTTTTATATGTGTCGGTAGATGACGATTTGTACAGATGCCTGTTTTCACTCGTTAGTACATAATAATTCAATGTTTTAACTAACGTTCCTAACCTTTCCGGGCTACCTATGATAAGTTAGGTGATGCTTTCTGTCAACTTCGTTATCACGAACCTGTACGGGGCACCTGAAAGGACATTGGGACGGATGTTAGGACTTAGGATTGTATTTAGGGGCTACCTACGTAAAGAGACTTCTACTTAAAGGAAGATTTAGGTATTGTATGTTTGGTGAAAATTGACATAATAGTAATGTAATGAAGTGGTTGGATGAGGAAAGCGGAGTACCGTGTTTGGTGGCGCGCTCTCGGAAAGGCCTATGTCCAGCAGTGGATAAATACAGGCTGATGGATGGATGGATGGATGGAATAATGTCAGTTTGGTCGTCATGTATCGATTGAAAGAATAATTATGGGATACCGTTACCGCGAGGTCTCAGTTCGAGGCGAACCAATAGTAATATTAGTAGGATTACTTTATTTGTTGCACAAAAGATACTGGTCGTTTTGAGAACCTCCTCTTTTTTTGGAAGTCAGTTAAAAAATTACAAATTACAACTCCTTACAACCCTGCTATACTTACCAGTCGATTAGAAATTTCCAATGTTAAACAAACTTAACCTTAAAATTATGCCGTGACATTCAAGGAGGTAAGCATTAATATTATATTAGTCGTAACATTTGTTATGTCATGATACTATGTAATAGCGCCAAAGCAGGCTATTTGTACTATCGGACTTTTCTATACAAACAGAGCATAGATATCACGAGCCCATTAGTGAAATACAAGAGATCAACCCAAAAGAAATACATCTTTTATACCAACAACAATAATAAGGTTTGATATGTACAATGGGATTTTTTTATACATCGTCACCAATTCATAGTTTAGGAGTCACGGAAAAAAATCGTGACCGCGGACGCTCTTTTTGTCGGGGCGAGTGACCGCTATGCTTTCTACAAATGGATACTCACAATACTTGAAATACTTGTGTTTCCATTAAATAGGAAATAGTTTTTAACACTTTGAATTAAATGGTACTTACTTATTTAAAAAAAGTACCTATCTGTTTTTATCTATGATATTTTTATTGTTTGTTTGTACTTTGTAGCCGCGGCTTCGTGCGGATTTTTTACGATAAGTAAGTACTTACTTTCCAAAACAATGTTTTTAAGCTATTGCATAGCTTTTATCGCGGGCTGTGAGCGCGGCGAACGAATCAAGAAATTCCGTACCGAAAATAAACCTAACACCTCCCACTCCGACCGGCACAGCGGTGCGGCGTTGAAAGTCGTGCATCGTTTAACGTCGTTTCAGTTCGGCAGACTTCGGCACGGTGTTTGTGTGCGTGCGACTAGAAAATGCTATGCAATAGCTTTACCGCGGCAGTCCCCGAGTGCCACACGTATTTTTTTTTTGAAATTTTAAATTAGGTAAAGTGGAGACTTACATTTTGGTAATCTTTAAAGCTTCTGGGATAAAATGTAGCCTACCTCATCATCATCATCATCATCTCAGCCTGCGGACGTCCACTGCTGAACATAGGCCTTTCCCAGAGAACGCCACCACACCCGGTCCTCAGCCTTCCTCATCCAGCCACTTCCCGCCACCCGCTTTATATCGTCAGTCCAACGTGCTGGAGGGCGCCCCACACTACGCTTACTTGTTCGCGGTCTCCACTCTAGGACTTTTCGGCCCCAACGGCCATCGCTTCTGCGACAAGCATGGCCTGCCCACTGCCATTTCAGCTTGCTAATGGTTTGAGCTATGTCGGCGACCTTGGTTCTCTTACGGATCTCTTCATTTCGAATCCTGTCCTTAAGAGAAACTCCTAACATAGCCCTCTCCATAGCTCTCTGAGTGACTTTAAATTTGTGGATCAAGCCTTTTGTTAGTGTCCACGTTTCAGCGCCATAAGTGAGGACGGGAAGGACACATTGATTGAAGACTTTCGTCTTCAGGCATTGAGGTATTGACGATGAGAAGACCTGACTTAATTTTCCAAATGCCGCCCAGCCCAGCCGTATCCTTCTGTTGGCTTCTTCGTCGAAATTGTTTCTACCCAATTGTATGGTCTGGCCAAGGTAGTTGTACTCTGAAACAATTTCCATTCCAACATTTTCGACGTTCACGGGTATCGGGACAACATGTTGATTGAACATAACCTTGGTTTTGTCCATGTTTATCCCGAGACCAACTCGTCTGGAAGAGCGGCTTAGACTACTCAGCATCTGCTCCAGATCTTCTGGAGTCTCTGCAAGGATAACCACATCGTCGGCGAACCGCAGGTGTGAGATGTATTCGCCATTTATATTAAATCCTCGTCCTGTCCAGTCCAGCGTTTTGAAGAGGTCTTCTAGTGCACTATTAAACAGTTTTGGGGATATTACATCCCCCTGTCTAACCCCCCTTCTCAAGTTGATTGGTTTTGTTTGCTGAGACTGTACTTGGACGGTCATTGACGCAGTATCGTAAATACATCGCAGCACCTCGATATAACGCCAATCGACTTGGCATCTCTGCAGTGACTCCATAACAGCCCAAGTTTCGATAGAGTCGAAGGCTTTCTCGTAGTCCACAAAAGCAAGGCAGAGTGGTAGATTATACTCTTCGGCCTTCTGTATAATCTGCCTCAAGGTGTGGATGTGGTCTACGGTGCTGTAGCCTTTTCGAAACCCAGCCTGCTCCGGAGGTTGAAAATCGTCAAGCCTTCGGGCGAGGCGATTTGTGATCACCCTCGAAAACAACTTATAAACATGGCTCAAGAGTGATATCGGCCGATAGTTCTTCAGAAGCTCCTTGTCACCCTTCTTAAAGAAAAGAATTACCACACTCTTGCTCCATGCTTTTGGCGTTGTTCCGTTTGCAATGACGTCATTAAAGAGCTCTGCTAGCTCTTTCAGGATCGGAGTACCTCCTGCACGTAGAAGCTCTGATGTGATGCCGTCATCGCCAGGTGCCCTGTTGTTTTTAAGTTGATTGAGGGCTATTCGCATCTCGCCAAGGTCAACGTCTGGGATGTCTTCGGTGTAGTGGCGGGTCAATGTCGCACGTTTGTCGTTCGTGTCTTGAGCCGCTTTTGGAGCTTTGGAGGAGTATAGTTGAGAGTAAAATCGTTCGATCTCCTCTAGGACCTCTGCTTGAGACGTTACGATTTTACCGACGGGGTTTCTCAACTTTGTTAAGTGGCTCCTCTCAAGTCGCTTAGCGAACACTTTCGAACCTCGGTTTTGCTCGATCGCATTTTGTATATTGCGGGTGTTGGAGCGCCGGAGGTCGAATCTTATTCGCTTCTTGACGCGCTTGTTCAAAGTATGCCACTCAGGCAATGCTGAGGAAGTCTCCCGTCTCTGCTCCATAAGTTTACGGGTATCTTCGGATATCTTTGACACCCTTTTATGATCGTTCTGACAGTATTTGCGTCCCACTTCACGAACGACATCTACGAAATTGGTGAATCGTTGGTCAATGTCCAAGTTGGTTTCCAGCAGCTCGAACCGGTTCTTGAGCTCAATTTGGAATTGTTCGGAGCTTACACTTTGCAACGGTTTTGGTCGGAGAGTTGACTTCATCAGACGTTGTCTCTCTAATTGCAGATCTATATTTAAGATACCACGCACAAGCCTGTGTAGCCTACCTAAGTACGTGCTATTCTGATGTTTAAGCTATTACAGTTTCATCAAAATCCTTCCAGTTGTTTTTGCGTAGGTAAAAGAGTAACAAACATCCATCCATCCTCAAAAACTTTCGCATTTATAATATTCGTAGGATTAGTAGGGTTTTATAAGCTAACTTCAATCTATCTCTATGAAAACCATGAAAATCAGTTCAGTGGATAGCATCCGTCCAGTTGGCAAGTCTCCATTAAGTGGTCGAAGTTCAGTCAAGAGATCCGAGATTACATTATATGTACCTTATAAACATTACTTACCTAAGTAAGTACTCAGAAACACATTCGACACTCAGGCTTTTCTAAAAAAATGCGTGAGTGTAGTGGAACAGTCGGTTGGAACGAAGCTCCTTTTGATAATAAATTAATAATAAAACAAAAAAAAATCTTAAGTCAGAATTTGAACCCCCGAACCGATAGTTTCACTCCTTACGCCGGCGTCACCAAAGCAATGACGGAACATGTGTAATGAACGAAGGCAACACAAGGGTCGTGACGGAAAAGTTCTTTTTTTCGCCTAGCCAAGTCCGTACCGTTCGATAAGGAATTTCGTTCCAATAATAAATACCTAATTAAACTTTGCGCTATAAATGCCGTAAAATATACCTACCTACGTGTAGAAAAAGTTAACCTCATTATACTCCTAAATAACGTTAAAGCGTTATGGAAAAGTATAAAAGTAATATATAAACAGAAAACTTTCCAATTTTCTCAAAGACTGCATTTAACCCCTAAATGCTACGCGGACAAAGAGACCTTGCATCTAAAAGATTGTACTTACCCTCCGCACACAAAGGAGCCAAATATGAAAAGCATTCGAAAATGGAACGTGTATAGTTTAAACCTCGTAGACTGCTTTTGACAGTTGACAGTTTTCACTGTCAAAACGGAGGCGACAATCGAACTAACCCTTAGTTTGGGGTGCGTCAAATTTCGCTCTTCGCGGGGTTACACGCGATTATGTTTATTGAAAGATGCCGCTTTTTAAAGGGATGTTATTGAATTTTGAAAGGGATGTGTTGCGGTCGAGTATTGTTGGTGAGCTTTGGTGGGCTTGCGAGTAGGCCTAATCATTTGAACTGCTCCATCAGTTTATAAGGATACCTAACATACCATTGGCCTAGAATTATGGCTGCTTACAAAAATGTCCAAAAATCTTATCCTATCCTACTTCCTGCTACTTATCTATATTTATAAAAATTTCGTGTCACGATGTATGTTCGGGATAAACTTGAAAACTACGAACAAATGAACAAACAAAACTGAAATTTTGATCAAACTTCGTAACTATCTGTAATTTGGCCCAACTTAAAAGATAGGATAGTTTTATCTTAATTATTGACATCAATATTTGTTATTGCAAATTAAAATACATATGCTAATTACACGACATTCATAATATATTATACAGTTCGAGATTTAGGTTGCTAGGCAACCTAGCAACCTGGAAATCTGGAACGATGTTATTACGAGTATTTTTATATTGCTAGGCAACCTAAATCTCGAACGATGTTAGATTGCGAGATAGTCTTAACCCAAATAGACTACTTATCTTACTAATCCTTACTATTATTATAAAAAGTGTGTTTGTTTTTTGGTTTGTCCTTCAATCACGCCGCAACAAAGCAACGGATTGGCTTGGTTTTTTGCATGGATTTAGTTGAGGACCTGGAGAGACATAGGAGTAACTACTTTTTATCCCGGAAAATCAAAGATTTCCCGAGGGCATTTAAAAACTAAATCCACGCGAACGAAGTCGTGAGCATCAGCTAGTCCTATTATAAATTTTAATAATACCTATTATAAATGTGAAAGATTGTGTGGATGGATGGATGTATGGATGGATGCAGGATGGATGGATGTTTATTACTTTTTATCACGGAAAATTACAGAGTTCTCACGGAAATTAAAAACCTTAATCCACACGGACGAAGTCGCGGGCATCATAAATTCATCTAGTCATCTAGCCATCTATTTATCTATTCATCTAGTTATCTTCATCTAGTCATCCTATCCTTCCTCCTAATAATATAAATGTGAAAATTTGTGAGGATCTATGGATGTATGTTTGTTACTCTTTGACGCCACCACGAATGAACCGATTTGGCTGAAATTTGGAATGGATATAGCTCATACCCAGGATTACCCCATAGGCTCCTTTTTATCCCCTAAAATTACAGAGTTCCCGCGGGAATTAATACCTTAATCCACGTGGTCGAAGTCGCGGCCAACATCTAGTCTAGTAAGTATTATAAATGTGAAAGTTTTTGAGGATGGATGGATGGATGGATGGATGTTAGGTACTGTATTTTTCTTGGAACTTCCCCTCATTGTGGAAATATTATATTCTATTCTAACAAAGATGCATGTGTTAAATCAGCTTGCCTGCATCCATCTGCCCACAAGATAGTATAGAACTTATTACAATGTAATAGTTTCTTATTAAGTAATAGAATAAAATGATTATTTTGAAAAGAGCAACTGCTGAGTTTCTTGCCGGCTCTTCTCAGCAGAATACGCTTTTCCGAACATGACGTGTAGAGTCATGACGTGTCATAAGAGCCACAGGTTGGCCTACGTGAAATAAATAATTTTGAATTTTTGAATTTTTAATCCTATCCTAAATATCCATATACATAGAGTACAGACTACAGTACCTTTTGCGCGGGTACAATGTAAATACAGTAGGTAGGTATACTGTAAAATTACTTTGAAAACAAATTCCCTTAAAACAACTAAAACTATCAAACCCCATAAAACTATTTAACATTCGCGTTCGCCCCACTTTTATTTCCACCATAAATTCGCGGCGGCAATTAAGCTAAAAGCCATTGCTTAGTGTGTCGCAGCCCTTAGTTAAGGGTCGCGCACACGTGGCGGCCCCGCCCACGTTTAGACCGCAGGGACGAAGCCATAACGCCTCGTAGTGTAAAAACTAATTTGTTTTGAGGAAGACATTTATTAGCTTTTGCATTCCGTGTTAGCTTGCCAGGGTATTTAAAAGAAACAATTGCAACTTTCTATAACTGGGTAATGTAATACAAACAAAGCTTAAAATCGCTGAAAAAATTATAACCTATGTCACAAAATCGAATATAAAAGAGAATCTTGGTGAAACCTGTGCGTTAGAAGAGAAAGATTCGCAATATTTGATTGTGTGCAAAATCACGTCAATCCGTTGTTCCGTTGTTGCATGATTTTAAAGACAAACCAACAAACACACCCACGTTTTGCATTGAAATACGTATTAGTAAAATTTAGTGCTCACGTTCGCAAGATTAATCAAACCACTAAAACTGGCATAGCAGAGTCATCGCATAGTAGAGAGACGGCTGGGCTATGGAAACTTTAGAGTTTCCATAGCCCAGGGGATTCTAGCTTGGCAGTCAGACAACTCGCTGGGCTGGTTGCATGGGTTTTACCAGAAGAGATTGGGAGATTGCTTCCGTTATATCTGGTTTTTGCACCTTTTGTAAAAATATCTTATACTTACTGATATTTTTTTATTTAAAGAAAAAATCGGACAAGTGCGAGTCGGGCCTCGCTCTTTTAGGGTTCCGTACATAATATGAACAAATCATTTTTTTAAACTAGTGTTGGTATGAGGGTTGCTTCTTATTGGGGCGCTGACTCCAGGTAAATGTTCTCCCTCGTCCAACTTCATTTTAGCTTGTTGGTGCTGGGTTCGACTACATTGAAACTCAGCTACACTGCTTTAAATGTTCGTTTATTTTTTATATCACAATCACACATAACAATTTGGAAAAATACATTACTTAAATTTAAATTAGAAAAGGTTACATTCACACTAGTTTACACACAACAGGGCGAACCGCGAGGCGCCACGCGACTAACTTAAGCATCGCTCGCAGGCGACGTGTACTGCTGACGAGTGCATTCCAGTCCCCCACACTAGAAACATATTTAGATATCTTAGTTCTTAGAAAGTACTAAATTAGCATATGGGGAAAAAATGCTCGTTTGTTTTGGTCACAACCTACAAACCGAATTATAAGTCGGTGTTTTTAGTATTTGTTGTTTAAATACACTATATAATACATAATATACCAAAATTTCAAATTCCTAACTAGTTTAGTTTTTGAGATAGACCCCCTAACAAAATTGGTCTAAATCCGACAACTTTAACGGCCCCCCATTTCTTCATTTTTGTAGCTAAAAAATAAAAAATATATATTTGAACTCCACCTAATGAGTTCTAGACAATGATACCCCACATGCAAGGGTAAAAAAATAAAATTTTATTTCGACTCCTTTTCCATGTATGGGAGCCCCCATTATTTTTTCATTTAATTTAATTTTTATTATTTTTTGTTATAGCGGCAATAGAAATACACACTCTGTGAAAATTTCAACTGTCTACCTATTACGGTTTACGAGATACAGCCCGCTAACAGACGGACGGACAGACGGACGGACGGACAGCGGAGGCTTAGTAATAGGGTCCCGTTGGCACCCTTTGGGTACGGAACCCTAAAAAGTAAGTAAATCAAGACGATTTTTTGAAGATCTATTCTTCTTAGGGCCGATTTCACCAACGTAAAATAAGTTTAAGTTTGACAGTATTTTCAATAAAAAACTGTCAGAACGCTCAATTTATTCCTCGGATAAACGTCACTCGACGTTGGTGAAATCGGCACTTAGTATTTGAATTTTATTCTCAAATAAAATTATTAGGTACTAATTTTCATTTTCATACTTAATAAACTTTGACAGTAAAATATAATAAGTCTATGTTAATAACCTTCTGAGAGATTTATCGCACGTGTATTTTGATCAGAATTGCATAATATTAGCGAGGATGGTGGTGAAAACCGTCAATTTTGGTCAAACTACCCTCCTTGATTGGCGGTGGGCGGGGTTGAAGTGTGTCGCGACCCCGTTTGGCGGCACGTGGCCGCCGCGTGTGTAGTGACCCTTTAAGTAGTACTTAGTGCGTGCATTGATTTTAACATTGTTTGATACTACTCTCGCCCGCCACTTCGTCCGCGTGGAGGTAACTTTTTAAAGATCGATAAAAGTACCTACCCAACCCTTGTCACAGTCTAGGTCATAATTAAAGGTGTCCATGTAAAAATCAAGTTGATCATGTTGCTGCGTTATTGAAGGACAAACTAACAAACACTTTAACTTTTAAGATTTCTACACACAACAGGTAAACCTTGAGGGTGGTATAGGTGGTACTTACTATCACTATCAGTGGATTGGGCTGGTGCCAAAGCAAAGTTAAGCCCGGTTCGGTTACCTACCGCATAGATGGCAAACTTTTGAACTTCAAAGAAAATATCGAGAGTATAAAACCTTCATTTAGAAAATTCAAAATATAGATTCATTACATTTTCTTTAAACAGACATAAACAAGTAAAAATTAATTTGAAACACCCCCGACATGCCCAAATACACTAGGTATAATTAATTATGTCTGCTGTAAGTTGCTGAGGAATTGAGAATCACGCAGACAACTCGAAGCTTCAGCATCAGATTAAGATTACCATGTCTTGGAAATAATCCGAAGTAACAGAGCAGTCATATTTCAGATCAATCAAACCAGTAAAAATTTGTAAGACCTTTCAGTCATCATCATCAAAGCGCTACAGCCCTGGGTGAGCCTTGGCTTGGTCAAGCAAATTTCTCCATCGGAGGCGATCATTAGCGGTCTCTCTCCAACTCCGTACTCCCAAAACTCTCATGTCCATTCTCATGCCAAAAACGTCTGAGTAGTCTTCATGAATTCATCTCGATCACGTTAGCTTTCAAATAGAAAAAGTCGCATCAAAATCGGTATATTCTTTGGGAAGCTACGAGCGGACAGACAGACACACACACGTCAAACTTATATTAGTAATAGCACCCTTCTTTTTCCGACGGGGGTTAAAAAGATCAATAATTACGCATCTGACTTAAAACTGCAGCCTACTTTTCTTTAATGAACAAGCAAACAGAATGACCTCCTTCAAAATAAATTAAACGCACACCTTTTATACCTTTACACCTACGCTAACACGTAGGTAGGTACTAAGTACACGAACAATATTTGCTTATAAAATTCTATTCTCTTTCAATTAAATAAAACTTTTGTTGTAAAGTCTTCGTAGAAATTTGTTTGCCCCAGCTACATTTTAAAAGTACATAGTTATGTCAAGGTAATCATTTTAAGATTGGAGCTATGGGCTTAATTTTTTTAACCTGGCATGCGTCGTCACATACCATGGTGAGATCGCGATTGCAGTAACGATTTTAACTTTGTCGTTAGTCTCAGCAGAGTGAGAGTGGGATGTACATAATATAATACATTATTATTTGTCCCAACCTTATAAACTGTTGTATCAACAACTTCGGAGTTCATATTTTATCTGGAATAACTACTTATTTTAAGTACTTATCCCTTAAAGGGACCTGATACTTAAAATAAGTACTTAGTTATTCTTTTAAATACCTCATTGATAGCTGATTACAGATGTTTCAGTACGAGCACGTACCAGGTACATCATATCAATATAAGATTCACTTTTCAACAAAAACACCTCTGTTCCGCTTGGTTTACACTATAATACGACAACAATAGGCTGTTGCTATCATAGTGATATTATTGCGCAAGTATTAATATCATTCTTAACAGCTGAGCACACAATATTATGCGTGTCGCTCTGTTTGTTAGAACATAAAGATACATATTATATAGGTTACTCATGCACACAGTTTTAGAAGTACCTAGTTAAGTACACAAAAATACAAAAGACTTCCTACCTTGCGACGTATATGTTTCGTAAGCAATGTTAAGCTACGAGCTAAGCTTCGTCTTGTGTACCTACATAAAGGATACTAGTTTTCCCGCGACGATGGAATTAGGTGTTGGATTGGAATTTTCAAAAACTTTGAAACAAGGTCTTCTACTTACTATAAGAATTTCAAGTTTCTAACTCCTGTGGTTTAAGCAGTGCACTGATAGATCTGACTGATATCGGTCTAATTTTTAGATCTTAAAACCATCTTAGAACAATAAAAACAAAACTTATCAACATCAGACAGACGTCGACGTTTGAGAAGCGGGTGAGCCGTAAAAAGTTTAAAACAGACAGACATTATATTATATCTACTTATATATTATTTTCTTAGCGGCTAAAAAAGAATATAAATTACATTATAACAACCAGAATTTGTCAGGTAGTGAAAAACATATTTTATTATCATAGGTATTACTTCCATTCAATTAAAAACAAATATTGATAGTAAATTAACATAATAGAAAGGCCACAGACATGTTTTTAATTTGCCCATTGTCTAGAAATAATGGGCGAAGTCAGAATGAGGCACTTTGCGTTAATCAGGCGACAAAATATCTTTGAATTTATTTTATATTGTATTACATATTATTATTTCTACATTATTGACCCAGCCTTTTTGTAAATTTTGTAATGTTTGTTTCACTTTTGTGGATATAGGAATTGCGTATGTGGAAACTTTAATAAATAAATAGTTAAACTCGAATTTATTCTCAAAATTTCAATGTGATTGATTACATATACATAATATTTTCTTATTGTCATGTACTTACCTATATTTTGATTTGATAATAATAGGTACCTACTCTATTTGTCTTTAAATTTAGGTCAAGGGTATTTGAAACCATCTGTAAATGTATTAATGGAATCATGCTAGGTTATGAATTGCTCATTATGATGCCGACCCAACACTATGGTCGCATTGCGTGCATTTTGTAATAACGGTGTCAATTCCACTCTAGAAGGACTACCTAATTCAGAATTCCGACTGTTTGTGTTTGCGCAGCAGAATTTTTGTTTTTCGTGAAAATAGTAGAGCCTAGTTTCTCTACTATAATGTCTTGGCTGCGTTATCGCCTATCATGCCGAAACTTCGTATTATATCACTATATACATAATAGTACAGATATAGAAGATTCACTCCGCAAAATCGTCATTAAGTGCCGATTTCACCAACGCGGTCTAGGGACGTTTTACCGAGGAATAAATAGGGCAATCTGACAGTTTTTGTATTGAAAATACCTACTGTCAAATTATCAAATTTACGGTCGGATAAGGCTTTTTTTACGTTGGTGAAATCGGCCCTTAACTAGGTATTAGCGACTCTTGCTACCACACCATGAAGCGCAATTCAGTTAGCACAGCACTGACTTGCTTACAGTTAGATATACTCACTTACACACTTAGAAAATGCCTTTCTTTCTATCGCGTAACTCATAATCCGTCGTACTACGTTTGACGACCTCCCTGGCTCAGTGGTGAGCGCTGTTGTCTTATAACTGGGAGGTCTCGAGTTCGATTCCCGGCGGGGTCAATTTCGGAATTTATAATTTCTGAATTGTCTCTGGTCTGGTCTGGTGGGAGGCTTTGGCCGTGGCTAGTTACCACCCTACCGTCAAAGACGTGCCGCCAAGCTATTAGCGTTCCGGCATGATGGCGTGTAGAAGCCGATTATATAGGGGTATGGGTTGAATGTTCACTGCCATACCCCTTCCAAGTTAGCCCGCTACCATCTTAGACTGCATCGTCACTTACCATCAGGTGAGATCGCCAGTCAAAGACTAGCTAGTCATCGAATAAAAAAAAACTACGTTAACCCATTAGGTTAAACCGTCCAACTTTTAAGTTAACCGAAGCCTTTATCAATATTTTCAGTGACATGCCTACATAGCTGAAATAAGAAATACATCAACTCAATTTTCTAATTCACGAATCACGATCATAATCCAATAAATCGCCACATCACGATTAGCATATTATACCAATACCAGTAGTTTGTAACTGAACGGAAGTGACCAATCGCGTGCGCCGCCGGAAGCCCCACCCCGCGTCGATCAACTTCCGGTCACGTGACGTCATTTACATGACAGTCGCGCGCGAGACGTCGGGGATGGAGGGCGCATGTATCGTTAGCTAGGAAGTGACTTTCATTTTTCTTTAGTTGCTTCAGCTTAATGTAATTTTTCCTTTTTAATTTAGGTGATATAACACTACAAAGCTCACGAAAGCTTACAAAATTTAATTTAATTTCCATTAAACCTAAACTATGGAAACTTATTTTATTCTTGTGCGTTCAGGAACGCTCGAGGAAACTGACACTTGGGGCTTCTAATGTATGTTGTTAAGAGTGTCCTTTATTTATTTAACAAAATCACAAAATACAAAGTTTGTCCAAACATCCGACTTGCCAGTACTGCCAGCCGCATATTATCACAAAATGTCTGCCAGAAAACTTTGTTTCATGCAATCGATTGTGTGCAAGGTCTTGTACAAAATGTACAGTGCGCCCGAATTTTTCGGACAGAAATTTCTGACAATATGCGGCCGACCGAAGTTTTGCTAATCAATCACTTTAACCATGGATTGTTAGCTGCGACCCCAGCGCACCAGTGCGGTGAATCTTCACTATGATATTGCGAAAACTGTGCTGAGTCATTGTGAAGACTAACCTTCGAAGCTTATCTGGAACGCATAATATATAAACTACAACTAAAAATAATTAAAACAATTGTACCCTTAAAAATTAAATGAAAATACACAAATAACTATGAAGAATTATTTAAATTTTGTAAATTACTGCCAGTGCAGGGTAAAGTAAGAATGGCGATTCTTAAGGATGAATACCCAAACATCCAAAGACCAAGGGGTAAAGTGCGTAATGTTAGTCTGCGCAAATTGAAATATTATAAGAGGTTCGAGTTGCCAAACACTAGCAATGTGTATGGAAAAAGGAACTGGAAATATATATTGCCCAAATTGCTAAACGACTTGCCGCCTTCGATTGGAGATTCCAGTGGCAGCAAAAAAGCGTTCATAGGGAGGTGTAAGAGACACTTCCTGGAAATGGATGCTGATGTTCATGGCGGTGTTCTCTAGGAAGTGCTTCTTACGCGTGGGTTGCAACGTAATGATGGATATAACTATTTTAAGAATAAGCGTACTCGCCATCCTTACATAAACACTCAAGTTTCATGAGGATGGCTAAATTGTTTGTAATTAGTTTTAAAATTTTTATATTATTCAATAAAAAAAAGTGATATCTTTAGTTTTAGTTCGAGTTTTACAGTAGCAATAAAAGGAGGGAGGTAAAATACATGATAAACTGTGTCTCGCTATTTCGTTTGTGTTGGTTTCGGTCTTTTTAACCGACTTCAAAAGAGGAGGAGGTTATCAATTCGTCAGAATCTTTTTTTTATGTATGTTCACCGATTACTCGAAGACGCCTGAACCGATTTGGAAAAATCTTTTTTGATTTGAAAGGGTAAACTTCCCAAGTGGTCCCATTTAAATTTTACCGAAATCAGTTGAGTGGTTTTTAAAAAATCTACAATAAATCATACTTACACATACATACATACATACATATCTACATACTTTGTAGTGGGTGCGGGCGTTTGAAGTCGGTTTTTTAAAAATAATTTTTTTAAGTATTAAATAATTAAAAATCTCTTCGGGAACGCTTTAATTTTCCGGAATACTTTCCTTGTACTTCCTACCTGTAAAGCTGAGATCCATAAAGGGAGCTTTGACGTTGCTCAAACTTGAGACACTTAGATTAGAACTAGGCAAAAAATATTTCCAGACATATTTAAGTATTGTTTGAACTCAGTCTTAAGTCTGAAGAGAGAGAGACAGTGCAATACTGCTATATACATGAAATATATATTTCGGCCTAAAAGTCGTCTCAAAATCGGTTCTGCTGTTTCGAAGATTAGCCCTTAGCAGCGGAGAAAAAGTTTTACAAACTTTAAGTATTGCTATCGTTCTACTTAAAAAGAAGAAATTATGTTGATATCACAGACAAAAAACATTTTATTTTATTAACTAAGAAGATGTCGATAACACCGTGAGCCCGTAGCTAATAATATGGCAGAGTGGAGTTACAGAAAGATTCATTTATAGTGCAAAGATTCAGCTTAGATGTTAAAATGCGGCCAGAATATCCTAAAAGATTATTATCTAAAAAATTCTTTTCAAAAAACCGACTTCTAACGCCACTACAAAGTATAAAAATAATTTTAGTTTGTCCACGTTTGTTGAAGTCGGGCGGGCCTATATACAAACTATGAAACCGATGCGCGACGCTACAGAATATGATAGACTCGTTTGTAGAAGTCGAGCGAGCATCGCGAGTCGGTTTCATAGTTTGTATTTTAGGCCCGCCCGACTTCAACAAACGTGAACAAACTAAAAATAATTTTTATACTTTGTAGTGGCGTTAGAAGTCGGTTTTTTGAAAAGAATTTTTATTTTAAGCTTTTAAGTGTAGTATCCTATGATTGAGGAGCTAGGACCTGGAGCTCCATGATGTAGTCCATACTTGTTACCTACAATATCAATTCGTAATCGAAATTTCCTAAATCGCCATAGTTTTAGCCTGCAGCATCAGGCTTGAGGAGTTGAAGGTTAAAATTTTTATGGGACCATTTCGCAAACATCCTCTGTCGATTAAAAAAAAATCACGCGAATCGGTCCAGTAATCCCGGAGAAATCGGTGGACATACATAGAAAAAAAAAAAAAAAAGAAAAAAAAAATTATACCGGCCGAATTGAGAACCTCCTCCTTTTTGGAAGTCGGTTAAAAACCATTATTCCATACGACAAAACTAAAAAATAAAGCTTTATTTAATTAGAAAACATTTTTTAAAATTGCTATAATTCTGGCTATGTTCACGAGATCGAAAACGTTCTTGAATCTCGAATGACGTCACAGTTCACGCCACCTTTGGGCTTTGGAATTGTCATTGAACTGTGTGTGAACTGTGACGTCATGTAATCAAATGGAACGTTTCCGCGGCAATTTATTTTTTTGAATTTATTTCTCGATTTTTATGAAAAATACTGAAAATTATGCCGAAATATACGTTTTGTTAGCTTTCAGCATAGCATTATTAACAATTTAATATGATTTTCTAAAAGTAGTCAAATACCCTATTCTAAGCATCAATCCACGAGGGCATGCTAAGTATTGGTTTTTTTTTATTCGATTAGGTTATTTTTTTTAGTGTAAATTACTAATTTAACAAAGTTTACCCATTTAACCTTTCCGCACACGAATATAACCAAAAAGACTTGTCATATCCGCCAATTCATGAGTAATTCGCAAGTATTGTTGCTAATTGATTAATTTGAGCTTTAACCACGGTTAGTTAATGGCGACTTTGTATACAACTGAGGGTGCAAACTTAATGATTAGCTACATCATGCCTCACAATTGTTTTAAGTCGAATTAGTGATGTGTGTAATTGAATTAAGTTTAAGTTAATTTCGCAGTATTTTAATTCACACACACACAAACACAGATAGCTCTAGTACACACCAGTGATACCATAAGAAACAAGTTACCCTAAAAATATGGAAAAAAGTATGAAGCTGCTTTTGTCAAAACTAGATGAGAAATAAAATGAAAAACTAAGGTAATAACTGCATCAGTGACAAAATGCGTCATGGAAGCGTTAGACGAAAGACTAAAATCAATAACTGAAGAAAATGAGCAACTAAAAACCAGAATAAATACACTCGAGCAGAAATTGAGTACAATGGACAAGGAGAAACGGAAATACAATCTAGTCTTTTTTGGAATAGAAGAGAAGGGGAAAACAGAAGCAGAGCTGGTAGACCACATAAAGGAAACAGTAATAGAAACGGGAACACACCTTGAAAGCAACGAAATCAGCAACATATATAGAATCGGCAAGAATGTCAACAGCAAAAATAGGCCAGTCGTAGTGTCCATCACATCTTTATGGAAAAAACACAACATAATGAAAAACAGGAGCGGTTTCCCGCCAGGAATATACGTAAAAGAAGATTTTCCTAAAGAAGTACTCGAAAAGAGGAAGCAATTGCAAATACAAGTGGAGGAGGAAAAGAAAAAGGGCAACATAGCCTTTTTAAAATACGATAAAATAATAGTAAAGATACCAACAGACACACCCCGAGACAAAAGGAAGAGGGAGGATTCGGGAGATTCACCAAACTCGTTAAATCACAAGAAAGTAAACTCAAAAGAAAATTTAACCTATCCACTTGCTAACGTAGCACCAAAAGACATCATAAAACCTAATAGACTCAATTTTGTCGCACGAGCTCGATCAAACTCACTGCCAGAGACCCCAAAAAACTAGTAACGACCACCGGCAACTGGAAGCAACCAAATACAAAAACCGCAACTCCACACACACTAACCTTCGAAGTAAGCACCCCAAGCCGGCTGGTCACCGTGGGGGAAGAAGACCAAAACCCTCCAACTAAAAGATGTGAAACAATTAACATTGCAACACTCAATACAAGAACCCTAAGAACCCAAGAAAGTTTACTGGAATTAGAAAAATCATTACAAAACATAAACTACGATATTTTAGGCATAAGCGAGATGAGAAGATTAGGCAACAAAATAGAAGAACATAAAGATTACATTTTATATCAGAATGGAGAAATAGCTGGTCACAGAGGGGTGGATTCCTGATAAAAAAATCTTTAAAACATAACATTCAAGAGCTGATAGGAATCTCTGATAGATTAGCTATACTTAATGTCAACTTAACGGGCTACAAAAAGCCATGGATACAGGTTTATGCACCCACCGAGCAATCCACCAAAGATGATAATATTGAAGACTTCTATAATAATCTGACGGATATTGTAAAGAAATATCACAACAACAACCTTATCATTATGGGAGACTTCAACGCCCAGATTGGTATCAGAGAAGCAGGGGAAGAATCAATATTGGGAAGTTATGGTCATGGTAAGAGAAGCAAAAACGGTCACAAATTAATAGAATTTCTTTTGCAAAACAACCTAACATTACTCAATTCAGTCTTCAAGAAAAATCCTAAAAAGAAATGGACCTGGATATCTCCAGACGGAAAACATAAAAATGAAATTGATTATATTATTACAAACAGACTAAAATATTTTAATGACACACACATAGTACTGAATCTGAACTTCAATACCAACCACCGTATGGTACGATGTCGTTTAAGACGATACCCACCAAAAAGATCTAGGAAATTTATAACAAATGCCAAGACACTGCCATCAGAACAATATGCGAAAAATGTAGACTCATCTTCTATTCAGCAGCTGTTAGATACAGTTAACTCTGACATAAATATTAACGAAAAGTATGATCACCTAGAAAATAAATTAACACATATAAAGAAAGTAAATATTATTAAGGATACAAACAAACAAGAAAGAAAAATCCTAATATCAGATAAAGAACATAGTAGAGAAAACCAAAGTAGAATATCAAGTCTTAGCAAACAAATTCGGGAAAGTATGAGAAAGAACAGGATAGCAAGAAGAAATAAAAAATTGGAAGAAGAAATTAAAAGAACAGGTGGAACGAAAAAAGCGCTTAAGGAGTTAAGGGAGCATGGAAAAGAATGGATTTCTAGATTAAAAAGTAACATTTCAAACCAAGTGACAAACCGTACAGAAGTTCAGAAACTAGCCACACTCTACTACAGAAACCTTTACTCTGATGATGGTGCTGTACAAGAAACTGATATCGGTTTAAGAACAAACAATATTCAGGGTGATGTACCACCAATACTTACAACAGAAGTACGTAAAGCTATCAACTCACAAAAATTAGACAGAGCACCAGGACCCGATAAAGTACCAAATGAGTTGTTGAGAGGTACCACAGAAGAACTAAGCCCTATTCTAACTAGGATTTTCAATGACATTCTCAAAACAGGTACAATTCCAAGCCAGTGGGGAGAGTCGCATATTATTCTTCTGCATAAGAAAGGAGCCAAAGATGACATTGGTAACTACCGACCTATAAGCCTCATATCAAACGTCTATAAGGTGTTTGCCAAAATAATCTTAGACAGAATAACAATATCTCTAGATGAAAATCAACCTATTGAACAGGCGGGATTCAGAAAGAAGTACAGTACCATAGATCATATCCACACCATAAAACAAATCTTGGAAAAATATAATGAATACCAGAAGCCAATATACTTACTTTTTATTGACTATTCCAAAGCATTCGACAGCCTGAACCATAGCTATATCTGGACAAGCCTAAGCCAGCAAGGAGTGGACAGCATTTACATTAACATAATTAAAAATATTTATAGAAAAAGTATAAGCCGCATAAAACTAGAATCGATAGGTGACACATTCCCCATAAACAGAGGAGTGAGGCAAGGAGACCCATTGTCCCCTCAACTTTTTACCGCTGTGCTCGAAAATATATTTAGAAAAATGGATTGGGATAGATAAGGTATCAACATAAACGGTAGTCTCCTAAATAATTTAAGATTTGCTGATGACATTGTTTTGTTAGAAGAAGACCCTAAGAATTTACAAAATATGATACAAACCTTAGCTGACAAGAGCAAGGAAGTCGGACTACAAATAAATACGAGTAAAACAAAACTGATGACCAACTCCACTGAAGTAAACATAGAAATAGATGGTAACAGGCTCGACTATGTAAGGGAGTATGTTTATTTGGGGCAAATTATTTCTCCTAGTGATCTGATGTCAAAGGAAGTAGATAAAAGACCATACAAAAATTCTTCTTGGCGTTTGTTATAGTCCATCTCTTCATATCGATTATTTCTCTGCCTTTGAACGTTTACTTGAAAATTTGACCCCGTCATATAGCCATACAATCATAATGGGTGACTTCAACACCTGTTTACTCAAAGGTGACAATCGGTGTAAAAAGTTACAGTCGGTCACCGATGCGTGTAATTTACATATATTACCTCTCTTTGCTACTCATAACATACCCAATTGTGCCCCATCTTTACTTGACTTAAATATTGTTTCCTCACCTGAATTCGTTGTGAAGCATGGCCAGTACGAGGCTGATGTTTTCTCTCACCATGATCTTTTATTCCTATCATATAAAGTCCGTCCTCCAAAAGCAAAATCGAGAATCGTTCTGCAACGTAGTTTTAGTGGAATGGACAAAGAACGTCTTGTTGAAGATGCTCGCCTTTTGGACTGGTCTGCTGTTATTAACGCTACTACGTTTGACATGAAAGTTGAATTATTTAACTCCTTTCTCATACAGCTTTACGATGTTCATGCTCCAGTTAAGCCTATAAAGCTCAAACATTTACCAGCGCCTTGGCTAACAGATCATCTCAAAAAACTTATCATGAATAAAGGCTTTGCGAAAAGTAAACTCAAGGCTGAAAAGACTGTTAAAAATCAGCAGAATTATAACAAAGCTTGGAATCGCTGCAATACATCGTGTAGGGATGCACAACGACGCCACATTCACAAATCTGTCGAAAACGGCGACCCTGCCAAAGTTTGGAAGTTTCTAGAATCTCTTGGAGTTGGTAAAGCATCCCCTAGTTCGCCTCATCAAAATATTGATATTGATCTCCTTAATATTCATTTTACTTCTACTAGTACAATTAACAGCTCAGATAAGGAACGCACTCTGAGAATTCTTTCTTCTATACCAGCTCCTGATTTCCAACCGTTTAATTTCACTCCTTTCACTGAATGTGATGTTAAAAAGAACATATTATCAATCTCGTCCAATGCCGTGGGTGATGACAGCGTTAGTCGTAATATGATCTTACCTATCCTAGAAGTTGTTACTCCTGTTCTAACACATATCTTAAATGTATCTATCTCGACGTCTAAATTTCCTGAAGCTTGGAAAAGTGCTCAAATTATTCCTCTCCCAAAAAAGGCTCATGCCTTACATTTTTCTGAATTTCGCCCTATTTCCATTCTCCCATTTCTGTCTAAAGTTCTTGAGAAACTAGTGTTCCACCAATTGAACCTATTCCTTAACAGAAATTGTCTTTTAAATCCCCTTCAGTCTGGTTTCCGGTCGGGCCATAGTACGACTACAGCGCTGGTTAAAGTTACTGACGACATTCGACGGGGCATGGATAATAAACAGCTCACTGTGTTGGTATTGCTGGATTTTAGCAATGCATTTAATTCTGTCGATTTTGACATCTTGCTGAGTCTGTTACGTTCTATTAACATATCTCCATCAGTGGTTGGATGGTTTCAGAGTTATCTCAGAGGCCGACGGCAGCGTATTCGCATCGAAGATAAGTTTTCATCTTGGTGTGAATTACGTGCTGGGGTGCCTCAAGGTGGTGTGTTGTCTCCTTTACTCTTTGCTATCTTCATTAATTCAATTTCCCAAATTATCACTTCTCTCTATCACATGTATGCAGACGATCTCCAAGTGTATACTCAGTCAACTCTTGAAGACTTGCCCTCTGCTATTTCTACCATTAATGATGACCTGGTGGCTGTCAGCGAATGGAGTAAGTGTTATGGTTTAAAAGTCAATCCTTGTAAGTCCCAGGCTATTATTATTGGTGGAGCTGGCTGGATTTCAAGGGTTGATTGGGATAATCTTCCAGCAGTTATATTAAATGGCGTTGTTATTCCTTATAGTGCCACTGTGAAAAATCTTGGTGTCCATTTGGACACTACTCTCTCGTGGTCTCAGCAATTAAAAGAGCTTAGTAGAAAGACCTTTGCTGCCTAGGGTTCTCTCAGGCGTCTACGTTCTTTTCTCCCCATTCCTACTAAGATTATGTTAGCACAATCTTTACTCCTCTCCATTCTCGATTATGCAGACGCAAGCTATATTGATTTAACCGAGGATCAACTTAATAAACTTGAGCGAATTCAAAACCTTGCTATTAGGTTTATATTTGGCTTACGCAAATATGACCATGTCTCCGAATTTCGTTTAAAGCTCAAGTGGTTACCTATTCGCTTTCGCCGGAATTTACATATTGTTTCTCTTCTGTACTGTGTACTGTTCAATCCTATGACTCCAAGTTATTTAAAGGAGAACTTTAAATTTCGTGGTCATGACAGACCAGATAGAGTCTTACGGCCTGCGGAAAAACTCAAGCTAGAGACACCTACACATCGGACAAAGTATTTTAGTAATTCCTTCACGGTCAAGGCTATTTGTCTATGGAACGAGCTTCCCTCGCAAATTCATCGTGCTGTATCCCATAATAAATTTAAAACTGACGTCAAAGATTATTATCTATCTCTGTGCTATCATCAATAACGACATAGTTTACAATTTAAATCAGTAGTAATATATATGTATGTATATTATATAGTCTTATGTATGTGTATTATATTTATTTTGTATATATTAGTGTATTTGTATGTTATTATTATTATATTATATGGTTTAGTTTATTTACCTATTAGTATTTAGGTATATTATATACACCACCTCCCACTGTCTACTTGTTCATTTTCTCCCTAGCGTTAAGATTGTCTGGAAGAGATCGCTATTTAGCGATAAGACCGCCTTTTTGTATCTACATTTTAAGTTTTCTTTTTTGTAACCTGTATTCATTTGTGTTTTGTGGTGCAATAAAGTATATACATACATACATACATACATAAAAGAATAGCTAGTGGTTGGAAGAAGTATTGGTCCTTAAAAGAGATCATGAAAAATAAAGAATTTAATATTAGTATTAAAAAGAAGACCTTTAATACTTGTATTCTTCCCTGTATAACTTACGGTTGTGAGACATGGTCCCTTACGGAAAAACATAGAGAGAAACTTGCAAGATGTCAACGTGCAATGGAGAGGAGTATGTTGGGAATAAAACTCAAAGAAAAAATAAAGAGCACAGAAATAAGAAAGAAATCTAAAGTCACTGACATACTTTCTCGAATTGACCATCTGAAATGGGGCTGGACAGGACATATGTTACGCTGTAAATTAAACAAATGGAGCAAACAAGTGACTCTATGGTATCCAAGGGATGGTACCAGGAGACAGGGACGACCAACCCGAAGATGGGAAGACGACATCCGTCGGACATTGGGTCCTTTCTGGACAAGGGTTGCAGCAGACCGAGCCCAATGGCGAGAGTTGGAGGAGGCCTATGCCACTAGGCACACCGAACTTCGGGACATAATTTAGAAAACATATTAACTACAAAATTTTACATGTATTTTGCCATGTTCGGAATAAAAGGCTATTTTATTTTATTTTATTTTATTTTATTTTAATTTAATCGATTCAATCAATCGTGTATGTCGTTTCATTTATTCTCATCAATTAAAATAATTACTTAACCTAAAGTTTTGGAACGTAGCGCGTGAATCTATAGAAATCTAATCAACCTAAACGATTTAAAAGAAATGAATTGGCTATTGTATACCGGAAATATTAAGTACCTATTAGATGATACCCGCGACTTCGTCCGCGTGGATTAAGGTTTTTAATTCCCTCGGGAACTCCTTAATTTTCCTTGATAAAATGTAGCCTAAATCCTGGGTATAAGCTATCACTATACCTCAGCTAAATCGGTTCATTCGTTGTGGCGTGAAAGAGTAACTAACATCCATCCATACATCCATCCTCACAATAAACTTTCGCATTTATAATATTAGTAGGAAAAAGGATTCACATTCAAATTCAAAATTATTTATTTCACGTAGGCCAACCTGTGGCTCTTATGACAAGTCATGACTCTACCACCGGTTCGGAAAGCGGATTCTGCTGAGAAGAGCCGGCAAGAAACTCAACAGTTGCTCTTTTCAAAATAATCATTTTACAATATTATTATGAAGCTATTACATTGTAATAAGTTTTTATACTATCTTGTAGTTGATTACTTAGTAGGATTCTTAAAAAACTTGATATAGGTACAACAGTTCAACTCACAGAGCCTCAAAAGTCAAAAAATTTGGCACAGAAATTGCTTAATTTCCGGAAACGGATATAAGTTACTTTTTATCATGGGAAATTGAAAACGTAAATCCACTTGGACAAAGTTGCGAACCTCAGCTGGTTTTAAAAAGCTTAAAAATCGCGGTGGTCTTATTATTCTATTCTAAGGGCCTATTTCACTCAATGATATTATAATTTTAATATGTGTAGGTCATTGATTTCACTATCCCGTTTGATAAGTAAATTTTAAACAACGATCAAAGACGTTCTGACCGATTGCTAAAGATATAAAAGCTGTTAAAACAAAATTCAGTCAAAAAACTGCCGGTTAAATTTTACTCGGTTATTGTGAAATAGACTCTTAACAGTTCCATATGAAATCAATGTCATACAATGAAAGGCCAGAAACTAATATCTATTGAAGCCACACTAGTTCAAAAGGTCACTCCGGGCAAAGGCGGCTATAGCTTGGAACGAAAATAGCATTTTCCATTGCCTATTCAGGTAGCAACAAAGTCAACAAAAAACTCAAATTAATTCGCACAAGAAAGGGTTAAATTTACTATAAACGATGCCGCAAAAATGCCACATCAAAGACCTTTGCTGATTTTAATTAAACGGCACGAGACTTAGACATAGCCCAAGAGCCGGTAACAACAAACGCCTTACCTACAAAAAACCTCTTACGTATCTTCGTGGACATGTAATTTAGTCCCATTTTACAGATTTAGGATTGGTAGTCGCTTTGCACCTACTAGATACCGTCGGTGTATTAGTAAATTGCGGCAATTCATAGTACGCCTGAACTGGCGCACCCACATAGTCTCGTAGTCGTAGCAACCAATGTTTGACGTTATCAAACAAAAGATATTACGTTGCCGCTTTTAAGGAGCTATGGTTTGTAGAAAGGGCGGTATCTAGTTGCGACTTAGGTATGAATCCTAAATCTATGTTTAGTGCACGTAAAGGATCTAACAAATATCTACGTTACGGAATTCATGCATCACCATCCTTGCTTATCATTGGGATTTAGTGCATATGAGATCATCTATCTTGATTGTTCATATAGTTACCAGACAACAAATTAAGAGTTAAACAGTTATTCGTAATAATCCTTCAAAGATAATGACTGAATAACCGCGGACCGTAGGAAAAAATATTGAATTAGTGTGGAATTGTGATATTAAATTATTTCAACTGATATACAGTATTTTTGTACGTTATCAAAATTCTCGTTTGCTGAAAATGGAAATACCTGATCCATACATTCAACACTTGTTTATGTGGGCTCTTGAAGTATAAGTACGAGACTTATGTTTTAACTCTGAAAGTTACCGGCGTGCTGCACGTGTAAAGGAGAAAGTTTTTCTTAGTCACTTTTAGTTGTTAGGAGTTTTTTTACGCAACTTTTTAAAGTCTCAACCCTGTTTTAGATTAACGCTAGGCTTAATTCCTTGGCAACAAATACGCTTTTATGCTTTTTCAAACAGCCTTTGTGAACAAAAAGTAGTAACTTGATATATTTTTTTTATTTTTGTACTTATTTTGAAATGAAATTCGTTTATTTGCTAAATGTGATAAATACATTGGTAGTTAGGTACTGATTCTTTTACATTTTCCCATGTACAATGCAAAATTGGTACCTAGTTAAGTTTCCGCTTGTAATTGCAATAAGTACTTAAATACAATGAAAATTACAAGTAACTCCAATAATAAAATGTCATTAAAAATTTATTGCTTAATTTTTTTTTCCTAAACTTGGATATTGGTAGACTTAGACTTTGGTCTTGTCAGATCCTACTAACTAGACTATGGCCTATAAATCACCCTTCTCTGAGAGGAGACCTGCGCTCAGTAGTGAGCCCTTGATGGGTTGCTGATGATGATGATAATAATGCTGATGAAAATACCTGCAATAAAAAAAGAAAATTGGCAGTCATAGGGACTGCCGATAGAAGTGACAACTAGATTTGCTAAAAATTAAAAACAAATATTAAAAATAAATAAATAAAATAAATATAAAAATAAATAAAAATAATTAAAAAAAAAGCGCACTGTCACGTTTCGTGAGATTCGAACCTGCGACATCATACATTAAACGGCAAGGAAGGCGGCTGCCTGCCGACTACGCTGTACAGTGTACAAGGTTGCTTGGGAACCTCTAAAATGTTGAACGCTTACTGAAATCTCCAAGCGACGATGGTGACGTTGACGATTTCGTGAAATCCATGTTTTTTGCTCACCCAAAAAGTGCTCAACGTGCCTAAAGAAGTTTTCCCTTCAAAATTGCTATTGCACCTACTTATTGCTAATCTTCGCCGTGGTTCGCTTTTAAAGATTTTGTGGTTTCTTATGAAGGTATGTCTACCACAGAGTATAAAATTGACTGCACATGTATATCATTATGTAAGAATAATTTAGTATCTACCTACTTTAAGCACAAGATGATTCGGTCAATTTGGGGGGAATTTGTGTACAGCGGGCGAATTTGTTTACAGCATACGTCTTAAACCTTTCAAAATACGCATACAGTCCATCTATCAGGTAACAAATCACCTGAGCCGATAAAAACACCTGACGGAGTACAGAATGAGCACTTTTCCGTGAAATTTAACACATTGAATTGGACAGAGCGGACGGGGGTGGTACACAAAATCCCTTTTCGGGTGCCAGACCGTTTTCTGAATCGATCCCGTTGCCCGTATGCACAATACCTGCTCTATATTTACGTATTAATATATTATGTTGGTAGGAAGCCGGTCATTATGCGTTGAATGGACGCCCGGCGAAAATGGATGCATTGTGAACGCGCCTTAGGGTGGACGTATGAAATTACACTTTGTACCGTTTTTCACGTACTCTATTTTCTTTTTTTTCCTCCTTTCGAAGAGTTTATTTACATTTAGATTGGTACCTATCGATCTTCGCAACTCTAGTTTTGCTACTCATTGTTTGATCCACGTTTTTAGGGGAATAGATTAAGAAAGGAATAAAAACCGGCCAAGTGCGTGTCGGGCCACGCGCAGTGTAGGGTTCCGTAGTTGAAAGTCTCAAATATTATTGCTGACCTAGGATAGTGCTTTTATTTTATTTATGAATACTGAATATATTTTGAGTTCCATGGCTTAAATACTATAATAAACTACAAAATATGCAACTTACACTACGTGTAATACCTATCTTATAAAAAACAGATATAACTCCCTAACTAATGAACCCACAAACGGATCCCTGAATTGAAAAATGGTGTTCCCACACCCACAATATTTTTGAAAGACCTATTCAACGACATCCCACACTATGGGATAGACGAGAAAAAAAAATCATCCCCACTTTACATGTAGGGGAGGTACCCTAAAAAAAATTATTTTCCACAATTTTATTTCACCACTTTGTCGGCGCGATTGATATTTATACCCTTGTCAAATTACAGATTTCTAATACCAATAGTCTCTGAGCTAAACCGCGGACAGACGGACAGACGGACGGACATGGCGAAACTATAAGGGTTCCTTGTTTACTTCGGAACCCTAAAAACAGTTACTTACTTAACTTCATAGTGCTTTGTTAAGTTTCTTTTCTCTCTGTTTGGGTCAAAATGATTCTAAATAACATAAAATTAGGTGGAGCAGTGGTAGTGGCCTAGTGGTCAGGACTGTGGTCTCCTATTCGGGGGGTCGCAGGTTCGATCCCGGGTACGCACCTCTGACTTTTCGGAGTCATTAAATATCACACACACTTGATTTAACGGTGAAGGAAAACATCTTGACGAAACCTGCACATCTGAGAGTTTTCTAATCTCTATGATGTTCTCAAAAGTGTGTGAAGTTCGCCAATATCGCAGTGGGCCAGCGTGGTGGACTATGGCCTATAACCCTTCTCTGAGAGGGGAACTGCGCTCAGTAGTGAGCCGTTGATGGGTTGCTAATGATGATGAATGATGAACATAAAATTAATCATTCCTGCAACCGCCATGGACTAGCTTCCAGGTTTAGGTAAGTACCTACTATGCAAAGGTAGTACCTACCTAGGAACTCCCCCAGAATTTGTATCATCGCCGTCAGTATGCTATGCAACTATGTACATTACCTAATACATGCAGTATGCATGTATTAGGTAATGGACATAGTTGACTCGTTGAGACTTCCATTTGCTGCGGTCTTTTGGATAAAAATCCAACCCTTCAACTCATTTTCTGTATCCCGCCCACCTAGTTGGGAGTCCGACCAACACTGGTGCGAGATCGCAATTCAAAACCCAAGACTAGACTGAGTTTCCACGGCGTGATTCGCACCCGCGCCCGCAGTGGTAGCGGTACCGCTTACCGCGCCCGCTGCAGCCGCAAACCGCGCCGTGGAAATTGCTACTTCATTTTCCATACAAATCTGCATTCTACGGAGGCCGCGCGCCCGCAACCCGCTGCGGGCGCGGGCCGCGAACCGCACCGTGGAAACTCAGTCTTATTCTGTTCTTCTAATGACTAACCTAACTTCGGATTTTGTGCTCTACCCATCGTCACATCAGTTTTGCAACTAGTTGAGCAATTTATTCTAGTTCTTTTACGGATTAATAAGTTTATCATGTTGAAGTAAAACAAAATCCGACCAGGGGCTCTACATGGAACTAGGAATTACGACTATAGTTTTTCTACTTCCAAGTCGTCATGAAATCGCCTGTCACAGTAATTGGTGTTAAAAATTGTCAAAGGAGATTGGCAAATTCCATAGAGTTACTGACTCAGACAAACTGAACTGAATACTGAACGCCCACGTTCACGAACCAGACTTCTTATACTTGTTCTAGTAAACCAGACTAACAAAAAATTAATCAAAGTCTATCAAATAAAGTTGAGAGAAAAAAGGATAGTCACTTGTATTGCCACGTAACGGTTATTTATAATGACGTGTAGGTACTTGTGAATATAATATATAGTAATTATATTTAAACAGAAAAATACTCTGAAAAATATTTATTAAAATTAAAAATGTTTTCTGAATCTGAACGGTTTTTAAAAATGCTGGGTCAAAATTCGCCAACCTCCTTTGATGTCACAAACGGTATTTGGTAGATACACAAGTACTATTTGAATGAATGCAGAACAACAAGTAGAGCTCATCGACTCTCTTGCCTTCTCGAAATCATCAAATTATCTAATGATTTTTCACTACAATAAAATTTTGACATCAATTTACACTCATCGAAAAACGGACGCGTTATTTCCTAACCAAAAAAAAAATAAAAAATGACACCAAACATAAAAATATGTGTTGTAAATTAATAAAACTCTTGAAAAAGTTCCGCGAGAGAAAATCCATCGCAATACACGCCAATACCAGACGAAGACATCAGAGCACGGAGATGACAACGAATTTAATTATAAATATAATAAAAAAAAAATCTCCATCGTCCCTACCCGGGGCAAACTTATCACCGCAGCTAGAAAAGAACTTGCTAAGCGAATTTGATCTCATTCTCCTATGCGATACGGTGCTCGTACCGTTATTGGAGGCAGGAAATATTTGGTTCACAATATATTGTAGGTCCGATTGACGTCACTACAATGAGGGTGTCTCATATTTTTTTTATTTAATTCAAAATTAGAATCTTGTACGCGGAAACTGAGAAGACATGGAGTGTTCGATTGCGTGTGATTCTGATTAATGACGTCACGATTACTGTCATTGCTTGTAATAATGCGTTCGAAAATTAAAATAGGTAGATATTAAATAAGTGTTTGAAGAACGTATGGCATCGGTACATATCAGTCGTTTGTGGTAGTTGAGCAATGTTGACCCAATACATGTTTTTAATAAATGAAATAAATGAAAATGAAATGAATACAATAACATGATGGGTCTTTGGAGGTCTAGATTAGGTAGACCTTTTCTATCCTTCCGTGCCCTAAACAGTCCGCTGCGCGCGTCGTCTTGCGTCTGTCGTCTTGTGGGTAGGTATATTTACTAACTTATATTTTATTGTGTAAAAAAAAATTAAGTGGCACTCGGGGACTGCCGCGGTAAAGCTATTGCATAGCATTTTTTATCAACTTATGCAATTATAATATTTATGCAATATTTTTTTTTGCATAATAAAAATTATGCAAAAAAAAATAATTAAAAAACAAACAAACAAGGAAAGCGAACTGTCACTACTTCGCGAGTGAGATTCGAACCTGCGACATCATACACCATTCGGTAAAGAAAGCGGCCGCTCACCCACTGCGCCAAATAGAGCTACTTGAGAACCTCTAAAATGTTGAACGCTTACTGAACGACGATGTTAGGTTTTTTCGTAACGGAATTTCTTGATTCGGTCGCCGTGCTCAAACTGTTTGTCCTAGTTCAAAGCCCGCGATAAAAGCTATGCAATAGCTTAAAAAATATGAAATACAGTAAATTATTTGAGTAGTTTCTAAAAGAATCTGGGTACCTACCCAGATACCCACCGCATTTTTATACCACGGGAACCCTGACCATTAGGTAAGTATATGATTAACCTCAAACCCTGCGTCATGAACCCTGACCCTCAGCAATGAGCAAAACGGCGCAGACAAGTGATTTAACTGTCGTGAGAAAAATCCGAGACTAATATGAATAGGTAGGTAGATACATCTAATTTTAATTGAGTAACTTGTTATATTTTGGTGGCTGCTAAATTAATTGAAAATTAATCTTATCAAGCGAATATCCGGTTGGTTATGTTTTTCTTTTTTTAATGGAATGTCAAAAACGGAAATTCAAGAAATACTGTAAATTATTGCTTATGGTTTCAATAAATTGTATTTATTAATTTATGACGAGTATTCTAACACCAATAAATTATTGCATCTATTATTATTATTACTGATAAATAATAATTCAAAAATCGAACGTATAGAATTAATAAGATCCGTTCGCTGTGCTCTTAATATCTATAGTTTATGATCTATACCTACTGAATAACTAATAACGTAGAACGCGTTCGATATTCGAATTTCATAACAGTTCTGAATAGTAATTCAAAGTTGGAATTCACAGCTTCACACCTCGGTGCAAGTGGCCGCTTTAATGGACAGAGTCTAGAGTAGACCTCTGTCCATTGAGTTTGGCTAAGGTGACCACTCGTCTGGTTTTCCTAGGACTTTCCCAGAACCATTCTACCATCGAAACGCCGTTACGTGGTTCCCACATCCAACGTCCACATTCCAAGCGCTTTACTTCCTCGTTCCTGATGATATGTATCGCTAAATTTTGCAATGGCCTTCTGTATTTCTAACAAAAACTTGGGTAGGTACCTTCAAATCAAGAATAAATAGGTATTTTCAACGCAAGCGTGCTCCATCTTACATGCGCTGCTTACTTATCATTAGGTGTAATCGCAGTCAAGAACTTGTCTAGTACTTATATTTAAAAAAAAAATCAGAAACTCGATTAGTTTAGTATTTTTTTTTCCTAGACCTGCCCGAAATTCAATATCTAACTCTCGCAAAACCGCTCATTTAATTCTTCTTCATTTTGGAAGAAATGGCGTGTCATGTTTTCATTCATGTCAACCCATCGCTTCCGCCAGCTCACTACCTACTAGACAATTCAATTTCAAAAACTTAACTACGTACGTAACTAAAAAATTCTTTTTAAACAACCGACTTCAAACTCCCGCTTTACGACATTACACACACACACTATACAAAATATATAATTTATTGTTGATATTTTAAAAACCGATCGACCGATTTCGATGAAATTTATATGGGACCACCTGGGAAGTATACCCTATTAAACAAAAAAAGAATTTTCCAAATCGATTCAGGCGTCTTCGAGTAATCGGTGAACATACATAAAAAAAAAGATTCCGACGAATTGATAACCGTTTTCATACCTCCTCCTCCTCCTCCTTTTTTGAAGTCGGTCAAAAATTATTTCTAAGATATGATATTCGCGTCCTGTTTTTACAAATTTTGACATATTAACCACAAGTCCAGTACAACATTCATAATGGCGAGCCGGGAACTCCGATTTGAGCACCAATTAATTATTTCATTGTTGTGAGAATAATCCCGCCGGCCCTCGAGTGCTATTAACCGACGCCCGGTCAGTTCCTTACGCGGAGGTGTTTATTAAACACGTCTTAGTTTGGGGTTAGTTGCTGACAGTGTACGCCGCACGGGATGAAATATCGTTCAGAAGACAAGTGTAGGTACTGAGAGCTGGAGATCAATTTGGTTGGTTTTTAGATTACTTCCTTGTTAGAATACTTCTGCCGGAAATCTATGCTGACGCGACGGCTGAATTTATGGGCCATGCAAAAAAAATTACGCTCGCTGCGCTTGCCCTATGTTCTTGACTTCTGTTTTTATCACCCAAGTTAATTACAGAGATAACTTGAATACTTACTTTCAAGGCAAAAGTGAATTAGCATGGATATAATTAAGGCCTTGGAGATTGACATAGGTTACTTCTTATTCAAGAAAAACTTAACTCCACGTGGACAAAGTCGCGGCCAATTTATAAATCTCTTATTCGGTGACAAGTTGTCTGCGATCTCACCGACGGTAAGTAACTCGGAAGGGATAAATTAAACCAATATCCCTTATCAGTTTCTGCACGTCATCGTACTGTAACTCCAAGTACCTTGACGGCACGTCTTTACGTCAGGGTGGTATCTTGTCAAGGACAAAGCCTTCCACCATAGAGTTTTTTTTATTTTTTTTATTCGATGACAAGCTAGTCCTTTACTGCGATCTCACCTGATGGTAAGTGACGATGCAGTCTAAGATGGTAGCGGGCTAACTTGGAAGTAGTATGGCAGTGAACATTCAACCCATACCCCTAATTGGTTTCTAAACGCCATCGTGCCGGAACTCTAAATCGCTTGGCGGTAAGTCTTTGACGGTGGGGTGGTAACTAGCCACGGCCAAAGCCTCCCACCAGACCAGACCAGAGACAATTCAGAAATTCCCAAATTGACCCCGCCGGGAATCGAACCCGAGACCTCCCAGTTATAAGACAACAGCGCTCACCGCTGAGCCAGGGAGGTCGTCAAAAGTTTGTATACTAATCCCATTTGTTTGTAGGTATGGCCGGTGGCGGGATGACGCAAGCGATGGGAGGCTACTATGGCGCCGCATACGGGCCGCTCGGTGCCAGCATGGCGGCTGCAGCGGCCGCGGCTGCGCAGCAAAACGCCATATCTGCAGCGCTGCAGCCTAACGCACAGGTAATCATCATCGGCAACCCATCAACGGCTCACTACTGAGCGTAGGTCTCCTCTCTTCTTCTTCTTTATCAACCGATAGACGTCCACTGCTGCACAAAGGTCTCTTGCATGGACTTCCACAGGCCTCGGTCTCCTCTCAGAGAAGGGTTATTTTTTTATTACTATGTGTTCCTCCCTTTTTTTCTCCGACATGATGATCGGAGACTGTTCTAGGTCGGTACCAAATATGGCTTTTTTGTCATATTTCCTTTTTGCTCTAATTTGGTTGATACTTGCTACACATTAGTGCAGTTCGTATCTTCAAAGAACTCTATTATACTATTATATTATATTCTAAGGCTAGTAAGATGCTCAGAGAAGGGTTATTGGCCAATGCAAATTGACAGACTTTACACACCTTAGAGATCATTGTGGAGAACTCTTAGGTGCACAGGTTTCCCCACGAAGTTCTCATCGTTGAAGAATGTGATATTTTAATTGCTTAAACGCATATAGCTCGGAAAATTCCGAGGTCGAACCCGCGACCCCCTGGGTAGGAGACCGCAGTCCTAACATTAGGCAAGAGTAGGTATACACTCCGGTAATACCTAATATTCTCCAAAATTTATTTCAACAATTAGGTATACTATACCTATTTACCTGTGTTTATCAGACACAAAAAACTTTGACTAATTTTTGTAACAAGCGAATCCTAAAGGTAAAACAGATTATAACCGTGTCGTAGGCAACTCGAAATCTCTCCATCATCTCACTAATGATCTAACACGAAACCTATCTAATAAATCCTTTAACAACCGAATCAAACCCACCAAAAAATGTTTTCCCTAATAAGACATGAGCCGACATAATTTTCAAAATTTTTAATGTTTTGAGGTAACAATATGTGATCCAATAAGGCCCGCTTGCAGAGACGTCGGGTTAGGTTTTAACCCGGAAATAAATTTGTAATTTTGACAGCAGCTTTATACGAAATCTGTCAAAGCAGCAGCTAACTCTGGGTTAAAAGGATAGCCCGGCGTTTCTGCAAGCGGGCCTAAGGGATTTCCCAAATAAGCGCCGCCGCTCAAAATTTGATAAGCGTGTAATGAAACGGGAATGAGTTTACTCTTTATATTAGCGAAACTACATTTGTGGCACAAAAAAGGTTCTAATTCGACGCGCTAAATTTTAAGGGTTGTTCTTACGCCCGTTTTAACCACCGATCCCTATGTTTTAGGGGCTACCTAAGCTAAGCCAGGTGACGTAGGGTTGGGTAAGGGATTGTATTTAGGGTCTTCCTACGTACTGATGGAGGGATGATTTAGGTACGGTTGGTGAAAACTGGAATTATTCTACTAGGGATCACACTTAAGATACGTGTGGTAGAAAAGCTAAAGCAATGCAAAAATTAAAATTACAACCAAGTTCTAAAAGTACAGAATTATTTTTTCCTTAAGATTCAATGAGGCAGTTTTCCTGATACCCTGCTCAGATTTTCCGCTTGGATTTAGGTTTTTAAAAATCACGGGTAAACTCTAGAATTTTCCGGGATAAAAACTATGCTGTATGTTGTCTTCTCTCCACGCAAAGTTTTGTCGTTTTTGCGTGAAAATATGACGAACAGAAGGACAAACAAAACTTTCAATTATGGTTTGCAGTGTACCAATAATAATAAGTTAAAATAAAAACCAATGATTCTTCCTTAGTTTAAATTAAAAATAATAAAAAATCGGCCAAGTGCAAGTCGGGCCTCGCTGTTTTAGGGTTCCGTTAAAAAAATTAAATAAAAATATTTCCATGTACCCATGGATATGGGTAATTAGGTATGGATACCCCAATATTTTAATTTATTTTTTTTAATTTAATTTAATTTTTATTGTTTGTTGTTATAGCGGCAATAGAAATAGATAATATGTGAAAATTTCATCTGTCTATCTATTACGGTTTACGAGATACAGCCCGCTGACAGACGGACGGACGGACGGACAGCGTAGGCTTAGTAATAGGGTCCCGTTGGTACCCTTTGGGTACGGAACCCTAAAAAGAAATTCGTAAACATAAAAAAGATAAAAAAATTACAATGAATAGGTAAGATCTTTGAATACATACCTACTCGTAAAATGCAATATTTTCTTATTAGCTACACTTGAAAAGGGTTTTATTAAAGTGTCCGATTGTTATAAATATGCCGAATAATCAACACAGCTGTAGATGCAGTAGGTACCTACAATCATTACAAAGACCCATCCTCAAATAATTGTGTTGTAGGTGTAAAAATAAACAAGAGCTGTCAAAATTATAAAGATGTAATTTTTCGCGCACCATAATATATATTATGGTAAAGGAATCCATGAGTTGCCAAGTCATTTGAAATAGCTTTTCTTAAGTATTTGAAGCTTTATTTGAAGTGACTTATTTTTTTTTATTGACTTACTAGATGATGCCCGCGATTTATAATTTATGAAGATCTGCTCAGGCATTTGCAGATCATCAGCTCATTTTCTACTTGATTAAGTGTCTTACAAGCTTTCACTGGTAGATACCATTGATTTGGGTGTACTGTTACTTCGGATTATTTCCATGGCATTGTTACTTTGAGCTCACAGCTCAAACCACAGTCCATTGAGACCACAGTCTCAATGAGTAGGTGTCCGATAGACGATGATCGAGGAGGATCTGATGGTGGTTCAGAAAACTGGGTTACAGGATGTCAGGTATATATCGTACCTAAATAGTCGATCCAAAGATTCATATGTTGAGGGTGTTTTAAATTTTTAATTTACACTTAATACGACAAAGTAGGCTTATAGCATTCTAATTGCGCCAATGGCAGTAGATATCATCTTCACAGGTTTATATAAAAATCTTTACTTAAAAGTGTCCCGTTTAAGAAATTAGCCAGAATAGACTAATTTGTGAGTAGGTAAGTAACTCACGTCAAACTCGATACTCGGACTAATTTCTTAAACTGGATACTTTCAAGTAAAAAATTTTATATAAACCTGTGAAGATGATACTGCCATTGGCGAAATTAGAATGCCATAAGCCTACTTTGTCCTATTAATTTACAAATTGCGAAAACCAAATTAAATTTGAATTTCGCGGGTATAATTCACCTTAAATCTTACAAATATTTTGGAGACGATGACATTACATTTCAATTTGCACAGTATCCCAAAAGATAATTCAATAAACGTTAACCCCATCTCGCAACGCTGAGTAGGTGCCCATTAGACCCCCTATTGCCATTGTTTACAATCGGAAGCGGTGAGACGACTCAAAATAATTAGCGAGGGTACGTGCGGCCCCCTCCCTTCCGATTATAGCACCATATTGGCGTGAATATCTTTTAACGGTTACTTAATACGTGAATATTTTGAATAATGCCTTTTTGCATATTCTATTAAAATAATATCTTGTTTTGTTGCCTTTTAGCTCCTTTTAGTTACCTTTACGTTTAATTTTTTTACTAAATGAAGTTTTTTTTATTACTTAATAGGCTTGTGTTTGAAGACAATCAATGATGTAAATTAGTGAATCGATGGATAGAAATAACAGATGAGGTCTAGATTGGAGCGCGCTTCTCTAGAGGATGCCTATTCACTCTTGTCTTGAAGGTACTCAAGTTATAGGTACTTAGCAGGAAATACGGATGCTGGAAGGGCGTTCCATACGCCCGGAGTCTTAACATACAATATACTATAGTAGTAAAGTTATAAATAGGTAATATGTATGGGCAACTGAGGTTCCTATGAACGCTCGTACCTGTAGACACAATCGATACCGTCGAAAGTAGCAACCCTAAAACATTAATTTGAGCATGACCGTAAGCTTTGTCTATGGTTGACAGGTCGCGCTCAAATTAGAATTTTAGGGTTGCTAGTTTCAACGGAATCGTTGTGTCTACAGGTACAAGCGTTCATATGAACAGCACTTGCCCCTATATAAAATAATTCAGATAAATCAACTAAGTAACAGCTAATCTAACCCTAAAAACAATAAAACCTAACTCAAATCTATGTTATCCCAACCCTAAACAACTAGGGTTGTCCCTTGGCCCTTCAATAAAAACGTAATCGATTAAAACACTACTCGCGACACGAGGTCGCGCAATTAACTCCCCAGAGGGTCTCGGCGGAGCAGCCCTCCGGAAAGAATCCTCCTCGATCTTCCCTCCGACGTTTAATCCGCTGCCAGTGACGTTGATGCGTTCAACATGTACCTTAATACGTATTTGATCCAAAATTTGATCTCTGGGGTATTCTTTGGTGGGAATGTTTAAGGTTATAATAATAGGCATAATATTATGACGACAGTAACCAAGAAACAATTAATTTTTCAATTTATATCCCTTTGACTATTCAATACCTATAATAAGTCCATGTTTATCTAATGAAATAGGATTCATGGATTCTAAAAAAACGTATTTATTTTTCTATTTTGAGCGAGATTGATATTTATTTTGATAAAATAAAACTATAAAATACAGCAGTCCCCGCCATATTGGATTAAATTTTAAAAACAATCAGAGCGATACGTCACATCTGTTTTCAAACTTTCACAAACTACTTAGGTACAATGAAAAACATACAGTTTTTAAAACTTAAAATTGAAAATGGCAATTATATCTACCAAAGTTATTTTTTTCAGAAATAAAATATTTTTTCGAACATCATCCAACAGTTTTCAAAATCATTCATTACATGTCTATTACATTATCTAAACAAATAAATAAGATTTTTAAGGTCTGCCTGTGATACTGAAATAACCATGAATGCCTCTAATTAAACTTACGATAATTTGGCGGCAAGTCTTTAACAGTAGGGCGGTAACTAGCCACGGCCAAAGCCTCCCAGCAGACCAGACCAGAGACAATTCAGAAATTACTTATACCATTTCTAAATTGACCCTGATAGGAATTGAAGCCGAGCCCACCCGAGCTTATTATTCCAAAGCACTCACACCGAATGTGATCTAAATTCCGCATAGATCATAAACGAAAATCGAACCTCAGATCTACCAATGAGTAAGAAAAGAAAGGTCCACTTAATAGTTAGCTATTGATACCAATCGATTCATTCCCAGCCCTCCCGATCCATCAAGATCGTGGTCCCTTCTCAGCAGAGTCGAACTGTCGTCGTAGTAGGTAGTCGGTAGTCGGTACCTATCGGATGAAAACGCACTTTTTCGATTAACGTGTCGAATCACACCCTAAACGCGGTAGAAAACAATATAATCAGCTACCATTCAACGCATACTATCAACACAGTATATTTGGAGCGCAGACCACAGACAAGACTGTATTAAGACAGTCGATTATATTATAATCATAGATCAAAATCATAGATCAAAACTATAATCAATTGGAGAATTACATCAAAAATAAAATAGAGGATCATAAAATTATCAAGTACAAAATACAAAATCTACCCCAAGATGACTGGATAAATAAACAAATTTTAGAGGATATAAAACACCGTAATACGTTATGGGCCAATCTAAAACATGATAGAAACAATATTGAGCTGAAGAAAAAGTTTAATGATATAAGAAATAAAGTCAGAAGTACTATTAGAGATACCAAAGATAAATTTTACTATAACGCTTTTATTAAATGCTATAATAGACCTACAACAATGTGGAAATTAATTAATACTCGCACTAATAATAAAAACAAAAGTAGTTGTGCTCCCCCAAAACTTATAGTCAATGGTAAAACTATTAATGATGCAACAGAAATATGCGAAACTTTTAACAGCTATTTTTCTTCCATAGGCACAATTTTAGCGAATAATATACCACAAAAATATCACAGTTATAAAACATACACTCATTTAAAGCCTGTGCAGACGAAAACACTCTCCGAATTTAAAATATGTACAAAGGACGAAATACAACTTATAATCAAAAATTTAAATACTAACGCAAGTTCAGGTATAGATGGTATATCGCCAAAAGCAATTAAGTGTATAAGTGACAGTATAAGTGAAAATTTGAGTTTGTGCATCAACAAATGTATGAAAGATGGAATGTTTCCAGATAGCCTAAAGATAGCTAAAGTTAGCCCTATTCATAAGGCAGGCTCTAAATCTGATCCTGGAAACTATCGCCCTATATCGGTTTTGCCCATATTGTCCAAAGTATTTGAAAGAGTTCTATACGTACGTCTTAATAATTATCTAACAGAAACAAATTTTCTTTTTAAAGGCCAGTATGGGTTTCGTGCGAAATCGAATACTCTTTCAGCAACAATCGATTTAGTAACTAAAATAAAAACTAATATTGACAATAAAAAGGTAGTGGTAGGTATTTTCATTGATTTAAAGAAGGCTTTTGATACCGTTTCTCACTCTATCTTGCTTAATAAGTTACAAGATATCGGTATATCTGGATCAGCTATCAAAACTCTTGAATCTTATTTAACAAATAGACAACAAGTAGTTAAAATCGAAAATTTTAAAAGTAAACCCAGGAACATTGTTTGTGGAATACCTCAGGGATCCATTCTAGGTCCTCTTTTATTTTTAATCTACATAAATGATATTGGCAACTTAGGTCTAACCGGTGAAATATCGTTATATGCTGACGATACATGTTTATTTTATTTTGCTGACTCAATCAATGAGATTATATCGGATGCACAAACAGATTTAGATAAACTTAATGAATGGTTCCAATACAATTTACTTACTATAAATGTTGCTAAAACTTCTTACATGCTTTTTACTGCAAAAAACAAAAAACTTCCTAAATTTGATCTCTTAACTATAAATAATCAGGTTCTTAAACAATCAAAAACGGAAAAATACCTTGGCTTATTCTTGGATTCTAAATTATCATGGCGACCTCACTTAGACTACCTGCAGTCAAAAATCTCATCTTTGACTGGATCTTTGCGTAAATCTACACGATGTATACCATATAAAGTCCGAACTTTAATTTACAATTTACTAGCTAAGTCCATATTAGAATACCTAATAGAAATATGGGGATGTGCGTATAAAACTAATCTGAAAGATCTCCAAATATCCCAAAATAAATTATTAAAAACATTGTTTCAACTAGATTACCGATTTCCATCTAAAGAACTATATAAGAAAACTGACTCATTATCCATTAGCCAATTATATAAATACAAGACATGTATTCTAATTAGAAAAATACTTACACAATCTATAAACACACAAATTACAATAAAAACTAAATCCTATACATACTTTGCACGAAATAAAAATAAATTGCAATTGCCTAAAGCAAGAACAAAAACATATGGCGCGAAAACTATACAATTTGAGGGAGCACTTCTATACAATGGTCTGCCAAAAGATATATTATCCGAGAAATCTTTTCCAATTTTTAAAAGAAAACTCAGGAAGTTTTTTAAAAACAGTTAGTAAACCTTAAAAATATTTTAGTTTTATAGTTATTTAAGTTATTTAAGAGCCACCATTTTTGTTTTAATGTATATAATGTGTTATAATTTAAGTTTTAATTTCTCTGTAAGTGAGCATGTTTTGTTCTTAGAGAATAAATTCTTTAAACCTAAACCTATAATCGTACACGCGATCTAATTTTATTTAAGTTTATCGGCTAATTAAACTTCAAAACTCTTTATTTCAAGTAGGCCAATTTGTGGCAATGACAAATGCGACTATGAAGACGATTGTTTTCTTAGATACTAGCACCTCCGAACCTTGTAGAACACGTTATTATTCGTAGCGGTAGTAGTAGTCAAAACACACATAGCAATGTTTCCAAAAAGCCTGTAAAAACCCCTTTAAAATAAAAATTATTTGTATTCCATCTTACAATTGTTAAAAACATGCACATTTCTATCTTAATGTAAAATTATTAGGTATATATTTTATTTATATCTAAGTTTATAAAAGATGAAAAACATCATTAAAATTTAAATGAATAAATCCCAATTTCCATTTTCTTTTATTTAGCACTGAACCAGAATTTTAGCTTTGGATATATTTTCATCAATTCTGTCTAATGTCTGCGTCACCGGCCGATATTAAAAACGGTGATTGTGCATTTTCGCGGGCAGGTATGGAAACGGTTTAACGAACCATTGTGATTTTCGGATTCGATTATCTTGATCGATGATTTATCCGACCCCGCTTATTGGGCTTTCACGGCTAATATTCGGGTGTTCCTTGCCTTGTCTAATTGTGCAATGTAATTAAAAAAAAAGGCAATTCTTAAAATGTGAGGTTTCACCTTACCATGTCAAAAAAGTGCCTTGGGTTTTCAATGTTAATATTCGAGTCTCTATAATTAAATAAAATGTTACATGTAAATAATAAAACAAACAAATTAAATAAGATCTAGACAAATTATTTTGCGCCAAGGTGGCCGAATAATGGTCAACGGCAAATAAATAGAAACTTAACTTAAAAAATTAAAATTTTCTAAAACGATCTACTTTTTAAACTATTTTTAAGGACTTCTGTATATATCCTGCTTATAAACCATGGAAGCTCCATTAAAATTAATCTTGGTTACATTACTACATATTTAGTTAGAGTTGTTTTTATAATTAATTTACTTAATTATACTAACAGAAAATAAATGGGTATCTAAATATATAGAAATCAATCTTATCATCAAGACTATTCAGATGAATTCCTATTCTTTATATTATTTTCTATTTTATTTGAAGTAAAACCGTTATGTAGGCAGATACATAAAAGCATGAATCCCAGACCTTAATACTTTTTTACCACATTTTCATGTTTACCCTTTATCATACATCTTTCCTTTTATATTCCATTCCATTTCTTATTATTGTCCGCTTATGTTGTCATTTCATTTCATTTCACGAAAATATATCAAGCATTTATATTATACGCTGCATTTGTGCCCACATATACATCATCTCTATTTATAAAGGGCTTCACAGTTTCATCGTCGAGCAAAGATCGAAGTGTCTCGTTTATAACTCAGGTGCGATAAAATGGAGGGCCGCGGGCCGTAAACCCCGCGCTTGATGTCGCCCGTCCCACTAATCCTGATTTAGCACTATGGCTGTGACCGCCGCGCGTATGTTATACGCTAACGTGCTCTACGCACTGCCTTGAGGAGTGGCCAACATGTAACTCCAGGTCTCATGTTTGTAACCCAATAAATCAAAGCTTAAAGGTGCGGACTGAAAACTGGAAGGTCGCAGGTTCGAATCCCACCCGTTGCACTATTGTCGTACCCACTCCTAACACAAGCTTTCTGCTTTTTTGGAGGGGAGAGGAGGACATTAGTCAAGTTCAACTTGACTGATATTCTTTTTAAAAAAAAAAACCTTTTTTAACCGACTTCAAAAAAGGAGGAGGTTCTCAAATCGTCGGATTTTTTATGTATGTTCACCGATTACTAGAAGACGCCTGAACCGATTTGGAAAATTCTTTTTTGTTTCACACACTTCTCAGATGGTCCCATTGCAATTTTATCGAAATCAGTCGAGCGGTTTTTAAAAAATCAACACTAAATTATATACTTTGTCTCTACGTGCGGGCGGTTGAAGACGGTTTTTTAAAAGAATTTTTTATAAATTTATAAACACATATCAAAAATTCCGAGGCCAGCGGGATTCAAACCCACATCTCTTGGGAATCGCACCCGAGTGTGTTACCGTTACACCATGGCCTTACACACGTCAGCATCGAAATTAGTGATATGTGTCTACTTTTTCAGTATAAGCAACTGTTAGCGACATCTAGTAGCAACTTAAGGAAATATCAGAATAAATTTATAACAGTTGCTTAAACTGAAACTGCATCTTGGAAAAAGGGCAACACTCAAATGCCAATAATATCCCTCAGAAAGGATAACTACAAAATAGTTTTTAAAAAGTGAGTGTAGTAGTACAGACAATAATAATTACAAATTTAATCACGGTAGTATGTTAGAGACAATATAAGTTATATTAGACATTAAAATACAAGGTACCGGAAGTCTTCATAAGTCCGAATATTACTGATTCAGTACTACATGTGCCCGAAACCTGACTTGGTGAACATAATAATTGTCTTCTAAGATGAACAGCAAAATAATAATCTTCACTCGTTTCAGACTTATTTCGTGGTTAAGTGACATAATTATAATGTATACGAGTACGTACCACGATAATTGTTTTGATCAACACAAAACATTCTCGTTCACTCGTTTCATATCACATCATTATTAACTCATGTTTTAATAAGACTTACAGACTCTGAATATTTAGACTAAGCATAAAAACTGATATATGAAATAAACATTAGTCTTTTCAAAACGTATACCACATTCTTAGAGCAATCCATCATACAAATATGTTTAAAATTATACGCCAACTTTAATAAATAACAATGAAACCGTCAGCAACAAACAATTTATGTTCTATATATCATTTTCTCCTGCTCTCCGAACATAATGGTAGTGTGTGTCGCGTCAAAGCATATTTTCCACAAAATATTGTGTACGGCTCACTTCATTAAAAAAATTTAAAACTCCAAGCATTATTCGAGGCCTTTGTAACTTTTGATTTGTAAGTCTGCTTGTATAGAGTACAATACCTACATAAGGGCTCAAACATACTCGAGACTTTAAGTAGCAGCGACCAGCGATCACGCTTCTGCAGCTCAATGTAGCAGTTTCATAGCTATAAAGGCCAATTTAGACAGTGCCTCGTTCATCGTTCATTTTTGCGAATATTTTTTGCGAAAATGAACCCTTTGCTCTAAGGGCGAATTAAGACGGTTCATTTTCGATAACTCATCGATGAAGCCTCGAAAATGAAAGCAAAAATCTCGAAAAATGAACCGTCTAAATTCGTCCTTAGGCTGAATTAAGACGGATCATTTTTACAAAAATGTTTTGGCCCTAACACCGCCGAATTGTATGCATTGTGGCTAACTATCTTAATATATATAAATTACGTGTCACGTTGTTTGTCCGCGATTGACTCCTAAACTACTTAACCAATTTTGATCAAACTTCGTAACTATCTGTAATTTGGTCTAAATTGAAAGATAGGATAGTTTTTTTTGGATTAGGATAGTTTATTTCTTTTATTTTTATAGATAAGGTGGCGGTACGAAGTTCGCCGGGTCAGCTAGTTACTTTATAAATAAATTGCTATCCTTTTCCTAGGGAGCATTATGAAAGGGAGAGCGCGAGACTTAGACCTGTCAATTTAGTTTAGTTAAGAGAGTGTACAAGATATACTGTTGTAATTTCGAGTTGGATTGTCACTGATGTGAAGAAATCAAGTGTGTTCGAATCCTTAATTACAATACAGTCTTCATAATATTATACACCTATTCAATTTTAAATCCAATTTCTATGTACTTAAAGTTCTTTTTTTAACAATTTGATTGTGTTACGATTGCGGCGATGTATTCAATTTTCAGTAGATCAAGCATTTCGTAGATAGAATAACAAATATTATAATCGGCTTACGTAATTATTGTAGGTGCTGATTCGTTAAAGTTTTGATTTTCATAAAATAAGTTGATGCCTTTAAGAGTTGTTATCTTTAAGAATAAATTATTTCTATTTTAAGGGTTGTGTTAATTATCCAATCCAAAATCTACAGAATGAGGTCGATTTACGTCAGATGTAAAAAGGTGTAGAAAGGTGTATAGTGCTTACCAATTAGTAAAACAATTGTAATTTTAATACGGGATTGATATTCATTTAAGCTTTCGACCTTCAGTTTGTAGAGTTTGGATTGGTCGTTAAGATAGCTTAAGGAGAAATCGATCTCACTGAGGCATTTAAAACTTCTAGCGTTCGGTTTTCAGTCCATGCTCTGACCCTTGTGTTATTGAAGCTTCTCAAATCGTTCGAGTTGATAGAGTTTTAAACCTAAACATCATAAGTTTCCAAACCTAACCTTACTTTGGTTGTTTCAGATGGGCTCCACAATGGACATGTCAAAGTACTCTATCGAAGACAAATACAGAAGCTACGGCATGTACCCTGATCCTTCACGCGGCTACCTGGACTCTGCCACGCTGTCCAAAGCGTATATGTACATGGACCAACAGCAGCAGAGGTCCTATCCCATGGACATCAGCAAAATGTACTCCGAGGCTTCAGCGGCAATGGTAGGGCTAAGCTCTACGGTTAATTCCGCGTCAAGTTTGTCCCCACGCTCCCCAGCGGAATCCCCTGACACCCAAAAGACCCAAGACCGCGCCGAAGGTAGCTCCTCGTCCGGGTCGAACCCGTCCCCATCTCTACCCTACTACCAGTCACCCTCGGGGCTGCTAATGCCCCAATATCCAGGTCAATATCCCCAAAATCCTCAAGGCGGGCCGGAGTTTCGGAGGCCCTTAACAGTCATATTCTGACCTGATGTTTAGTCTCGTTGAATCTAAGATTGTATTTGTTTTTTTTTTTAGTTGTAAATATAATTAATAAAAAACTTTTTTATTGTTGTCTTTCTGAAATTGTTGCCAGTGTTGTAGATGACTTCGAAAATCTGATTTTAAATTGAAAACTAGTATTTGCCCGCAACCGTTAGGTTCTGGAATCCCACGGGGACCCTCTGTTTTTACGAGATAAAAGGTAACCTAGATGTCATTCAGTCATTTGTCAAACTTTCGCATTTATGATTGTATGTAAAAAGGTAATTAGTAATTTTATTCAAGAGTATCTAATTAGATATTCATGTAGCCCAACTTATCAAGCCTAGTTTTCAATAATGCAGATTTGAAACTTTGAGATATTTAAGATCGTTTTTATTTAAGTATTTTTGGTTTCTTTAATTATTAAAAATCTTTGCTAAATTGAGACAAGTACCTAATTTTATTGCAAAATTGCGTCACTCCTACATATTTGAATCGAATGTGTGTAAATTTTTTGACATAATATTATACCTAATATGATATTTTATTTTTATAACTACGATTATTATTTTAAGGAATAATAATCTTCTTTGTAAACCGGAATTTTTAATTTACCTACGACATCGTACTTATATCAATTTTTAGTAGAATTTAAGGTCTTTTGGGTTCCCTTTTTTCAAAATTAATGCTTTTGTAACTCCCTTTTATGGTCACGACATTTAGTGATCATTTTTTCTAAAGTTCCTTGATTTTGTTAGTTTTAACATTAAAAATTATTGTAATCTTAGGTAGTTAATAAATCCTACATTCCAGTTTTTGTGTAAATTGTAAATATAATAATATTATGCTCTGATACATTATAGGATAACTATATTACATTGTTATGTGAAGTTTTTTCACGATTACAAGTTATTATGACATTTCTTTGTAGTTTTAACAGTTTGAAGGAATCATTTTTTTTTATTGACGTAACCTAAAATCATGTATTTTGTCGATGATAAAACCTAATAATTAATTTTCGGCTAAGTAATTAAACATTATTTGCTTTTGCCCCCCAGAATTTAAACTGGGAACTCTCGATTAAATAATGGAAAAAGGTTAACGTACAGATGTAATTTTTGTAGTAACACAAAATGGCTATGTCATAGTTATTTTTAATCGTTGATTATATAAAAAATCCACGCTACAACGACTCGATAATTAAATATATATTCCTTATAAGTAATGTAAATATAATAGATTATAATTAACATAGGATTTCAAACTGTGTTAAACTGTCGCTTAGATACAATTTTGTGAAATATCTTTTCATTTTAGACTGATTTAACTTTAAAATCTCAATTTATTAAATTATGGTTTAAAAATTATTATTTTGTTAATATAAAGTGCACTTAATGTAACTTAGGCCAAAAGCCGGTGCACGATATATCAGTGTTTAATACCTATAGTTTTTTTTAATTCTTATTAAAATAATGGCTCTTGTTTATTAAAGCCTCAAAAAATTTGATTTTTTTCTTTTAATCTCTTCTCTTCGGAGATAAGAAAAATTTTAATTTGGACTTTTCTTTGAAAACGTGAATGCAATGCAATGCATACCTTTTTTGTCATCATTCTTTACTAATAAAATCATTTAAATTGATAAACGAACTTAATGTTTTTTAATAATAAAATGAATCACTAGAGACACATGTGAAAGTTTCAGAAGTTGCATTTATTTAAGATGCCATACTTTAACTAATAAAACATAAGAAGAATAATAACTGTCTTTGTTTCAGTTTTCGAATAATTGGAGTTATTGTCTATTGTTTTTTTTTTTTATTTATCCCGTGATTTTTTCCTCGAAAACTAGTTTAAATATTGTTAAGAGTAAATTATTTGTACCTACTTAAATTGTTTACACTCCCTTTCTGACCATTTGATTTCTAAATACTTCTTCTCTTCTCTTCTTCATCCTGGGATTTGTTTCTGCTAGTAGGTGATGTCTGCCCGCTTTGCGTGAGACCCTCTAAATACTTTCGAATAACGTACGTTCGTAATTGGGTGTGTCGACACCAAGTGAACGGGCTCGCGAGGCAATGCCGAAGCCACCCAAATAACCCAGAAACATGTCCATACTTCCTGAGCATTTGGCTCGCAAGGATACGGACATCCTGTCTCTGACACGCGATATTAAAGAAAGATTGACCTTTGATGAATGACTAGCTATCATTGCCTATTTCACCATCGCCAAGTGAACTTTATTGACATGTTGACAGATTTTGAATGCAAAAACTGCCAGAATGTCAAATGTGAAAATTATTTAGCGATGGTTAAATAGACCCTCAGTAGGCGTGCGTGATTGCAGATAGAAATTACGGCTTTAAGCAGACAGTGAAAGAGACAACTCGTGTTTGCTATCAAATGATACAGAATGAGGGATGATAATATTATAGCTATAACGAATATGTACAATGAGACTTAGAAGATATTATTATTATTGAAAATTACGTAATACATCATTAAAAATTTGAAAAATAGTCTACCTTTTTTTATTTATTACCTTGCGTTTTTTTGGTGGCAACTCTTAGTCTATGTTCCTTATTTATAAGATACATACGTACGGTACACTTATACGTACCGCATACAATTATTGTCTCATAAATCTAATGATTGGCATGTTCAACTGCGTATGACGAGGTCCCGGGTTCGATTAAGAAAGTAGGTGGTGTAGTCACTCCGTAAAGCCGTCGGTTCTGCACTTGATCTCAGGTCGTGTCGGATTTCCGACCGAACTATGAGAATGAGGGAATAGAGAGTGCACCTGTTTGCGCACACTTGTGCACTATAATATCTCCCACGAATGAGATTGACCGCCGCGGTCCGGTCGGAAGGATATTATTATAACGTGTCCAATATAATATAAGTACCTAAGTAGGTAATAAAAGTGGGGTAAAACTAAAGTGATGACTCTCAGACATACATTTTTCTTCACGATGCATGTTTTCTTTCACTGTAAGCAAGGATGTTTTCCTTCACTGTCAAATCAAGTGATTTCATTCTCCAAAAACTGAATGATAGGAGTCACGACGTTTATGAGACATGAACGACGCTTGACAAACCAGAGGTGTGATTCTCTAAAGTTATTCCATTGATCGTAATCGTATTCGATGATATGAGCGTCAAAGTAAAATAAACCATTGAATTTGGCATTGAATTAGAGCTAAATTCATGTATACATTCTTATACGATTAATTATGAACGATAAGCTCCATAACGCTCCATGTTAAAATCGGTTGTACTGAATTTGTGACTTTAATAAATACAATCAAGGATTATTTTACTTTGACGCTAATGTCATCGAAAACGATTATGATCAATGGAATAACTTTAGACAATCACACCTCTGAACAGGTGTGTAAAGTTAGGTACTTTCTGGTACTGTATCCTCCTGTATTCGTCTGAAAATGACGTCTACAGATTTATAAAATTATTATTAAGGAAACCTTTTTCCAGCTGTGGGACGATACAGGGTGTTGTCATAAAGGAACGGGTAAGTGAGCGAGCAAAGCAGCGTGTATTTATTAGTGGCGCAGTTGTTTGCTCTGAAAACAATCGCAGCCTGCAACGGACACCGTTGATTTTATTTATTTTCCTTCGTTTTATCATAATACCCGGGGAGTTAGCTTCGTTTGATACAGGGTGATTTTATTTTCACAGTTTATTAAATAACCTATAAAGCGTCCAGTTAATGAAATTACTAAATTAAATTAAATTATTAGTAAATTGTATGAAAAGTAGTCTCTTATGATAATCGCAAACTTTTCTTGCCGCTCGCATTCGAACTCGAATTTCGAAACTCTTGTGTAGTGACGAGGCTGCTGAAAAATATTGCATGTGTAACGAAAGGGATAGATGCATAGTCAAAGTGAGTTAGAATAGAACAGGCAATTTCGCAATGGTTACTTTTGTTTGCTAGCAGTTAGTTTTTTTTTATTCATTTTTTTTATGTATTGTTCACCAATTACTCGAAGACGCCTGAACCGAATTGGAAAATTCTTTTTTATTTCAAAGGTATAGGTACTTCTCAGGTGGTCCTATTGAAATTTTATCGAAATCGGTCGAACGGTTTTTAAAATATCAACAATAAATTATATACCTACTTTTGTACCTACTGGCGCGGGCGTTTGAAGTCGGTTTTTTAAAAATAATTTTTTATATTAAATTATAGTGGAAGAATTTTGATTGCAATACAAACGGTCACATGTACCTGAGTATTTTGCGTGATCTTTCAATTTTAAAATGGCGCAGATTTGATAACCCTTTTACCCGACTAAGGCAAAGCTTTTTTTTTTTTTAAATATATAGACCAGCGCTTGACTGCAATCTCACCTGATGGTAAGTGAAGATGCAGCCTAAGATGGAGCGCGCTTGCCTAGAAGATGCCTATTCACTCTTGATTTAAAGGTACCCAAGTTATAGTCAGTTGGAAAAACGGAAGCCGGAAGGGCATTCCAAATTTTAGCGGTGCGTATTAGAAACGAGGAAGCAAAACGCTTAGTGCGGGATCGGGGAATTTCGACGACGTAGCGGTGCAGATTCGAGCGATGCCTTGCGGTTCGATGGTAGAAGGGTGATGGAGGAACTAGTTCAAATAGCTCTTGAGCACACTCTCCGAAATATATCCTGTAAAATACCGACAGACAGGCAACCTTGCGCCGATGTTCCAGACTTTGAAGTTTGGAGTTACTTAGCGATTCGTCGCCAATGAGTCTTCTGGCGCGTCTGTCCACCGAATCCAATGCAGCAAGCTGGTACTTGGCAGAGCCATCCCATAAATGGCTGCAGTACTCCATGCACGATCGAACTTGTGCTTGATACAAGGTAACAAGCTGTTCCGGCGTGAAGTAGTGCTTGACTTTATTGAGGATACCAAGTTTCTTGCCAGCAGTTTTTGCCTTGGATTCGATGCATCGTCCAAAGTTAAGATTTGACGAAACATTTATGCCAAGAAGATCAATACTGTCAGTGACCGGTACGGATATATTTCGGAAAGTCGGAGTCAGCGGGAATGGACTCCGTTTGGCGGTGAACAAACACGCTTGCGTTTTGGTAGCATTAAATTTGACAAGGTTGGCATCACCCCAATCCGATACCTCTTTCAAAGCCAAATTTATGCGTTCTACCAAAGCCTCTCTAAGCTCGAAAGTTTCAGCGCCACTGGCACGGGGACCGGACATGTATCTCTCCGTAACGGTGCTGTCATCCGCATACCCAAAGATACCGGGCCTGAGGAGGTCATTAATGTGCAGCAAAAAGAGCGTTGCGGAGAGAACTGATCCCTGAGGGACACCGGCGTTAATCGCCATCAGATCAGACGAGGTGCCATCTATGACCACTCGAAATGATCGCCCACTCAGGAAATCCGATATCCAGTTACAAAGTCCAGTGGGTATCCCATAAGCTGAAAGTTTGCTCAAAAGGCTTTCATGCCAGACCCGGTCAAACGCCTTCGATACATCAAGTGAGACGGCTAGCGCCTCACCATGCTTATCGATGGCTTCACCCCAGATGTGTGTAGCATACACTAAAAGATCTCCCGTGGACCTGTTACGGCGAAAACCGTACTGCTGGTCCGACAGGAGGTCATTAAGCTCGAGGTATGCCAGGAGCTTGTCGTTCAATAAACGCTCCAAACATTTGCATAGTATGGAGGTGATTGCGATAGGCCTGTAATTGGCCGGGTCGGCACGACTACCCTTTTTGGGTACTGGCTGTACGTTAGCTGTCTTCCAAGCTTTGGGGACTTGAGCTAATTTTAGAGAGATGCGGTACAAGCGTGTCAGGACAGGCGACAACTCAGGAGCACAGGTCTTCAGGACTCTTGCTGGTATCCCGTCAGGGCCGCTGGCCTTATTCACATCCAGGTTGCGGAGCACTTTCAAAACCTCAATTTGGCGAATGCGTATTTCAGACATAACAGTCTCGCAAGGTGGTATTCTAGGAGGTGAGGTACTTCCTGCATCGAGGAGCGAATTTTCCGCAAACAGATTCGCTAAAAGGTTAGCCTTGTCTGTCGCAGTAAAGGCCAGCGATCCATCAGGTTTCAGCAGGGGAGGCAGCGAAGGACGGCAGAAGTTCGTTTCAACTGACTTCGACAGTGACCAAAAAGCTTTACTACCACGCGGATAAGAAGCTAATTTGGCCCCAATGCGGTTCATGCGGTTAAAACGAGCCCTTTTGAGAACCTTCTTGTAGGACTTCGCAGCAGAGTTGAACGCTCTCTTCTTCATATTGATGTCCGGAGTTTTAAGGGTACGGGCTTCAGCCCACGCTGCAAACGCTGAGTCCTTACGAGCTGCAGCATCAGCACATTCAGCATTGTACCATTGAGGAACCTTGCCATCAAGTGATACGTCAGCATATGGAATAAAGTACTCCATTGCTTGACGTATAACTTCCGATACGGCTTGCTCACAACTCGACGGGTCATTAGAAGAGAAGCAGCTCTGCCGCCAAGGGTAGGACGCGAAAAAGTGTCGCATCTCATCCCAATCTGCCGACTTATATCGCCACACACGTCTGGTTCCGGTAGGGCCGTTATCCAGAGGGTGATAGTTCGATACCGACTTTACCACACAGTGATCAGAGGAGCCCAGGGGGGCCGCAACTGATACCGAAAACCGGTCTGGGTCGGTAGTCAACAGAAGGTCCAAACAATTAGGTGTATGGCCTTCAACGTCAGGTATTCGCGTTGCTTCTTGGACCAGCTGGGAGAGATCTAGCGACAGAGCAAATTTAAGCGCCTCTCTCCCGGCATGGTCGGTATTCTGGTATGGGAACAGCCAATCTTGATGATGGGCGTTGAAATCCCCCAGAAACACCATTTGAGCAGTCGGATACCGACGTTGGACGATGTCAGCCGTCACACTGAGATGTTCAAACATCCGAGTTGTCTCCTGGTCACCGCTATGCGACCGATAGGTACAGGCATACACGATCTGTTCCATGCCCGTGTCCAATAAACACCACATGATGGAAAGGTTAGGTACCTCTAGGTTACGGAGACGCCGGCAGCAGACGTCGTTACGGGCGTACATACAGACCCCAGCGCGAGGTTTAAAGTTGTGCTCGAGCGAATACCCGGGATACTGTAGGTACGCTACGTCTGCTGGACTGCCGATTTGCGTCTCCGTAAGAAAAAGTAAATGCGGCCTCTCAGTCTCTAGATGGTGGTGGACTGCGACGAGATTGGAGTGCAATCCTCGTATGTTGGTGAGGTGCACTTTGAGAGAGAGGAGGTGCAGCCGCTGTATACTTTATAGCTTTACTTTTTTTGTTACGTTTTTTCATTTTAGGTCAAAGGGTGAATAGGAAGGGAAATGGCAGTTGTACGAGGCGCTACGTTTGTAGACTCCGCGATTTGTACAGAAGATGCGCTGATGGAAGGCTCGACTGGAGACTGCGGGGACGCCCGAACCCCCCAGGGAATCGCCATCGGGTCCTCTCACCGGTCGCCAACCGGCACGATGGAAGCCATCCCTGGATTTTTCGCCAGGTGGCGGGGCAGCCTTTCATAGGTGGCGAATCTACTAATTGGGCCCCCAACTACCTGCGGTCGGCCAGCGGTGCACCGTGCTTCGGATCCCGCTACCCTCCAGATCGAGACGTCCGGCACAGCCTCTGCACAAAATCGGGTCCTGTCACTAAACGCAGCGCAACTGTACATACCCATTCCCCTTTGATTGGCTGGTACGAGCATCGCTCCGGAACACGACGCGCCCCACGACACAACGAATCGTGTCGTAAGACGAATCGCTTGGCGGCGCGGTTTTGCTCGATGGGTGGTCACTCTAGCCACGGCCGAAGCCTACCACCTGTGTTACTCGTTTGGCACCACCCAGGGGTCACGTGTAGGGTAGAGAGGGTTAAAACCTTACTTGGTACAGCCTACGGACGCGAGTAACCCAACCCCCAAGCTAAAGGAAGGGTTATGATTTTAGCAGTCTATGTATGTATGTGACTATTTACGCAAATAAACTACTGAGCCGATTTTGATGAGTGAGGTGTCAATCGATTTGTTATGATGATCCGGGTGACATAGGCTACCTTTTGTACGAAAACAATCAATACAATTGATGTTACATCCATTTTTCCGTAGTAGAATTACAGGTTTTTAACTTAATTATCCTTTTTATCGAGTCGAGATCTGTTTCAGAGCACGCTGTATATTCTCACCTACTACAGGAGAGGGTACGCGCTTTGTTTATGTTATTCCACCGTATTTTGCTCACAAAGACAGCCCAGTTGTTTACTTTCTGCCAAATCACTACCCCACTGTTAGTTAGTACTTAGCTACGCAATGATATCTATCAAGTGCGCATATTTTATTAAAAAATAAAGGGGACATTTCAACCATGGACTATTTTTTAAGTAATCTGCAAAGGAAAATAGTCTGTAGCCTCATTAATTTAGAGTCGAGTCGTTTTACTGATTGCTTGATTGAATTTTATTATTTTAGCGGTCTAAAAAGCGGAATGAGTTGTGTTTAATGACGTTATAAATGAAAGTGTCGTTTATGATCCTAAACTAACATTGTTGAAATTTATAATACTTTTAGAAAATTACACTTGGGGTGGGTACTTATATAATATTATTTTTATTTTTAAAAATTATCATAATAGTCTAAATAGACTAGATAGCCCAGAGGACAAGGTAGAAGTATAATGTATGATTTAGAAATTAATGAATGCTGCATGGACGATGTAAGTACGTACCTACGTCTTTGGGCACATGTTCGTTCACAATAATTTAATTCTATAACAATTGCAGATTTCAGATTTTTTTTTTTCAAAATTGAAACAAGTAGGTACGTTCTTATCTGAACGTCAATTTTCACTTGTATACTTGTGGTAGTATACTTGTGGTATACTCTGTCCAACCGTTTTGAGCTGACAAAAAGAAAATAAACGGTTGGAAAGGGTATAATGAGTTTGGTAGTGGTGACAATAAATTTTTGTTTAGGTAAGTACAACTAGAACAATAGTTACGATGATTCCAAAAATTCCTATTGCGGGTAGGTATCTACTTATATTATAAATTCGAAAAAGTGTTTGTTTTGTTGGTTTGACCTTCAATCACGCTGCAACAGAGCTATGGATCGACGTGTAGAGGACCTGGAGCGTAATTTTTATCCTGGAAAAATCAAAGATTTAAAAATGTCAGTAGGCTCCCTTTTCCCTAATTAATTCATCTAATGAGGCTTAAATTAGCGACAGCAGTCATGGAAAATTCACAGAAATTATAACTTGCATAGTCCATAGGTCTTACACAGGTTTGTTTGTCGACACAGGACAAGGTAGGTACAGGTGCTATTTCTCATGAGCAGTTTTGTAATGACTGTTTTCTGAGGTCATTAATGACATGAAGTGTTGCGGTATAATGACACAATTAGTGTACCACAATTTTACTTAAAATAGTTTGAGAAATAATGTTGTGTTGTAGTTAGTGTATGTTAATGCTCTGTTTTCTATAATGTGTAGCTGTACTGTAACTATTTAAATTTTTTTATTTTACTACTGCTGGAAGTTTAGTTGTCTATCATTACCTAATGATATTAAGTGCCGATTTCACCAACCGGGGAATAAATTGGGCATACTGACAGTTTTTGTATTGAAAATGCCAAAATATCTTTACGCTCGGATGAAACTTATTTTACGTGGTAAAGTCGGCCCTAAATCAACTAAAGTGAATTGTAAAAATCTGTATTAGTACCTCCATGGTAAAATACAGAATCAATTTGAAGGCCACAGTGCCTTTTTTAATCGACTTCAAAAAAAGGAGGAGGTTATCAATTCGTCGGAATCTTTTTTTATGTATGTCCACCGATTTCTCAGACGCCTATACCGATTTGGAAAATTATTTTTTTGTTTAAAAGTATTATACTTCCCAAGTGGTCCCATATAAATTTCATCGAAATCAGTCAAGCGGTTTTTAAAATATCAACAATAAATTATATATTTTGTATAGTGGCGCGGGAGTTTGAAGTCGGTAGAATTTTTTATATTAAATTATTCTTTTGTTACCACTTAACACAAACCTTACTTTGACTGCCTGATGCGAAAGCGACCTCTAGGTAATTACGCCAAAAGCTCCAATATTCATTTCAAGAACAAAAACCAGTGACCACAGTTTTCTCTATCGCCTATTTGAATCTGACATTTGACGTGTCGGCTGTCAAACGCGCACGTGTCGGCGCGTGTGGCGCGTGTTTTAAACTTATCGGTTTGACAGGACGTGTCAAAAGTGTCAAAAGGTTGTGCAATTGTGGCCAGTGTTGATTGTCAAGCGTGATTCGCCTTTTGTTGTCGGTAATTGAATTTTATAAATAAAGATTGGTAGGTGTTCCTTTTATTAAAAAAATATAGGTACCTATATTTTAACTACCTACTGTAGGTAAATGCCGGCGGATTAATGTATTTTTTTTTGATTGCGTGGATCTGATACTTTATTTTCCGGGATAAATTACTTAGAGTCTGTTAAATATGTAATTACTTATTCTATTAAAATGTCTGTTAATGTTCTAATAAATTAAAATATATCTAGTTTGTAGCAACATTATGAAAGGGTCATCGATGAATCATCGGTCATAAGAAATACGCGTCGAATTAAGAACCTCTTCCTTTTTTTGAAGTCGGTTAATAAATCTGATTTTAATTTAAAAAAAAACTATACACTATTATGTGGAATCACATTAATGTGGAAAGACGGAATAAATAGAAACACTTTTGACTGTCAAGACTCATAACAGACTATAATAATAATTATAATAAGGTAATAAATAAATAATTAAAAGTAAAACTTATTTTAAATATTTCCATTTTTAATTTATAAGAATAATATGAACCTCTAATTTTTTTTACATGCCTATCTATGAATAATAAGGAATACTTCTTCTTACTCTTTATTTGAGGAAACTACATAGGTAACCCAAATTCGATACGTCTTTTCCTCTCCATAAATGATTTAAAACCACAACAAAAACTTGAAAAGCGTACTGAAACTAACGAAACAGGATTCAATAAATTATCAATGTCCCAACTTCAACATGGGAGCGGGAAGTTTCGCCCGACTCTAGGAAAAGTAGGAAAAGTAGGAAAACACATAATTTTTCGGCTTGACAGGCGACGTGAGGCGGGTAGGGCTGCCAACTGCACGGCCAGGGGTTGCCCTAGTTTTGGAATATTATTTAGATTTCAGTCAATCCCGGACGCCATCGAAAAGGACCGTTTTATTATGGGTGGCATAATATTGAGGCTTTAGCAAGTTCTAATAAGGATGAAATTTCTAGATTTCGCTCTGGCTCAACTCAGCTGTGGGATTTTCTAAAAATGTTTTCATAATTTTTTCAACATTTTTACGATTGCTATGAACTCTGTTTTTTTTAAAGAATATCAGTCTAGTTGAAGTTGACTAATATCCTCCTCTCCCGTCCAAATAAGCGCAACGGGTGGGATTCGAACCTGCGACCTTTCAGTTTTCAGTCCGCACCTTTAACCGTTGGGCTATTGAGGCTTAATTGGCTGAATTTATGTTACATCGATTTATGTTACATATTTTGAGTCTAATAATAATAGGTATAAAACTCTACACTCGTATGAAACTGTAGCTTGGCTGTAACGCGCAGAAATAAAATCGGTCGGGTCTCGGTGGTCGAAAATCCATTTACACTCTGTTTAAGAACCTTATATACCTATATAACCTTTTGTACATCTTGTGGGGACGTGGGGACCCACCCGCAGCTTTTAAGTTATAGATGCGCTATTGTTTAGTGTTAAATAGGTAGGTATGTGACTGTTTTATTCCTGAATAAAAGACTATTTATTTATTTATTCATTTATTTATTTATAAGTTTTAACCAATAGCTCAAGAGTACCAACCAACCAATCGAGACGATTGCGATCGTTAAACTGATCAATTAAGTCAATCTCACAGCAGACTCAAGAAATCTCGGAAAACGGAGTGAGGCACCACCTAGATGGAGCGATGACATCCGGAAAGTTGCAGGCATCGATTTGATGCGAAAGCTCGAGGGTAGGCAATATTAGATAAATGTTATGATTACTGGGTACCTACTGATATTTTGATGGGTGGTGGATTTACTAATATTATAAATGCGAAAGTGTGTTTTGATCTTCAATCACGCCGCAACAGGGCTACGGATCGACGTGATTTTTTGCATGGGTATAGTTGAGGACCTGGAGAGTGACATAGGCTATTTTTTATCCCGGAAAATCAAAGAGTTCCAGAGGAATTTTAAAAACTAAAATTATGCGGACGTAGTCGCGGGCATCAGCTAGTAAAAAAATATTTTTAAAAAACCGACTTCAAACGCCTGCGCCACTAAAAAGTAAACAATTGTTGATTTTTTAAAACTGCTTGACCAATTTCGATAAAATTTAATTGGGACCACGTGCAAAGTAGGTTACCCTTTGAAAGAAAAGAAGAATTTACCAAATCCAAATCTGTTCATGCGTCTTCGAGTAATCGGTGAACAATACATAAAAAAAAAGTGGCCACTCATGTAGACTACGGACAGAAGTTAAAACACGTCATATTATTGCTACAGATGTACCTATAATGTTAACATTATCATGTCGGTGACGCGAACCCATAAGATTTTCCCTCCAAAAAATTGCTCAATGCGCCTAAAAAAATTTTCACTTGAATTGAGAACCTCCTCCTTTTTTAGAAGTAGGTTAAAAATTTTGTAAAGTCAGAAATGTCACCGTTGCCAACCCTAGACCGAGGGCTGTTTATACGAAAAACGCGTATTGTTATCAACCCCCGAGGAGTTTAAAGCCCTCGGTTATTTCTTAAAGATTATACCCTCTTCAATCGAGATATTGATTACGGACGGTATTGTTTGATTATTGACATTTCGCCATTGTTGAGGATGACGCATGTCGGAAAGAAGTACCCGAATGAAAATGAAAATACCAGTCTACCTTCATTTTAAAACAGCACAAAAAAGAAAAAAAGTTGAAACTGTAAACCAAATACGGAAAATTGGTTGTAACTTGTAACTACTTATTGATTTTCTACACTTATCCTTACTAATATTATAAATGCGAAAGTGTGTTTGTTTATTGGTTTGTCCTTCAATCACGCCGCAACAGGGCGACGGATCGACGTGATTTTTTGCATGGGTATAGTTGAGGACCTGGAGAGTGACATAGGCTATTTTTTATCCCGGAAAATCAAAGAGTTCCAGAAGAATTTTAAAAACTAAATCCACGCGGATGAAGTCGCGTGCATCAACTTGTATTATTATAAAGAGGAAAGATTTGTTTGTTTATTTGAATTGAATAGGCTCCGAAACTCCTGGACGGATTTAAATGAAACTTGCCATGATTAAGTTCATACTACGAGGTAGGACATAGGTTACTTTTTGTCCCGAAATTCAGCACGGTTCCCTTGGAAGAGGGGATTAAAGTCAAAATGTTTGCTAAGTTGTATTACTAAAATCCTACTAAAACTAAATTCATTAACGCGTAGTAATTTCATTCATTCTTTGTTTGTTAGAAAGGACGTATTTTAAAGATTGAAGAAGAAGAAGATCCCGTAATTATTCCAAGGTTTAAACCCTGATGATTCACGATACAGCACTCCTAAAAGGCTAAACTATAGGGATTCAGAAACTGCTGATTGTGAAATTATATGGATATGGGATACTCCTAGCATAGCTCTCTCTATCACCCGCTGAGCGACCCTGAGCCAAGTTCTTATGACCCATAGTTAGCGACTATGTTTCGGATCCATTATAAGAATACTATGAGATACCTATTAACACTTAGATTTCTTTTTGTACGCATAGTTTCAATTACAACAGATCATATCGCGATGTTATTGTTTGTCCCGCCATTATGTAGGGTGACAATGATTTGAAGATCCCACAGAAAGGGGCGTGATAATAAACATAATTAAAATCCACACCAACACGCGACAGATACGCATCACTATACATAATAATAAGACTGTCTGTCTGTACTGATGCGATATGAAAGATGACTCCCATTCAACGAGTGAAGGGTGCTTGGTACTCGCTAATATGTATCAAAACCAGTTTGCGATCGCATAAAGAATATTTAATTTGCAGTTAAATAGGTACCTACATATTATATCTACTCAATTAGGTGTTTTGTGTGTGAGACTATGCGATTTAAGTAAATTACTGTTACCTAGTCGTTAAAATGAATTCGCTATAAAATAAATAATGATTGGAAACAATTTGTCCGATAGATATTTTATTTTTTCCAAATAGGTAGGTATATACTGTACCAAAATCTTTAATTTTAGTATGAATTTTGTATATTGTAAAATTTAGTATATTGGTATAAAGTTAAATTTTGTGAAATACCTATTTCTTAAACGTTTATACCATGACAAATTTCCACAACTGTCATGATTATTTTCCTAAAAAGAACTTTGACCGAAATACCTATTGCAATAGCAAAACCGATTTTGTTTGCCTAGACATTGCCCCGAACATGGTCGGAGCGGTTTGTCAAGTCAAAACATATTGTAAGTACTCTGTAGGTTTTGCATATAAAATCTAATATCAAAAACGCTCTATACGCGCCAACAGCGCGACAGTGGCGACAATGGGTTTCGCGAATTGTTCGCGATATTCGCGTGTGTAAGTAGGGTAATTCCGGGGTAGATGGCCATATGGGAGAGATGGCCCATCGAAATATTTCAAGGACTCGTTGGTTAGATGTCGCTGTTTCGCGTTTAGTACGCTGCGCGTCGTGCGTGAGGGCAACGGTACAGCAAAAAATTTGGCGAAAAAGAAAGAAAAAGTAAGTAAATCCCTTGTTTTTTGTTTCATCTACTGTGAATATTTTTTAGATGGTAATTATTTTACATGGTTGTGATGTTAGTTTCTTGAAATAATGGTGATATTTGTATTTATTGTAAAGTATACGAACAATACTTGGTTATAACCTCAAAATTATTTGTTTCGTGTTTTGACTTGTTTTAGTTTTCGTTGTGGCCATCTCTCCCAGAAAAAAAGGAGAGATGGCCAGTTGCAGTCGGTATATGATGGCCATAGCGTCATGGTTCAGAAATGATGTTTTATTCAAATAATTGATTTATTTTCATAATATTTGTTTTAGATGCCTAATAAATACAAGAGGAAGGCAGTGGCTGTTAGAGGAAACTGGTCAGAAGAATCACTGAAAGCAGCTATTAATGCTGTAAAAAATGATGGATTATATAAAATGAAGTAAACGAGCAAAGCAAGTTGGAACACTATTGACTTCGGAAGAACACATCAATACCAGAAAAAATGCTGCAGAAAAAAGTCTAAAAAAGGAAAACGTAAAAAGATCTGTCAAAATAAAGAAGGAAAAGGAAGAGACAATAAAAGACACGGTTCGATGTGTAAACAAAAGAAAAGACATTCGAAGACTATCTGATAGTACCTAGTGACGATATTCCAGTAACAATGTTGTCAGATAAGAATAAGAAAAGAAAGTTAGACGAAAACGACAATTGTCGTGGGTGTGGTGAAAACTATTACGAAACACTTCTCTTCGAAGACTGGCTTCAGTGTACAGTGTGCCAGTTTTGGGTTCACGAACACTGTACTGAATTTGATAGCATGTGCTCCAGATGTAGTCAAGAGAAAAGAAGACTTAAAAGTAGAAAATAAGACCAAAAAGTAATTGTGAGGCTAGAATTAAGTTATGGCCATCTTACCTCTAATGCCATGGCCATCACGCCCGGACGCCTCGGGAGAGATGGCCAATTGTGATTTAAAAAAAACTTAAATTAATAAGATGATCTCCTTAGAAATTGTTAGTTTCATGTTTATAATATCATAGTCGATGGTCCAAAGTTTAATTACAAATAAATATAATTATAAAAACATACGTAATTTATTTCTGACAGAGCCTAGAAAAAACTATGGCCAACTACCCCGGACTTACCCTATAGCGCGCCATTGTCACTTGTGATATTATTCACTTTGATGTATGACTACATGTACTACTTCAGTCCTCGGCATAGAGCTACTGGATGATATAAATTAGTTCCTGCAGCGTGCGTTTTGGAGCCCTCGTAGCTTTAGTTGGTACCCTTTAATAAGGAAGTGTTGATTTTTATTTATAGTAATATGTTATGGTGAGTATGGTAAGTACATGGTGATGATAAGTTCATTTTTCCATAATGGCGTACTAGCAACTTAGATATTCAACAGCTACCAATTAAAAAATTCAATATACTTATGATTTCAAAATTTACTGATATTTAGTTCATAAGTAATGTTATTATGAATAATAATTGATCTTCATAAAAAATAGACTTTAATATTAGAGGAAACAAAATTATAAGTAAGTAGGTAAGCAATATCCCGTTGTAACCGCTGAACCGAACTTGATGAAATGAAACGAAATAAAAATATACTTTTGTGTACACCATTTGATACAAAACAAAACAAACATAAAAACATACATTAAATGAGGAAGCTGTACAATAGGCGGCCTTATCGCTAAAAAGCGATGTTTTCCAGGCAACCTAAATAGGAAATACTATTTCAAATATACTGGATGAGGTTGTACACTAAAAAAAAATAATGGATAAAATAATAATTAAGCATAAAAAATCGGCCAAGTGCGAGTCGGGCCTCGCTCTTTTAGGGTTCCGTTAAAAAAATTTACCTACATAAAAATATTTTCATGTACCCATGGAAATATTTTATTTAATTTTTTTAATTTAATTTAATTTTTATTATTTGTTGTTGTAGCGGCAATAGAAATACACAATCTGTGAAAATTTCAACTGTCTACCTATTACGGTTACCGAGATACAGCCCGCTGACAGACGGACGGACGGACGGACGGACGGACGGACGGACGGACGGACGGACGGACAGCGTAGGCTTAGTAATAGGGTCCCGTTGGTACCCTTTGGGTACGGAACCCTAAAAATTAATAAATAAAATGAAAATAATATAAAAAAAAATTGATGGAATTTGGCAAGCAGCTTGCATCCCAGAGACAGATATGAGCTTTTATCCATGTATTTCATGTGAATAATTCATAAAAACCTTATCCGAGCATAAGAATTCTCTATTTAAAGACGTCGCTTCCAGTGTATCTATTTCCACGTATAATGTGAACGATGAAAGGCGTATGTCATGCCGCCCTGAAAACGTTCGCATCTGTAATGGAGGCTTTGTGCGATTGTGTGTTTATTATACGTAGCTATTGTCTACGCGTCGAGCCGCCGAACTCGCACACTGTATCAAATAATCGGTATTCATACAAACGTTCATTCCATCGTACAGAAATACCTAGCATCACACCATAATAATAATAATAATGATTTATTTGCCACAAAAAAGAATGTACATTATGAACAGTAAACGTAATGCGGCCCTGGGAGCTAAACTGAGTTTATATACTCGTATGATAGCTGCCAGTGCTTTCCCCGATATAGTGGAAGCATACAAACATTCTTAGGTATAATATAAAAAGCATTCATAATAATAATTAGTTTAAAACTTCTTAAAATAAAACATGCTTATTTTGTGTGTGTGTGTGTGTGTGTGTGTGTGTGTGTGTGTGTGTGTGTGCGTGTGTGTGTGTGTGTGTGTGTGTGTGTGTGCGTGTGTGTGTGTGTGTGTGTGTGTGTGTGTGTGTGTGTGTGTGTGTGTGTGTGTGTGTGTGTGTGTGTGTGTGTGTGTGTGTGTGTGTGTGTGTGTGTGTATGGATGGTGGATATATATGACACGCGCCATACCATGATATAAGTACCACCTCTGAACATTCTCCATCATGGTGTTCGATGCTATCAAATGATAAATTTATAAGGTTTTATATTAGTATGACTTTCTGGTAACGTAGGTAGAGTCCGTAAGAGCTTCAGCTTTGAATATGTGTGAAAAAATCAACGGTTGAGGCACCTGGCAATCTGGCACCGACAACTTCCCAACTTCCAACTGATAAGTTCTAGATAGAATACCTCAATGCTAATATTTAGCATTAATAATTCAAAAATATATCAAAATTTAATAAATCCACACCCTCTGTTATTTTTACGTTACATTTTGAAGCCGATAGAATAGAATATAATAGAAATGTTTTTTATTCAAATAATTTTTTTTACAAGTGCTTTTGAATCGTCGATGAGTCTACCACTGGTTCGGAATGCCCTTCCTGCCGAGAAGAACCAGCAAGAAACTCGGCGGTTGCTCTTTTCAAAACAAGTTTACAATATAGTAGATATTATGCTATGTATGCAGTGTTTCCATAATGAGAAAAAAGAGAATTTACAGGTTATAACTACAAGATTAGGTCAAATGATTATGCCGTCACAGTTCATTATTTCTTATTAAGTACATAAAAGGAATCGAAGCAGTTTTGACATTTGTTAAAGAATTACCGATGGATTACTTGGCAACATCTTACATTCCTATTCAAAAATCTAAAACTTGACTGGTACAGTCGAACCCAGTAATACTTGCATAATACTTAGGCAAAGAGACTTTGATTTGCCTAACAAAGCGCCTCGCGACGCGCCTCGGCCGGGGTGTAGGTACTCGTTACCTACCCTATGACAGGGTGGCCATATAGCGTTGAATGAAACTAGGATTGGTAGCAAGGGGTTCAACTCTTTACCTTAGAAAGACAGGAAAGCTATAATAATAATTGCAAGTAACAATCTCCATTGGTGCTCAAATTGTACCAGGAAACGCAGAAATAGTCCCCACTAGAAAGGTAGTAAGTCCACTAGGGTAGAAAGTCCCCACTCATTGATTCAATAATTTCATGCGAGTCGATGGCAGGCCAGCCAATTGATACAATCGGCAAACGATGACGTTCTGTGGCGAACCTTCATTCATTAGTGCAGGATATAATATTTACGTATCGGCTTATGACTATAATACTCCTTTTACGAACTCAGAAAAATAAGTCGTAATAAACAAGACAAATCATCATCATCATCATCTCAGCCTGCGGACGTCCACTGCTGAACATAGGCCTTTCCCAGAGAACGCCACCACACCCGGTCCTCAGCCTTCCACATCCAGCCACTTCCCGCCACCCGCTTTATATCGTCAGTCCAACGTGCTGGAGGGCGCCCCACACTACGCTTACTTGTTCGCGGTCTCCACTCTAGGACTTTTCGGCCCCAACGGCCATCGCTTCTGCGACAAGCATGGCCTGCCCACTGCCATTTCAGCTGGCATACGGCTATGCTGGCTGCTGTATGTTGTATGGCTGGATACGGCTGGGCTGGGCGGCATTTGGAAAATTAAGTCAGGTCTTCTCATCGTCAATACCTCAATGCCTGAAGACGAAAGTCTTCAATCAATGTGTCCTTCCCGTCCTCACTTATGGCGCTGAAACGTGGACACTAACAAAAGGCTTGATCCACAAATTTAAAGTCACTCAGAGAGCTATGGGATTCGGAATGAAGAGATCCGTAAGAGAACCAAGGTCGCCGACATAGCTCAAACCATTAGCAAACAAGACAAATGCTAATCGCAAATTGAACCTACATAATGTAAAGTTTGTTATAATGTAAATTTATTGACGACCTGTTGTACATGCTCTAAAAATGTTGCTACAGTGTGACGATTGCGTTCGCTCCTAATTGGCCGATACTCACACGCTATTGGCTGAAATGCATTGTTTTAGAAAAACCAGATAAATTCAGTTAATTGAGACAGGCAATTTTACAATTTACAATTAATGTTACAGAATTGGCCTGCACGAGTTTGCACGAGAATTCTGGGATTATCCTGAGTTTTCACAAAACTATGGTGTCTACAAGACGGGAGCGGCGAGGGAAGGGCGGGGGAGTCTATTCACAATGGCTCAGCGTAATAATATAATCGGGGCGACGACGCCACTTGTTATTAATTAAATTTAAAATTTTCATTGCTGCTAGGTGCGACTTGCAAGCCAACTGTGAACAGTAGGTACCTATCTACTGTACCTTGCGCCATTCAAGTGTCATTGTCTGGAATGGCTTTCATGCGTAAACGGCGGCCATTGTGGCGGAAGAGAAAGAAAAGTAAAGTAATTGAAATAGACAATGATGACGGTTAACTTTATAGCTAGCTTCATGGTGGTTTTGTGCCTACCCCAGTCCCCACTATTACCTACTTGCTATCACTGCCTGTCAAAAAACTGTTCATAAGACTATAGGTAGCTAGGTACCTAACTAAGTGGTGTTATTTAAAATAATTGAAAATAATATTCTAGTATTCTATCTTAGTATTATATCTTTATTCGTCTAAACAATAATAGGTATACATAGTAGGTAAGTAGGTATTAGATACCTATAGTTACCTATCTTACAAAAATAGAATTGAGTCCCTCTGATGGTCTAGGTAGGTCACAGGAACTAAGGTTTATTATAATTAGGTCCACCGAGTTTGTATGTACTTACCTACACGTCATTAGGTTGGTCTTGACTAGACGTAGTTCGTAGACTGATACCTAATGATTAATGAACAGATATCGGGTATCGAGTAGGTATAACATAATGAGATGTAAATTTCTAATTTACACTATTTACCTTGTTTACAATAGAAAACAACTATACCTAATGCATTTCGATTCAAAAATAGAATAGAATAGAAATATTTTTTATTCAAATAAACTTTTACAAGTGCTTTTGAATAGTCAATGAATCTACCACTGGTTCGGAATGCCTTTCCTGCCGAGAAGAACCAGCAAGAAACTCGGCGGTTGCTCTTTTCAAATCAGATTTAGGGTAGGCTGGTCTAAGAGCACGCATCCGATAAGAGTACGCAATGCCAACACTCGTGACGCTGTTAACGATACGCGGCTAACTTCAGAGTTATTTTCAAGTGCAAGCTATTGGCAAGTGCTGTGCGAAAAAATAACAAAATACATGCAAAAACACAAAAATTACTTAAGTTTAAACATTTTTACCTATTTTCTTAAATAATTTTTGCGTTTTGGGATTATGTTTGTGAAAAAACTACAAAATTTTAAACAAAAACGATAATACGGCTTGATCGGCAAGGAATTCCCCTAGAGGTCACAGCGACAATGATTCCGGTCGATGCTAATAGATGACGTTACACTTCGCTCGATTATAAAATCGTTAATGTGTGAAAGAATACGTACTTGTGTATGTTACAAGAGTACGCGCGTACTCTTACACACATTATTTTATTTTTATTTTTTTCACATGTATTTTAATATTTATTTGTATGTTTAAATCCGCTTTCCGGTATAGCTCAACTACCACGAGCTGAAGTAATCTCAAGATCGAACCGCAAAAGAGCAAAGTTAGACATTTTGAATATTGGATAGAAGCAGACGTTACTTTGCGGAAGTTCATGATTAGCAAGAAAAGGTTAGAATTATTTTGCTATAATCCGCCAACAGAAAAAATCTGTATGGTCAAACATGCAATTAAAAGCTAAGAACTACTCACCTACCCAGCCAAGCAAAAAAGCCAAGTTCCCAAGCAAGCAATGCCACCACCACTCACATGCACCACCACACAAGATTTTTACACTACTCTCGACGCACGTTTCGCCCCGACACCGGAGCATCCTCAGGAGATCAGGATCATCAGGATCTCCTGAGGATGCTCCGGTGTCGGGGCGAAACGTGCGTCGAGAGTAGTGTAAAAATCTTGTGTGGTGGTGCATGTGAGTGGTGGTGGCATTGCTTGCTTGGGAACTTGGCTTTTTTGCTTGGCTGGGTAGGTGAGTAGTGCTTAGCTTTTAATTGCATGTTTGACCATACAGATTTTTTCTGTTGGCGGATTATAGCAAAATAATTCTAACCTTTTCTTGCTAGACATTTTGAGTTGACCTCGGTTCTAGTTGGCTCTCGAAGAGGATTCGGCCTCAAAATAAGCACCAGTGAAAAAAAGACTGCGAAATGTATTACTAAAGGAGATATAAAACTAAAACTTCCAAAGAATAAACCCAAAAAGAAAATGTGGGGATGTCCCTCATGACGTGGTACCTCCAAATGAAGACTGAATAGGATGTTCCAAATGATGAGGTGGCATGAAGCCTGTATGATCTATGAAGCTGAAAATATGTATTATTGTGAAATCTGCAAGTAGCATGGACACGAATGAGAATGAGTTAAGAAATATGAGATAATTTTTCTTGCGTACTCTTATCAACTTACATGCGCACTCCTATCCAATAGCTCGTGTAAGAGTAAGTATTTACCACTTTTGTTATTTTTTTTATTTTTCTAATATATGGCACATTACTGTTACATTTCATGTTACTTTATGAAAGCTGTATAAATTGAGTACCAAATAAAAATTAAGCTGATGATCTACAGTTAGTGAATTTTATTTCAAAACAGTTTGAACCTTAAGTGCGTGCTCCTAGACCAGCCTACCCTACAATACAGTAAATACTATGCTATATATGCAGTGTTTCCACAATGAGGAAAGTTCCAAAAATGCATACAGACTAACTTCTATCTTAAGATGGGCAGACATAAAGTAGCCCCATTCCCGCCGGTGGCACCCGTTCACGAGCATGACGCATGACCCAGCCATTGCTTCGCTCAACCATATTTGAGGGAACGTAACAACCCGCATCACACGACACCACCACAGAAATGTTTAAAGAGTGCGTGACATACTTATGCTACCCATGTCAAGGTCATTCAAATATCCATAAGTATCAGGACGAAGCGTAAAATATGAAAAGATGCATTAATACTGAAGTAATAGGTACTTAGTCACCGCTGACCTATCTAAATTCTAAACACATTATCATTGATACAATCGCTGACTCACCGCAGAATGGTTTCGACAAAGACATTTACTATGGGTGCCTAAAACACCAAAAAACCCATGGGAGCCGAAAATTCCTTGCCACATCTCGTTCTGTTATGAATGACCTTTTTTATTGCACCTCCTTCGTTCAAACGATTAGTTTCATTACAACCTGCCAGTAAGCATCAATAAAGAAGAATTATTAAAGAAATTGTCTATGACTTGTATTGAAAAGGTTAAAGTTGAAAATCGAACGCAGAATTTCGGAACTCTCTGAAACTCGGTGTGTTAACAAAATAATATTATGTCAATGAATTAAAAAAAATAAAGTCAAACTAGCCCAAAGGACGACCGAAGGTGTTTTATAGAGTTAACGATGGGTTTTTTCTCACTTCCTCTCCTTTCATGGATTTATCCTTTTTTTTATTTGCGATAATAAATGGACAGGTGCTATTTATGGTTCCATGATTAGCCATAGATATGCGGGTTGCTAGTTTGTTGAATGAGTGTTGCCTTTTTACGATCGGTAGCCATAATTTTCTTACATGGGATGAGATTCTGATATCTACTATTTGTGTAAAATAGTAATTCATTCAATAAAGCTAGGTTAGGTAGATATTACTTTGTGGATTACTTAAAAATAATAAGGAACAATGGATACTGATCCAGTTTGATAGGTATTGGGTACCTATAGTAGCTAGGTACCTACCACTTTATTCATCATCATCATTAGTAACCCATCAACACTCACTCACAACTGAGCGCAGGTGTCCTCTCAGAGAAGGGTTATAGGCCATAAGTCCACCACGCTGGCCCAATGCGAATTGGCGGACTTCACACACCTTCAAGAACATTATGAACACTCAGGTGTGCAGGTTTCCTCACGATGTTTTCCTTCACCGTTGAAGCAAGTGATATTTAATTTCTTAAACGCACTTGACTCCGAAAAGTCAGAGGGATCGAACCTGCGACCTCTCGAATAGGAGACCACAGTCCTAACCACTAGGCTATCACTGCAACCACTTGTAGGTACCTTATCCCTCTACTAGGTAGACAAAAAGTTTTGAGATATTATTTTGTCTTATATTTTGTATATATATATTTCTGATAGGTAGGTATAGATATAGTACTTATATTGAAATACTAGATGATGCCCGCGACTTCGTTCGCGTCGATAAACATTTTTTTAATTCCCACGGGAACTATTTAATTTTCCGGGATAAAATGTAGCCTATGCACTAATCCTGGGTATGAGCGATCTCCATTTCAAATTTTAGCCAAATCGGTTCATTCGCTGTGGCGTGAAAGCGTAACAAACATTCATCCTCACAAACTTTCGCATTTATAATAAGTTAATACTTATTATAAATGCGAAAGTTTAAGAAAGTTATGTTTAAGGCAGGATTACCTAGTACCTAGGTATGATTGTGTTACAATTTAATTTGGATATGTACTTAGGTAGGATTTACTCGTACCTTTAGCAGCTGTTGATGTCCGCAATTTTGCATGACTAGCTGTCATAAGTCTATCTAATCGGTACTTATATTTGGTACATAAGTACCTAAGTACTAGGTACTTATGCAACTTATTAAGTAAGAATAAATTCCACTCGGAAAAGTAAAGCAAACAAATGAAACAACAAAGTCCTTCGCAAGCCATCACGTTTTGAGTAAAGTTTACTTGTTTGTTTATTTCTTATCCCATCTCGGTTCCGGTTGTTTTAATCAATTGGCAATTAGGCGCGCCAGTGTTGTCGCGCTCGTGAAAACTTTGTTTGGCCAGACTCTCAGAATACCGGCCAATTACGCCAATACAACGTGCCAATTATAACATGCTAGGGTCGCCATGTTCACAGCTCTACAATGTTTGTGGGAAGTTTAGAAGTGGCACAGAATAGGCACTTAATAGAAAAGGTACCTACAGAAAAATTAATACAATTACACGTACTTAAAGTTTGAGTAGGTACATACATGTACCTAATTGTATAAATTTTGTACGTGTAAGTGTATTATAAATTGTAATACTTAAACCCAATTTCTCCAAGACCACAACTAGATACCAACTTATATCCACGCGAAAAATAGACATGAAGACAGAATCAATTAAATTATGAATTTAATCAATGTAATAAGAACTAAGTAGCTGATGCTTGCGACTTCGTCCGCGTGGATTTAGTTTTTAAAATCCCTCGGAAACTCTTTGATTTTCCGGGATAAAAAGTAGCCTATGTCACTCTCCAGGTCCTCAACTAAGTAGGAAAAAACCACGTCGATCCGTAGCTCTGTTGCGGCGTGATTGTAGGACAAACCAACAAACAAACACACTTTCGCATTTATTATAAGTATGGGTAGGTATAGGTATAGTAAGTATTTAACTATATATTTTTGTAGTTAGATTTTTTTTTGATATTTAAGATTTTGTTTTAATTTCAATTTTAGTTGTGCAGTATTTGGGGTCACATTATCACATAGGTAGGTATGTTAGTAATCATGCAATAGGTAAGTAAATTAATTAAGATACCATAGGTATATTCTAGTAAATTAAAAATGATTATGATTATGAACAAGGGTGTCAAATGGTGACCCTATCAAGTTTCGCAGCCAGCGTCACGGGCAGCCCGCGGCTCGCTCTCGCCGCAATAATTACTGCGCGCCGGAGATCTTCTTAGAGAACTCGCTTTTTAATTAATTGGATTGTTCTAGCTACTCTGTACTGCGACGAGGGCTTGTTTATCGAGAGCCCGTTTGTTTTCCCACTCGATTGTAGATCGATTAGGTTTTACATTTCAACGATTGATTGATTTTCGCTGCAGGTAATTGTTTTTCGAATGGCAAGTAGTTGTCTCATTATACCGGTTTAATTAAAACAATAAAGTGGTTGAGATTGTGTAAGTTATACCAACTTGCCTCTGCAATCAAAGGATATTATGTTCTGTGGAATATTTTGAAAAAAAAATAGGTCTAGGTTACTTAGAGTCGAGAATTTTTAATTTCTCTCAGTTTTTTTGTCTGCAAGAGGACTAAAAATTAATCTCCTGTGTAGGTAAATAAATAAATATATATATATATATATATATATATATATATATATATATACCTACTTAGAAAGTTATCTACAAAGTGGGTAGGTAGATAGTGGTACTCTAGAGCCATTTTTAGATATTCAACTAGGGTAGGTACCACCTAGTTATACTTACCCACCTACTTATGATTTTAAGCAATCTTCGTCGGAATCTTTTTTTTAATGTATGTTTACCGATTACTCGAAGACGCCTTAACCGATTTGGAAGATTCTTTAAGTGTTTCAAAGGGTATACTTCCCAGGTGGTCCCATTTAAATTTTATCGAAATCGGTCGAGCGGTTTTTAAAATATCAACAATAAATAATTATACTTACTATACTTTGAAGTGGCGCGGGGGTCTGAAGTCGTTTTTTTTTAATATTTTTTATTATTAAATTATTAATTATACCTACGTATCATAGAACTAGAAGCTAGTTTAGAGCGCTACAGAGTAGACGTAGCTCTGACCGTACCTACCTACTACGTAAATAGTACAAAGGAGCAATAAAACGAGGCAGCCAGACAATGATATCGATCGGGAACGGAACCGGCGACACCGGCTACCGTCGCCCGTACCTACCCTACCCGGGCACCTACCCTGTGGCGTACCGTACCTACACGGGTACCTACATCTTTACGAATGAGGTAAATACATAATAAATATGTTACCTCCTGAGCTTCGACATTTTAAACCAGGACGTGCCTTAAAGCAGATTTAGTACTACTTAAATTAATTCTGCCACTTTTCGTGGGAGGTGAGGTAAACACGTAAGTAGGTACAGCACACATTTACTTACTCACTAACTCAAAAGCTGTCACACTTGGCAAGTCCTTCTCTCCAAGCCTCCTGAGACTATAATCTTAATCTATTAGAAAAGTTGATCCGTCACGGTTTCACTTGAGTGGAATTTAAGACACTAAAAGACGCATTTCTTTACTAGCTGATGCCCGCGACTTCATCCGCGTGGATTTAGTATTTCAAATACCTCGGGAACTCTTTGATTTTCGTACTTAGGTATCTAAATAGGATAAAAAGTAGCCTATGTCAATCTTCAGATCCTCAACTATATCCACGCAAAAAATCGCGTCCATCCTCTAATCGTCGTCGTGTTGCAGCGTGATTGAAGGACAAATCAACAAATCAACAAACAAACGCATTTTCGTACTAAGTAGTAAGAAATAGTAGGTAAGGAAATACCTAGGAGGAATACCTAATAGTAGGTAAGTAAGTAGGGAATAGTAAGGAAGTAAGGATTCCATTTGGACTTTCTTAATTCTCACGATATTTGCAAAATATCTAAGTACAACATGGGATTATTAGAGGGGCGGACCAACAAATTCCTGTAAAGCCGGCAACGCATTGGTGGTGCCTCTGGTGCTACAAATGTTCATGGGCGGCGGTAATCACTTAACATCAGATGACCTGTTCGTTTGCTCGTTATTCATATAAAGAAGAGACTACGCGGAGGGAGTCGCGGGCATCATCTAATGGATTATCCATAAGAAGTTCTTCGTTTCATGACCAATGGAAGCAAGATAGGCAAAAAACCCGTGGGTTTCAGCATAGAGTAGGTACAGACCACACCTCCAAGGGCGAACAATCGTGCGTACAATGGGCACAAAGGGAATACTCTCTTCCCATTGTACGGAACAATGCGGGCCCCGCCCTCCACGACGCGGCTTTGTTTCATACCTATAGGTAGCCGATAGGTACACAAACAGATTTCTTATTGAAATAGAGAAAGAAAGAAAGAAAATAACTTTATTCACTAATGGTGACACAGACAAAACTAGTTACAAAGGTATAATTTCGTCTGTGACACCACCCAGAAAGGGTGTAGGTACAGCTCAGCACTATGCCTTGCGTCATATGCAAAGAAATGCATACAATGCCAAGCGCTGATTTTCAGCTGTGACCCAGGTGACGTCACAGTTTCAAGTTACAACAGTAAATTAAATCTATGGCAAATTTCGAAGGGAAGCAGTAAGTAAGCAGTAGTGTCAAATACAATCACATTATTAAATAATATAAAGGTATTATCACCAGTGTTAAGGAGGAAGCTCTATACACATATAATATTATATACATAATATAACATAGATAAAAATATTTTATATAGGTAATATAGTGCAATAATATTTAAAAGAAAACAAAATTCTTCAACATAACATATAAAATTAAATAACTGATAAATCTACCGCTAAATTTTCAAATTCATTTTGTTTCAGTAGTAAAAACATTTTTAACTTTTTAACAAATGTAGTTCTACTCCGAGAATCACGTAGGCATGGGGGTTATCCTCTGACCGAGCGAGGCGACTTTGCACATAGACGGATAAAAATCATCATCATCATTAGCAACCCATCAACGGCTCACTACTGAGCGAGGTCTCCTCTCAGAGAAGGGTTATAGGCCATAGTCCACCACGCTCGCCCAATGCGAATTGGCGGACTTCACACACCTTCAAGAACATAATGAAGAACTTTCAGGTGTGCAGGTTTCTTCACGATGTTTTCCTTCTTCATATAGGTAGCCGATAGGTACACAAACAGATATCTTATTGGGGTTATCCTCTGACCGAGCGAGGCGACTTTGCACGTAGGCGGATAAAAATCATCATCATTAGCTACCCATCAACGGCTCACTACTGAGCGCAGGTCTCCTCTCAGAAAAGGGTTATAGGCCATAGTCCACCACGCTCGCCCAATGCGAATTGGCGGACTTCACACACCTTTAAGAACATAATGAAGAACTCTCAGGTGTGCAGGTTTCCTCACGATGTTTTCCTTCACCGTTGAAGCATGTGATATTTAATTGCTTAAACGCACTTGACTCCGAAAAGTCAGAGGTGCGTACCCGGGATCGAACCTGCGACCCCCCCCCCCCCCCCCCCCGAATAGAAGACCACAGTCCTAACCATTAGGCTATCACTGCTGACGGATAAAAATATTGACAAGCAATTCGGAATAGGTACCTAAGTCGTCGGAGTCGCGTGATGCGGGTTGTTACGTTCCCTCAAATATGGTTGAGCGAAGCAATGGCTGGGTCATGCGTCATGCTCGTGAACGGGTGCCACCGGAGGGAATGGGGCTACTTTATGTCTGCCCATCTTAACATGTGTTGAATTATAAGTAAGTATGCTTTTGTGGAACTCATTTTGGAAACACTGCATACATAGCATAGTATCTATTGAATTGTAAACTTATTTTGAAAAGAGCTACCGCCGAGTTTCTTGCTGGTTCTTCTCGGCAGGAAGGGCATTACGAACCAGTGGTAGACTCATCGACGATTCAAATCATTTGTAAAAATTTTATTTGAATAACAAACAATTCTATTCTAAGAACTGTGTCACAGTTTAGAATTGCGGTAGTTAGAGAGGGGAGCCGGCATGGTGAATAAGGTTGCAAATCGTACTCTCTTAAGAGCGCGTGTAACCCCAAAAAAAAATCAGATTTCGCGATGAGATAAAACATAGCCACAACCTCATGTGAGGCGCGACAAAAGAAAGCGTTTTGCGCGGAATAGGAGTGTAGTAAGCGCCAAAATACTTTGTAACTCGTAAAATATTCATTTTCTTTTCAATTCGCTAGGCTACTCTCTTGATAATATCAATCGGAATTTAATGTAAAAATTTTGGCTCTGTAATATGCAACACATTAAAAATAAATGAATATTGGTTAAAAATTAGACCTAACTTCGCGATTTTTTATTATCGAACAAATTTCATCATTTTATGTTTTTGCCCAAACACGTCCCTTGGCAGTATGATGTAATTCTTGCGTGTTTTTTTTTCGGATAGTTGAAACTTGATCTACTACTGTAAAAATCAAATCTGTTTACTGTTAACGAGCGCACACCCACTCTTAACAACACAAGAAGTCGAAATCTCAAGTCCATGCACCAATTCGCATTGGGCCAGCGTCGTGGACTGTGGCCTTTATAAGTTACTATAGCCTACATGGACGATTTAGGGCCTACAACCTTTTTCAGCCCTGCGCTGAGTAGTTGTTTAGTTAATTTAGTAGTTAGAGTAGTATTGATGGGTTGCTATTGACGTAGGTACTTACCTAGTGTACGTATGGAGAACTCTCAGGGGTGCAGGTTTCCTTCACCATTGAAGCCTAAGACCTTTGCCCTATACTTAATCACAGAATAATAACTAGTAACTAGACTTAATGTAAACCTTGTAGGTATGGCAAGACGCATACCTATTATGCGAAAGAAAATATTATACAGTGTTCCCATTGTGGGACACAATGGGGGCCCCGCCCACAACAAAGGCGGCATTGTTTCATGTGCGGGACCGACTCCCCATTGGCGGAGACGGGAGCTGCTGAGTGCGTGACCACCCGCGGGCACGGCGAAGAATGTGGTCGAAAAATCATCATTTCCCCCTAGGGCTGGCACTTGGCGCACGTTTTATACCCGACTGAAAAGGTAAAAGGAAGGGTTAAATGATTTCAGTCTATGCATGTAGGTATGTTAATGTTTACGTATGTACCGCCGTGCCTAAATTACTGAGCAGGTTTTGATTAATCAATCAATTCGTTATTATGGATGGAGTGACTACATTTTATACTGAACAAAATCAATAATATACCTAATCAATAGGTAGGTATGTATGACGGATGTTAATATTACCTATCCAATTTCCCGTAACGTACTTTTTTCTTCTCAAAACAAATGACTGATGCTCCCAGACACAGCAGTTACATAACTTAGGTACCTACCTACTGTACTATCTATAATTTTTTTTTTCTTTAAAAAAGAATATCAGCCGAGCTGAAGTTGACTAATATCCTCCTCTCCCCTACAAATAAGCGGAAAGCTTGTGCTGGGAGCGGGTACGACAATAGTGCAACGGGTGGGCTACGAACCAGCAACCTTTTAGTTTTCAGTCCCACCTTTAACCGTTGGGCTATTGAGGCTTTTTAGGGTTCCGTACCCAAAGGGTACCAACGGGACCGTATTACTAAGCCTACGCTGTCCGTCCGTCCGTCCGTCCGTCCGTCCGTCTGTCAGCGGGCTGTATCTCGTAAACCGTAATAGATAGACAGATGAAATTTTCACATAGGTATTATGTATTTCTATTGCCGCTATAACAACAAATAATAAAAATTAAATTAAAATATTTCCATGGGTAGGTACATGAAAATATTTTAATTTAATTTTTTTAACGGAACCCTAAAAGAGCGAGGCCCGACTCGCCCTTGGCCGATTTTTTAATAAATTTTGTTTTTAACCTACTTCAAAAAAAAGGTATTAATTCAACGGGTAGGTACCTACCGAAGACTTAACCAAGCATAAAAAAATTGGTTGTCTGTAAAGTCAGTTTACGGACGATAGTTTTACGTGATACTTATCGTCTTATAGTAACATTGATGAATAAATGTGTCAACACGGGCCGATCGCGCCTCTCTATCACTTGTTCCGCGCTCTCGCTTGTATGCGCAGGCTCGGGCGGAACTTTTCGTGCGTGCAGCCGGTGTTCATCAATTTATAAATAAGACGTTAACACGTCAAAATATTTTGGCAGATTTCCATTACAAAATTTGTCAGAACGCCCGATTTATTTCTCGTTTAAACTCGACGTTGGTGATATCGGCTCTTAATACCTAAGTAGGTAGGTATTATAAATGCGATAATGTTTGTTTGTTGGTTTGTCCTTCAATCACGTAGCAACGGAGTAAACGTATGACGCATCGTCCTGATTTTTTGCATGCTGAGGACTTCGAAAGGCTACCTTATTTATCCCGGAAAAATAAGAGTGTGCCTGCAGGATTTTTAAAAACCAAACCTTTTTTATCTGAGGATTATCTAATGCTTGATAGCCAACCCTGGATTGTTATCATTCTAGCTACTTAATTTCTTTCCGCAACTTTAAAGAGAATCTATCGTAACGCATTATGGTCGCTTTTCGAGTGGTTTGTCACCACTCATATGCCAGATGCTTTTAATCGAGCACGCCAGCCGCTGATCGAAGGTAAATTGACAGGAGATATAAATAATGCGGTAGATACTTTGTGGAAGTGAGGCAATGGAGATTAAATACTAACGACAACTTTAAATAAAACTTAAAAGTTGGAAGGGTTCTAAGTACCTATACAAGGCCAGTTTACCCTACTGTGATTCCATCTGTACTCTGTAGCAAGTACTATTATATATTCTGTGTCTGTAGTACCTAAGTACCTACCTAATAGGTAATTCCATGGCTTCTGATCGGTTGGTAGGTAGGTACTTACCTACTCTCTCGCAATTTTTTAAAATTTATAATTTAATATAAAAAATCTTTTTAACCGACTTCAAAAAAGGAGGAGGCTATCAATTCTTCGGAATCTTTGTTTTTTTCCATGTAAGTATGTACTTATCTAAAACCATCCTAAATCATTTTGTATAAGTAGGTAGGTAGGTACCTATTCACCGTAAAAACATTCAACCTTTTACTGTTGTCTGACTTAGGAACCTAAATACCTGTTCAAAGGAGATTGGCGAATTCCATAGAGTTTCTGACCCAGACGAACTGAACTGAATACTGAACGCCAACGTTCACGGATTCACGAATCAAACTTCTCCTATTTGTTCTAGTTAACCAGACTAACCAAAAATTAATCAAAGTCTATCAAATAAAGTTTTGAGGAAAAAGATATTCAAGTTAATATCTTTTACTGCCATGTACCTATACTTAACGGTTATTTATAATCTGTAGGTACCTACTTGTGAATAATTATAATTTTGATCCCCATTTTCTAAAAATATGGGGTTTACACAGAAAAATACTCTGAATAATATTAATTAAAATGAAATGTTTCTGAATCTGAACGGTTTTTAAAAATGCTGGGTCAAAATTCGCCAACCTCCTTTGGATCTCTCAAATGTAACGGACCCGAAAATACCTACTTAAGGTCTCATACACATTAGGAGCAAAGTAGAAGGCTCTTCAACATAGCAAAATTGGCGAGCTCAGGAGCAAGGACGGTTTCCTAAGGGGCAAACACATTCGCATGAGTGTTTCCCGACCACGCCAAATTGCCTCTCGAGTCGCTGGCCAACCGGCGCGCGGCTTAGATTTTAGCCGGGTTACCCTTGGAAATGTTCTTCTATGTAGGTGGATAAGTAGGTAGACCTAGCGCCTATAAAGTAGGCACCTATTGAGAAGTAGGTAGGTATTACCTATAAGTTACCTATGAGTTGTAACAGCTGAAGATAGCTACCGAAGGATTGTGATAATTTGAAAAGATAGACATAGACACAGGATAGACATTGTTCTCAGGCGATTAATAAATTAGATACCTACCTACTTAGGTATGTTCAATAAAAGTTCGATAAAATTATAAAAATAACCATCTGGAATAATTCTTTATCCATGCATAGCCATGAAGTTGAAAGTTTTGCTCCAGAATACTTTTTAATATATAGTAAAAATAATAAAATACCGTTAGTAAATGACAATAATTTCAAAGCAACACGAACGTTTTGTGCCTACTAGCGCCATCTAGTAAAACATTGTTAAAGTATTACGTAAGTTGTGTGATTGTGGCTATGAAGGTGAAGGTACGGTTTGAAACTTGGTTTTTGTTATAGTCCTAATAAAACATGTTAGAGGTCTCTGTTGTTAAAAATTATAGAATGATAATTAAAAAAAATAATGATGAGAACTAGATTAGATTAATCTAAGTAATAAAATGACCGTCTTCAAAAAGAGGTTCTTATTTTGATGATTATGCTTTAAAAAATATTCAATGAAATGATTCGATTGAAACTTATGTAGGTACTAGGTACCTACTCTACTTAGTACTTTTGGGTTTTTTTAATAGAAGTTGTAAGAAAAGGTTTTTACTTTAGATCATTCAGTTATGTATTAAATATTATAATATTTAACATAACGACGGGTTTCTATATTTTCACACTTCTGTGCTAATTAATTTTCATTTTTGTGAAATTATTTTATATCTAAGGTCCGGTTGCGTGAGACGTTATCGCTAAAGCTAAATAAAGTAATACACTGTGTTTCAACTTTCATTTTTAGCTTTAGAGAAGCTATAAATAAGCTTAATAAGCTAAATGGTTGCAATCATATTATAATAAGTATTACTAGCTGATGCCCGCGACTTCGTCCGCGTGGATTTAGTTTTTATGTATTAATAAGAAAAGAATTACTACTACGATAGTAAAGGCGATCTAATTTTTTAAAACACAAAAGCTATTATTGTGACTTAAATATGATAATTAGATATATTCCCTTGAGGACTTTTTTGTAGAGAATAATCCATACTTAAATCATGTAGTACATAATTTTTATGTATCATCAATAGTTTTCTCAGCACACGCCAAAAAATGCATTTATAGGCAAAATTTTGCTACTTTGGGTTACATTATTGCAATTTTCTTAAGGATCTCTAATTTTTTTGAAAATAAATTATAGCCTATGTTACTTCCTGATAACTTAGCTTTCTATTGGTGAAGAAATGGTTAAAATCGGTCCAGTAGTTACAGAGCCTATTCGGTACAAACAAACAAAAAATCTTTCCTCTTTATAATCGACCGAGCGAAGCGAAGGTCTCTGAGTTTACTTGAGTGAATTTGCACTTGTCCGTCCGTCCGTCCGTCCGTCCGTCCGTCCGTCTGTCTGTCAGAGCCTTATAACTTCTGAATTACTGAACGTAACTACTTCGATTTTAGATATGATATGTAAACCGATGGCCTCCAGCCGAAAATGGCTTAAAAAGTTATAAAAATCTTTATTTCAGGGGGGCTCTCATAGAAGCGAATGCGAAGTAAAATAATTTTTTTTGAATTTCATAAAGTTGCAGTACCTCATTTTAAAGATAATTTGGAACAGAGTACAAAAGTATTATTTTTTTATTTTTTTTTCCTAAAATTGACGAAATGGGGGGCTTTCAAAGTGGAGATTTTATTAAAGGCTAGATCTCTAAAACCACTTTATTTTAAAAATTGAAACTTACACATAATTTGAGTTATATTCTGTACTTGAACAACAAATACTAAGATTAGATAAATATTATAAAGAAACGAAATTATTTAAGTTTTAATGGGCATCAATGTTTTTAACAAAACTTCACTATATTGTTAATAGATGGCGCTGTCTTTAATATTGTAAATACGTATCCCATCCACGAAAGCAGATGACGATTGACGTCATCAGATTCGGCGCGTTTTAATTACAATATAATATAGTTAAAACTACCTTATGGGAATTATGGGATACCGCGAGGTCTCAGTTCGGGGCGAACCACTAGTATTATTAGTATTAGTAACTAGTGGTTCGCCCCGAACTGAGACCTCGCGGTAACGGTTTCCCATAATTACTTATTCATTCAATAGATACATGACGATCAAAATTGACATTATTATTATGCCCGTTTTCACCAACCATACCTAAATCATCCCCTTTGTAGAAGTCTCTTTACGTAGGTAGCCCCTAAATACAATCCTAACATCCCTTAAGTCATTTTCACCTTTAGTTGTCCCGTAGAGGTTTGTAATAACAAAGTTGACAGAAAGTGTCAACTAACTTAACATATTATGTAGCCCGTAAAGGTTAGGGAACTGTTAAAGTGAAATCCTCAAGGCCTCCATCAAACTTAGGTATAGTTTTTTGGAACATTCAAATTAAATTACTTGTACACAGCGTCAACTATCGACACGATCAGAAAACATGTAAAAACAAACTGCAACGTGAAGTTTTATTGATGTTTGCTAAATGACTAAATAATAATTTTAATTGAATATTATTATGTTACATAATATAAGCTGCATTTGCTATAGCACGCTATAGTATGAGATGAGAGCGCCATCTATTGACATCATTGTGAAGTTCTGTTGTTGCTGCTCATTAAAAGTTAAATAATTTAGTTTCCTTATTACATTTATCTAATTTTAGTATTTGTTGTTCAAGTACATGATATTACGCTAAAATTATAAAACTTTCAAGCCCCAGCTCTCAATGGTTATTCCGTTGTGAGGTCAAATATAATCTCCACTTTGAAAGCCCCCCATTTCGTCAATTTTAGGAAAAAAATTAAAAAAAAAATACTTTTGTACTCTGTTCCACATTATCTTTAAAATGACGTACTGTAAACCTATGAAAAGCAAAAAATTTTTTTTTTCTTCGCTTTCGCTTCTATGAGAGCCCCCCTGAAATAAAGATTTTTATAACTTTTTAAGCCATTTTCGGCTGGAGGCCATCGGTTTACATATTATATCTAAAATTGAAGTAATTACGTTCAGTAATACAGAAGTTATAAGGCTCTGACAGACGGACGGACGGACGGACGGACGGACAAAATTCACTCAAGTAGACTCAAAGACCTTCGCTTCGCTCGGTCGATTAGTATTAATATAGATGTACCTGCATAGTACATAATATTTTTTTTTCCGTAAGCACAGCGACGGTAATGCCAGTAAAGTAAGTCGAATGAAACATATAAAATCAATAATAATACCTTACATTCATAAATTTTCCGTTTGACAGCATGAGACCGTGTGGCCTAATGGATAAGGCGTCGGACTTCGGATCCGAAGATTGCAGGTTCGAGTCCTGTCACGGTCGCGCTCTAAAACTATCATTTTGAATTTTTTGTGAATGCCCTTACTACGACCATTTTGATTGGGTATTTGACTGATATTTTTTATTTATTTAAAATATCGTTTTTAATAAATATTTTAGCAATGCCATTTCTCTTTTTTAAAAATATCTAGACTCTAGTCTAACTAGTCTCGGAAAGCTGTTTTACTGTAACTGTATCTGTCTCTTTCTAAAAGAAAATTTTCTATGGAGTGTGTATGGAACTGCTGAATGTGACATCACAATTCACTAGCGCTCTCTCTGTCTAACAGGAAACTACTTAATTGTTTTTGGACCGATTTATTTTCCGTATTTATAAATGTTACATTTCCGAGAATAAATAATGAATTATCAACATTTTGACTACAGTCGAATTATATTGTTGAGACATGCGTATTAATTAACGCCATCTATTTTTTTTAATCGTATGGCATGTTATGCCGTCTAATTCGTCGCTCGTTTAGCACCACCCAGGGGACACGTTTTTTTTTTTTTATTTGGAGATAGGCTTACGCTTGACGACAATCAATACTGGAAAGCACTGATGAGGTCTATCTAGGTTGGAGCGCGCTTGCCTAGAAAAAAACGTGCAGGGAAGTGAAAGATAGTTCCTGCGGACGTGAGCGACGGGCATCCCCCGCGTATTTTATAACGCCATCTATGACCATATGGTATAACTCCAAAGTAACTCTTGTGTTGTCTGTTGTCGGTACTAAGTTCTTAGTGCCAGTGGCATAGTAGTTTTAATTAGACAATACAGATGTCGCTCTGTAGCAATTACATAATGTTTAGTTTTATTTTTGAGAATTTTTTTTGTACATAGCTGTGATAAAAATGTATCGATGAAGATTTGTATCTTTACTATTTTATAACTTTTAATTATAAAATAATTTATTTCTTTTTAAGTAACAGTAATATGACATAATCAATACCATTATTTGACGTTCACTGTCGCCAACGTCCATACCATGTTGAATACACCGGTTCTCGTCCGATCACCGAAGTTAAGCAACATCGGGCGTGGTCAGTACTTGGATGGGTGACCGCCTGGGAACACCACGTGATGTTGGCTTTTTGCTATTAAGTACTTTGTATCAACAATAGGGAATATGCATAAAATTTAAATTTGTCTCAAATATTTTTTTCTAGATTCTTTATTGCCTTAACATTATACTTAAAAGGTATTTTTTTTATTTAGTTATTATTTAAACCCAGAAAATATTATATAGAAAGTGAAAAATAAAGGAGGGAAATTCAAACTTACAAAACGTGTCGCCATTGGTCGAAACGAAATGTGACGTCATTTGGTTTACGGTTGATTTACGGCGTCGATATTCATACAGTGTTTGTGAGAAAAATTGTTTAAAACTGTATTCCTGTGTGATTACTTGTGAATTTATATTTGTAGTCAATCTAGGTCGATGACAGAAACTGGTTTTGTCAAAGCACAATCGGATAATCTACCGAAAATAGATGCATTTATGATGTCAGCATATTTTGTATCAAATCTCGATTTTACGAGCGCAGATATCAAAGGAGTGAAAGCTGCAATGTAATTATTATGTTACATGGTATATTTTAGTCCTTAACATAGATTTTTATTCTTATAATGTTTAAATAATACTTAAAACAAAACATAACCTTTAAATAACCATCTGTGTTCCTAAACTCCTAATTTACGTCTATATCATCATAATTTATACGTAATATTATGTTATTGAAGCTCACTCAAGTTTGATATGTTTATATACTTTTTGGTTCCGTACTCTAGTTGGGTTCCGTACTCTAGAAGTAAAAGTGAAAGGATAATATCAAATTAATTTGTTTTCGCTAACTAAGGGCCTCATAAGTAGGCTCAGGACCGCTCAGCGGGCGATGGAGAGAGCTATGCTCGGAATATCCCTGCGGGATCAAATCAGAAATGAGGAGATCCGTAGGAGAACCAGAGTCACCGACATAGCTCAGCGAGTCGCGATACTAAAGTGGAAATGGGCGGGGCACATAGTTCGAAGAGCTGATGGTCGTTGGGGTCCCAAGGTGTTGGAGTGGCGACCCCGCACCGGGAAGCGCAGTGTTGGCAGACCCCACCAGGTGGACCGACGACATCAAGCGAGTCGCAGGGAGCAGCTGGATTCAGGCGGCGCAAGACCGAGGCCTGTGGAAGTCCATGCAAGAGACCTTTGTCCAGCAGTGGACGTCTATCGCTTGATAAAGAAGAAGAAGAAGATATACTTTTTGTAAATAAGTATTAGATAAATACGATATTCCAATTTACATGAACAATTTTCTTACTTACACTTTTTTTTCGTACTTTCGCATCTCGTGGAATACGAAAAAACACTTTATCGGGTGTACTAATAATAGTGTTTTTGTACTTAGGTACCATACAATACTTGTAAGAAGGTTTTTTAACTTCTTCCATGGTTTGTGTAACAATTAAAACTGAAAATGAGTATGAAGTAACTGAAACGCTATAGTAAACAAACACGGGACATGTCGAATGACGTCATCAAAAGCGCGCGCTAATGGTGGCGTTTGAACGGCTCAAATTTATTCAATGTTTTAAATTTCACTTTTAAAAATTATTTGACTATTTTCAAACCTATTTATATTTTTTATATGTTATAAAGATGTAAATGATTAATTTAAGAAATTTAAAAAAAATCATGCATATTCCCTATTTTCGCAAAGCAAAACGTGAGAGAAATGCTATTATTTCAATAACGCGAATGTGTCAGGTTTGATTTTTTGTATGGATACAAACACCAGGCAAATGAACTAGAACTTTTGTCCCATCAAAACAAAGGAGCCCAGCGAAATGAAATTAGGTAAGTACTTTATCTCCAACACAGAAGTCGCAGGATATATAATAAATTTTGTTTTTAACCTACTTTAAAAAAAGGAGGAGTTAAGGTATTAATTCGACGGGTACCTACTACCTACCTACCTAAGACTTAACCGAGCATAAAAAAAATGGTTGTCTGTAAAGTCAGTTTACGGACGATAGTTTTACGTGATAACGTCATAAAGATGACTGGCGGGCGGCGGCGGGCGCTCTCTAAGCCAACGCTTGGGCCGATCGTGCCTTTCTATCGCTTGTTCCGCGCTCTCGCTTGCACGCTCAGGCGCAGGCGGAACGTGACACTATTTCGTGCGTGCAGCCGGTGTTCATCGATTTATAAGACGTTATCACGTCAAAATAATAAGGAACAAAACCATTTTTTGAATATAAACGAAACTGAAACATTTCAACGAAACGGTCACCTGAAATTGAGGCTAACTGTGTAATCGTGCAATATGTGCGGTCACCCGGACGGCACCCGGTCAAAAGGCTCATATCCGGCGCCCGGCCCGGTCAAGCATGCAGCGGTATGATCGAAAAATCCCTCATAAATCCCGATTTCTGAACCCCAAAGCTGGGCGGAGGCCGAATTATTAGGTTTCTACTGATTTGACTGATCACGATATCGGATAATCTCTATCCAAGCTATTTTAAAATGTTTGTTTTATGGTTTGTTACATTTACGATACGGATTTCGTACCCCTCTTCGAGCGGGATGGTTAATTGTTGTTTTTTCGTGAATGAGAAATAATACCTACAGAGCGCAACGTATTTTTTTGACGACATAAGCGCCAAATTGCTTATTACATAATTAACTAGCTGATGCCTTCGACTTCGTTGGCGTGGATTTAGTTATTAACATCCCGCGGGAACTCTGATTTTCCGGGATGCCTATGTCACCCTCCAGGTTCTCGACTATACCTATCCAAAAAATCATGTCAATCCGTAGATTTGTTGCAGCGTGATTGACGAACAAACCAACAAACAAACACACTTTCGCATTTATAATCGTATTATGTATTAGTAAGGAAGAATTAATACTACGATAATAAAGGCAATCTAATTAAATTTTAGAACACAAAAGCTACTATAAAGTTAGATATTATATTCCCTCGGGGACTTTTTTGTAGAGAATAATGAGTGCTTTAATCATGTAGTGCATAATTTTTATTTATCATCAATAGTTTTCTCAGCACACGCCAAATAATGCATTTTATAGGCAAAATTTTGCTACTTTGGGTTACATTATTGCAATTTTCTTAAGGAACTCTAATTTTTTGAAAATAAATTATAGCCATGTTACGTCCTGATAACTTAGCTTTCTATTGGTGAAAAAATGGTTAAAATCGGTCCAGTAGTTACAGAGCCTATTCGGTACAAACAAACAAACAAACAAATAAAAAAATCTTTCCTCTTTATAATATTAAGTATAGATAAGAATAGATTACAAGTTAAGTAAACAACCAATCGAAAAATTAAAACATGATAAACGTCTAGGTTTCTTGACAAAACAAAAACCCAACAAAATAGTTTGCTCCTCCTGAGATAAAAAATAGAAAAATGTGTGCAAAATATGTATTTTTTTCAAACAAATATAATATTATCGAGACCAATCGTGTTTTTATACTATGTAATCCAAGATTCAAGTTCGAAGTATAATTTCCCAGATACAAGTATTAGGTAAGGTGGCTTTAACAAATTCTGAGATAAATAACAATGACAAAATACCAAATTGCATATTAAGGACTCCTTAGTCCTTAGTGGTTAAGAGTGTTCGTCATCCTTTTCGGCGGGGTCCGGTATTCGATCCCGGGCACGCTCTGGTACACATCTGACTTTTCGAAGTTATGTGCTTTTTAAGTATTTATTTATTTATTTAGGTTTACCTACTAGCAATTTTACATTGGTAAATATTTAAAGGTACATGCAAGTTACATAACATTCGGGGTATGTAAAATCATTTTAAAGTAAACACAACATGCATAAAAATTTCGAACCTGTCTGCAAATACCTACATAACATTATTTAAAAAAAGAAAAGACAGTTAGTTATCTATAATAACAATTCCATAAAATAATATGTCTTCAGGGCTAAATTCAATAACATAATCTATATACATAGGTATAATAAAACAGAAACGAAACCAATTCTGTACATGAAATAGATTCAAAAAAGGGTTTTTGCTTCTAATTGTGTTCAAGATACAGATATCAAAACAGAAGCTAATTTGTTTTTTGTCTGTTTGTCTGTCAGTTTGTTTGTCCTTCTTTCACGTAAAAACTACCGCACAGATTTCTACAAAATTTTATACCGTGGTAGCTTATTACTCGGGTCAACATCTAGGCTACTTATCCCGGAAAATCAAGGAGTTCCCGAGGGACTTTAAAAACTAAATCCACGCGGACAAAGTCGCGGGCATCAGCTAGTAGGTAATATAGAATATCAATAGGTAATAATATACTCATGCGATGGTCTACAATAAGTATAATCATTCTTAAGGAAATATAATATTCGGTATTTTAAGATAATAATATTATATCTACCTACCTACATACCTAATTAAATATCACTTGCTTTAAGTGAAGGAAAACATTGTGAGGAAACCTGCATGCCTGATGCCTGAAAGTTCGCCATAATGTTCTCAAAGGTGTGTGAAGTTTGCAAGCCGTACTGTGGCCCAGTATGGTGGACCTAATCTCATCGAGTCGCGAAGCTGAAGAAGTGGTGGGGTATATATAATCACGACATCAGACGGATGGATACAAGAGGCACAAGACCGAGATAATTGGAAGTCCATACAAGAGACCTCAGCAGTGGACCTCTATCGGTTCATAATCATAAAGAAGAAGCATATTATATTTTCTTAATTGTTCTCACATCTAGGGCATCTGGAAAAGATCCTCTTTTGTAGCGATAAGATGTCCTTGTACACGTCCTTTCTATATTTAAGTTTAGTTTTTAAGTATTAAAATGTACAGAATAAATAAATAAATAAGTAAATAAGAATAAAAGTATCCTCCGCAAAAAATATCTTACTATAAAAGCAACAATAGCAATAAAAATAGCACGTAGGCTTCAAGTTGCGTTAGCATTGAATACGGCGGTGTAACGAACAGGGATAACCCTAAATATTACAAAACTTGGGCACGTAGTGGGCGAAAATTTGCCGTTCTCAGATCAACAAGAGATCTCGCTGAAAATCATCGACGCGAAAAAACATACCGGTCGACTGTGGTACAAGTTAGAAGCTTAGTATTTTAAATTAAATATACCTATTTCATTCCAATGTTTTATTCTTTCTGAATATTTTTATACTAGTGGTTCGCCCCGAACTGAGACCTCGCGGTAACGGTATCCCGTGATTATTCATTCAATCGATACATGACGACCAAAACTGACACTATTATTATGCCCGTTTTCACCAAACATACCTAAATCATCCCCTAAGTAGGAGTCTCTTTACGTAGGTAGATCCAAAACACAATCCTAAGTCCTAACATCCGTCCCAATGTCCTTTTAGGTGTCCCGTACAGAATCGTGATAAAGAAGTTGACAGTAATCATCACCTAACTTATCATAGGTAGCCCGTAAAGGTTAGGGAACGTCAGTGAAAACATTGAATTATTATGTAGGTACTAACGAGTGAAAACGGGTTAGTGGCATCTGTACAAATCGTCATCTATCGACGCGAATAGAAAATATACAAAATGCAGCAATTAATAGTTTATTGAAGTTTGATATCTAACTAAAGAATAACTTTAATTGAATAATATGTTATTATATTAAGTACCTAAATAATAATATGCTCGACGCAAAACTGTTTTTGGAATAGGTCGTAGTCGTAACTCGTAGTTCCATAGAATAATTAATGACTGCGCCATCTATTAGGAATATTGTGAAGCTATGTGAATTTTACTGATGCTCATTAAAAATTAAATAATCTAGTTTCTTTATAATATTCATATAATTTTAGTATTTCTTGTTCAAGGACAGGATACAAGTGAAGTAAAAAAATAAGTACAGCTTGAAAATATATAGCCAATTTTCCCAGAGAGCGTCTTCAAGCGAGCGTATTAAATCGCCACTTTTAAAGCCCCCCATTTCGTCAATTTTAGGAAAAAAAATAAAAAAAAATACGATTGTACTCTGTTCTAAATTGTCTTTAAAATGATACACAGAAACCCTATGAATCGCAAAAAAAAATTTTGCTTCGCATTCGCTTCTATGAGAGTGTGGCGGATTTAAATAAATATCCAACCACAGCGAGGAGATGCGGTGAGGTGAGGTGATAAATAAAAACACCTTTTCTTCTAGTAGAGCGGAGATGCGTTCGCTTCCAAGTCAGCGAGTGAAGTGCGTGACTGGGCCCGGGGCGGGCTAGTTTTATTCGTTTGCAAGCGCTCGCAACTCGTTATCGTTTATTGACCAAAAGAAGAGTACAGTATTAAAATTAACAAGTGTGAGTGAGACAGGTATAGTCGTAGTTAGAGTGAGAACAAAACAATGCGTATGAAAGAGATGGCGCTTAAAATGAGACAATATTATCAAAACTATGAGTGTAAGTGAGACAGACTTATTATAAGTTTATACAATATTAAATCAAATATCTATTTCAAAGCGTTAAGTAAACCTCAGCTATTCTACTTATTTAACTACATAAGGTGAAATATTAATGCTTAACTAATACTTAAGAATTATATAAAACAAAATCGGATTACATACACCTATGATTAAATACAGTCTGGGAACTAGTCCCGCAAGCTACGTTGTGATCTATCGTAAGGTTTAATCATTTAATGAGGTAATTCAAAGGGAATTGAGAGATTGATTTTTGTAGAGTATAAGATCAGCCTTCAGTAATTGGGTCAATCTTCAATATTCTCCCCCTCGTGCGTAGATGTGGATCTGGAGCACCATCAATTTGAGGAAGAAGATTGTGCTATTCTTATTAGTCGTGAAACGGGTCTTTTCAGGATGCCGGCGGTAGTGCGGACGTCGACTATTCGTGTTCGTCCGTCTGAGCCAGGGTAAGTCTTTACAATTTCGCCTTTGGGCCACGTGCCTCGCGGTAGTGAGCTATCGACGATGATTACGATGTCACCGATTTCAGGATTTATGAATCCGTCGTTATGATTGTGGTATCTTGGTGTTATGATCGGTAGATATTCCGTGAGCCATCGTTTCCAAAAGTGGTCGGTGAGTCGTTGTATGGTTTTCCATGTGGTGGGTCCGATAAGCTCTTCGTCGGTGAAGTCACCCATACGATAGGCGCCGCTGGATCTTCCAATGAGAAAGTGATTAGGAGTTAGACTCTCTTGATCGTCCGGGTCCAAGGATACTTCCGTTATTGGTCTTGAATTTATAAGATGCTCAGCTTCCAGTAATAGAGTATGTAGCACTTCTTCTTGAGGATGTCGTCCAGTCAGGGTGGCGGCTAATGCGGTCTTCACTGATCGCACTAATCTCTCCCATGCTCCTCCCATGTGTGGAGCCCCAGGGGGTATAAATTTCCACTGAATACCTTTCTCTTCGGTTCTATCTTTCATTTTCTCGAATTCTTTGGCGAGCTCTTTGTCGGCTTTTACGAAATTCGATCCGTTATCGCTGAACAGGATTTTCGGCTTTCCTCGTCGAGCGATCATTCTTCTCAGCGTGAGGATCATGTTGTCCGTTGATAATGATGTCGCGATTTCTAGATGCACTGCGCGTGTTGTCAAACACGTGTATAAAGCTACCCAGCGCTTGTCAGTCTTTCTTCCAACGGTTATTATTATTGGGCCAAAGTAGTCGACGGCGGTGCATGTGAATGGGTGCTGTCTCTGTGTTAGGCGTTCCGCTGGTAAGTTTCCTATGGGTGCCGTGGTGGGAATGGCTTTATGTATTCTACACCACTGGCATTCTCTTGCTATCATTCTGATGGTGTTTCGGAGAGACGTAACGTAGTATTTTTGTCGTATTTCATTCATCACGGTGTTGTGGTTGCCATGATTGTACTCTTGATGGTAATGTTCCAGGATCAGTCGGGTGATCGCGTGTTTTCCGTCGATTATAATCGGTTTTTTGTAGGACGAGGTTACGTCACTGGTTGCAGATAATCTAGTCTCCAAATGCATGACGTCATCTTGCATGACGGCGGTGAGCCTTTTCAGGCGGGAACCATGGTGGAATCGTTTGTTTTCTCGCAGATTTTGAATTTCCCTTTTGAAGCTGTCGTTTTGGATTTTGATGATTATTAGTTTCTCGGCCTTTACGAGATATTCAGTCGGCAATTTAATATCAACTTTTGGAGTTTGATTTAAGGCCAATTTTGGTAGCTTAGCTTTAGTGTTTTTCTTCGCCTGGTTTGGTTTCCAGCCTTTATCTTTCGTAATTTGTTTCGTGGCGGTGACGTTGTCGGTCCTTTTTATGAGAGATTTGAAAAGGTCGACGCTTTGTACGAATCGTGCCGTTGCTCGTAGGAAGCGTATCCAGGATGAAAACTTTTCTACGTTAGGTATCGGTGTTTCTATGTGACGAATGGTGGCGACTATCTGAGCTTTTTCTTCACCCGTCGGTATTGGCGGACGTTCGCTGTGATCTTTAGGCCATTCTTGTGTCTTTCGCGTCAAGAATTCGGGTCCGTTAAACCATCTGTGATTTATATCAAAGTTTTTTGGAGATGTTCTGGTGGCGTCGTCGGCGACGTTATGTTTTGTAGGTACGTATCTCCATTCCGAAGCTTTAGTGAGGTCTTCGATTTCCGCTAATCGATGTGCGACAAAAGTTTTGAATGTTCGTGGGTCGGATTTTATCCATGCTAATACTGTTCTGGAGTCTGACCAGTAGTATTTTCTTTTTATGTTGTTGTCCATTTCATTTTGTATACTGGAGGCCAAACGGCAGCCCAACAATGCAGCCTGTAGTTCTAGTCGTGGTATCGACGTGGGTTTCAATGGCGCCACTTTGGCCTTTGCGGCTATCAATTTAACTTTAGTTTCGTTTTCATGGGTTGTTCGCCAATATGTTGCTGCAGCGTAAATGGTCTCACTGGCGTCTACGAAGGTGTGCAGCTCCCCCTCGTCTTTGGAGTCGGTACACCTTGGTATGTCGAGTTTCTCGAGGCACTCTAGGCTTTTCAGCCACTTGGACCAATGTTCTCTGTATTCTTCTGGTATATATTCGTCCCATCCTATGCCGGTGCGCCATAGCTGTTGAATCAACGTCTTTCCTTGTATTAAAACCGGCGTGGCTAACCCCAAAGGGTCAAATACAGACATTACAGCGCTTGCGACCTCTCTTTTCGTTGGTGGTCTGATCTCGTAAATAACGTCTTCCGGTGTATTACGTAGGTTCATGGTGAACTTCAGCGCGTCGTTGCTTGTTTGCCATAGCATTCCGAGCGTTCTCCCAATTTGGTTATGGTCGCTTATCTGTACATGATTGGGTTGGTTGTTTTCCAGGTCTTTTACTGTTGACGGGTGGTTGGACGTCCATCCCCTCAGTTCGAAGCCTCCACTCTTGTGTATGAGGTCTACTTCCCTACTGGTTTTTATTGCTTCTTCGGTGGTCATGAAGCTCTGTAAATAGTCGTCCATGTAGTGACACCGTTCGATCGCATTCACAGCTTCTGGATATTTCTCTTGGAAGTCTTGAGCGTTCTTATTCTTAACATAGATTGCCGAACAAGGTGATGATGTTGCTCCGAAGATCAAGGACTTCATTCTGAACTCTTTCGGCTCTCTGTCGGTTTCGTTCTCTCTCCATAGGAACCGTAAGCTGTCGCGGTCTTCCTCGCGGATTAAGATCCTCAAAAACATTTCCTTTATGTCTGCTGCTATGGCAACGGGACCTTGGCGGAATCTGATTAAGACGCCGAATAGAGATTGTAGTAAATCGGGGCCGGATAATAGAGCTTCGTTTAAACTCTTTCCTTGTGTTCGTTCGGCGGCGTCGAATACAACTCTTATCTTTTGTTTCTGCGGGTGTGTCACGGCGAAATGTGGTAAGTACCAAGTTCGGGGCGATGTAGATTCGTGGGTGACTGGTTCGGCGTATCCACTTGTTAGCAAGTTCTTTATCTGTTCGCCGTATTGTCTTTGAATTCATCATTCTTCTTGAACTTATTTTCTATGCCTCGTAGCCTGCGTAACGCATTGTTTTTATTTGCGGGCATAGTCTCGTTTTCGGTTCGCCATAATAGTCCACATTCAAATCGGCCCTCGGGTAACCGATGAGTTGTTTTCTCCAGGATTGCCAATGCTCGTTGTTCTGGATCGTTTATTGGTTTCTTCGGCGTCATTCCCAACGAATCCAGGCTGAAGTGATCCTTTATCAACTCTTCTATGTTTTCGTTCTTCCTTTCGAAAACGTGATTTATGAACAGCACTGGTTTCGTAGATCGAGTTTTGAAACCGTGTAGTACCCATCCAAGGCTTGTCAGGGATGCCACTGGTTTAGATGGGTTGCCAGCTTTCAGGTCTCTTGTCACTATAAGGTGCCAATTATCCTGGCCTATGAGTAGTTTGGGTGGTGATCCACTGTATATGAGTTGATCCTCTATGTCTATCAGGTGAGGGCAATCCTCTATATCTTCTTTCCTCACGGATTGTGATCTCAAGTTAAGCTCGTTTATGGTGTGTGCTTGTATATCCTCGTAATTCCTCGCGAATAAGCCTTTTATTCTTAATTTGATGTTCTTTGAGTGTTCTGTCTCTACTTGATGACCTCCAATTCCTTCTATCAACAAGCTTCTGCTTGGGCCTGTGGCTCCTATTTGGTCGGCTATTTCGTCCAGTAGGAGCGTCACCGTAGAGCCCTCGTCCAATAGAGCCATTACTGTGGTTGATCCTTTTGGTCCACTTAGTTCCACTGGTACGATCTTCAAGAATGCTCTCGAGGTGCCCACGTGGTTTACTGAGACTATCTTGTTTGTTTCTGGTTTGGGGTTATCTTGGTGCAAGAGTTCGTGATGTTTCCTTGCACAGCCCTCTTTTCCACATGGTTTGGCCTTGCAGACGAGATGTCTGTGGTTCTTCTTCAAGCACTTGAAGCACATCCTGAGTTTCTTGACCGTCTCCCATCTATCTTTTATTGTTTCATTGTTAAACTTGCCGCATTTAGTGATTTCGTGAGCTTGTTCACACACCGGGCATCTTTCTCCTATTGATGTGGTTGACGTTGCCAGTACTACTCGCATTTCTTCTTCAAACTCGCTGTCATAACTTGAGTCCGAGTCGCTATCTTCGTGTTGGGCTACGTGAACTCTCGCCTTTCTAAACGACTGATGTTTGGAGTTCTCTGCTTTGACTCGAGTTCTTTCGGTCAAGCTTGGCTCGTCAAAGTCGTTGGATATTTTCGTTAGAAACTCAGCTAACACGTTCAACATCGGTTCTCTCTTTCTATTTGCTTTGAACTCCTGCCATCGGAATCTGACCAAAGTGTTCATCTTCTCTATGATCTTATCTGATATCTCTGTTGAATATAAGTATTCTAGTTGATCCAGTTGCTTGATGGTGTCTACCGTGTTGAATACTGCGCTAGCGAAAGCGCCGATGCCTTTAAGGTCTTCTGACATACGAGGTAGCTTATGAAGTTCTGCTATCAGTCCTTTGATAATATATGTTGGTTGGCCGAATCTTCTTTCTAGTTCTGCGAGTATACTGTCCGGCGTTGCGCTTGTATACAGTAGTGATTTGACAGCTTCTTTTCCTTGTCCCTTAAGAGCTTTTCTCAATCTTGAAATATTTTCGATGTCAATGAAGTACGATGAAGTGCTCTCGTAGTGCTTTATGAAGGGTATCCAATTGATGGGATCCCCGTCGAAGAATGGAAGTTCGCTCATGTACGCGGGCGGCTTCTTGGGTGTGGTGTCTTGACTCGACTGCTTCATTGCCTTTGATATTAACTTTGATAGCATATTGATGCCTTTGTTTAGCTCGGTGTCTTGTTTGGATGGTGCTGTCGCTGGATCATCCGCTTCGATTTGTTCGACTTCATCTTCGCCGTCGGAGTGGTCGGCAAGTTGCGCTAGCTCTAGTCGAGTGCGAGCAGCAGCGGCTTCGGCGTTTGCCTTTTCTATGGCTTTCTTTTCTAGCTCTAATCGTGCTTCTAGCTCGGCGCGTTTATTTTGAGAGGCGCGTGACCCTGTGGCTTTCTTCGTCTGACTCGTGGAGCTTGTCTTGGCTTTTGCCGTGCTCTCCGTTTCAGTTGTGTTCTCGGTACTTGTTGTTTGCTCGGTACCAGTTGTGGTTTCAGTACTGGTGTCCGTGTTCGTAGATTCTTCTCCACTGGATTCCTTCTCTTTAGGCTGCATCTTCTTGCTTCGGGTCTCGATGGTGCTCATCTTGTTTGTAGGTCCTCAGTCTTCTTGGTCCTAACTTTCCCTATAGCCCTACAGCCCTACCTCCCTAGCAGCCCTAGCAGTCCTGTTTGAGGGTCCCGAAAGACACGCTCTCCCAGGGATGGAAAATAGGGTAAGGTAGGTGGGAATCGCCCGGCAGAGAGTACAAGTTTGAGGGTGTTGCTCGGGTGCGAGGGGGAATATACCCGCACCGTTAACGTGCCTTCCAGGAGGCCACCCTCTTGCTTGCACCGTACTGGCGCGATCAGACTGTTACAGACTTATAGCCAATCAAGGCAAGCTGGCAGTACCGTCTGGTATACTGCTCCCGCCGTTAGGCGTTAAACTCCTTGTCTACCGTTTGGCACCGTTAGGTGGTAAACAAAGGAGCCGCGGTAAACCGCTTAGGGATCTTCAGCACGTCGAAGCGATCTTCCCAACGGCCTCGCGGTCTTCGGCAGCCACGCAGAGCGACGCCTCAATGCACCCGCAGCGATGGTGGATTCCTCTTCGTAGTGGTTGATGCTCTTCGGTCTTCCGCAGCGCGACGAAGCGATCTTCCCAACGGCCTCGCGGTCTTCGGCGGTGATGCCTCAATGCTCCCGCAGCGATGGTGGATTCCTCTTCGTGGTCTTGATGCGCTTGAGTTCTTCTGCAGCGTGGCGAAGCGATCTTCCCAACAGCCTCGCGGTCTTCGGCGGTGATGCCTCAATGCACCCGCAGCGATGGTGGATTCCTCTTCGTTAGCTTGGCAGTTTCGTCTTGACGCTGACTTCTGACTTCTGACGCAGTTCTTGTCCTGAAGTATCTTCCCGGCCCGCGGAACCCGTTCCGAGGCTATAGGTTGATTCTTCTAACTGCCCGTTGATCTTCGTTGACTGGTAGCTGGTCTCCCTTGGTAGGCTGGCTCGTTGAATCCGGTTCGAAGGACCATGCACTGTGGCGGATTTAAATAAATATCCAACCACAGCGAGGAGATGCGGTGAGGTGAGGTGATAAATAAAAACACCTTTTCTTCTAGTAGAGCGGAGATGCGTTCGCTTCCAAGTCAGCGAGTGAAGTGCGTGACTGGGCCCGGGGCGGGCTAGTTTTATTCGTTTGCAAGCGCTCGCAACTCGTTATCGTTTATTGACCAAAAGAGTGTGATGAGCCGAGTGTGATGAGCACTCGCGCCCGCGAGGGCGCGGGTGAGACATGTTCAGGGCATAGCCCCTTTCATGTGGGAGCATCCGCCTGGCGTCAATACGCCAGGGTCATTGGGGCGGGCGAAATGGGCCTATGTATAAAGTCGTAATAGTGGACTCCAGGCTGTCGCGGACCGGCCCTACCAGGTGAGACCCCTAGGGGAAGCCCAGCAGATGCCTACCGCGGTCGAGCGGGAGTCCACTATCAGGTTTATGGTGGCAACATGTTGTTGTATGTCAGTCTGTCCGTTTGTCTATCAGGTCGCGACTAAGTCGCGTGGGAATCCACGTCCATCGGGTGGACGTCTATGATAGGGGGCAATCCCCTGGATGTGGGCGAGAGTGGACGCGTCTGCCCTGGAGAACATATTAGTCGTTAGGCGACTAATGAATTCGTCCACGCCTTCCATCTTCAGCCCGCGCTGTATGGTGGTGTTTCTAACGCACCATGGAGCTCCAACCAGTCTTCTTAGGGCGATCGCTTGTTGAGCCTTAATCTTCTTCCTGGAGCGCTCCTTGGTGAGGGCGTACCAGGCTGGTGCTGCGTATGTCAGCCGGGGTCTAATATAGGTCTTGTAGACACCCAGTTTCACACGCAGCGAGAGTCGCGATTTGAGCACTGGACGCAGGAGAAAAGTGGCTGATTTCGCCGAGTTTGCAGCGTGAACAGCATGGGACTCCATGGTGAGGCGTCTGTCCACGATGACGCCGAGGTATTTTGCACGGTTTGCCCACTCGATTGGTTGGCCGTGCAGGGTTAGGGGAGGCGGAAGTTTGCGGGCTCCGCCGAAGAGAATCGCCTGTGTTTTGCCGACGTTTACAGACAGCCGCCAGCGGTCCAGCCATCCGGGCAGGTCGTCAAGGGCGCGCTGCACCTTGCTAACTGCGTGTTGCGGGCGCGTGGGAAGTGAGGTGGCAGCGTACGCTGCGTCGTCAGCGTAGAGGGCCAAAAGCGTGTTTGGTGGAGCCGGTATGTCATCCGTATATCTGGAGTACAGGACAGGGGACAGGCAGCTGCCCTGTGGTACTCCAGCGGTCATGGGTCTCGGGTTGGAGAGGATACCCTCTACTCTGACGCGGAAGCGCCTTCCCTCCAAAAAGGACGCTATCACGCGCACTATTCGCCTGGGAGCCGTCGATGTAGTGAGTTTGAGCAGCAGACCCGGGTGCCAAACCCTATCAAAGGCTTTTTCCATGTCAAGGAATACTGCGACGGCACTTTCCTTCTTATTCAGTGCAGATGTAAGAAAGTGCAGTACCCTTGAAAGTTGAAGCGTTGTGCTATGTTCGGCCCGGAATCCGAATTGTTCCGGGCGCGCTTCGATGTGTGACACCAATTGGTGCAGCAGGAGCTTCTCGAACACCTTAGAGATGGACGACAGCAGGGAGATGGGCCGATAGCTTTCCGGCTTCAAAGTATTTTTCCCGGGCTTGGGCAACATTATGATGATGCCTTCTTTCCACGATTCTGGGAAATTCCCCGTGCGCAGAATGGCGTTAAAGAGACGCGTTAATGCCGCCGTAGTACGTCGGGGCACGTAACGCAGCGCCTTGTTGGTGATATTGTCTGCGCCGGGGGCCTTCTTCGTTTTGACTTTCTGAATGGTGCGCCTCACCATGCCCGGGGAGAAGACTATGGGGTCTTCATCGTTGGCTATCGGTTCGGCGAAGTAGTCCCTAAGGGCTTGCTCAACTGCTGCATTATGGATGACGTCCTTAGATGGATTTGGAGTAAATTGGCGCTCAAGGTGGTTAGCGAAGATTTCGGCGCGGTCTGCTGCGCGGTATTTCTGGGTGCCGTCTTCGTGCATTAGCGGGCGGGTCGGGGGAGGCCTTTGGGTGATTTGTCGACAGAGGGCATGTAAGGATTGAATGTCCCCGTCGGCAATATCGATTCTATCCTCCCAGGCGTCATTATCTAACTTTACGAGCTCCGCTTTGATCTTCTCTGCTAAGGCGTTGAGCTTGGACCTTAGGTGAGGGCAGCGGGTACTCTGAAAGGAACGCCTGAGGGATCGTTTTTCCGCAATCATCCTCTGTAAGAAGAATGGCAATTTAGGTCTTTTGCCTGGCGGCAAGATGGTGGTGGCGTCTTTGATAGCCTCTTGTAGGGTCGTCGTTAACTCGGCCGTAAAGCTGTCAACATCCCTTGACGTTGTGAGAGGTCTGTTGGGAGTAGTTCTCTCCAGAGTCTGCCTAAAGCGCTGCCAGTCCGTGCGTGAGCGCTGTGCGGGAGGCGCTGCTCTGATTGGGCAGGCTTGGAGGGTGGCTAGCACTGGTTGATGGTCTGATTGCAGCTCATCGCAGATCACTTCCAGTGCCAGTCGGTCATCGATCCCCTTGTGGACCACTATGTCTAACACGTCGGGAGTATAGGACGTCTGGTATGGGTAGTAGGTAGGGGTTTCAGGTCCCATAATACCATAATCCCGGGCCTCGGCGTCGTTCGCCAGGATTCTACCATTTGGGCAGGTGATTGTGGAATTCCAGTCTGGGCTCTTACAATTCCAATCACCTGCGGCGATTATTGGGTATGGCGAGTCTAGTAACTTGTGGACGTCAGCCAATTCGATGTTGTTGCCTGGAGGTCGATATATAGCGTATATATGATGCGGCCTGTTTCCTATGGAGACTTCCACCCCCAGCGCGTACATGGCCTGCAGCTCCATGCGCGGCAGTGTTTGGTGGAGCAGCTTTCTTCTGACAAGGATTGCTAGTCCTCTATAGCTTCTCTTGGTTGTTTGCTCGTCTTGTCGGTAAGTATGGTACCCAGGGAAATGTAGCTTGTCTGCAGGGTTGAGCATTGTCTCGTTGATGAGCCCCACATCAACGTCGTATTCCCTGAGTACGGCCTTAAACATTGTGGTCTTGTGTTTAAGGCCACAGGCATTCCAGTACAACATCCTCAGAGGCTTATCGTATTTCGGAGATTAAATTCGCCACGCCTCCGAGGATATTGGGACTAAGGTCATTTCCGTCCCGCACAGCCTGGATGACCTTCAGCAGAACCTCTAGCACCGTGTTTATTAGTTGGCCCTGGCTGCTGGTAGGGCCGGTGGTGTCCGTAGTGGGTTTCGGTTTCGGACGAGGGGCTTCTGTCTCAGCCTCGGCCTGTGCTGGCTTGTGCCTCTTTCCCCCCCTCGGGCGTCTTTTCTTGGGGGCGGCTGCGGTACGGGCTCTGGGCTCGTTGGCCGGAGTTCTGAGGTTGCTGCCCGTCTGACCCTGTTCTTGTTCTGAGTTCAGTGCCCCCGAGGCCTCCTGGGTTGTCCTCGGAGGAATTGGGACAGTGGAGGCGACTGTGCCCACCTTCTTGCTCCGCGCCTCCTTGCGGAACACTGGGCAGGCGGTGTGGTTCGCCGGATGGGGGCCCTTGCAATTGGCGCAAGTGGCGGGTTCTTCTAAAGGGCGGGGGCACTCGTGGGCGCTGTGCTCCTCGCCACACCTCACACAGGCCTGTTGCCTGTGGCAGTTGTGTGAGGAGTGCCGGAATTTTTGGCAGCGGTGACATTGAGAGGGACCCTTCTTACCTTTCCACGCCTCCACTGTCACGCCCGGCATGCAGAGGATCTCTTTCACTCGGTAAATTGCGGGTACCAGTTCTGGCGTTCGCTTTAAGATCACCAGAAAGATGCAGCCCGGTCTGCCCTTCCTGGCTCTTATCGGGCGAGCAAACTCCGGTTCAAAACCCTGGTCCACCAGGTCTTGAATTATTTCGCCCGGGTCTGTGTCGGCTGGCAGGCCGCGGACCGCCACCTTCAAGCTGCGTTCTGCAGGGAGGGAATACGAGAACCACGAGATTTTCTCCGTTTTCTCAAGATTAGTTAGGTACCGTTGTATGGTACGGTACTCGTGGTCCTCCTGGGGGGTGAATTTTACTCCTTTGCCGAATGGGCGGGCGTTAGGCGCTCTTCCAAGCGTAGCCTTTAACGACCTAAAATGGTGCGCCCAATTCGGCAGGCTCTCTACTATAAGAGGGGGGTACCTCGGCTTGCCTTTCTGGGCGGGAGGTGGTTGCGGTGCCGGGGCTGGAGTTGGGCCGCTGGGCTTATCTGCTGAGCTGGCCTGGGGCTTCGGGCTGGACCGGGCCGAACAAGCGTACGTGCGGGCCACGGTTGATGGAATGGCGTCTTCGTCCTCTTCCATTTCTACGGGGTCATTCTCGTTCTCCCCCATCCCTTGTGCCGGGTCTTGTGGTTCGGGTGGGGGCACCGACACCTCGGATATAGTGCGCTGGCGCTTAGCCTCGGCGTCGTCTTCGTCCGAGTCAAGACGAGGCCGGCGTGACGCTTGCGTGGCTATTATAGTTTTGGAGTTCTCCGCGATCTGCGCTAGGAGCCTTTCCTCATCCTCATCCAGAGGCGCAGGCTCGAGGAACTCCAAACTAGTATCTGCGACCGCCTTCACATGAGGGGCCAGTCTCAAAAAGAATTCCGGTGAGAGTTGCTTGTTGCGCGGTAACACAAAATCACTAAAAGTTTCGTCGAGTGTGTCGTCATCGAGCGACGGCATCGAACGCGGCACTGGCGCGGCGGCGGTCGCGCTTGCATCGACGGATGATGCATTCGCGGTTCGCGTCGCTTGCGCGGCACCGCGCGGGGCGGCGGAAGCGGGCGCAGCAGCGAGCTGCGTGTGGTAGGCGGACGGTACACCATGCGCGACGGCGGACGCGTACGCGGCGGGCTCAGCGGCGGCGGCGCGAACGAGCGCGCGAGCGGCGGCGGGCGCAGCGGCGGCGGGTGCGCGAGCGGCGGGCGCGGCACTAGCAGGCGCGCGGGCGACGGGCGCAGCACTGGCGGGTGCGCGGGCGGCGGGCGCAGCGACGGCGGGTGCGCGGACGGCAGCAACGGGCGCACAAGCATCGTCGGCGGACGAGCGTGCGGCGTGCGCGCGGTTCGCGGGCGCGGGCTGCGGCACGGGCCGCGCTACGGTGCGCGAGCGGGTCGCGGAGTCGAACACGACGGTGTTGACATCACGCGACGGGTGCGCGAGCGCGGGGGCACCGGCGGCGATTGCCCGTTGTCCCGGTCCAGCAGCGGTGGTCCTGGGACGTCTGGGATCGCGCGGCGGTTGAGGTTGGCCTTGAGAAGGACCTTTCGAGGTCGAGGGGCCCGGGGTGGGCTCCATCGCGCTAGCGAGCTTCACAAGAGCAGTCGGCGCGCTGCCTTCGGTCGCCACGGGCTCGTGGGACCGGGCATGCTATTGAGAAGGCGATCTGCTCCGCGAATGCGTCGCGGGCGCAACTAAAATCAGGTTTCCAATGAAATCCGTATTAGTTACTGTGTACTTTATCAGGCACGTGCGCAAAGGATACCGACTGCAGCAGTCCTTGACCAAAAGAAGAGTACAGTATTAAAATTAACAAGTGTGAGTGAGACAGGTATAGTCGTAGTTAGAGTGAGAACAAAACAATGCGTATGAAAGAGATGGCGCTTAAAATGAGACAATATTATCAAAACTATGAGTGTAAGTGAGACAGACTTATTATAAGTTTATACAATATTAAATCAAATATCTATTTCAAAGCGTTAAGACTGCGCCGAGCATAAGACGCGGGCGCTGTTTAGGTATTTCGCTAGACGTGTGCGTCAAGTCGTGAACGCACGCACACAACAGCGAGATTGCCTAGCTTAACCGGCCGACTGTATGCAAAAGAACGTAACTCATATTTTTTAAAATTGGTGGTATATCATGTAAACACAATAATAGGGAATATGCATGATTTTTTTTTAATTTCTTAAATTAATCATTTACATCTTTATAACATATAAAAAATATAAATAGGTTTGAAAATAGTCAAATAATCTTTAAAAGTGAAATTTAAAACATTGAATAAATTTGAGCCGTTCAAACGCCACCATTAGCGCGCGCTTTTGATGACGTCATTCGACATGTGCCGTGTTTGTTTACTATAGCGTTTCAGTTACTTCATGCTTATTTTCAGTTTTAATTGCTACACAAACCATGGAAGAAGTTAAAAAACCTTCTTATAAGTATTGTATGGTACCTAAGTACAAAAACACTATTATTAGTACACCCGATAAAGTGTTTTTTCGTATTCCACGAGATGCGAAAGTACGAAAAGTGTAAGAAAATTGTTCATGTAAATCGGAATATCGTATTTATCTAATACTTATTTACAAAAAGTATATCTTCTTCTTCTTTATCAAGCGATAGACGTCCACTGCTGGACAAAGGTCTCTTGCATGGACTTCCACAGGCCTCGGCCTTGCGCCGCCTGAATCCAGCGGCTCCCTGCGACTCGCTTCATGTCGTCGGTCCACCTGGTGGGGGGTCTGCCAACACTGCGCTTCCCGGTGCGGGGTCGCCACTCCAACACCTTGGGACCCCAACGACCATCAGCTCTTCGAACTATGTGCCCCGCCCATTTCCACTTCAGTATCGCGACTCGCTGAGCTATGTCGGTGACTCTGGTTCTCCTACGGATCTCCTCATTTCTGATTCGATCCCGCAGGGATACTCCGAGCATAGCTCTCTCCATCGCCCGCTGAGCGGTCCTGAGCCTACTTATGAGGCCCTTAGTTAGCGAAAACAAATTAATTTCATATTATCCTTTCACTTTTACTTCTAGAGTACGGAACCCAACTAGAGTACGGAACCAAAAAGTATATAAACATATCAAACTTGAGTGAGCTTCAATAACATAATATTACGTATAAATTATCATGATATAGACGTAAATTAGGAGTTTAGGAACACAGATGGTTATTTAAAGGTTATGTTTTGTTTTAAGTATTATTTAAACATATAAGAATAAAAATCTATGTTAAGGACTAAAATATACCATGTAACATAATAATTACATTGCAGCTTTCACTCCTTGGATCTCTGCGTTCGTAAAATCGAGATTTGATACAAAATATGCTGACATCATAAATGCATCTATTTTCGGTAGATTATCCGATTGTGCTTTGACAAAACCAGTTTCAGTCATCGACCTAGATTGACTACAAATATAAATTCACAAGTAATCACACAGGAATACAGTTTTAAACAATTTTTCTCACAAACACTGTATGAATATCGACGCCGTAAATCAACCGTAAGTCAAATGACGTCACATTTCGTTTCGACCAATGGCGACGCGTTTTGTAAGTTTGAATTTCCCTCCTTTATTTTTCACTTTCTATATAATATTTTCTGGGTTTAAATAATAACTAAATAAAAAAAATACCTTTTAAGTATAATGTTAAGGCAATAAAGAATCTAGAAAAAAATATTTGAGACAAATTTAAATTTTATGCATATTCCCTATTGTTAAGGCTAGGCATTTGTGCGCGAGGCAAGATTTTAGGAGGTGAGGTGTGGGCTGCCACCCACTGAATTGAACTGATTGGCTAAATTTTAAAAAGTGACTGCCATATTGAAATTCTTTGTTATTGGACAGATTTCGTTTAAAATCGATATTTAGGCTTCCCTGGGGTCAAGAAAAGGAAATGGTTGCCAAAATTTTAAAAAGTGACCGCCATATTGAAATTCTTTGTTATTGGACCGATTTCGTTCAAATTCGATATTTAGGCTTCCCTTGGGTCAAGAAAGAGGAAATAGATGCCAAAATTTTAAAAAGTCACCGCCATACTGAAATTCTTTGTTATTGGACCGATTTCGTTCAAAATCGATATTTAGGCTTCCCTGGGGTCAAGAAAAGGAAATGGTTGCCAAAATTTTAAAAGGTCACCGCCATATTGAAATTCTTCGTTATTGGACCGCTTTCTTTCAAATTCGATATTTAGGCTTCCCTTGGGTCAAGAAAGAGGAAATAGATGCTAAAATTTTAAAAGTGACCACCATATTGAAATTCTTTGTTATTGGACTGATTTCGTTCAAATTCGATATTTAGGCTTCCCTTGGGTCAAGACAAAGGAAATAAATGGCAAAATTTTAAAAAGTGACTGCCATATTGAAATTCTTTGTTATTGGACCGATTTCATTCAAAATCAATATTTAGGCTTCCCTTGGGTAAAAAAAAGAGGAAATAGATGCCAAAATTTAAAAAGTAACCTCCATATTGAAATTCTTTGTTATTGGACCGATTTCGTTCAAAATCAATATTTGGGCTTCCCTTGGGTAAAAAAAGAGGAAATGGTTGCCAAAATTTAAAAAAGTCAGCGCCATATTGAAATTCTTTGTTATTGGACCGATTTCGTTCAAATTCGATATTTAGGCTTCCCTTGGGTCAAGAAAGAGGAAATAGATGCTAAAATTTTAAAAGTGACCGCCATATTGAAATTCTTTGTTATTGGACCGATTTCGTTCAAATTCGATATTTAGGCTTCCCTTGGGTCAAGACAGAGGAAATAAATGGCAAAATTTTAAAAAGTGACTGCCATATTGAAATTCTTTGTTATTGGACTGATTTCGTTCAAATTCGATATTTAGGCTTCCCTTGGGTCAAGACAGAGGAAATAAATGGCAAAATTTTAAAAAGTGACTGCCATATTGAAATTCTTTGTTATTGGACCGATTTCATTCAAAATCAATATTTAGGCTTCCCTTGGGTAAAAAAAAAGAGGAAATAGATGCCAAAATTTAAAAAGTAACCTCCATATTGAAATTCTTTGTTATTGGACCGATTTCGTTCAAAATCGATATTTAGACTTCCCTTAGGTCAAGAAAGAGGAAATAGATGCCAAAATTTAAAAAGTGACCGCCATATTGAAATTCTTTGTTATTGGGTCGATTTCGTTCAAAATCAATATTTGGGCTTCCCTTGGGTAAAAAAAGAGGAAATGGTTGCCAAAATTTAAAAAAGTCAGCGCCATATTGAAATTCTTTGTTATTGGACCGATTTCGTTCAAATTCGATATTTAGGCTTCCCTTGGGTCAAGAAAGAGGAAATAGATGCTAAAATTTTAAAAGTGACCGCCATATTGAAATTCTTTGTTATTGGACCGATTTCGTTCAAATTCGATATTTAGGCTTCCCTTGGGTCAAGACAGAGGAAATAAATGGCAAAATTTTAAAAAGTGACTGCCATATTGAAATTCTTTGTTATTGGACTGATTTCGTTCAAATTCGATATTTAGGCTTCCCTTGGGTCAAGACAGAGGAAATAAATGGCAAAATTTTAAAAAGTGACTGCCATATTGAAATTCTTTGTTATTGGACCGATTTCATTCAAAATCAATATTTAGGCTTCCCTTGGGTAAAAAAAAAGAGGAAATAGATGCCAAAATTTAAAAAGTAACCTCCATATTGAAATTCTTTGTTATTGGACCGATTTCGTTCAAAATCGATATTTAGACTTCCCTTAGGTCAAGAAAGAGGAAATAGATGCCAAAATTTAAAAAGTGACCGCCATATTGAAATTCTTTGTTATTGGGTCGATTTCGTTCAAAATCAATATTTGGGCTTCCCTTGGGTAAAAAAAGAGGAAATGGTTGCCAAAATTTAAAAAAGTCAGCGCCATATTGAAATTCTTTGTTATTGGACCGATTTCGTTCAAATTCGATATTTAGGCTTCCCTTGGGTCAAGAAAGAGGAAATAGATGCTAAAATTTTAAAAGTGACCGCCATATTGAAATTCTTTGTTATTGGACCGATTTCGTTCAAAATCAATATTTAGGCTTCCCTTGAGTAAAAAAGAGGAAATAGATGCCAAAATTTAAAAAAAGTGACCTCCATATTCAAATTCTTTGTTATTGGACCGATTTTATTCAAAATCGATATTTAGATTTCCTTTAGCTCAAGAAAGAGGAAATAGATACCAAAATTTTAAAAAGTGACCGCCATATTGAAATTCTTTGTTATTGGACCTATTTCGTTCAAAATCAATATTTAGGCTTCTCTTGGCTAAAAAAAGAGAAAATAGATGCCAAAATTTTAAAAGTGATCGCCATATTGAAATTCTTTGTTATTGGTCCGATTTCGTTCAAAATTGATATTTGGGCTTCCCTGGGGTCAAGCAAGAGGAAATGATTGGCAAAGTTTTAAAAAGTCACCGCCATATTGAAATTCATAACCCAATTTTTCAATTTCAATATGGTGGTGACTTTTTAAAGTTTTGGCATCCATTTTCTCTTTCTTGACCCCAGAGAAGCCTAAATATCGATTTTGAACGAAATCGGTTCAATAACAAAGGAATTAGATATGGCGGGGACTTTTTAAAATTTTGACAACCATTTCCTCTTTCTTGACCCTAGGGCACCTTAGATATCGATTTTGAACGTAGTCGGTCCAATAATATAGAATTTCAATATGGCCGGCACTTTTTACAATTTTGGCAACCATTTCCTCTTCCTTGACCCCAGGGAAGCCTAAAAATCGATTTTGAACGAAATCGGTCCAATAACAAAGAATTCCAATATGGCGGTGACTTTTTAAATTTTGACATCGATTTCCACTTTCTTGACCCAAGAGAAGCCTAAATATCGATTTTGAACGAAATCAGTCCATTAACAAAAAAATCCAATATGGCGGGGACAAGTAGGAAATTAGCTTCATCTTCTTCAAACGCCTAAGCAGATTTTCGTAAATCATAGCTAAGATCCATCTCGATCACGTCTTTCAAATTTAAAAAAAGCAGCATCAAAATCGGTGTATTCGTTAGGGAGCTACGAGGGAACAGACAGATATACGGACACTAGCGTATTCTTATTCACTATAGGGCGAATATGTAGTTATTGTGACATATCTGTAATAGTTAGATTTATGGTATTGCCGACTTTTTTTGTAGATATTGATGTCCTCTATAAAACTTGTAGTACATTACTTTGCTCTATTGTCAATACATTCCACAGCATACGCGATATAAGAATTTTTGTGTTTTTTCACAAAAAATACTTACATCGTTTTGTCGATAGACGTACACGAGATTACGATCGAGACGCGATCGGTGGGTTGTTCTGCAAAGTGACGTGGACTCACTCTGAACACTCGTGGACGACTGAATCACAGAGCACGAACGACGCGTATTTAAACCGGCGCGTGGCCGCCATACAAAAATGTATGGCAGATTTGAAGTGCTTTTTGATAAATATGTATCTCAATGGTCATACAGTAATTTAAATATTTGAGACGGATTTATTATAATATAAATATTCATGCTTTGTTTGAACTGAAAATTACGTTAGATTTCTATTGTTATAATATAAATAATCGCTTAACGCCAGCATACGTTTTTGCAGTTTTCATCCAACTTTATGTAATTTTGTAGGCTAAAATATTAATCATTTTAAGTTTTTTCCACGATGTAATTGTTAATGCATTCTTCGTTATGGTTAATGTATATATTATAGATGTATTGAACAAATGCTGTTGATTTTATCAACTTAACTGTGACTGCCTGTTTGGCACATTTCGCTCGGCACAGTCTTAAGTAAACCTCAGCTATTCTACTTATTTAACTACATAAGGTGAAATATTAATGCTTAACTAATACTTAAGAATTATATAAAACAAAATCGGATTACATACACCTATGATTAAATACAGTCTGGGAACTAGTCCCGCAAGCTACGTTGTGATCTATCGTAAGGTTTAATCATTTAATGAGGTAATTCAAAGGGAATTGAGAGATTGATTTTTGTAGAGTATAAGATCAGCCTTCAGTAATTGGGTCAATCTTCAATAGAGAGCCACCCTGAATTAGAGATTTTTATAACTTTTTAAGCCATTTTCGGCTGGAGGCCATCGGTTTACATAATTATTATATCTAAATTTGAAGTAATTACGTTCAGTAATTCAAAAGATAAAAGGCTCTGACAGACGGACGGACGGACGGACAGACGGACGGACGGACAAGTGCAAATCGCTCTAGTAAACTCAGAGACCTCGCTTCGCTCGGTCAATTATGCAAAGAAGGTTTTATTGACCGAGCGAAGCGAGGTCTCTGAGTTTACTAGAGCGATTTGCACTTGTCCGTCCGTCCGTCCGTCCGTCCGTCTGTCAGAGCCTTATAACTTTTGAATTACTGAACGTAATTACTTCAAATTTAGATATAATATGTAAACCGATGGCCTCCAGCCGAAAATGGCTTAAAAAGTTATAAAAATCTTTATTTCAGGGGGGCTCTCATAGAAGCGAATGCGAAGAAATTTTTTTTTTATTTGCGATTTATAGGTTTTCTGTGTATCATTTTAAAGACAATTTGGAACAGAGTACAACCGCATTTTTTTTTAATTTTTCCTAAAATTGACGAAATGGGGGGCTTCCAAAGTGGCGATTTAATACGCTCGCTTGAAGACGCTCTCTGGGAAAATTTTCTATATATTTTCAAGTTGTACTTATTTTCTTACTTCACTTGTATCCTGTACTTGAACAACAAATACTGAAATTATATGAATATTATAAAGAAACGAGATTATTTAATTTTTAATGAGCATCAGTAAATTTCACATAGCTTCACAATAATGCTAATAGATGGCGCAGTCATTAACTATTCCATTGAACTAGGAGTTACGACTACGATTTATCCCAAAAACAGTTTTGCGTCAACCATTATTATTTAGGTACATAATATAATAACATATAATTCAATTAAAATTATTCTTTACTTAAATATCATTTTGTATATTTTCTATTCGCGTCGATAGATGACGATTTGTACAGATGCCCCTAACCCGTTTTCACTCGTTAGTACAGTTAGTTAGCCTACATTCAATGTTTTCACTGACGTTCCCTAACCTTTACGGGCTACCTATGATAAGTTATGTGATGATTACTGTCAACTTCTTTATCACGATCCTGTACGGGACACCTAAAAGGACATTGGGACGGATGTTAGGACTTGGATTGTGTTTTGGAGCTACCTACGTAAAGAGACTCCTACATAGGGGATGATTTAGGTATGTTTGGTGAAAACGGGCATAATAATAATAATAATGTCAGTTTTGGTCGTCATGTATCGATTGAATGAATAATAATGGGATACCGTTACCGCGAGGTCTCAGTTCGGGGCGAACCACTAGTCTTATGAAAATTGCATGCAATCATAGATTTAGCAATGGTAGCTTAGAGCTACCAATACAAAATCTATGCCTGCAATGTGACTGGAAATTGGTCAGGAAAAGAGATTATACTAAAATCGACACCTGCAAGGGAAAATATCGTGACTTAATTTTTAGCGATTTTGAATTTAAATCACATTAAGTACATTTTGCGCTCAACGAAAAATGAGATACGATGTTTTTCCTTGCAGGTATGTTGAAATGTACGTTTCGTATGGCAGAACTTTAAACCAGCGCAGCGTAGTATTTAGGTAATCGACCGAGCGAAGCGAAGGTCTCTGAGTTTACTTGAGTGAATTTGCACTTGTTTATATAAGTATTTGAAACATGTAGATGTATTAATTGAATTGGATATGGAAACAAATTAATACAGAACCAGAAAAGGTCACTGAAACGTAAACAAATAAAATGGCAACGGAAACAAAAGAGGCGCGGAAACAAAATTGAAGTAAACGGAAACAGACAATTATGTATTATGAAAACGGAAACTAGACTGGAAACTGAAAATGATAAGGAAACGGAAATGAATACAGAACCAGAAAAGGTCACCGAAGCGTAAACAAGTACGACAAAGGAAACAAAATATAACTATGTACGTAATATCATGGAAACGTGAACTGGACTGGGAACCGAAATTGAAAATGATAAGGAAACGGAAATGGAAATGGCTAAAAGAATGGAATTAGCTAATGTAATTTATTTATAAACTAGATGAAGCCTGCGTCTTCGTGCGCGTGGATTAAGGTTTTTTAATTCCCGCGGGAACTGTGTAATTTTCCGGGATAAATAGCCTATCTGTTAATCCTGGGTATGAGCTACCTGCATTGGAAATTTCAGCCAAATCGGTTCATTTGTTGTAGCGTAAAAGAGTGACAAACATCCATCCATCCATCCTCACAAACTTTAACATTTTATATTACTAAGTGCCGATTTCCAACGTCGAATGACGTTTATCCGAGGAATAAATTGGGCGTTCTGACAGTTTTTGTATTGAAAATAATGTCAAAATATCAAATTTACGCTCGGATAAGACTTATTTTATAAATCAGCCCCTATTAGGATAGTAGAAAATAGGATAGTAGGATATCAGATCAGCATGGCAGCATCACAACGTGCTGTTGTATCTGAATTCTGATTTCCAAGTCAAAAGGTCTCACATCGTATGACGTGGACCGCACCCTGTCATTCCTATCACGTCGTCAAAGGTATCCCGGTCAAAAAGTTAACTCGTGCGTTCCCGGCCGACTCAGCGCATGACAGCCATCCCTTTGAGAAATCATGGATTTTTTACTTAGGCACCTTCTGTTTGGCTGGGAGGGGACGACGGAGGGCCTGCTTGAGTAATGTTTTTTGTGGCCGGCCTACTTGTGAATTTTAATATCGTTCAAGAGTTGGAACTTGACTCTGAAACTTTTGGATTTTCCCCCGCCAAGGCTCGGTCTTCAAAGTGGTACATACTACCTACTATAGCAAACTACGCCACTCATATTATATATATGTGTAACAATTTAATATAAAAAAATCTTTTTAAAAAACCGACTTCAAACTCCCGCGCCACTATACAATGTATATAATTTATGTGGATATTTTAAAAACCGCTCGACTGATTTCGATAAAATTTATATGGCACTACCAGCTGGGAAGTATACCCTTTGAAACAAAAAAGAATTTTCAAAATCGGTTCAGGTGTCTTCGAGTAAACGGTGAACATACATAAAAAAAAATCCGACGAATTGAGAAATCCCTTTTTGAAGTCGGTTAAAAAACTAGCTTTTGCCCGCGACTTCATCCGTGAGGAGTTTAGAAATCTTCCAGAAACAGTTTGTTTTTCTAGGATAGGCTATGTCATTCTCTAGGTCTTCACTCCACAACAATATATTACTAAATTAAAGGAAAAGAAAAGTAAACGAAAAGTATATTATATGTATTAATTATAGGTACAGATTAATAATAAAAAAACTTAGCATGCTAAGACAGCCTTATTGCTACAAGCAATTTCGTGTAGGCAACTTTTAGTGAAAGCAACAGTGTTTCTTTTTCTCCTTCTCAAGCAATAGACGTCCAATGCCGAACATAGATCTCTTGCATAGACTTTCACTTGTCTCGGTCTTGCGCCGCCTGTATCCAGCTGCTCTGCAACTCGTCTGATGTCGTCGTTACTTGTAGTGGAATAGTGTTAAAAGAGCGGGATATTGCAAGTTTGGGGGAGAAATTAGGTCATTACTAGGTATATCCTAAAAACCCAAGGTCCAGTTAAATAAATTGTTACAAGCAAAGATAAATGTTCGGATTACACTAACATAAGGCCGGCATCATTACTTAAGACTCTTAAGATAATCCAGCAACCTCAATTTAAAAGCCACACAACAAATGAGGGTAGTCGGAATAACTAAGCGCAGTGGTCGGTTCTCCGGCCGAATAACATCAGTCTCGCTTCGACCGTCGAGAAAGATGGACTACGGGATTGCTATTAAAAATTTAAAACGGAATGTTTGTGTGAATTTATTGCTAATAAAGTTTATTTATGGTTGGGTAGAGCTCTCAGAGGATTAGTTTGCAAATATCTGTCTTAAAATATTTCGACTGACGCAATGTATGGCCCATATTTTTTCTGTTTTAACCGACTTCAAAAAAGGAGATTCTCAATTTTTCGGAATCTTTTTTTTATGTACCTTCATCGATTACTCGAAGACGGTCGAAACGATATGGAAAGTTCCTTTTTTTTGTATGAAAGTGTAAACTTTCCAGGTGGTTCCGTTTAAATTTTATCGAAATCGGTCGAGCGGTTTTAAAAAAATTAAACATCAGTTTTTAAAAATATTTTATAATATATTAAATTATTAGTGACCTATTTTGGTATTTATTAACTAAATTTTATAGTTACAAATCATAAATATTTTTTAAGAATACTAAGTATTAATAGTTGATTACAGAATTAAATATTTTGTAGATTATGATTTAACTTTATAATATAAATCTCATTATTGAAGGGCATGACCATGATTCTAAAATCCTTCGAAAAATCCTCAGAAAATCTTCTGAATATGATTCAACCAAAAGAAAAATAAAATATTAAATACCTCAACGCAAATAATATGTCATACACTCGGTTCCACTATTTCAAATAAAACGGGACAAAAATGTAGGGCTCTATGGGGGACATAATATTATTATTCCACTCCAGAAACCGTCTTCCCAATATAATACGAGGCTCAGAACAAGGCCGAGGTGTTGACAGTGATAAAACGCTTCACTATACGTGTACGCAAACAATATTATAATACAATTCCCGAAAGTAACTCGACGATGACGAAAATCACGTCTAGGAGAAGACATAGCATCTCCGTTGATACATCACTTCTAAGTTCTATCCACGCTATGACACTTAAAATGAGCTAAAATATAATAAGGATGCATAGGGGCTGCCGTCAAGAACTCATATTAATACTATACATACGAAAGAAACTCTGTAGATTTGAATTGTACCTACTCTTGAGAAACTCTATCTGTCTATCTGTTACTTTTCCCATCTAGACCGTTGCATGGATTTCAAAATAACTTGCAAAGGACATAATGCCTAATCAATTCTACTTTTATCCCGGAATATCAAGAAGTCTGATTTAAACAACATTTTCGGAAAAACTTTTTTTAATTCCAAACTGAGCATACCAATTTTGCCCAATTTTACTTCTTTTCTTCTTCTTCCAAAATATATTTTACATATTCACTTCATTTCCCGCGCGATATTTAAATACTATGAACATGTAAACCAAACCTCATAATTTTATTAGTAATTTATTGAAATCTATTAAAGAGTTTGGGAATAACGATGAGCGTATATTATCCTTGTTTTACACTTTTCATTGTTTCGTCGTAATGGAAACGTTCTAAGCGACGAATGCAGTATTGTATTATGATTTTATACACTAACAAAGCACTACATTTCCGCGGTCTTGCGAGAAGTTTATCTTTATCACAGATAAAAAAGTAGATTACTCAAACACACTCGACTCTTATTTGACCAAGTGGTCCGATATTTTCTGCACAAGAGTACCTTACGTTTACCGTCTCCCTCTCTGGGGTAGAAGCCGCTTGACTCTTTTCCGTATGTAACATACTCCACCCAAAAAACTGATAGCTGAAAATGTCATGTTTTTTTATTACTCCACTTTGATATTGGATGTATTGAAAAACAAGACGCTTAATTCTGTTTGTACCAAAGTCAAAAGTACCTCCTTAAATTATCGGAAAATGGAAAATTAGCACTATTTGATGAATATTATATTTATTTCCACTCTCTGCGTCTCTCAATCATCAATTAATAGGATTAGAAAATCCTATTAATTGATGAATGTCGTGACTCCTTCCATTGAGCACAAAATGTATCTCCAAAGGCTCAGTTACACAAAAATAGTTTCTCGAATTTGAGCGAAATTTTCGACACCTTGTATATTGTATACCAGTTTTTGTCTTAATCGCGGGCGAGAATTGTATGGAAAGTTAGTTATGATCCCATAGGATAATAACAAACAATTTCTTGTCACTCGCATTCGAGATATTCTTCTTGTGTAACTAGGGCTTGCAAATATTCGAAAATTTTGGTATTCGAATATTCGACTTTTTTTCGGGTATTATTCGAATTATTCGAATAATATTCGAATAATTAAAAAAAAACAAAAGATGTTATCATAATCATGTTTTAACTGCCAATCTCTTACTTTGATTCTAATATCTTTGAACCAAAACAAAATTTTACTTAAAAATTAAAGAACTGTTTGGAATTTGACTGTTATGGCACTAACTCAGTCCTCCAAAAAATATAAAAAGTTGTTGTTTAACAAGACAACCACAATATAACACAGTCTTATAAACCGAGATATGAGTGTGAATATTGTAATAATATTTATATATCAATAAAATCAAATAATCAATTACAAAAAAAACAACTTGCTTAAAATCTTTTATCATGTAACTAGAAATAAAGTACTAAATTCTAAACATTATTTTTGGTTCTTCGTACTACTTACTTCGTATTACTTACTTACAAATCTTAAAAGATTTAAAAGAAAGATTTTCAACGTCGATAGAATACAATTAAGTAATAATTCAGTATTAGAAATTATGAATTTGGACCTACCTAGCTGGACTGTGTGTCCCAAGTATATTATTTACTCGTGCACAATGTCAAGTGCAATATTCTTAACGAGGGTGGAGTGGAGCATGAGCATTGGACATGATTTTCATCTTGCTCATGTTCATCTTTAGGCCCAATGCTGAGAAACCGTGCTGAGATCGTTGAGCACTGTATTGAGGTCGCTCAGAGTCTCTGCCATAACGACTATGTCATTAGCAAATCGCAAGTGAGTGATGTACTCACTGTTTATGTTGTTGCCAAGTACGTTCCAATCCAGAAGCTTAAAGACGTCCTCCAATGCAGCACTAAATAGCTTTGGGGAGATTGCGTCTCCCTGTCACACTCCACGCTGCAAGTGGATAGACCTCGTAGTCTGGTCCTGTATACGTACTGACATAGTGGCGTTTTCATACAAGCACTTCAACACTTGGATATACCGGTAGTCAATCCGGCATCTCTGCAGCGACCTCAATAAGGCCCAAGTTTCCATCAAATCGCAGGCTTTCTCATAGTCTCAGACGCTAAGCAAAGTGGCCGTTAATGCTCTTCCATCTTTTGTATAACCTGCCGCAGCGTATGAATGTGATCTATGGTGCCCCAGCCTTTTCGGAATCCGGCTTGTTCGGGAGGCTGGAAGTAGTCGATCCTACGAACGAGACGATTCGTAATGACTCTCGAGAACAACTTGTAAACATGACTCAGCAGCTAGATGGGTCTATAATAATTTTTCAACAAGGTATATTATCACCCTTTTTGAAGAACAGAACCACCACGCTCCTGTGCCATGCTTTCGGCGGATGCAGCGGCGTGATGACGGAATTGGAAACAATCGCTGAAAGATCTACAGTACCGGTTTTCCAGCCGCTTTCAAGAGTTCTGTAGTGACTCCATCATCACCAGTCGCCTTGGTGTTCTTGAGCTGCTTGAGCCATACTAATCTCGTATAGGCTGACGTCCGGGATATCTTCGGTATAGTGTCGGGTCAGTTTGGCTCTGGGATCCTCAACAGGAGAAAGAGATCAACAGCCGAATCCAACTCAGCTGGGCAGCATTTGGGAATCTCAGAGATGTCTTCTCGTCCAAAATCCCTCAGCGCCTGAAGACGAAAGTCTTCTAAGTCAGTAAAAGAACAGTGTGCCAGTGTTGACTTACGGATCCGAGAATTGGTCGCTAACTGTGAGCCTCATAAGAAGGCTCAGGGTCACTCAGTGGGCTATGGAGAGAGCTAAGCTCGGAGTATCCCTGCGAGATCAAATCAGAAATGAGGAGATCCGTAGGAGAACCATGATTATGAGATCAGAATCAGATCAATGTTACATTGCACAAAAATAAAATGCATTTTTGTCTTATCATCTTACTTTGGTTTATTCTTACACTTACATGTACAACTTAAGAACCTTCAAGGCAAGAGTGAATAGGTATCTTCTAGGCAAACGCGTTCAAATCACTGCTTTCTTCTAAGCATAATTATTGTCTTCTACTTCTAAGCATAATGTTGCGCGCGGAGTTTAAAATTCATATTTTGTGTATGTCGCAGGCATTTTGTGTGATTCCGCCGTTTACATACGGCGTCGTCAGTTTAGAAACGCTCGCTGTTATGTAATATGCCAAAGGCAAAATGACAACTCGTTCAATTGTTTTAATTTCACTGTAGTTTTAGATGTAGTTATTGCGAATCTACGCAATTCCCAAGCACCAGGGCCACGAATCTGCCTCTAAAGTTAGCTTAGGTTGGGGTTCGACATGAACAGTCAGGTGCCCGCTTAGGTTCCATTTGGCCAATATACCTTTTTTTTTACGTGGGGAAATCCATCATGGATACCACCGCCCCCGGGGTTACGCGACAGTTATGTCGGACTCTAACCGACTAAAACCCCACGGTGTTCCTTCTCATCGCCCAGTGACTGGGCAACGGGACCGTAATCACGTTCACGCAACCCAGCTAGCGGCGCCTGCAGAGACAGAACCTCTTCTCAAACACAGAGTTCTTCACTCATCACTCTATCTGAGGCACACAAGGAACAAAGTGTGTCTCCCGGCCCGAGGACCTTACTCCCTCAGGCGACGGACTTCCCATATCCATCGCCTGGAGGCGATGAATTTCACTGTAGTTTTAGATGTAGTTATTGCGAATCTACGCAATTCCCAAGCACCAGGGCCACGAATCTGCCTCTTAAGTTAGGTTAGGTTGGGGTTCGAAATGAACAGTCAGGTGCCCTTAGGTTCCATTTGGCCAATATACCTAAGTGTTCACCAGACTCTTCACACACACCTGACTGTTCACACTACCACCCGACTGTTCATGTATAACCCTAACCTAACTTTAGATTTTGGCGAACATAGTACTTGTTAGGCATAAGAAACAGAACTAAATACTTCAATTTGCCACGCCATTACATAACAGCGAGCGTTTCTAAACTGACGACGCCGTATGTAAACGGCGGAATCCACACAAAATGCCTGCGACATGCACATCAATATTCAGAGTTTGGCTTTCGGAAAATTGGTCGAATATTCGAATATAGCAGATTTAATATTCGAATATTCGGACAAGAAATATTATTCGAATAATTCGAATATTCGAATATTCGAATGCAAGCCCTATGTGTAACTGACGCCTTACTGTAATCCTGTGGATTATAATACTATGAGATGTCAGATCCTTTCGCATAACTAAGTCACAGTACAGTTGTGATGGCCTCGTGGTTAACTCTTCGCCCTCCTTTTCGGGGGTCCAATGTTCGAATCTCAGGCACACACCTCTAACTTTTCCATTTATGTGCCTTAAAGAAATTTGTTATTATCGCTTGCTTTAACATTGAAGGAATAAAACTAGAAGGAAATTTTTATGTCTGAGACTTAGAATAAATACTCATGGAAACACAATAGTCGATGCGATGATAAGCCATTTTTAACCGACTTCAAAAAATCGGCCAAGTGCGATTCGGGCCTCGCTCTTTTAGGGTTCCGTTAAAAAAAATTAAATTAAAATATTTTCATGTACCCATGGAAATATTTTAATTTAATTTTTTTAATTTAATTTAATTTTTATTATTTGTTGTTATAGCGGCAATAGAAATACATAATATGTGAAAATTTCATCTGTCTATCTATTACGGTTTACGAGATACAGCCCGCTGACAGACGGACGGACGGACGGACGGACGGACGGACGGACGGACGGACGGACGGACAGCGTAGGCTTAGTAATAGGGTCCCGTTGGTACCCTTTGGGTACGGAACCCTAAAAAAGGAGGAGGTTCTCAATTCGTCGGAATCTTTTTTTTTAATGTATGTTCACCGATTACTCAAAGACGCCTGAACCGATTTGGGAACTTTGTTAGAAACTTCCGATCTATGAGTAATTAATCTAAGGCCTACTCCAAAATTTTCTCAAAGATGTGTGTGTAGGTGTTAGATAGATGATGATTGAGTATCGAGAAGGAGGATCTGATGTTGGAGCAGCGAACTGGGTAACAGGATGTGGGCAATATTATGTACGATAATACATAGTCCAGCCATAGATTCACATGTCGTGTTTTAAATTTTTAATTTTCACTTTGTGTGTGTCACGCGCAATATGTTAAATATTGCGCAACAACCCATTTTGAAATTCCATTGTTGAATGTATGGCGACGCTTGCCTTATATTGCAAGAGAAGAATACGTACCTACATCGTGAATAACTAGGCTTTGTAGTATTTCACCCTCGTGTTCGATATAATGTAGTAGCGGGAAAATTGTATGTAATCTGTAACGCGGCCATTTCACGTGAAATACGACCCAGAAGGATCGTAAGCGCAATCGACGCGAGCGATATACTGTGTTCTTACATTGATAAGTTTAATGACAGAAGGTACAGTATGACAAATTTACATATTTTTGCCTACTAGCATGACTCTTGTGTCATTGTTGTCATTGTCATATGGTGTAATGAGGAAAATTGTATGTAACCTGTAACGTGGCCGTTTCACGTGAAATACGACCCAGAAGGATCGTAAGCGCAATCGACGCGAGATATATACTGTGTTTTTACATTGATAAGTTTAATATCAGACGGAAATGTGTCACAATTGCCATGTTTTTGCCTACGAGCATGACTCTTGTGTCATTGATGTCATGTGGTGTAATGAGGAAAATTGTATGTAGGTAATGTAACTAGACCGTTCCGCGTGAAATACGACCCAGTAATGGTAAGTGTATAACTTACCATCCTGCAGCCATAATATCATTATTGTCATATTGTTTAACATTGTATGAGTAAAAATACTCGTATAAAAGCCATAATAACCTGTAATCAATAATAGAATACCCAATTAATAATTAATAAAGATAACGGTAGGGTATGACTTATATTGTTCGCAAAAGAACATCATCCCGTAAAATATTTCCTATCGTAAAAATTAATCAAGATTTCAAAATGGTGAACTTTACGATTTAACACAATTAGATCTAAGATTAAAAGTAGATCTTTTAGAATTTTTGTGTAGGTAGTTATACTCAATGAAGGAAGCATGTTCGGAGTACCATATCGTTACCGCGATGAGTTTAGTCTATGGCCGCAGCGCAAAATGGTTAATATTCATGCCAGTCTGCGGGCGGCGAGTGAAATTGGTTCACGTTTTTTATGTCTACCGACACTCCTTGCCTCCATCGACAGACAAAGTCTCTGCTGTACTTTTTATTTAAGGTCTCCATCAGTGTATAGACTTTTTGTCGTTTCGGTTGTCTGTCGTTGTTTTGGCGTTACTACAAGTCTTGCTAAGCGACGAGAGATCTAAAACCCCATTTCATGTTGATTAGACATAGTGTGCAAGTGCACAGTGCACACGGCATTATTATAGAATGACAACTTTGATCGTGATAGCCCACTAAATCCTTATGAAAAATTCTTGGTCAAAACCTGTGAATGGTGTGAAAGAGCATCATCAAATCCTCAGCCATCAAAATGAGGATTTTTTATATTTCTAAATAATTAATAATTACGTACGATGTACCAGAAATACAAGTAAGTTTTATTAAATAAGAAAAATCGTATTATACAAATAGAACTATCCCTTATTTTCAGATCACAAATCTTACATAGTAAATTGTAAAGTTACCAAATTAAGAGAAAATGAAGAGAAAACCACCAAAGCTTAAAGCAATATATTACGAGTTCAATATTATTTTGTCATGTCACACGATGCCAACCTTAAAGTACCTTCGTTCATGTAACATAAGGACGTCGTATATGACTGATATCTCAAAACAATATTGAAATATATTATTACTTTTAACGTAGGTGGCAGTCCTTAACTAGCTGCAGAAACCTGTACCTTAGGCGACAGGGTTTTCCTAAAAAAATTATGATACATTTTATCAACCTTACAGGTATTTAGGAGAAGTTCTGAAATTCAGCGCGTCGATAGAAGGTCTATAATATTATATCACGTGAGAGTGATGTCTTTTGGACAACTTTTAGTCGCGTGTCTTATCTCTAGTATGATTTCACCCTAAAATGAAGATGCTTCCTTTAAATTGTGTATACCTACACCTACTCTTTTGGAGCGACAAATAAGACGTTTTATGTGATTGTGTTCCGATACGTACCACGTGTGTTGTGCGATTTTCCTTTTCGACTTCAAATTGAAGTGGACGGAGTTCCAATAAATTGTTTAAATTACAAGCTTATGTGAAAGAAAGGAAAATAATATAAAATTTTATTTGCGTTATTCTGTTAGCTAGACATCACCACATTTTGTGTCGCTTTTAAATAAAATATATAACTACCTAACTCGATATCGCCCTTGAACGTTTCTAAGGCCCGCTTTCAGAAACACCGAGTTATCCTTTTAACCCAGAGTTAGCTGCTGCTTTGACAGATTTCGTATAAAGCTTCTGTCAAAATTACAAATTTATTCCTGAGTTAAGTCCCGGCGTCTCTGCAAGCGGGCCTAAGTGCCGATTTCACAAATTGAACCGAGGAATAAATTGGGCCTCCTGACAGATTTTCAAAATATGTCAAAACTCAAAATATCACGTTCGGATAAGACTAAGGCCCGGTTGCGTGAGGTTATAGTTACATTTAGCTTTAACGATAACTTAACTATAACGGAACTATAACGGCGACTTACGCATCCGAGCCTTATGGACTTTATTTTACATTGGACAAATTAGTAATAATTATAAAGTACATAGTAGGTAATTTTGAGACTTTTGAAATGCTGACTTTCATGAAATTTTCAGTATTTATTTGACGCCAAAAGGCTGTTCGTAAAAAAAATTCGATTGCGTAGTGAAATTAATAAGTTTATTAGAAGCGTTATAATATTCCCGTTAGGTACTTAGAACCCAGTTCACCAACGTCGGGTGAAGGTTAACCGAGGAATACCTAAATTGGGCGTTCTGACAGTTTTTGTAATAAAAATCTGCCAAAATTAAGATTTATTTTACGTTGGTGAAATCGGCACTTAGGAATTACTTTAGATAATTTGGTCGTGTCGACGGATGAAACTCTTGTCTTATTTATAAAATAAGACTCAAGAATTTGAGATCTTGAGAAGAATTTAAAAAATTTCCCTGTTTCTAATTATAATGTATAGTTCTTGCAATTCACGAGGGCGACTGACTTATGGTTGTGTGTGTGTCGTATCTTTATAAGTGTGAGCGAGCGCAATGCTCGCGCCTGCCCGCTCCCACCTAGGCTTTGACAGGCACGCACACTTATGCAGTGTGCATGTACACGAAGTAACCACAAGTAAAGCTCACTCGCCTTCGTGAATTGCAAAAACTGTACCTGGGCAGAACTATATAGGCGTAATAGCCTGGTTTTACTCATAACACACAACTAGGTCACAAAAGGGACACATATGTCACATGTAATTCAAAATGGCCCCATTAGCATATGAGCTGATAGCACCGCGTGACAGATTTGATGGAATTTCCGTTCACTCGTAAGTGCCGTTCAGTGACCGGATATTACGGACCGGCGGGACCGGCTGACCGAACGAAATGGGTCACAACGAATCATTCGTTCGCTGATCGTTCTGAAGCTTATAAAATTTTCTTTTAGCAAGATTATGAGGAAAATGACTTCTCTCATTCTTATTTTTTGTTTTTGTACGAATATAAAATACGGTATACGAAGTAATGATTACAACGATTTTTATTCAAGCAGTTTTTTACTGCAGCTGTGAATGATTTTATCACGGACTGTATGTTTACTGACGCTGGAATTTCTTTATTCTTCTTCTTTATCAACCGATAGACGTCTACTGCTGGACATAGCTCTCCTACATGGACTTCCACATGCCTCGGTCTTGCACCGCCTGTATTTATTAGCGGCTCCCTGCGATACGTCTGATGTCGTCGGTCCACCTATAGTGGGGATTTTCCAATACTTCACTTTCCAGTGCGGGGTCGCCACTCTAGCAACTTGGGACCCCAATGACCATCAATTGGGAAGATGGGTTTTGGGAAACTGTAATGTCTCTCCGGATGTCATTGAATAAATAAATCAATTCTTCGAACTATGTGCCCCACCCATTTCCACTTCAGCTTCTCGACTCGTTGAGCTGTGTCGGTAGTTTGGTTCCCTCATTTCTGGAGATCTACCGCCGAATCCAAGTTTGCTGGGCAGCGTTCGGAAAGCCACGATGTCTTCTCGTCCAAAATCCCTCAGTGCCTGAAGATCAAAGTCTTCGAACAGTCCGTGTTGCCAGTGATGGCATATGGATCTATTTCTATAATTTATCTTAAACAAGTTTTAACCCGCGGCTTTGCTCCCGCCATCTACCGAAGTGGTGATTCCAGTTTTGATTTTTTTAAATTTTTCAGCTGTTCTTTTGGGTTTATCTATTTTTGTTTACCTTTAAACCAGCCCTGTATTAGAGTGAACAAAACAAAAAAAAATACAAATCGGTCAAGTCGTTTTTGAGTTTAAGCCAGACCAACGAACAGCAATTGATTTTATATAGGTACTTACCTATATATAGATTTATAGCGTCTTCCTGAAATAGTAAGTTATCTTCCTTAAATCTGGGGTCTTAGAGTTATATGTATAAAGACCAAGCCGTAAATGTCGGTCTGTGTCAGCCATCTTATCTCAAAAGTAGCGGCCTGCTGTAATGACGCAATAAACTAAATCCACCTGCCGCTGTGGCCGACCAGATCTATCTGAAATTTTAATGAAATCGCCATCGTATTCAACGAGCAGTTCTGCTATTTATTTTAACGGGAGTAGGTAACTCGGAAAATAAACAGGCCTTTAAAAACTAAGGAAATAGCTACTAAAAGGCACCGTTCCAGAGGCAGGAATTTATCTAGCCAACTAATAGTTGACAATCAGTGGAAGAATCAAAGTAAAAAGGAAGCCTCTACAGACAACAGTTACAGGTGCGGACTGAAAAACTGAAAGGTCACAGGTTCGATCCGCACCCGTTGCACTATTGTCGTACCCACTTCAAACACATACTTTCCGCTTATTTGGAGGGGCAAGGGGAATTTTAGTCAAGTTAGGCTTGGCTGGCATTCTTTAAAAAAGTTATCGGTACAGCTCAGCGAGTCAGAGAAACGGAAGTGGAAATGGGCGGGGCACATAGTTCGGGCTATGCTCGGAGTATCCCTGCGAGATTAAATGAGAAATGAGGGGATTAGTAGGAGAACTAAAGTCACCGACATAGCTCAGCGAGTCGCGAAACTGAAGTGGAAATGAACGGGCACATAGTTCGAAGAGCTGGTGGTCGTTGGGGTCCCAAGGTGCTGTTGTGGCGATCCAGAACAGAAAAGCGCAGTGTTGGCAGACCCCCCACTAGGTGGACCGACGACATCAAACGAGTCGTTGGATTCAGGCGGCGCAAGACCGAGCCGATGGAAGTCAATGCAGGAGACCTTTGTCCAGCAGTGGACGTATATCAGTTGATAAAGAAGCAGAAAAGACAGTTCGAAAAACTAATAGGATATTTGGAGTCGAGAGGTCCTTGATTACAAGCCTCATCATCATCATCATCTCAGCCTGCGGACGTCCACTGCTGAACATAGGCCTTTCCCAGAGAACGCCACCACACCCAGTCCTCAGCCTTCCTCATCCAGCTACTTCCCGCCACCCGCTTTATATCGTCAGTCCAACGTGCTGGAGGGCGCCCCACACTAAGCTTACTTGTTCGCGGTCTCCACTCTAGGACTTTTCGGCCCCAACGGCCATCGCTTCTGCGACAAACATGGCCTGCCCACTGCCATTTCAGCTTCCTAATGGTTTGGGCTATGTCGGCGACCTTGGTTCTCTTACGGATCTCTTCATTCCGAATCCTGTCCTTAAGAGAAACTCCTAATATAGCCCTCTCTCTGAGTGACTTTAAATTTGTGGATCAAGCCTTTTGTTAGTGTCCACGTTTCAGCGCCATTACAAGCCTCGCAATAAAAAAATTAGACCGACGGACGAATTCGCGCCCTATGAGTTACTTTAGTAATTTTATTAAGGAACCCTAAAAGCAATATTTCTCTACTATCAATACTACAGATCGGCCTCGTCGAGCGGACGGCCGTTAGGATGGCAACACTGGCCGGCCATAATCTCAGCAGATATATAGAGAAGCCTTATTGGTGGAATGCCTTTTCAGATAAATCAAAGAGGAAAGTTCCGACTTTACGGTTCACTGAGATGGTATCATATTTGGAAATGTTTTCAGTCCCTTTTCGGTAATGTTTCTTGGAGGCCGAGGATCGTATTATTTGGAGTGACCTATACTTTTTTGAATGATAAGTGCATATCTAAGGAAATCGCGAGGAAAATCTAGTTATCAAATAAAAATAAAATTTATTTAAGTACATTTTCTTGGAAAAATTTCGCAATGTCTTCGTTCCGGCTCAGAATACATACAGAAACACTTCCGGTACAGATGATTCACTTCGCAAAATCATTTAAATAAATAGTGACTCTATCTATCACACAATAAAGTGCAATTCAGGTCATCATATCATTATCATTAGCAACCCATCAACGGCTCACTACTGAGCGCAGGTCTCCTCTCAGAGGAGGGTTATAGGCCATAGTCCACCACGCTGGCCCAATGCGAATTGGCGGACTTCACACACCTTCGAGAAAATTATAGAGAATACTTTCAGATGTGCAGGTTTCCTCACGATATTTTCCTTCACCGTTGAAGCAAGTGATATTTAATTGCTAATAAACGCACATTAATCCGAAAAGTCAGAGGTGAGGTGCCCGGGATCAAACCTGTGACCCCCCCGAATAGGGGACCACAGTACTAACCACTAGGCTATACCACTAGGCTATATTATTACCAAGTCATATTACCTGCAAGTTGCCTCTTTTTCTCTCTTTTATCTCTTCGGACTACCCTTGAATTGCGCCGTGGCAACGCGGTGCCGGGATGAGGCCGGGTAGATACTTGGAGCTTTATGCTTAAAAAGCGGATTACACTTGGCCAGGTTCCGGTAGAAGCACTAATAGTCAGTAAGTTAATGTGTTACGTTCTCTCAAATATGGTTGAGCGAACCAATGGCTGGGTCATGCGTCATGCTCGTGAACGAGTGTAACAGGCGGGATTGGGGCAACTTTCTGTCTACCCGTCTTAACATGTGTTGAATAATTATAATTAGGTATGATTTTGTGGAACTTCCCCTCATTGTGGAAACACTGCATTCATAGATAGATAGATAGATAGATAAAAGTTTTATTTGTTCACGAAAACAAAAACGAAAATAGCATAGTATCTATTGTATTGTAAACTTGTTTTGAAAAGAGCAACCGCCGAGTTTGTTGCTGGTTCTTCTCGGCAGGAAGGGCATTCCGAACCAGTGGTAGACTCATCGACGATTCAAAAGCACTTGTAAAAAAGTTTTATTTGAATAAAAAACATTTCTATTCTATTCTTATCAAACTGTAAAAAGTAAAAGATACCTAAGCTTCTCATATTAGCTCCAAGTAATGCGATCCATTTTGACCTGGAATTAACTCTGTCATTGTGTTATTAGATCTACCTACACCAGAAGGCTCGTGGGGTTCAGAACACTTGGATTAAATAGAGTAATAATTGAGCGCTTTACCGATGAGTGCCTGTGAGTGTGATCACGCAGTTACAGCTTTGGGGACGGGAAACCTTGAACACATTTAGTAAAAATTTAACCAACGACGCCTAGAAACGTGTAACCGAGAAATAAATTGGATGTTCTAACAGTTTTTGTATTGAATATCTGCCAAAACATCGAAATAATTCGTCGGTTAAACGCGTACGACGACATGGTTTGATTGGCATTGAGCGTTTTGATTTAAAATGAAATAGAAATTGATTTAAAATTCGAGTTATATACACAGGATGTTATTTTAAGAGTGATTAATGGCTTATACTACTCCTTACTACTACTACACTAGCGGCACGCTATGATGGCCGGTTTGACACATTACAATAGTGATGTGGAATGTCAATTTATTCTCGAACAAAAAACAATTAAGTTTTGTTTTTGTACCTGATTAAATAGGTTTAATAAAACAAAAATGTATATGTTTATTTAATTTATTTGAACGACGAAATTATTGTTGTTATTATTGTTCGGTCATATCGACGAAATCCACAACAAAGGGCTTGAACAGAGTCCAAATTAACGAGCAAGGGTCAACAGTAATGCAGTATCAATATTTGAAATCCAAAGCCAGGTCAAAACTATATCACAATCGCATTGCACTGACAGTTTATACTTTTCGAAGCAACGTCAATTCGAAACTGCTTTGTTTTGCATTGAGCATTGACGCGAGTTTGCCGGAGGTAGTAGTTGTGCTAGCCAGCGATCCTATGTGACGATCGTATTAGATTCCATTTTTAAAAATTTTCAATTTAGAAAACCAAATGCCGAGTTGTGGTATATATCATATAAAAATAAAAATTTTACCTTTTGTATGAAACAGCTGATATTTTTTTGCGATTTCAGAGGTTTGTCCACATAGTGAAAATTGTTCATATTCACAAGTACATTCACCCCTTAAATGGTGCAAACTGATTTTTCTACACTTGTATACATTTTAGAAATCAATTTAATAAATAAATTTTGAGTCCTAAACCTAAAACTACATTCGATAAAATTTATGAATCTCTGCACATCACTATCGTCAATAAAGTAATACAATTATTTCCTTCAAAGTCGTTATCAATTAATACGGAACTTCATGAGCGGACAAACGTCAAACCGGCCATCATAGCGTGCCGCTAGTTTAATATAACCAATACGTTCAGCTTGCACTATCCCATTTTCTTCTTTGACGTTTTCCTCTCCAGACAAGGGTTGCCTGGAAGAGATTGCTTTTGCAATAAGGCCACCTTTGCACCTTGTATTTACTTTCTTTTTATTTTATTATACCTTACCTTTATTTCTTATTGTGAAATAAAGAATTTTTCATTCTATTCTATACGAGGATAGAAAATATAGTAGATTATTAACCAAGGGGATAAAGCAGTGTCTTCTGTCGCGGGTGACGATTTAAATCGCGAGTGTAGCGAGGGATTTAAGTTCACCCAAGACTAAGACAGCTTTATCACCGAGGAAAATACTCTACTTTTCGTACCATTTGCAAAAATTAACACAATAATAATATGAGATAAGCATTTATTAAAAATAATGACAATTAAAATTAAAAGTTAACATTCGAAACATTGGTCCAATTAATTATTGATAGAGAGAGTTACATTTTTGTTTGGTACATTTATTGTTGATGAGTTGATTTGAGTATTTCTCTGTTCTTGCGTCTGAGCATTTGCACTGATGGAATCCGACAATTCACTGTCACTGTCGCTTTGATTTAACATCGTAACGTATTTTTAGAACATTTACTTATTTATAAAAATAAATTAAAATAAACTTAACGTTTATGTATTTGAAGAAAACAAAAACGCGGCAAATTCCTAGACTAATATTTTTTTGTCGGAAAAGCAAAGGCATCAAGCTCATACGGCCTCGTCGGTTTTCGTAATTTTATTTAATAATCATAACTGCATAATAAATGCGTATTCCTTTTTCAAAAAGATGTATAATGCTTTATATACAAACTTTATGGTGTAAACACAGATGTAGTTCAGTATCGGTAAGTATTCCAAATTTAAATCACATTCTCCCCCTAGAGGATGAATGAAATTCAGTACAATTTTCTTTCCCTGTTTTTAACAGATTAAAAATGACTATTGTTATGTTCGCTTTTTGTGGCACAGAATGTCACTTTTTTGAGCAAGTGGTACGAAAATAATATTTTGAATTTTAAAACTTAAAACAAAGAGCAAATGTAATTCTACATAGATTAAGTACCGTACCGTAAGATTACCGTAGGTATGTTTAAAATTATGTTTCAAGCCCCAACATATTTGACAATTTAAAAGCCAACGCATAAAATTTTGATTTTATGGTTTCAATATAAAGGTACGAATAAATGATGCACAAAAAGCAACTATTCAATCCAACCAATTACTCGATCAAAAAAAAAAGAGAAAACTAAACGCAGATTTTTATCAGAATCGGGGCAAAACATTTTGAATTTGAAAACTAAATTCCAATTTGCAAATTGATATTTTAGTGTGAAGCGCACACAAGCGCACGAAATGTCTGTATCGAAGATATTGCGGCCGCGTGGAATAAAACATTCCGTTTGTGTGCAGTGGAGCTGTTGGCATCCAAGTGATGAGAGTTCGCGATGAAATTCTTAGCGCCTAACACAGAACTGCGACGTGACGTCGCGTTGTAAACAAGTCTAAATTAAAAAAAAAATTTAAATACAAGCTTTTAGTAGCTACATCATTAGACTCTAGGATATCATCTAGGATCAGAGTTCTTGTCATGACGAATCAAACGAGCCCAAACTCGATGGGGTTACATCGCTTTATTACAGAGTTCCGATAGCCATCTTGCGTCTCCATCATCAGATCAGCTCCATGTCACAATAATATTGCATTGTCATCCGATTTACACATACATGCAAAATTTCAGCTCAATCGGAAACCGGGAAGTGGTTCTAATTCATCTTGCAAGATTTTACCCAAACAAATAAACTGGTCAAGCTAAATAATAGCTTGTAAAAACTGTGAGTTTGTTGGATGTTTGATCACACTTGCGAACACCGGGTTCAGACGAGGCGAATTTTGGAGGCGAATGTTGAATGTCACCATAGCCGTCTCTATCTCCTGTAATACAGGCGATAGGGACGGCTATGGTGACATTCAACAAAATTCGCCTCGTCTGAACCCCATTAAACTTTAATTTCTTTTTCGGGGGGTACGTGGTTCGCAACTCAGACACTTCTAACTTTCCCGGAGATATGTGCTTTTTAAGCCATTAAAATATCAATTGCTTCTTCAGCGAAGGAAAACATTGTAAGGAAACCTGCATTCCTGAGCGGCCGAGGACAGGGTATAACTCTTTAAGAAATTAGTCCCTCTTACATTTCATTTAATTAGCTATGTAATATGATTATCACTTACCCAAATTCTAATAAATATACGACCCTACCGGTTACGATGTAAAAACCGATTAGGGGTAAAGGCACTAGTAGGTACGTCACTATTATGTATTCTATGGTAAGAGTTTAATCTACGCTTTCATAACCCTCCCAAGTTAGTTCGCTACACTTACCATTAGTTTAATTCTCATTAAAAAAAGTTGAGTGTCGTGGAACACTCGGTTGGGACGAAGGTCTTCGTTATAATAAATTAATAAAATAAATAATAATAATCTGAAGTCAGGATTCGAACCCCCGACCAATAGTTTCACTCCTAAAGGCATGAGTCGGCCTAAACTATGCGTGAACAAGTGTAAATTATTTTTAATTTTTTACCAATTGAATTATAAATTCTAAGAAATAATAAAAATAATAATCTGAAGTCAGGATACGAAACCCCGAACCGATATTTTCACTCCTTCGTAACCGCTATGCCACCAAAGAAATGATGCAACGTATGTATGTAATAAACGAAGGCAACAAGTGTCACACTTTTTCGGCTAGCTTCCATCCGCCAAACCGCTCGAAAAGGAACTTCGTTCCAAAAAGTACATTCGCGACAGTATAAAGCTCAGGACAGTATCATCCGCCAAACCGCTCGAAAAGGAACTTCGTTCCAAAAAGTAAATTCGCGACAGTATAAAGCTCAGGACAGTATCTCTTCAATCTCTCCCTTGCTCCACACCCACTCAGCCCCGTACATATAGGCGCGCCGGACGCGCATAACGAATGTCCAAACATTGAATAGCTGATGAACAATTTGCATACGTGAATCGGTTTAAATCACTGCGACAATCATTTCACGGCATCGAGCGGGCTTATCGGCGGTGTTAGCTGCCTTTGTATTGAAGCTTGCCTATTGAGGGAAGTATTAAAATATTCCATTGGTATGCTCAATCCGTCTTCCGTTTTTCCAACTGTAACTTGGGTTTCTTTAAATCAAGAGGGCCTAGGCATCCTCTAGGCAAGTGCGCACCATCTTAGGCTGCATCTTCACTTAACATCAGGTGAGATCTCAGCCAAGCGCTAGAGTCTATACCTAAATTTAAAAAGAAAAAAAAACAATAACCCCTTCTTCCCCTAGTGGGGATGAAAGAGTTTCTTTCGCATTTATATTATTAGTAGTAAGTATAAGTATTATAAATGCGCAAGTAACTCTATCTGTCTGTCTGTTACGCTTTCAGGCCTAAACCACTGCACCAGTATTGATGATTTTTATTATAAAAGATAGATTGTGTCTTGGGAAAAGTTAAGGTTGGCTACCTTGTGTTGCATAATAAAACTTGTTGATGGGAAAATAGTTTTGTCGATTTGACTCTATATAACTTCGCCAAACTTGAGCCGAAATTGATAATTCTTTCTTTATTAAAAAGTGTATCCCACCAGGCAAGTTTTATCCCATTTTTGTGAAGTTCTTACTAATATAATCGGAAATAGAGGACAAAACTCCTCACCGATAGCAGCAATAAGTCACGCGCATAAGATTTGACGATCTCAATACATATATATTATTACATACCTACCTAGTTACGTAATACCTACCATTTACTTATTTATGAGGATCTTGACCTTAGCCATTGATTAAATATCTTACTGCTACTGTGTGTTTATTTTTTATTTATCCTTCAATCACGCTGCAACAGAGATACGTGTGTTAATCTTTACGAATAATGAATTTGCGCACATTTCGTAATAATATAATTTATATCATTAATCATACACATTGCTATGTACCTTTACAGCGTGGGGTCGAAACGACCCACTGGGGTCCAGGTTGTATCATAAAATAACACTTTAAACCGTAACCCTTTCTACTATAGAGGTGTTGCGGACATATATCTTATGGCAGTAGGGTTGGCAACCCTCGACCGCTTTGAATTATCCTATCGGATAAGAAATTGGTATGAATATTGTCTAAATAGGAAGTCTGTCGCTCTTCAAAGTTAGTTTACACTTTAGTCTAAACAGCTGCGAGTAGTACCTATACTATATATTGACAATTACTTTAATAGATTTTGGGCTATGAAACATAATACCTAAAGTAGATTGGACCTAAACTGCCTTATTTGAACTTGAGCCATAAGGCTCAAATAATTCATCCTGTTCCTATTCTTCCTATCTTATCTTACGAATATAATATAATAATGGGAAAATAATAATAACAGGTATGTTTGTTTGTGGGTTTGTTGCATTATTTATAGGTTTGTTGGTTGGTCCTTCAATCAAACAGCAACGGATTAATGTAATTTTTTGTATGGTTTTGTTTTGTGTGAATGAGGACTTTGATAATTACTTTTCATCCGGGGTATTTATGATCTGATGGGTTCTTGGCGGATTTTTGAAAACCTTAGTCCACGTGAACGAAGTCGCGGCCAAAGTTAGTAAATATTTACACCTTATGTTTAAATGTTTGCCTGTATTAATCGTTGAGTTGCAGCCCTAAGATATTCTTCTTATTTATCAACCGATAGACGTCCACTGCTGGACAAAGGTCTCCTGCATGGACTTCTACAGACTTCGGTCTTGCGTTGCCTGAATCAAGCGGCTTCCTGCGACTCATTGGATGTCGTCGGTTCACCTAGTCGGGTCTGGCAACACTACGCTTCCCGGTGCGGGGTCGTCACTCCAGCAATTTGGGACCCCAAAGACCATCAACTCATCGAATGTGCCTCGCTCATTTCCACTTCAGTTTCGCGACTCGTTGAGCTATGTATAAGACTTTGTGAGCTGTGGCAGCCCTGAGAGTTAGGGGTATAATGTACGTTGCTCAAAGTTACATGAAATGGGAGTGGCCAGTCGCAAGTTAGTTGCGATGGGTCTCCGGAGAGTGCCGCGCTGTTGACGTGATGCCTATTATATACAAATGGTTAGGTAATAGTGATTTCATTTAGGTAACTAAGCACAAGAACTAGGTAATACAGTCTGAGCTGTTATAGAATCTACTATTTGTCACCTATTTGTGCATAAAAATTTGTAGTGCTTATCCTTGACTTCGTTGTGTGCATTGCCGTTTTTTTAAATATAAAAATGGGAACTTGTCGAATTTTCTGGGATTAAAAGTATCCCATGTTATTTCTCTGCATGCAAGCTATATAGGGATATAATTTGCATGCTGAGGGGTAAAAACAGGGGGTTTTGGTCGAAATCAATTTCTGAATGAAGTTGGTTGTTTTAAAGATCCCGCCGAAACCCTTGTTTTAATGGGGTCAAAAGTAGCCTATTTCAATTTCTAAGTCCTCAGCTATCCATTATAATAAAGTCCCATTAAAAAAATTGAATCGATCCGTAGCTCCGTTGTTACATGATTGAAGGATAAATCAATAAACCAAAAAATAAACACAGTTTCGTACTTATAATATTCGTAAGAATAGTATGGATAAGTCAGGCCCCTTTTCTATCTTTCGCCGTCTTAAAATTCTCCTACATTTATTTAAGCATAAGAATATTCAAAGTTTCATGCGGAGGACGTCGACACGTGCGAGTGAAGCGGTCCGTGGAACGCACTCGCCTACATTAAGGGGCTACACTGTGTAATTCCTGCAGCCTGCTCCATACCCAGTCATGTGTACATTCTAAATCCTTTATTTTTTTAATGATACTTAATTTAAAATGATATTACTCTGGCATTAACCCGGTCAATTTAGACATCCAAGGTTACTGAAAATTGGCAGAATTGTTCAAAACACTATTATAAATAAAATGTGAAAAGTCCTCATCGATCCGACATCTGGGAAAAAATTTACTCGGGGTCAAAGGTCCCAAAAACGGGATTTTTGCGATTTTCACCAAAACGGTAAGTTTTATCATAAAATTAGCCATGACAAAAATTGTAGATCAGATGATAATCTATAAAAAGTGTTTGAATACTTCTTTTCCTAAGAAGCACTGTTTTTGAGATATAACGATTCAAATATTTGAAAGAGTTGTAATCGTCATAATATGCACACGTTTCCACGCCACCTGGAATATAGGCTATCTTATATCCCGGAAAATCAAAGAGTTCCCGAGGACTTTAAGAACTAAATCCACGCGGACGAAGTCGAGCATCAGCTAGTAGATTAATTATTAAAGAAGTCGTTGTCCAGGAATGACATTGTACAAGGATGAAGTAGCTTCACCATACATATGAAAATTGTTGACGTCGCGTATCACGCATCTAAATATTTTTCTCCAAAATGAAATTCATGAAATTGCGGCGGCTTCGCTGTTCGCTAGGTGTTCCTGGCCGCAACTCATTACGTATTTATTAAGACTAACCGCCCAGCATCAGCGAGATGTTGCTCTCATTAATTCAAATAAGGTCTCTGAGTACAAACCTTTTAGAAATATTTTCGCTTTGATGTGGATAAATGCAAATATTGACACTCGGATTTTTAAGTGGGATCTCTAAGTAGCAAATTCTGCTATAGAAGAGAATAGAATAATTTTTATCCAAATAAAACTTTACAAAGTGCTTTCAAATCCTCAAATGAATCTACCACTGCATTCAAAATTCAAAAAATTCAAAATTCAAAATTATTCATTTCACGTAGGCCAACCTGTGGCTCTTATGACACGCCATGACTCTACCACCGAACGGAAAGCGGATTCTGCTGAGAAGAGCCGGCAAGAAACTCAGCAGTTGCTCTTTTCAGAATAATCATTTTACTATATTATTATGCAGCTACTGTATTTTATATATTTTTTATCTTGTGGGCAGCCGGATGCCAAGCCGATTTAACTCATGCAACTTTGTTAGGATAGAATAGAATATATTTCCACAAAAAAGCGTAGGTACTACAATTCAATTCATGTCAAGATGGGCAGACAGAAAGTAGCCCCATTCCCGCCGGTGGCAGCCGTTCACGAGCACGACGCATGATCCAGCCATTCCGATTCGCTATACTAAACTCATAAGAAGGCTCAGGGTTGTTCAATGGACGATGGAGAGAGCTATGCTTGGCGTATCCCTGCGGGATCAAATCAGAAATGGGGAGATCCGTAGGGATAGCCAGGGTCACAGACATAGATAGCTTGTCCAGTTAGTTAGCAAAGCAGAAGTACCGATGGGCGCAAATCAAGGCAGGTTTTTGACGTGATAACGTCTTATAAATTGATGAACACCAGCTGCCCGTGCAAGCGAGAGCGCGGAACAAGCGATAGAGAGACACGATCAGCCCAAGCGTTGGCTTGTGACACATTTATTCATCAATGTTTCTATAAGACGTTATCACGTAAAACTATCGTCCGTAAAACGACTTTTTTTATTTTATTTTATTTGACAAGCCAACAATATTCATGCACAAATATGAAGATATAAACAAATAGACTTACAACTAAGAGAAACATCAGCAAAAATATCAATAACTGGAATGTACACAAGATTTAGACACATACAGTTTAGTTTGAGTAGTGTTACAAATGTTACAAAATACAGATCATAAAGAAAAATCTGAGTTGTTACAAATTGGCTCCCTTGCAAAGGGAGTCGATGACATTACGACGAAAGCAGGCTGACGTGGATTCAAAGGTGGATTCAAATAAATTCAGTTGCTGATTGTTTAGGTTAATTGTACACACATCAAAAGTGTCTAGGGATCAAGCATTTTTATGCGGATTTCTTGAGATTGAGATGTGGCTTTGTAATAAATTTATGATTTTATAAATTTATATGGATCCTTTTTGGTGCATTTCATAATTTCATAATCAGCGATTAAAATCCTGCCAGGAAGTCCATCCTTATAGTGGTGGAACCATCATGGTATGGGCGGGTATTTGGATCGGCGGAAGAACTGAGTTGATTTGGATCAGAGGCAACCTCAACGCTCAAATTTATGCTGAGACGATTGTATCAGACGTCATCGTTCCTCTACAAGTGCAAATCGGTCCCTTATTTCAGTTAATGCATGATAATGCACGACCGCACACCGCAAGAGTTGTAAGACAGACTCTCGCCGCAGCTAATATCAATGTCCTGCCCTGGCCTGCTCAGTCGCCAGACTTGAACCCGATTGAGCATGCATGGGATATGCTACAGAGAAGAGCTCTGCCGAATATGGAGGGTATCCAGTGGCAAGAAGACCTTTTTTTGTTGTTGCAACGAACATGGGCGGCCATTCCACAGCGTGATTTGGATGAACTCATTTTGAGTATGCCAAACCGATGTTCTTGTGTTGTTAGTGTTCGCGGTAGAAACACGGATTATTAATTGTTTAAGTTACCCAATAAAATTTTAAAGAAAACTGTTATTTCAGTCTTTTTTTCGAACTTTAATGTTAGTGGTTCAAATGTCAAAAATCCCTTTATTAGGAAAATGGCAAATTTCTTTATTAATGCAAAGGTGACTTGGTTTATCGTTACTGTGACAAACGAAAACACTTTATTTGATGAATCCTTAAAGAAAATTTTAATTAATATCAATCAGGAGAAAAGTTATTGCAAAAATATATGTTGATCCCTAGACACTTTTGATGTGTGTATTATATTGGCGGCAAATGCGATTGATGCATGAGTGGAGAGCAAGGTTAGTACGGCTGCGATTATAATATCTAAATATGTACAGACTGTGCGTTTAGGGATTTTACAATTCAAATTAATTTTAGGTAATTATAATTGACCGAGCGAAGCGAGGTCTCTGAGTTAACTAGAGCGATTTGCACTTGTCCGTCCGTCCGTCCGTCCGTCTGTCAGAGCCTTATAACTTTTGAATTACTGAACGTAATTACTTCAAATTTAGATATAATATGTAAACCGATGGCCTCCAGCCGAAAATGGCTTAAAAAGTTATAAAAATCTTTATTTCAGGGGGGCTCTCATAGAAGCGAATGCGAAGTAAAAAAAAAAATATCGCGTTACATAAAATTGTTACGTATCATTTTAAAGATAATTTTGAACTGAGTACAAAAATATATTTTTTTTAATTTTTCCCTTAAAATTTACGAAATGGGGGGCTTTCAAAGTGGCGATTTTATACGCTCGCTTGAAGACGCTCTCTAGGAAAATCCGCTATGGATTTTCAAACTGATTTTATGTTTTTAGGTCACTTATATTGTTCGCGCCATGTGCCTGTCAACAATTCCTTGTTCCATGGTCGTAGCGCTGGCAATCTCTTTGGCTCGCAATGAAGTTGACAGATACTTAGTTTTAAACTTGCCGCCGTTTTGGGGCGTGGTTTTTTGCAAGTTCCTTTGGTTTTGACAGCTAACTACGTACACGAAAATCCGGGTCGCGCGCACCGTTTGCTGTTTTTAAGTGTCTAGATTTAGTTTATTTTACGGTTTAGTTGCGCCATCAAGCGGTCTATGTGTCGACCTAGCTATAAGCAGAATTACAGACTGTTATTTGTAACAAAAGGCGACTCCTAACGGGCGGTTATTGCTCGCCACGCCAAGTGTGAAATAGTGACTAAGACCACCTCTAGGTGCTCTTACTAGTGACAAGCCAAGTGTACAGTGCTACGCCAGCCCAACGTCCACAGCTGCAGGCCATAACTGGCTGCCTGCCTGCTGCTGCGAGTGGCCTGAGAAGTTCACCTTACACTTAACCTCACCATATACTCACTCACATACTCACCACTCTCATACCATCTCAGGCCGTACAAGGATTGACTGCTGCAAGGAAGGTCAGTGCAACCCTACCATCATTAAGTCACCACTACGTTGAGAACAAATCTGACCGCGGTGAAAGGCCCTTAGGGCAGCGACCCTGGACTCAGGTTATAGCTGATGGGCCCCTATACCTAGTGTTCCAGGCCTTGACTCGTTGGCCAAGCCGTTGGCCTCAACATATATCCTGTACTTGAACAACAAATACTAAAATTATATGAATATTATAAAGAAACGAGATTATTTAATTTTTAATGTACATCAGTAATTCATATAGCATCAACATAGCTTCACAATAATGCTAATAGATGGCGCAGTCAGTAACTACTCCCATGGAACTACGAGTTACGACTAACGACCTATCCCAAAAACAGTTTTGCGTCGACCATTATTATTTAGTTACTTATTATAATACAATAATTGTATTGTAATTTTTTTTGTACCATATTATTCAATTAAAATTATTTTTTAGTTAAATTTTAGTTAAATATTGTATATTTTCTATTCGCGTCGATAGATGACGATTTGTACAGATGCCCGTAACCCGGTTTCACTCGTTAGTACCTACATAATAATTCAATGTTTTCACTAACGTTCCCTAACCTTTACGGGCTACCTATAAGTTAGGTGATTGATGTTTTCTGTCAACTTATTTATCACGATCCTGTACGGGACACCTAAAAGGATATTGGGACGGATGTTAGGACTTAGGATTGTATTTAGGAGCTACCTACGTTAAGAGACTCCTACTTAGGGGATGATTTAGGTATGTTTGGTGAAAACGGGCATAATAATAATGTCAGTTTTGGTTATCATGTATCGATTGAATGAATAATCATGGGATACCGTTACCGCGAGGTCTCAGTTCGGGGCGAACCACTAGTAATAAATAAGCAATGTATCCGTTTGATTGTTAATTATTTTATGAAGTAGCATCATAAACTTACTTTACAGACAACAAATTTTTTGATCGTAAAATATAACTTAAATGGTCCTTACTCAATACATTTTACATAATGTTGAAATCTAAAAGAAGTTATAAATGCCTTCATCCGCCTAAGTTTGTTAAGTATAATTAATGTCGTAGGTTTATATTATATGATGTCATCTAGGAAGAGCGTATGAGGTTGAATAATAGAAGACAAACGAGTGTGTAATTAAAACTTTAACCCCTCCGAGAGAGGGGGCCACGCGTAATTGTGTGAGATACGGCATTCATATTTTAGAGAGGGCGTGTTTCATGTTAGTTTAGTTAAGACCGAGCGAAAGAATAAAATAATCATACTAATCCTCACTAATATTATAAATGCGAAAGTGTTTGTTTGTTGGTTTGTTGGTTTGTCCTTCAATCACGCCGCAACAGGGCTACGGATTGCATGGGTATAGTTGAGGACTTGGAGAGTGACATAGGCTACTTTTTATCCCGGAAAATCAAAGAGTTCCCGAGGGATTTTAAAGACTAAATCCACGCGTACGAAGTCGCGGGCATCAGCTAGTATTATAAATGCGAAAGTGTGTTTGTTGGTTTGTTGGTTTGTCCTTCAATCAAACCGTAACAAAGCTACGGATCGACCTGATTTTTTGCATGGGTATAGTTGAGGACCTGGAGAGTGACATGGGGTACTTTTTATCCCGGAAAATCAAAGAGTTCCCGAGGGATTTTAAAAACTATATATTTCCACACGGACGAAGTCGCGGGCATCAGCTAGTGATAATTAATGAAATACCTATCCTTTCCATGCAAACTCAGATACCTCGGCTCGTTCAGTCTACTTAATTTGTGTTTTTTCAACGTTGTTTTAATAAAATCCACTTAAAAAGCTCGTTAGCGCTTTAGCCTCATAGTTTAATCAAAATTAAATTAGTGTCGTTGAGTTAATTAATGGATCGATAACAGCGCGGGACGTGATCAAAAGCCTCTAATTACATTATTAATTGTGAAAATAATTCCATCAAACTCGTATTCTTTAGTATTTATTATAATATCTAATTTTATGATCTAGCTTTAATCTTTTATCTATAAAAATGAATCCTTGCTTCTCTTGGTCACGACATAACTTGAGAACGACTTCACCGATTTCATTCATCTTTTTTTTAGTCTTCTAATACTTTATAGAAGGTTTTTACAGAAAGAAAAGTTAAGGAAATTGCGCAGAAAATTGGACAATCTCAGAAAACTTAACGACTGTTTTATTGTAACTTCGTTAGTTTGACAGTTCGCGCTATTGATGAATGTGAATTTGGCGGACTACTGTTTTATTTTTCAACCGACTTCAAAAAAAGGAGGAGGTTATCAATTCGTCGGAATCTTTTTTTTATGTATGCCCACCGATAAATCGAAGACGTCTGAACAGATTTGGAAAATCCTTTTTGTTTGCAAGCGTATACTTCCCAGGAGGTCCCATATAAACAGTCGAGCGGTTTTTAAAATATCAACAATAAATTATATATTTTGTATAGTGTCGTGGGAGTTTGAAGTCGGTTTTTTTAAAAAGATTTTTTTGTACCAAAATTTTCAGTTCAGTTCAGTATTTGTCGAACCTGCGACCTTTCAGTTTTCAGTCCGCATTTCCGCACTTTTGACCGTTGGGCAAATGAAGCAGAAATTTGTTTAAAACGAAAACTGAAATTAAAATATCTGTAAACAATATAAACCGCCATAAATTGAGCTGGAAACAAACAGTAATGTAAAAGCAGATTTGGCGTGTAATGCATTACCGTATTAGTAGGTATTCATATTACTGATAATCGCGCCTGATTAACGATTGTTTTGCGTCAAATGTATTACGATTTGTATTTATTTGATAAATTTATTCTAATACTTATGTGATAGATAATTCTATTCCCTAAATACCTAAGTAGTCTACACATCTGCATGACGACCATCATACATCTACATTTGGCTCAAATTACCATGCGAATAAATCTTAGAAGTGTAAATTAAAAATTTTATTTTTAAATACAAGCTTTTAGTACTCTACATCATTAGACTAGATATCATCTAGGATCAGAGTTCTTGTCATGACGAATGAAACGAGCCCAAACTCGATGAGGTTACATCGTTATATTAAAGAGTTCCAATAGCCATCTTCCGTCTCCATCATCAGATCAGCTCCATGTCACAATAATATTGCATTGTCATCCGATTTACACATGCATGCAAAATTTCAGCTTAAACGGAAACCGGGAAGTACTTCTAATTCATCTTGCAAGATTTGACCCAAACAAACAAATAAATAAACTGGTCAACCTAAATAAAAGCTTGTAAAAATCGTCCCCACCCAACAACAGATTTCGCGAAGCGACTCAATCCTAAATCTATGACTCATAGTTACAGATATCCTGTTTTAACATTAGAGTATAGCTAACGCAAATCCATAAGATTTCCGCCTACTAAAAATCGCCTTAAGAAGTCTTTCAGAATTCCGTGTTCATGATTTAAGCCGGGTATCTTGAGGAATGTTTAGCAGGCATCCAAATAAGAGTCTCATATAATTTTAAAGTTTCATATCACGAAGATTTCCACGAAAAGCCCGCACAATGCGGCGCGAGCGTCCAACATTGCCTACATGCTACTTTATAAGCAAGCAGATGCACTCCGGTTTATTAAAACTTGTGTTGAAGCGCCGACGTGTGCAGATAACGCGGTTTTTACATTTGGTTACGTTTAAGGATATCGTTTTAAATTAACTCTTTCTACTATTAATTTAGGTTAGGGTTTAGGTTTTTATATATATTTTATAGTCTATGTGTGTCATTATGGCCCAGGTGATATATTATAAGCCCAATTCATAATGCCGCCGACTACTTAACATAAATAATTAGATACTGCTTTCAAAATCGTTTCAGGCGTTTTGAAGCCTAGCCCAAGGGAACAGAAACAGATTGGTATCAAAACTCAAAGTCAAAACTAGATTAAAAGTCATGTTTTCTTAATTATTATGCTTAATATTTACCTATATAAAAAATTATAAGCAATATAATATTGATAGAGATATATAATATTGATAGAGATTGTTCTTGTAGTATTAATTTTTTTTTTAAATAATATCAGTCAAGTTGAACTTGACTAATATCCTCCTCTCCCCTCCAAACAAGCTGAAAGCTTGTGTTAGGAGTGGGTACGACAATAGTGCGACGGGTGGGATTCGAACCTGCGACCTTTCAGTTTTCAGTCCGCACCCTTAACCTTTGGGCTATTGAGGCTTGTAGCATAATATATTATGCTTCATTTAATACTATAAGAACAAAATCAAAATCAAACACTACCAAGCCTTTCAAGATACTTATAATAATATAAAGAAGATGAGAGAGACCACCTACGCTTTGATATCACAAAGTGTGGAACAGTTCATTAATCTAAACAGAATTTTCTTTGTATCTCCCGAAATCCATATTCAAAAGTCTTCAGACCTTTCTTCAGACATAATTGATTAAAGCCGGAACTAATGGCTTAACATCACAGATTAATGATTATGTATAACTACTGAACATGTTCTCTGAACCCAGCACACCTAGCATGCACGCGCGAGAAAATTTTGTCTACGCCTTTTCCTCGTATTATCTCTATCGAAACTAACATCGTTGCACACATGATTCGTCTCGTTACGGCAAAAATTATTTTATCTATTTTTCTCTACGAACTCTAACACGGCGACGTAAGTTTCTCGAAAGATATTTCTCGTCATTTTTAAAGGTCTCACACATGGAAGTAGTTCTCCATGGTTTCTGAATGAACGAAATTGGTGTTGCAACATTAGATTATCGTATGGTGTTGTGAAACGGCTACACCGTGCGGTTTGTCTACGTCTACTGTCAAGAGAAAGCCAAGTCTTCGACGAGAAATTAGTCACTCGTTGCGTGCATGTTAGGGTTAACGAGAAATTAGTCTACATCGACAATATCTCTCTCTCTCTTCGCGAGATACACTTCGACGTGTAGGTATGCTGGGCCTGCAGGAGGGAATAATGACAGGGAACAGTAACAGCATCATCGTGCACAGAGTAATGTCATCATTTGCAACGCTAGTGTGCCATAAACAACAATCAAGCGATGCATTTGAAATGTATAACGCAATTATTGTGCTACGCTTCAGTTATGATCTATGCTCTATGCGCCAGTTATGGGTCCACTCACACGATTTACATAAACTATCCTGATATTAACATATTTAAGTATGTATTATACATTTAGTATACCTATACCTTAAGTTTTCTATTAATGGCTCGTTAGTCTTTCATATTACCTACATCGAAGTTTTCTGTGAATAGTTTTATTAAGCTATTGCATAGCTTTTATCGCGGGCTTTGAGCGCGGCGACCGAATCAAGAAATTCCGTAACGAAAATAAACCTAGCACCGTCGTTTCAGTTCGGCAGACTTCGGCACGGTGTTTTGTGCGTGCGATTAGAAAATGCTATGCAATAGCTTTACCGCGGCAGTCCCCGAGTGCCACACGTATCTTTTTTTTTTTTACTAGACGATGCCTGTGACTTCGTCCGCGTGGAATAAGGTTTTTCAATTCCCGCGGGAACTCTATAGGATTTCCGAGATAAAAAGTAGCCTATGTGTTAATACTGGGTATGAGCTATCTCCATTACAAATTCAGTTAAATCAGTTCATTCGTTGTGGCGTCAAAGAGTAACAAACATCCATCCATCCAAACAACCATTCATCCTCACAAACTTTCGCATTTGTAATATTAGTAGGAAGTAGGAATAGGATGGGTCGATTTCACCAACGTAAAAAGTCTTATCCGAGCGTAAATTTGATATTCAATACACACACACACACACAGACAGACAGACAGACATCGACGTCAAACTTATAACACCCCTCTTTTTGCGTCGGGGGTTAATAACAAATATTTCTGTTCTCCATCTTTGCTACAGCTGTCCACAAGATAGATAAATTACATTTTGTAAAATTTTTGTTTTGCAAAGAGCAACTGCTGAGTTTCTTGCCGGCTCTTCTCAGCAGAATCAGCTTTCTGAACCGGTGGTAGATCCCTGACTTGTCATAAGAGCCACAAGTTAGCCACCATGAAATACATGATTTTGAATTTGAATTTTGTAACTTATAACACCCCTCTTTTTTTGTCAGTGGTTAAAAATATTAGCAAAACTCATCACGTCTACAATCGATTACGTTGCTAGATCGTAAAGTTGGCACTTTCAATTGCACGAGTGTGTAATCCTAATTCATCTTTATTGCACTTTGTTTACGCGAAACTGAACCTTAATACCTTGTCAAAAGGACTCTTAGAATGCAAATGGAGCCTTATTGGGGCAATAGAGCCTGAGTTTTATGGTTCTGTTTTCTAGGTTTCTCAAATTTTACGAACGTAAATAAGTGCCTTCGATTTCTCGATGTGTATAAAACACTCGGTGAAAATATTTTACACGGTGAGTATTTGTATGAAAATCCCTCTTTCAGTGGAAAACATGGATTACTTATTTAGTGTGTTTCAGAAATATTTGTACTTTGTCTCTCACTCTGATTAGTCTCTGAAGAGTTGGTCCACGCATCACATCGTTTCATACAATGTTCTCAGAAGTCAGAATAATAAAGTCAGGCAGTAGACTGCCACGATGGCCAAGTGCAGATTGGTTGACTTCACACACTTTTGAAGACATTATAGAGAACTATATAGGCATGCAGGTTTCCTCACAATGTTTTCCATCGCCGTTGAAGCATGTGATATTATTTTTAACCGACTTCAAAAAAGGAGGAGGTTCTCAATTCGTCGGAATCTTTTTTTAATGTATGTTCACCGATTACTCGAAGGCGCCTGAACCGATTTGAAAAATTCTTTTTTTGTTTCAAAGGGTATACTTTCCACGTGGTCCCATATTATAAATTTTATCGAAATCAGTCGAGCGGTCTTTAAAATAGAAACAGTAAATTATATGTATACTTTGTATAGTGGCGCGGGACTTTGAAGTAGGTTTTTTAAAAAGAATTTTAGTTATAATTGCTTGAAACGCACACATATAGCTCTGACAAGTTAAATTTTGCCTGGGATTTGAACACCGGACTCTCCTAAAAGAAGGCCTAATTCTAAACCACTAAGCTATCATTGGTTATGTAATGAAGTAGGTACTTGTACTACAAGTTTTTAAGGTCGCTGGCGTTTGGGTTTCAATATTCCGATGGTTAAGAGACACAGAATGTAGACTGAGAAATCTGTTCACGGTTCAGGTTCAATGCCCACACGTTGATCTGTTGTTGGCATTCCTAACACATTATTTGTGGCGGACAGGTGAATCACACTTCACATCACACTGTATCACACTAAATATATTATAAAGGCGGAAGTTTGTATGTTTGTGTGTATGTTTGTTACTCTTTCACGCAAAAACTACTGGGCGGATTTGGCTGGGAATGGAGATAGCTCATACCCAGGATTAAGACATAGGCTACTTTTTATACCGGAAAATTACAGAGTTCCCGCAGGAATTAAAAAACCGCGGACGAAGTCGTGAGCATCAACTAGTATTATAGGTATAAGTTCAACATGGTTCGACATTTAAAAAATCTGCAATATTTGTACACGCTTGTTGAGGTGAAAGAGCTATACGATGTCTCCCTTTTCACAATTTCACAAGAAGGGAAGGGTTATTTATCACGTTCTTTCAAAGAATTCTTACTAATAAGCAAAAGTATTTTTGTTCGATGGTTTATCTTTCAAGTTTCAGCGCAATAACAGAGCAATTGACGTGATTTTTTGCATGGGTATAGTTAAGGACTTGAAGAGTGACTTAGGCTACTTTTATCCCGGAAAGAGAACTGCGCAGTCACAAAACAACAACAACAAACGAATTTGTTATTCCTTGTAATCATACTAATATTATAAATGCGAAAGTGTGTTTGTTGGTTTGTCCTTCAATCACGCCGCAATAGAGCTTCGGATCGACGTGATTTTTTGCATGGGTTTAGTTGAGGACCTGAAGAGTGACATAGGCTACTTTTTATCCTAGAAAATCAAAGAGTTCCCGAGGGAATTTAAAAAGTAAATCCACGCGGACGAAGTCGCAGGCATCAGTTAGTAACAAATATATTTGTTATTCCTTGTCTTTGAGTATTAAACCAGCACTTAATAGTCAAAGTTCCTTGTAGGTATGGAAGGTTATCCATCAGTGGCAGCTGTGAATTTGGTAAAACCGTCATTACACTTCTCACATTGGTAAATAATCAGATGAGCTTTCGCTTACACACAAAATTTTTACCTTGCGCAGTTCACAAACACATTAGGGAAGTGTCCACTCCGTACAGAGCGGCACGGCACTCCGTAAGTGCACAAAACCCGAAAAGGGGAATCCGCGGGCCCCGGTGATGCAGTGCATAATTGTACCGCGGGCTGGTACCGTGACCCATTTGCACTGTTCCATAAATCATGTTGCATTGCACTGCCACGTAAACTGAGACGCGATACAGATATAGGTAAGTATATTCATTCATCATTCGTTAACAACCCATCAACGGCTCACTACTGAGCGCAGGTCTCCTTTCAGACAAGGGTTATAATAAGCCTATAATAGGCCATAGTCCACCACGCTGGCCCAATGCGAATTGGCGGACTTCACACATCTTCGAGAACATTATGAAGAACTCTCAGACGTGCAGGTTTTCTCACGATGTTTTCCTTCAAAGTTGAAGCAAGTGATATTTATGCTTTAACGCACTTGACTCCGAATAGTCAGAGGTGCGTTTCCGGGATCGAACCTGCGAACCCCCGAATAGGAGACCAATGTCCTAACCACTAGGCTATCACTGCTTTTAGGTAGGATTTTTTCCTCTTCCTGCGCACCAGTAGAAAGGGATCTCCCTTATTACTGGCGAGTGCGGGAATTTAGCTTGGCTCAACGGGAATTTTATCTCGGAAAAACAACAAAGGTTTCTAAGGTTGAGATCTATAGATGGGACTCTCACTCAGCTCAGATTCAAGACTAAGTTAAAACGAGACAGATTTATGTCAGGACATATTTGTGTCTCATTTTAACTCTACCTTGAGTCTTGAACAAAGCCAGAGAACGATCTATAGATCTCAGCCTTAGATTCTTTAGAATCTAAATGATTGTAGTGAAAAACTTTGCATCGCAACTGGCGACTTGGTTTCTAGTTATTTATATTATTATCTATAGCGAACAAACAAGCAAGAGGCGGATCACCTGATGTTAAGTGATTACCGCCGCCCATGAACATTTGTAGCACCAGAGGCACCAACGCGTTGCCGGCTTTACAGGAATTTGTTCGTGCGCCCCGTAGTTAAGAAAGATGTTGTATTACTGCGTAGTTATTCGGCAGTTGCCACTTGTAAAAAGTGTGTCAACAAATTCCTTTCTAACTTTTCGACCGTTATTCCAACTTACGTGATTATACAAATCACGATTCCACGATTCTTTTCCATTCCATAAAACAAAAGGCCACATTTGCGAGTCAGAGGATGACATACTCGAGAGCAAATGACGAAGTGAAGTAGGTAATGGGTTGGAAAAGGTTGAAAGTTGAAACGTATAAAATGGTCCCCAGTCCCCAGTTATGGAGTGGCAGCGGTGGGTTTTAAAATGGATGACAACTTGCTTTGCTTTGTGCGGCCCGCGCTGAGTGACGCGGCAATTTGGAGCTCTCTGCGGCTGATGCTGCACCTGAGAATATGCAGGGAAATGCTGAAATGCATAGGTTTTGTAACCTAGATGTAATAATGTATTATGGGGAGCTTCCAGCACGATGCAATGGCGTGTAGAAACAGATTGTTGTACATTGACATATTTACCTACTGCCTTCCAAGTTAACCCGCTATCATCTTAGACTGCATCGTCACTTACCATCAGATGAGATCGCAGTCAAGGGCTATCTTGTCAAAATCTTGTCATCGAATTAAAACCGTTTTTATTCGATTTAGGTTCCTCGAATCCCTATTTTGCCCCTTTAGGGGGTTGAATTTTCAAAAATCCTTTCTTAGCGGATGCCTACGTCTTAAAAGCTTTCAGTTCGATCCGTCCAGTGATTTGAGCTGTGCTTTGATAGATTAGTCAGTCAGTCAGTCAGTCAGTCAGTCACCTTTTCCTTTTATATATATTTAGAAGAAGAAAAAGTTAATAGAAAAAAGTATTCTCCGTTTGTCCGATATTCGTACCACATTCTAGCAAATAAAACAAAAATCCGTAGGTGCGTTAAGGGATTTTTGGAAGGGAAAAGTTATGGAACTAGGAATTACGACTACGTCTGGGAAAATCTTTGGGTTCGCGTCACTGACATTTTAACGTTAACAGTCTGTCACGTCATACTCATAGTACCATGGAAGTGTAGAGCATCCTACTTCCATGCATAGTACAGTCTGTAGAGTACGAGTATGACGTGTTTTCACTTCATGACTGCCTTTGAGTATTTAACCACTGACCAATTTTTTTTTTATTCTGTCTAGATTCCTTCTGGCGCAGTGGTGAGCGCTATGGTTATATAAGCGGGTAGTATATGATTTATTGTTGATTTTTTAAAAAGCTTGACCGATTTCGATATAATTTAAATGGGACCACCTGGTTGCGGTATACCCTTTCAAACAAAAAATAATCTTCAAAATCGGTTCAGGCGTCTTCGAGTAGGTTTTTTTGGTGAACATATACATAAAAAAAAATATTCCGACGAATTGAGAACCTCCTTTTTTGAACTCGGTTAAAAATAAAAGGATTCTTCTTTAAGAAATCGTGTTTTTGACCCTTTGTTTTTAAGCTTAAACACAAATGCCAATGACACGGGCTGTTTACTCTCTCATTCGAAGTTGGAAATCAGCAGAAACGGCGGAAATAGACGTTTACATTTTTAAAATCGCGGGAAAGTATTCTTATTTCTTGCTGTTTCTTATTGTTTTCTAAAAGGGGTGGCGCTAAAGCCGAGATTGTAGATCTTGAGAGTCGGATTAAGCTGATCCCGGTATTAAAAACCGATGCTAAGCCGACTTATACCGGTAGTTAATACCGCTGAAATTGTTCTAGATTTAAGTACCTACCAGGTACTGGTTTTTTAGAATTTCGCTCATAGATTATTTATTGTATTAGTCTTATTAGTGGAATTAAGTTTAGGCGTAGAATTTTCAAAAACGGTGAACTTCTTTATTTTTAATCGAAAGGCCAAATACCAAGAATTTGTGCACACATAATTTTCAATCCTGAGTGCCGTAGCTTAGGTATAGGTAGCCCTAATTACCTATAAGTACCTAAGGAATGAATAAAGACAAAATTGTATACAAATCGGTCCAGCCGTTTCGGACGAGTTTGGTAACATACACCGCGACATGAGAATTTTATATATTAGATGGAGAAATATTTTTATTTAAACATAAATTCAAGCAGACGCAGTTGTGGGCATCAGCGAGTTGCTTAAAATTCCTTGCATGTGACCGACCTATGTAAGCATTAAATTTTAGCAACATACCCATGTTGCTAAAATTTAATTTGATGCCAGACTTAATATAACTTTATACTTTTAAAACACCATCAGCATGGTTTAATCTTTGAAAAATATCCACCAACCGCCCGCGTTTGACCAAGTGGGCTATCAAAATCAACGGTCGCTCCAATTTCACGATGCATATTTGATTTTTGCTAAAAGCCCTTGCCGGCTAAAAGCTGCCGTAATACTCTGCGGTTGCGCCAAAGGTCGTGTTTAGCCTAAAGCAAAAAGGCTAGCCATATGCTTATCGCACATTACAAGATGTGAAAAATAATCCGCAAACACCGAAAATTTTCGTGTTGGAAAAGCGAATGAGCACGATTGTTGTGAGTGATTTTTTTCATGGGTATAGTTGAGGACCTGGAGAGTGACATAGGCTACATTTTACTTACACCTGGGCCGCAGACTTAGGGCGAGATCTATAAATGGCACTCTCACTCAGTTCGAACTCAAGACTGAGTTAAAACGAGACTAATTTATGTAATATGTGTCTCATTTTAACACCATCTTGAGTCTTGAGCAGAGCCAGAGTACGATCTATAGATCTCAGCCCTAGAGTTAGAATTAAGTGACGCGTCTTTATGACACCATTCAAATTTATTCTGATGTCAACAGGTAAAAAATGTAGCCGCCAAGTCCATTTAACGCGTGCGGCTGATGATGCGTTAGACATTTTTACCTGACTACGGCAAAACCAAAATAAAGGATTATGTTTTTAGTACTTTTTAGACCAGTTTATGTATGTCTGTGTCTGTGTCTGTGTGTATTTCTATATGCTCCACCGAATCACCTAAACGACTGTGACAATTTTGATGAATGACGTATCCATCAATTTTCGACCGAGCGAAGCGAAGGTCTTTGAGTTAACTAGGGCGATTTGCACTTGTCCGTCCGTCCGTCCGTCCGTCCGTCCGTCTGTCAGAGCCTTATAACTTTTGAATTACTGAACGTAATTACTTCAAATTTAGATATAATATGTAAACCGATGGCCTCCAGCCGAAAATGGCTTAAAAAGTTATAAAAATCTTTATTTCAGGGGGGCTCTCATAGAAGCGAATGCGAAGTAAAAAAAAAAAATCGCGTTACATAAAATTGTTACGTATCATTTTAAAGATAATTTTGAACTGAGTACAAAAATATTTTTTTTTTAATTTTTCCCTTAAAATTGACGAAATGGGGGGCTTTCAAAGTGGCGATTTTATACGCTCGCTTGAAGACGCTCTCTAGAAAAATCCGCTATGGATTTTCAAACTGATTTTATGTTTTTAGGTCACTTATATCCTGTACTTGAACAACAAATACTAAAATTATATGAATATTATAAAGAAACGAGATTATTTAATTTTTAATGGGCGTCAGTAATTCATATAGCATCAACATAGCTTCACAATAATGCTAATAGATGGCGCAGTCAGTAACTATTCCCATGGAACTACGAGTTAAATTCAATGTTTGATAAATTGTATTGTATTGTTTATTTTTCTTCGATTTAGGCTTACAAAAGCGCTTACGAATGTCAAAAATGTTACATCATTTAAATATTTAAATTACAATATCTACAAAAATATTCAGTCTAGCACAAATAAATAAAATAAGAAGTCACAAAAATTAGGTACCTACTAGGTATGTTAAAGAATAAAATTAAAAAAATAATAAAAATTGTGTCAAACATAAATCGTCATGTAAAATGTCATAAACAAATAATTAAAAAGTAATAGGTAGGTACTCACGTACTTAGTTTTTATATCATAACGTAAACAAAATTTAATCTTAACCATTAATGGCATGTGCAATATTAGAATTTCCAGGCTTTATTATCGTCTACATAATCTATTATTCTATAATATGCCTTTTTTATTAAGATATCTTTAATTTTAACTTTAAATTGTGTATCAGAAAGATCTGTAATGTCCTTTGGAATTTTATTGTAGAAGCGTATAGAGTTTCCTATAAACGTCTTTCTTGTTTTAGATAACCTGCATTTTTTCACTGCCAACTGGACATGTTTATGTCGTAAGTTATAATTTTGACACACGAGATTCTTTTTGAGAGATGGAAGATTTTTTCTAGCATACATAATATTTTCAAAGATATAAAGTGAAGGCATAGTCAATATAGAGGTTTCTTTAAAAAAGTCTCTCAGTGACTCTCTGGGTTTCATTTTGTATATAGCACGAACAGCCCTTTTTTGGAGTATAAAGATTGTTTTCCAATCAGCAGCAGAACCCCATAACAAAATTCCATATGACATCAGACTTTGAAAGTATGCAAAATATACTATTCTAGCAGTTTTTACGTCCGTTAATTTCCTTATTTTACGAATCGCAAAGACTGCTGAACTTAATTTGTTTGCTAAAATATTAATGTGTTGCTTCCATTGTAATTTAGAATCAATGGTGAGGCCCAAGAAAAGGACATTGTCAACAATATCTAATTTTTCGTTGTTGAGTAATATATCAACATTTTTGTCACTACGACAGTTTGAAGTTGCAAAATATACACATTTGGTTTTATTACTGTTCAGTGCTAAGTTATTTACGGAAAACCAGTGCGAGAGTATGGACAGACCGTTATTAAGGTTACCTAAATCACTAGTTTTTCTATCTATTTTAAACACGAGAGAAGTGTCATCTGCATATAGAACGATGTCTGCTAGTTCTTTAATTGCACCTGGAAGATCATTAATATAAACAAGGAATAAGAATGGACCAAGAATGGAACCTTGTGGCACTCCTAGTTTAAGTTTTGTTCCCTCAGACACCCTTTTATTGACACATACTCTCATTTCTCGATTACTTAGATAAGATGAAATCAGATCTAGTGCTGCATCAGTTACTCCGTAAAATCTCAGTTTTCGAATTAAAATCTCATGATCCACGCAATCAAAAGCCTTAGAAAGATCGCAGAAAATGCCAATAGCATTTTGCGATACTTCCCAGGCCATAAGAATATGCTGTATTAAGTCTGCTCCTGCATGAGTTGTGGATCTGCCTTTTGTAAAACCAAATTGTTGTTTATGTAGTAACTCATTGGTGTTAAAGTGATGACTTAATTGATTTAATATAATGTTTTCAAAAATTTTACTAAATACAGGCAGCACCGACACAGGTCTATAGTTCTTTGGATCAAAATTACTACCAGATTTGTAAATTGGTACTACTTTACTAAATTTCATCAAATCCGGGAATTCACCTTCATCAATACAACAATTAAATATATGCGCTATAATAGGAGCAATTTCACCAATAATTGGTTTAATAGATTTAACAGACATTCCCCATAAATCTTCACTTTTTTTAACATTAATTAATTTAAAAGTTTTTATAATTTCGCTCTGGGAAATGTGTTTAAATTTAAAAATAGGTGCTGAAATTTCAATATGCTTCTTTAAGAGAATCTCTGCTTTGTCAGGCGAAGAAATCAAATTTTTCGTAGTCTCAATAGGAATTCGGCAAAAAGTGGATTGAAAAGTATTTGCAATTTTTGAAGTGTCCGAGATAAGCTGTCCATTAACTTTTAGGTATATTAAGTCACTGGATTTATTTTTAACTTTACCTGTTTCGTTATTTATGACTTGCCAAGTTGTTTTTATTTTATTGCTAGATTTCTTAATCTTATTGCTAATGTAGATTCTTTTTGCATTAATACAAACTAGTTTAAATATTTTTGAATATTTTTTTACATAATTTTCAAATTTCTTACTTTTATCTTTGGATTTCTTTTTATATAGTTCGTACATTTTGTCTCTACTAATCCTGATACTTTTAGTGGCCCAGTCACTGAAATGTAGTTTAGGCGTAACTGTAATTATTTGTTTCGTAAATATTTTTTCATACTGATTAGAAACAGTATCAAAAAACGTCGAATACATGGTATTTATATTATTTATTGGGAAACATATTGTAGAAAGTTTCTCTTTTATGTTAGTTTTAAATTGTGTTTGTCTCTTTTTTGTAATAGGTCTGTATTCTATTTTATTCTCTATGTTCTTTATTATGTATTCAATGTTTACCATTTGTGCTGTATGATCAGATCGAACACCACTTATTATTTCTTTATCCCGTATTGGACTATTCGTAAATATGTTATCGATACAAGTGGCAGAGGAAACGGTTATTCTTGTTGGCTCAATAAATAAACTATTTAAATCAAAAGAGCTCAGGAGGGAAACTAAAATTAGTTTATCTTGTGATTCTTTTAAAAGATCTATATTAAAATCACCACATACTAGTAATGTCTTGCTACTGTCGGTTAACTTTATTAGCGCACTTTCTAAACATTTTGTAAATACATCAAAATTTGCGCTAGGTGGTCTGTAAATACACAAAATTATTACGTTATCTAATTCTGCACATGCCATTTCACAATTTCTGTCAATTGAGCACGATGTTACATCTTTACGTTCCTTAAATTTTATGTTATTTTTACACAGAATTATTGTTCCTCCGCCGTCTGAACAAGTTCTGTTGTATAGGCTTGCAATTGAAAAATTATTAATATTAAATAACATTTTAGAGGGCTTAAGCCATGTCTCAGAAAAACATAAAATTTCAGGACTATATTTATCTATCAATAATTCTATTTCATGTATTTTGCCAGAGAAGCGATTTATATTCTGATGTATTAATTTCAAATAAGGATTATTTCGCTTCTCTGTTGTCAAATTTACTTGTTTAAATGTAAATTCTTAGTTTGGTCTGTGTCATCAATGTTACAATTTATTTCTACTGTGTTCAATACAATGTTGGTGTTATTACTGTATTTAGGATTTGTTATATTAAATGCTATTAAATCAGCAAGTTGTTTCGCAGCTTTTTCAGGCATGTGTAATTCATGCGCTGTGCATTTGAAACCATAAATAAATTTATTAATATCAAAATAAGTCAGGTTTTGGTTACTACAACATGACAATGTATGTATTAAATTATTTAAATAATAAATCGATCTATTTCGTTTTTCGCTAAATGATCGAGAATATGGCAGCGAACAAAAAATCACATTGGCAATATCTAGTTTATTCAGTACATCAAATCCTCTAATAATGTCTTTTTTTCCAATTTTTTGGCTATTTCCAAACAAAATTACAATAGTGCTATTTTTATTATAGTTAACAGAGTCTATTTTATTTATCAATTGGTCAAACGTTACGTGAGGCATACAGTAGTTCATTACGGAGTGTGGTAGTTTCATATATAAAAGAGATCCAAAACCAGAACCTAATTTATCGGAAAACATCAACGTATTATCACTAAGATGCAGCGTGGAATTGTCAAGCTGAGTCGACTCCTGTGCTTGAGTGTCTTTTGTCGTAGTATTTATAGCCTTACTAGCACAATAACTTTTTGTGTTTAACGATTCCTGTAATACTTTTATCTTAAAGGTTAGGTGTTCTATTGTTTTATCGTACGTTTCTTTGCATTCTTGAAATTTCTGAGTATAATTGTCTATTTCCTGAATTAAGTCCATATTTTGTTTTTTTAACTTTATATTGTTATGTGAGATTTTATGTTTTTTTATCAATCTTTGTGTTCTACAAATGTATCTATTAATTTTTATATATTTCTTTATCTTCTTGTGGGTAAGTCCATTTATTTTGTCTGGTCTAATATGTTGAGATGGCTCATCCTTAGTTAGATCAATGATATCCCTTTGCAATGAGCGTGGCTTATTTATTTCATCGTGTTCCTGATATAAGTCAGAACAGTCATTCTGGATAGTGTCATATTTTAATTTAAGAGATTGTATTTCTAGATTTGCTCTTTGTAGTTGTCTTTCAACATCCCTGCTTCGCGTTATCTCATCTTCATAAGTTTTTATACATTCTTGTAATGTTGTAACTGCATATTCATATAGATTTTTTTGTTCCACAATGTCTTCATATTTAACATGTAATTCGGCTAATTCACTTTTTAGTTCAGTATTTTTTTTAATAATATTTTGAATTTCTATCTCACTTTCTTCTCGTTCTTTAAGTAATTGTTCATTTAATTTTTTACTCTTCTTGAGATCCTGCAGAGTAAATTTTAATTTGTTTGGGTCTTCCAAAGCAGCAGCAGCTCTTCTGGTTAGCATTGTAAAAAAAATACAAAATCAGAGTGAGAAAATAAGAGTCAGAGTCAGTAAAAAATCAGTGTCAACGCTACGAATCCTTTGTAGGTACGTACGTAGGTATAATTTCAGTCTCGCGTATATATAATTTCAGTAGCGAGTAACCACCTGGTGCGTCTTGCGACACCTTGTGCTAATTTCAGTAGTGAGTACTAGGATAGCGTTGTAACTTTGTAAGGTGATCGATGGTTCGTATCGAAACGGCACTTCTCTGATTAGTATCAAGAGTGTTCTACGGATGGCACCACTGTAATTATAACGGGTGACAGATTTCGTGTTCTTTTGATTCAAATTCAACGTCACTAACAATACCTATCGGCAGGCATTGACCGTGAAAACAAGTCACTGAACTTTCACTGTCACATCAGCTGTTGCTAAATCACGGTGACACGAGCCGAACCCAATTTTGTGATATCAATCAGAATATAAATAATAAATAATGAAACTTTAAAATTGTCCATTTATGGTTGGATTGGTGATATGGATGGATATGCAATCAGTTGGCCTTTTTTCGGTTCCGGTATGATGTATTTCGAATTAACTATTGTTAGGTATGTAATTAAGTATTTATCGACTCATCGCGGCTACACAGATCTGGGTAAAACTGTCTGTAAATGATATTTGCCGTCGATCGATGCACAAGTTCAATGTCAACCGGTTGTATGTAGGTCACCGCACTCAATAATTCAATAACTCAATAATTCAATGTTTTCACTAACGTTCCCTAACCTTTACGGGCTACCTATAAGTTAGGTGATTGATGTTTTCTGTCAACTTATTTATCACGATCCTGTACGGGACACCTAAAAGGATATTGGGACGGATGTTAGGACTTAGGATTGTATTTAGGAGCTACCTACGTTAAGAGACTCCTACTTAGGGGATGATTTAGGTATGTTTGGTGAAAACGGGCATAATAATAATGTCAGTTTTGGTTATCATGTATCGATTGAATGAATAATCATGGGATACCGTTACCGCGAGGTCTCAGTTCGGGGCGAACCACTAGTTTATTATGATCTGGGTGACATAGGCATTTTGCACCAATAAAATCGCGTATAAATACGCGTATAAATACGCGATTTTATAATGCGTCATTTACAAATATAATTTACAAATTTGTGAATTATATTTGTAAATGACGTATTTTTTACCCAATTAGAGTTAGTTTGTAAACTTTTTTCTTAATGATTTTGACCGATTCACTGTAGATTGCTGAGTTAAGAGTGGGTGTGCGCTCGTTAACAGTAAACAGATTTGATTTTTACAGTAGTAGATCAAGTTTCAATTATCCGAAAAAAAAACACGCAAGAATTACATCATACCTACTGCCAAGGGACGTGTTTGGGCAAAAACATAAAATGATGAAATTTGTTCGATAATAAAAAATCGCGAAGTTGGGTCTAATTTTTAACCAATATTCATTTATTTTCAATGTGTTGCATATTACAGAGCCAAAATTTTTACATTAAATTCCGATTGATATTATCAAGAGAGTAGCCTAGTGAATTGAAAAGAAAATGAATATTTTACGAGTTACAAAGTATTTGGCGCTTACTACACTCCTATTCCGCGCAAAACGCTTTCTTTTGTCGCGCCTCACATATCTCATCGCGAAATCTGATTTTTTTTTGGGGTTACACGCGCTCTGAAGCGTGTGCGGTAAAATTTTTCGTTGCGTGCGTAGGTGATGTACGATCAGTATTAGCCTAAAGCAAAAAGCCTAGCCTAAATGTGCGCCACACAATTTTATTAATACATCTTTAAGCGATAGTGCACTTTACATAATGAACCACGCTTTTGTCTAGCGTATAGAGTACTTAAATGTTCACCAAATAATTCTGAACAGGTACGGTAAGAGTTTTCAAATAACGAGAACATTTTATTTTTAGTTTGGCAACTAACGGCGAGTTCAAATGATATTCTGACCGGGCAGGATCCCTTTACGAATTTCCTGGATTGATCCTGAAGGGCGTTTCCCGGAAAAACATCCCCTGTAAGACAGAGGAGGTAAAGTGGATGGATCAAATAAAGGAGTGAATCAGGCATAGTTACTCAGACGTGCGATTCTCTAAAGTTATGCATTGAATCGTATTCGATGACATCAGTGTCAAAGTAAAATTAACCATAACTGCATTGGATTAGAGCTCAATTTTGTGTATGCATTCTTAAATATACGTTTAGGTATGTACGATACGCTCCATAACGCTCCATGTTAAAATTGGTTGTACCTACTGAATTTGTGACTTTAAATCAATACAATCAAGGATTATTTTACTTTGACGCTAATGGCATCGAATACGAATACGATCAATGGAATAACTTTTAGACAATTGGTAGGTACCCTGAATTGACCTCCGAACTTCAAAATTCAAATTGAAGATGGCACCCAATGATGACGAGTGTGATGTAAAGAGTGAATTATATAATATAAAAAAATCATGCATCATTTTTGTAAAATGAATTTTACTATTCAGGAGCTTTTCAGATGGAAACAAAAGTATTTGTGATGTATTCAACTCTACATTGATGGCAAATTTCATTTGTTACACAATTTTATATTTTTCATTTTTATCTTGCCAATTTATGGTCCTGTTTTGCCCAATGGAAAAGCAGTGCTGTGCAGCAAGTCTACGCTTTTGCATCTGTGGTAATGAATAATTAATTATTATTATCAATATTATAATTAAGTACATTACCCCTTTAAAAGCAACGGAGAACTTAACAAAACATTTCGGATGTGTATGCAAATTATATATACCTAAGTTATAATAAAGCTTTAAAGCTAAACATCCGCTGTACAATAATTTCACGTATTAAGCTGAAAAGTAACGTAAAAATCCTTAATTCGGAGCACTAATACCTCCATTCAAAGTGCAAAGATAATCCCAAAAAGTTAATTTTCAGCACCAAAAGCACTTCGCTTATGTTTCGTACATGTAATGCTTTGCTACGAATTTCGAACTTTTGTTAGGGTATTTTTAAAACAATTTGATTAAAGATTTCACACTTATTTCATGATATACATTTTAATGACGTTATTATAATACTATGACAGTGTAACACGTTTAGTATATACCACGTATGGGGGTTCATACCACGATAGGTATATATTTTAGCTGAAACTGTCGATATTTCGGTCTGAAAAATAAGTAGGTATGTATCACTAACAAATTGAGTCTTGGTTACATTTAATAAAACTTTTATTATTATTTACTAGCTGATGCCCGCGAATTCGTCCGCGGGGATTAAGTTTTTAAAAATAACATGGGAACTCTTTGATTTTCCGGGATGAAAAGTAGCCCTCACTCTCGTCCTACACTATATAACCATGCAAAAGATCACGTCAACCCGTTGCTCTATTGCGACATGATTGAAGGATAAACCAACAAACAGTAAGGGTTTTACTAAAATTGGTAAACAAATACGTTTCAACAAGCAAACAAGTTAAGATTATCTTATCTATTCTCTATTATACAATAGAGTCAGCGTGTTTCCCTCTAATTGAAAGTGTATGTAGGTACGATGGTATAGGAGTGTTTGCATTCTATAAAGGAAGTTTGCAATGCAGATTGGTCAGTTCAGGGAAAATGCAAATAAGCGAGACCCGTTGTGACTGGCCGTGTTTAATATGTAATCGCTTGTGGATTCTGAAAATCCATTTATCTCGATTGTGTCATATTATATTATTACTAGCTGATGCCCGCGACATCGTCCGCGTGGATTTAGTTTTTAAAATCCCTCGGGAACTCTTTGATTTTCCGAGATAAAAAGTAGCCTATATGTCATATCCAGTTCCTCAACTATACCCATGCAAAAATCACGTCGATCCTTAGCTCTGTTTCGGCGTGATTGAAGGACAAACCAACAAACAAACACATTTTCGCATTTTTAATATTCAAAATCTATATTCGAGGGAATTAGCTTATGGAATCAAATATGGGGTTCAAAAAAGGATTTTTTTGCTTTTCATTGGCTTGTGGGATACCGTTGAAAAAAACATATTTAAGAGAGTACAATACTATTATTTGTCTTTTTTCTTCAAAAAAAAAATAATATAATACTAATAATAATCTATTTATTTAACTAAATAATATATAAGCATCTATAGATACATATAATAAAACAGAAACTGGAAGATTTCTGTACATTTAATATATTTTGAAAATTTTAATTGGGGGATGCTTTACTATCGATACTGAGCCCAAAACAGATTTTTATTTAATTTTTGTCTGTTTGTCTGTTTGTTTGTCCTTCTTTCACGTAAAAACTACCGCACAGATTTCTACAAAATTTTATACCGTGGTAGCTTATTACTCGGGTCAACATCTAGGCTACTTTTTATCAAGGAAAATCAAGGAGTTCCCGAGGTACTTTAAAAACTAAATCCACGCGGACAAAGTCGCCGGCATCAGCTAGTATTAAATATGGACATAATGTCGACTTTTGCTGTTCTAATTAGAACAGCAAAACAAAACCAACAAAAACTTACATATAGTAATTGTTGTAAACACAGCATTCAATGGAATTCCATTGAATGCTGTGTTTACAACAATTACTATATGTACGTGTTTTGTACTTTGCATTAAAATATTTGAGTCAAATTAGAAATAGAGGGAATGTTATGTCCTATTGAAATGTTCCAAACAATCGTTGAACAGATGCAATCATCATCAGCAATTAGCACACTAATACGATAATTCGGTAATGAGTTACAGAACTGAATTTGCTATTAGGTAGATATTAGGTAGGTATTGCGTTAGGTACGTCGTATTGCTTATTTTCAATATTCTACTGATTTTAGGTACATTTTAAGTTCTTAGGTTCTTAACACTTCTCTAATGCCACGGGTGCCACCGGCGGGAATGGGGCTGCTTTCTGTCTGCCCGTCTTAACATTAATTAAATTGTAGTACCTACGCTTTTTTTGGAACCTCACCTCATTGTGGAAATATTATATTCTATTCTATTCTATTCTAACAAAGTTGCATGGGTTAAATCGACATGGCATCTGGCGCGTACTGTTTTCGTAAAGGTAACGTATTTGCAGTTGCACATGCATTTTAATTTTTAACACTTTGAGTGTACAACGCTTTTATTCCGCTGAAATTGTATTTAGTGAATGTTGGACGTGCGATCCTTTTGATTGAACAGAACTGTTCCTTCGATTATTATCTTTATCAATGCAGTTTAAAAAAAATTACTTGATGGTAGAGTCCATTAATATCAACCCAAGCGTCTACAACTCATCATCGGGACCTTTTTAAATTTATTTAATTTAAATATTAAAGTGAATCCTTGATGTTCTAAAATCCCATAAAATAAAGTCAGGCAATAAATCGAAAGTTACCCCTAAAAGTTTCCACCCAATTAATTACGTATCTAAACCCAGCAGAAGTTCATCCTTGAACAAACGATATGCATATTCGGCTAATTCGCATAATTTCGCACAAGGGATTCGCATACGATTAGAACGCGATTAGGCTGAACTAACGGAGATGCGGGTTTAACGAACCCTGAGCAAACATGGCGCTACAGACGTCGTCGCTGCGGATTTCCCGTTTGAATACTAACAGCTCGTAACTATTAATGAGGCCTAATTAGCCTACAAAAACGTATTCATACAGATGTTTCAGCTTTTGTATATTACGTACATTTGACGGCCTCTTTGGTGCTTAGACACCGCCGTCAAGAAAGTGGTTCGACATTCTTTTTACATTTTTTTGTTAAACGAAAACACAGATTAATGATTATGTATACCAGACGTATCTGGTAAAGATAATTGGCATGGGCGCTTCCGCGCCCCCAGATTTTATTAGTCCATTTGGTTGCTAGTAACTAAACCACTGTTGGGGTCTAATAATACTCTCAAAAACATCTTCATTAGATGTTTCAATCTCCTTTTCAAATGAAATAAAGGAATAGATAAATCAATAAGTAATATTTTACCCAGGGTCGTTTGACTACTAATAGCTTTCTAAAGCTTTTTATTTTGCCTAATTCGATTGCAGCAAGGAAAAACATCGTAACTCACTTTTATGCGATTTTGATTTAAAATCACATTATTATTAGTGAATAAAAGATGCCTTTTTGCGCTCAATGTAAAATGAGATACTTACGATGTTTTTCCTTGTAGGTGTCGAATTAGCCTGCAAAAAGTTCTTCATGTGAGATTTTGTATACCTATTTGATGATCTCTTTAGGTGGTCAGGTGTTCAGTTAACATTAAATTTAAAGAGTAAGATCTAAAATGGTTTTTCTCTTAAGAAAGGTTCTTAGAAATACTTACGGCTAAACTTACAGCTACTTAAAGCTCTAGATTTTGGAAATTGTAATAATATTAGGTACACGTAAATTAACTAAATACAAAAATAAACATGATTTCTTACTAACACAACAAAAAAATTTCAAAGCTGTTACAAAGTAGGTAAATTACCTAACCTTACCATACCTAAATTATTCTGAACAAATTTTTGAGACACTCCAAAAAGCTTATTATATTTAAATATGCTTGTCACTATGAATACGTATATGTCTAGAAGGAGTATCGCGCTACTAAAGAACGAAAAAAAACAGGCCAATGAGAATATGCTAGTGTGCGTGACGTGAGTGCCGCGCATGCGCGGCGTGTGTAATCGTTCAAATTCAAATTCAAATTCAAATTCAAAATTATTTATTTCATGTAGGCCAACCTGTGGCTCTTATGACACGTCAAGATTCTACCACCGGTTCGGAAAGCGGATTCTGCTGAGAAGAGCCGGCAAGAAACTCAGCAGTTGCTCTTTTCAAAATAATCATTTTACAATATTAATAAGTAGCTATTACATTGTAATAAGTTTTTATACTATCTTGTGGGCAGCTGGATGCCAAGCTGATTTAACCCGTGCATCTTTGTTAGAATAGAATATGACATTTCCACAAAACGTACTACAATTCAATTCATGTCAAAGACGGGCAGACAGAAAGTAGCCCCATTCCCGCCGGCGGCACCCGTTCACGAGCATGACGCATGATCCAGCCATTGCTTCGCTCGACCATATTTGAGGGAACGTAACAACCCGCACCACACGACACCCCCACAGAAATGTTTAAAGAGAGCGTGACATACTTAGTCTACCCGTATTAAAGCATCGGATTGAATAATATTATTCAAACACTAATTTTAAGATCCCATGCAACTTTGTCATTAAGAAAGTCATTAACTTTGTAATAAGCGCGACTCAGTAAGTGAGTTTTTACGCATTGTTTAAATTTGTGCAGTGGCAAATCTAGCAATTCTTTCGGAATCATATTATACATATAAGCGTACGCTCAACCCCACAAAGGATTTTTGCACTTTGCGCAGGCGACATGATGGAATTTCTAGTTTATGACGATTTCTAATGAGTCGATTGTGTGTATTGCCTCTTTGTTTATGCAGATGAATATTTTGTCTCACAAAGACTATATTATTATAAATGTACTGTGAAGCTACCGTAAGAATACCAATCTCTTTACACTTTTCACGAAGAGATACGCGCGAACCGAGTTTATAGATAAATCGAATGGCTCTTTTCTGTAATATAAAAATAGTTTCAATATGAGCTGCTCCGCCCCACAATAAGATTCCTTAGGACATTACACTATGGAAGTAGGCAAAGTAGACCAGCCCAGCCGTTTCTACATCGGTAAACTGTCTGATTTTTCTGACAGCATAGGCAGCTGAGCTGAGTTTACCCGCTAATGTCTCTATGTGAGCGTCCCACTGAAGCTTACTATCCAAGGTCACCCCCAGAAAAACTGTGGAGTTCTCAATTATAAGGTTTTCCCCGTTTATTTTTATTGTTTTGTCAATTTTCTTAACATTTGGTACAATAAATTCTAAACACTTATTTTTTTAGCGTTCAAGAGCAAATTATTAACAGTAAACCAACGCGATATCTGAGATAAGGTATTGTTTACATCGTCAAAATTTACTTTGTTTCTGTCAGTTTTGAATATTAGAGATGTATCATCTGCAAACAACACAATATTGCAAGCATCGCGGACATGATATGGTAAGTCATTAATATACACCAAAAATAGAAAAGGACCCAGGATAGAGCCCTGTGGGACACCCAACAGAGTAGATGAACCCCGCGACTTCACGTCACCTACGCATACACTTTGTGTTCGATCACTAAGGTAAGAGGCAATGAGATCAAGTGCAACGCTTCCAGGCATCGAAAATATGTTCAAGTAGCTTTGCACCAGCATCAGTCGTGCTTCGACCCTTCGTGAAGCCGTACTGTTCGGGGTGTAGCAAGTTATTAACATTAAAATGCTTCATTAGTTGATCAAGTATAATTTTTTCAAATATCTTACTAAGTGTTGGAAGGATTGATACAGGTCTGTAATTATTGAGGTCAGTTCTGTTGCCTGATTTAAACAGGGGGATGAGTTTGCTATGTTTCATCAAATTTGGAAAGATACCCATAGCAACACATTCATTAAAAATTACGGCTAAATAAAGAGCAATGTCATTTATTATGTCAGATATAATTTTTACAGACATACCCCATAAATCACCAGTTTTTTTCATTTTCAACATCTTAAAATTTTTTATTACCTCAGCTGCAGTGATAAATTTGAATTCAAATAAAACATTGCACTCATTGACGTTGCCTCTCAATAAACTCTGAGCTGCAGTAGGTGAGGAATTCAGAGAGTCAGTCAGCAGAACAGGAATGTTCTGAAAAAAATTCTCGAAAGTATTTGCATCCTCCACGTCAGAAGTTATTTTATCATTATTAACAATAATTTCAAAGTTAACATCACGTGATTTACTTTTACCCGTTTCTTCATTAACTACACACATCAAAAGTGTCTAGGGATCAACATATATTTTTGCAATAACTTTTCTCCTGATTGATATTAATTAAAATTTTCTTTAAGGATTCATCAAATAAAGTGTTTTCGTTTGTCACAGTAACGATAAACCAAGTCACCTTTGCATTAGTAAAGAAATTTGCCATTTTCCTAATAAAGGGATTTTTGACATTTGAACCACTAACATTAAAGTTCGAAAAAAAGACTGAAATAACAGTTTTCTTTAAAATTTTATTGGGTAACTTAAACAATTAATAATCCGTGTTTCTACCGCGAACACTAACAACACAAGAACATCGGTTTGGCATACTCAAAATGAGTTCATCCAAATCACGCTGTGGAATGGCCGCCCATGTTTGTTGCAACAACAAAAAAAGGTCTTCTTGCCACTGGATACCCTCCATATTCGGCAGAGCTCTTCTCTGTAGCATATCCCATGCATGCTCAATCGGGTTCAAGTCTGGCGACTGAGCAGGCCAGGGCAGGACATTGATGTTAGCTGCGGCGAGAGTCTGTCTTACAACTCTTGCGGTGTGCGGTCGTGCATTATCATGCATTAACTGAAATAAGGGACCGATTTGCACTTGTAGAGGAACGATGACGTCTGATACAATCGTCTCAGCATAAATTTGAGCGTTGAGGTTGCCTCTGATCCAAATCAACTCAGTTCTTCCGCCGATCCAAATACCCGCCCATACCATGATGGTTCCACCACTATAAGGATGGACTTCCTGGCAGGATTTTAATCGCTGTTGGCGTCCAGGGGTTCTCCAGTGTCGTATACGTCTTGTATCCCGTCTCATACCAAAACGAGACTCATCAGAAAAGCACACGAAACGCCATTGTTCTTCTGCCCAATTTCTGTGTTCAAGAGCCCATTGATATCGAATCCTACGATTGTGCATTGCTATAGGTGGTACCCGTAGCGGTCTTCGGGAATGAAGGTTCACTTCATGCAAGCGGTTTCTGACTGTTTGGTCGCTAATTAAGTTCCCTGAAGAGTGATGAAGCCTCACGGCTAACATCATGGCGGTTATTGTTGGAGCTCTTCGAGTTAAGATTTGAATGTATCGGTCTTGTCTCCGTGTGGTGCAGCGATACCGTCCTCCATGGCGCTCAGCCACGGTACCAGTGCTTCGGTAACGTGTCCAAAGTCGACTGATAACACTCTGACTTGTATTCAGAGCTAAAGCCACAGTACGTTGCCGGGAACCAGCTTCTATCATTCCCACGGCTCTGAGCATTTCTTCTCTGCTTAAATGACGTCGCCGCTCCATAATAACGTTGGTTTTAATCAGTAGTAGGGAAACAGTAGCACTAATAATGTCTTCAATGCGTTGTATGTTTTTATAGGGAAAATATTGACAGCTGATTTTCATCTTTTACTCGAATTTGATTGACAGTTCCTGATTCAAATTATGAAATGCACCAAAAAGGATCCATATAAATTTATAAAATCATAAATTTATTACAAAGCCACATCTCAATCTCAAGAAATCCGCATAAAAATGCTTGATCCCTAGACACTTTTGATGTGTGTATATTCCACGTGGTTTTTATTTTATTATCGGATTTCACGATTCTCTCTTTAATATGTATTGCTTTTGCGTGAATGCATACGTTTTTAAATATCTTAGAATATGTTTTCACGCTTTCAAGAAAACTTGAAGACCGCTTAAATTGTTTTTCTTCATATAACTCATACAGTCTATCTCTACTTTTGTAAATACCTACGGTAGCCCACTCACTGAATTTTAATTTACCATTTACATTTATTTGTTTAAAATTAAATATTTTATTAAATTCAGTGTCTATTGTCTTGAAGAGACCAGTAAAAAGTTTATCTGGGTTACCATTTACATACCTAAGAGTTCGAAGTTTGTCAGAAATGTGACATTTAAACCGCGCCAATTTACTTTCTGTTATTGGTCTACACTTAACAATTCTTTTGTCGTTGCTTACATTGTTTGAAATTGTAATTTGTTGCCCGCAGTGATCTGACCTCAAATTGTTAATTATTGATTTATCCGTAACGATATCACTGCTGCAAAAAATGTTATCCAAACAAGTGGCCGAAACTTCTGTGATCCTAGTTGGTTCACAAAAAGCGTTATTTAGATTAAAACATTTAAATAAGTTTAGAAAACTGACAGTGATCGAGTTCTCCACTAGAATATTTACATTGAAATCACCGCAGACTATAACCTTTTTTGTGGACGCACACAATCGCTTCAGTACGTCCTCCATTATATCTTCAAATTGTTTATAATCACCTGAGGGGGGCCGGTACACACAGACTATAATAAAACGCTCCAGCTCTTAACTTATTCGACTATCGATTAATATTTCCATAGAACTTAGAATCGATAGTCGCATGGTAGTCGATATTATGTTGTATAATCAGATAAATATACAAATCAAACTATTTTTTTCTATTAAATTAATATAATTTATTAATTAATATGACTATAAAAGTCCTCCCACAACGAAGATTTCGATTTGTGCGTATTTTTGTTTCATCAGTCAACCTTGTAGCGCGGAATACGCGTAAGTCGAAATTGTTGCTGTGAGAGGGCCTTTAGGGTGAAATGAAATAAGGAATAAATATTTAAGGCTATTTAATACTAGTACAACGGTGCACAACCTAAACAATGTTTATCGATTTATTTCATTTCAAAATCGATTTTATATTGTCTGTGGTTGTTCGAGAGGTATGGCACTTTACTAAGTGGGCGGTACCCATCAATGAAGTACGAAATTAACTGTAGTACATCTACCGAACAAAAAATACGAAACTCCATGTACGTGATCTGCCAAAATTATCATCCTAAATTTGACAAAGCATAATTTAATTATTTTCTAAAAATTTCAATTTCTTATTGTGCAGGAACTGATGTGAATTAATGTTATTTACTGATGGTAGGTGATGTTATTGGTTATTTTAGAACGTCCTGATTAGTTTTTTCACCTTTTATTTACCAAAAACCGCCATTATAAAAAACAAAATATTGGCTCGCGAGCTCCATATCTGGTGATGACCTAATTCAAACTGAGCGCGGGAAAAGGGCGTGTGCCACACGTGGCAGCACAAATTTTCGACTCGTTCACAGCCTTTAGACTCCATCTTGTATATCTTTGGCTTGTCATTGTCTTTATTAGATACTTAGTTCTCAAGTTTTGGTTCACCAGCAATTATTACATAAATAATTATCCTCTTTAAATGGTCTCTGAATAGTTCTGATTTTTAATTAATTATAAAAGTATGTATAAGATATAAATATGTGCTTTGTAAACAATGAAACGTCGCTCAATATTCAACATAGTTACCGCCTATAGCGACATTACAGCAGCAATGCAGGCCACAATGATGTTATTTCAAATACCCGATAGTTGTTTACAATTACAAATTAGGTACGGATTCCTGGTACCGTTTCAACTATAATCTGCAAAATATGTACGACAGAGTTTGCCCCCGATATTATTGACCAAATTAGCTCGACTCCACAGGCTCGGGTACCTAGAGCGACTTGGAGAGTCTTGTGCAGTAAGAAGAGCATACATAGTTTGTTCAATAGGAAACATCCTGTAGGACGTCTCAGGTAGCGTTGGTTGGACGAAGCGAACAACGATCCGCCGCCATACGAAGGTTTTTACAGTGCAGCAGGCCATGTGGGCGGCGCGCGGGCCATGCGATTTCTTTCAGCTCATGCCACGCTCGATTTTGACTAACTTTTGTAGCACGCCATGTGAGCTGCCGGCGGGACACGTCGTTAACTTTACCGGCAGGCCATGAGGTCCGCTGTGATCCCACAAATTCATATAATTTTATAGAGCTTGATTTGCTAAATAAAGATTCGAAAATTATTGCTTCGATTAGTTTAGTCAAAACGCTACTCATAAAAAAAAATTTTGACGAAAATTGGACTATATTTAAAGAACTATAGGGGTGAAAACTGAGTAAGTAAAACTAGAACCAAAAAGCATTTTTATTTCTTTAAAAACCAATTAAAATAAAAAATTTTAATGTTAATATTTATTAGAAAAAATAAGGTTTAATTTGAACATGGATTTCTGCGTAACATTGGCCACAAACACTATATTGAGTTGGGCATTTCAGGCAAACAGTGTTTACTTTTTTGTTCGATCCCTGGCTTGTTTAAACTGACAGTCCACCATTTTTATTGTTTTCATAACAATGTATACATTTTTGCCTAATAAGTCTTCCTCTATGATCAAACTGTGATGATTTTTTGAAAAATTTATGAAAAAATTCTTTCCCAGCAGGCCACGTGGGCGGCGCGCGGCCAACTGACCTAATTATACTGATGGCGTGCCCTTAAAATTTTTGACAAGCAACGACAAGAAAAATTGCAGCAAATTTGGCGCGATAGTTGTGGTATGCCAGCCGCCCACATGGCCTGCCAGTTAAAATTCAAAAAACCGATAGTGGCTTGCTAGGCTCGAATTTTTGTGGGCCGCTGGCAGTCCACGTGGCGGTGAGAGTGTTAAAAGACCCGATTAGCCTAAAGCAGCGCAGGACAAGCAAGAGTGGCAAGTTCTAGTGTCGGAGACCAAGATCCTTGGGTCACTAAGCCAGCGAAGTAACTCGTAAGTAAGTTAATTGAACTGAGGGCTATTAATTTTCTTTAGCCATAATATCATCTTACAATCTCCTATATCATTAGCATTAGAAATATACCCACAATGAATTCAAAGAACAATCTTAAATCTATATATATAAAAGAAAGTGGTGTTAGTTACACTATTTATAACTCAAGAACGGATGAACCGATTTGGCTGAAAATTGGTGGAGAGGTAGCTTAGAACCAGGAGACGGACATAGGATTACTTTTTACTTACTACTTTTTTTCGGAATCCCGTTCGACCGCGTTTCCGTCAAGTCACTATAAAACGTGGTATATCAAAAACGCATCTGACATGGAATAACAAAACGCAAATGACAGTGGAATAACAAAACGTAAATGACAGCTAAACGTAATTTTGTCTTTGGTTAAGTATGGTTAAAAAAATTGACAATTATAAAAATGATAGCTAAACGTAATTGATAATATCATCAGTAATATGTTTTCTCTTTGAATCATCATTAACAATGCCGCGAGCAAGACGATCAAATGTTTCCTGCTACAAAGCTACGGATTGACGTGATTTATTGGATAGGTATAGTTGAGAACCTGGAGGGTGACAAAGATTTCCCGCGGGATGTTATGAACTAAATCCACGCTGACGAAGTCGCGGGCATCAGCTAGTATTATTATAAAGAGTCAGAAGTTTTACATAAAAGAAAAAGCAACCGACATAAACGGTAATAGTTGTTACATACTTTACGTAATTATATTTTATGTAAAGAAAAATCGTGCTTTTCCCGTTGAAAATGACTTTTTGCGAGATTATCTTGTGCTCCTAATGTGGGAATTAGTACACGGATTTTAACATTTCTATAATATGTGTTTTTATTATACCGACTGTAGAAAACATGTTAGGAATTTTGCTCGTATGCCGACTTTCAGATTAAGAAATAAGAAGATTTTTACAAGCCTTATAATTTTATGCTACTTCATAGATGTTCGGTTGGATTATGATAATATTCCAGTTATTCTTATTTGTAGTTCCCCAAAGAAAGATATTTAATTTTTTCCAAATACATTAAGTATTTATTTATTCATCTTATCATCATAACATTAGTGAGTACTCTCACCTATGCAAGTTTCTTTATATTACGCTTATTATTCTTTATTTTACGCTGAAAAAAAATTAAGTTCAATCTAAATTAATGGCTTTGTTGAATGTTAAATCTTATTCAAGTTTAGGTATACCTATTGTTATTTCTAATATTGAACGAGCTATCACTCAGCGGTTTTTCAAAAGTAGAGACAATACTCACCGCCACCATTCTCGAAACAGGACATAAAAAGCTGTTTGGGCCGGATATTTCGACACTTGCCTCGGGTAAAAAAATTTGTAATTCAAGTGGCTACGGCGGTGTGGAATGAAAAAAGTTCATTCATTGAGCTGAAACGGGATGGGCAGCACTTGTTTGCGGAGTGCTAGAGGCGGAGATGAGATGGGGTCAAGGTTTTCATTACTTACAGTAATGGATGTAAGTGAGCCTACGACTGTCTGGGTTTTGTTTCTGTTGCCGCAGAATACGATTATTTTGCGACATTTACACGGAGGTTACGCAAATACAATGGTATCTTTGTGAGTGTCTTTTTTGATATCTTGGTATTCATACGCGTTTCGCAGTTTAAATGCTGATTGATTTTCTTAATGACAATTTCGTAAGATTAAAAGTTTTACTGCAACACTCAGTCATTCATTAAATTATGATTAATTAATCATTGACTTGTTATTAACTGCCGCACTCAGCAGCATGTATTAAATTGTATTATTTAATGATTAATTAATTAATTCACATTAAATCTATTACTGAATTGTCATTAATGTACAAACGAAGCGTTACCTTCTGAGAATGAAACTTTTTAACATCCAAGATTAAGTCGTTGAGTAACGATTAGCGACTCTGAGTGCGACAGTAAGAAATTTATTTTAAAGAGTAAAAGTCTCTCGACCTTGCCCACTGGATTTCGAATTAAGACACATTTTACGTGCCCAACTTACTTTAATTGAATCGGATATGCAATCTTTTTCCTTCACCGTTGAAGCAAGTGACATTTAATTGCTTAAACGCACTTGACTCCGAAAAGTCAGAGGGGCGTATCCGGGATCGAACCTGCGACCCCCCGAATAGGAGACCACAGTCCTAACAACTAGGCTATCACTGCTTCAGGGATACCATATCGTCAAATAAAAATAAAACAGAATTGTAAAATAGATCGCACGTCCAACATTACCACTAAATAAACTTTCAGCGGAATAAAAGCGTTGTACACTCAAAGTGTAAAATGCATGTGCAAATGCGGTATACGAAAACTGTATGCAGCATTGTAACCACAAACACGTATTATAAAGGCACCAAGTCCCTCGCACGTAGTACACAGAGCGTATCGGTGAAAATTCAATTTGCCGGCCGGTTTTTGTCCCTCGTACAATGTAAGCCGTATACACGAGTGCTTGTATGAGCGCGGGCGATCTGCAATGCAAACGCGCTTATTACATGAGCGATACAGCCGCTTACAATCAAAATACGCGAACACAATCAAAACACTCGAGTGTAGCGAGAGATTCTCAATTGTTTGATCGTTCTAAATTAAAAACGTTAAAAGTAACATTGTTTCATGGAAACGTTCGTTACGCTATTGACAAAAAAAAAAACTTTTGGAACGTAAGTTCCTTATCGCGCGGAACGGAAGGGGGCTAGACCACAGTAGAATTATGTGAATTTATTATTAGAATTTTTCCCAAATTTTTTATACTTAACTTATAAGTTATAAAAAATTAGGGAAAGGTTCCACATGTAGAAATTGTTTAAAATAAAATTGAAAATGGAAAATTCGGTCTGTCGAGCTGGGATTCGAACCATCGACTTTGAACTGATAGGCGACTGCCGGAGCCACTAGGCTACGGAGACCCAATGTTGTATCGCGAAAGTACCGAACACAATGTAATCGAAAGGAACTACGTTCCATCCGGGTGTCCCTTGACACCTCTCAAGATTTTCTGTAACGTATTCGATGACATTAGCGACAAAATAAAATAAACCATGACCACATTGAATTAGAACTCAATTTCGTGTTTGCATTCTTATACGTTTACGTATGTACGGTACGCTCCATAACGCTCCATAATAAATTGGTTGTATTGAATTTGTGACTTTAAATCAATACAATCAAGGGTTATTTTACTTTGACGCTTATGTCATCGAATACGAATTCGATCAATGGAATAACCTTGCATAATCGCACCTCAGACCTGAGACATTTCAGAAATTAATTTAATGAGATATTTCAGAAATTATTTGGTCACATTTTATAAGGTGTAATGAAAGTTATTATTATAAAATGTTATACTATGCATGTTCAACATTATTAAGAAAATATTAATAAATAAATAAAACTAATCTGACTTACAAAACATTAATGTAATAGCAAAATTATTAAACTCACGCATAGGTACATTTACGAACTACTATTGAAATAGCTGATAACAATCGCATGTATAAACAATTTGTTTGTCAATTTTGTTTGTACAATAAATTATAATTAGTATTTGTTTAATGTAGGTAAGTAAATTATACGAAATACTTGGCATTTAAGAACGCGTATAACACCAAAAAAAAAATCAGATTTCACGATGAGATAAAACATAGCCGCAACCTCATGTGAGGCGAGACAAAAGAAAGCGTTTTGCGCGGAATAGGAGTGTAGTAAGCGCCAAATACTTTGTAACTCGTAAAATATTCATTTTCTTTTCAATTCACTAGGCTACTCTCTTGATAATATCAATCGGAATTTAATGTAAAAATTTTGGCTCTGTAATATGCAACACATTGAAAATAAATGAATATTGGTTAAAAATTAGACCTAACTTCGCGATTTTTTATTATCGAACAAATTTCATCATTTTATGTTTTTGCCCAAGCACGTCCCTTGGCAGTATGATGTAATTTTTGCGTGTTTTTTTCGCATAATTGAAACTTGATCTACTACTGTAAAAATCAAATCTGTTTACTGTTAACGAGCGCACACCCACTCTTAAATTAAAATGCCTCCAAATGTTGGGGCAAATGCTCGGACCAACTTGTGGAATAGGCCTTAACTTAATGTTTGTCAACAATGTTTAATGTAAAACTTTTGAATGGTCTAAGGCGGGGATTCCCAAACTATTTTGGGCAAGAGACCCCTTTTCCAGAATGAACAAATACCTCAGACCCCCACAGCCAAATTACTTTCAAAATTCTCTCTAGTTTTTTTTCTATTGAAACATAATACAACTTACCAACTTAAAAACTTTGCGGTTGGATAAGTGAGTAAACTTGACATCATTTTCTCATCAAAATTTAACAAAATTTAAAAAAAATTGTAAGAACAAACAACATTCTAAAAATATAAATTCAAAACACAATTTCTTGTTTTTTCTGCTACGATGTTTGCTATTTAAAAATATAATTTCTTAAATTTGAACAGTAGAATTATTTACAAAATGCATATTACTTAGGATAAATTGAAGGCCAACCTTTGACTTGGCTAGTTTTCACAAACAAGTTATTTTATAAAGGGCCAGTCAACTTATCATCTTTACTTTATACGCAAGTTCATAATCATCATCATCATTAGCAACCCATCAACTACTGAGCGCAAGTCTCCTCTCAGAGAAGGGTTATAGGCCATAGTCCACCACGCTTGCCCAATGCGAATTGGCGGACTTCACACACCTTCAAGAACATTATGAAGAACTCTCAGGTGTGCAGGTTTCCTCACGATGTTTTCCTTCACCGTTGAAGCAAGTGATATTTATTTGCTTAAACGCGCTTGGCTCCAAAAAGTCAGAGGTGCGTACCCAGGATCGAACCTGCGACCCCCAGAATAGGAGACCACAGTCCTAACCACTAGGCTATCACTGCTTGTATACGCAAGTTACTGTTTTTTAATGTAAGGTCAACATAATATTTTACTCCTTTAAAAATTTGGTTTGCTGATAAAAACTATCTTGAAAGTTACAAATAAAAAGTTGCGTTAATTAATAGGGGTCGATTTTTAGACCTCGTCGACCACCAAAATCAGTTTTCGTTTATGTCGACCCCAGGGTCGATATCGACCACTTTGGGAATCCCTGGTCAAAGGTGTAAAACGATGTACCTGAACAATGCAAACTGAATTCTAAAATCCAATACGTTATCGAAACATGGTTCGCTCGATGGTGAGTGCTTATTTGCATTTTCACTGAACTGGTCAATCTGCATTGCAAACTTCCGCATTTAAACAATCGTATATTATAAAGCTCCCACCTGTCACAAACATGTTAAACCTTATAACTAACTAGTTAAGATACAAAATTGCCTGTTATGCAATTTCCCTGCAACATGACGTCGTTGGTGGAAATAATGCGTTGGGATGTCATGCGTCGGGTTTGACGCGATTAAATGACATTTACAAACAATAGTCTGAATTTAAACGTTTGTGATCGACGCTGGAAGCATTCACGGCTCCATTCCAGCACATTTTGATCAACGCAGACGAAGTCGCGGGCGTCAGCTAGTATGTATGTATGTAATGAACTACTCGTTCAGGCGATATAATATATATGTAACGTCTTAGGTTCACAGCGATGATAGATTTGTGGAGTAGTTAGGGGAGCCTTTAGCTTCCTTTCCAAACTCCAGCTCTAAGTTTTCGGAGTTACGTGCATTTTAAGACCTTAAAAAATACATGTAAACCTGCTTTAATGTTGACGGAAAATATCGTGAAAAACCTGAATCGTGAGTGGCTGAAAATCTTGAGGTTTAGTATGTATAAAGTGAACCTACCTTATCTATATATATATAAAAGAAAGTGGTGTTAGTTACACTATTTATAACTCAAGAACGGATGAACCGATTTGGCTGAAAATTGGTGGAGAGGTAGCTTAGAACCAGGAGACGGACATAGAATACTTTTTATCCCGTTCGACCGCGTTTCCGTCATGTCACTATAAAACGTGGTATAACAAAAACGCATCTGACATGGAATAAGAAAACGCAAATGACAGTGGAATAACAAAACGTAAATGACAGCTAAACGTAATTTTGTCTTTGGTTAAGTATGGTAAAAAATTTGACAATTATAAAAAGTGTTATAATAAAGCGTTACTGATATTATAAATGCGAAAGTGTGTTTGTTTGTTGGTTTGTCTTTCAATCACGTCGCAACAGAACAGCGGATTGATGCGATTTTTGCGTGGGTATAGTAATGGATGTAGTAGTGGTTCCTCAGACCGGGAGAGCTACTTTTTATCTCGGATAATGAAAGAGTTCCCGCGGGACTTTTAAAAACTAAATCCATGCGGACGAAGTCGCGGGCATCAGCTAGTCTATATATATAAAAGAAAGTGGTGTTAGTTACACTATTTATAACTCAAGAACGGATGAACCGATTTGGCTGAAAATTGGTGGAGAGGTAGCTTAGAACCAGGAGACGGACATAGGATACTTTTTATCCCGTTCGACCGCGTTTCCGTCATGTCACTATAAAACGTGGTATAACAAAAACGCATCTGACATGGAATAAGAAAACGCAAATGACAGTGGAATAACAAAACGTAAATGACAGCTAAACGTAATTTTGTCTTTGGTTAAGTATGGTAAAAAATTTGACAATTATAAAAAGTGTTATAATAAAGCGTTACTGATATTATAAATGCGAAAGTGTGTTTGTTTGTTGGTTTGTCCTTCAATCACGTCGCAACAGAACAGCGGATTGATGCAATTTTTGCGTGGGTATAGTAATGGATGTAGTAGTGGTTCCTCAGACCGGGAGAGCTACTTTTTATCTCGGATAATGAAAGAGTTCCCGCGGGATTTTTAAAAACTAAATCCATGCGGACGAAGTCGCGGGCATCAGCTAGTATATTATAAACAAGTTAGTGAGAGGTCTACTTATATAATATACTTATATCCTAACAACACTTAAGGTGGTAAAAGCATGCGACAGGCGATTTTTGGTGAGCTTTGTGAGGAAAACTATAAGTTCAATTTGAATAATTTCAAAGTAATATGTAATTTGGGTCTCTTATCTAAATTTACTTTGAGGTAGAAACACGATTGGAAAAAAAATTCTCGATAGAAAGTTTTCCCAAACTTTGCTCCAATAATCTCCTTTTTTTTCGTTTTAATCGGAAACGGTAGGTTTTTTTCCTGCTATTTTTTTTATTTGTGTTGATATAAATATTTACTAAAAGCGGTTTGAACTATTCTTTGATTATTAGCATTCATAATTTTTTTTAATCAATTTAACACTTATTAAAGATTTTTTCAATTCCCGCCCCCTGAATCTATAACTTCCATCTCTTTCCTAGCACTGCAAAGTATATAGTCCCATCACTATCGTACAACCCGCCCATTTTAACCAGTTAACTGAAGGCTATTGCCAGCGTTGGACGTGTGTCCGGATCCGCCAGGATAATATGTATTTTTTTTCGGTTAGGAAAAAATTAAAAATGCCTAGATGGCGCTTGAAAATAGCAGGTTGTAACTACTCGGCGACCAAAAAATAAAATACGAGGCTTTTATCGTAAAACTTTACGCAAAAAAAACGCCATCTATTGGTCATTGACTAAACGACTAAGCAACATGATATAAAATTGGTTTGTTAAAAAGTTCGACGGAAATATGATTCGCGTGATGCCTTCGATTATTTCACAGCCTTCTCCGTAGTGTCTAGTGTGGTGCCGAGGGTGACGAAGTGAATCCAATTTTTCAGGGTTCGAATTCTGACTTCAGATTATGTCTTTGTTTGTTTTTTTTTATTTACCATAATAAAATAAAATTGAAGTTTCTGCTTGTAATGTCAAGATAACAGGTTTATATAACTAAATGCATATTATGAAAGTAAATATGGTACTCTATGTGAATACTTAGTCTAGGTGTGTCGCGCTACTAAAGAACGAAAAAAATAGGCCAAGTGCGAGTCGGGACTCGCTCTTTTAGGGTTCCGTTAAAAAAATTAAATTAAAATATTTCCATGATGGAAATATTTTAATTTAATTTTTTTAATTTAATTTAATTTTTATTATTTGTTGTTATAGCGGCAATAGAAATACAAAATATGTGAAAATTTCAACTGTCTATCTATTACGGTTTACGAAATACAGGCCGCTGACAGACGGGCGGACAGCAGAGGCTTAGTAATAGGGTCCCGTTGGCACCCTTTGGGTACGGAACCCTAAAAACAGGCCAATGAAAATATGCCAGTGTGCGTGACATGAGTGCCGCGCATGCGCGGCGTGGATTACTGAGCGTGCGTAATAATACCAGGTACAAGTAGTTCCAATAAAATGGGGACAATTATGTCATAATTTTTTTTTTAAATATTATATAAAAATAAAATTAATACTTTTTTATTTATTATTTTATTACATAAAACAATAATTTTATTAATAATATTAACTCTAATGACTCATAGTATATAATATTTTGTATAAGGTAATTAGGGTTTTGTATTAGGTTTCCAAAATTTTAAAACATCAGCACCATATTGAATTTATTTGTTACTAGCTGATGCCCGCGACTTGGTTCGCGTGGATTTAGTTTTTAAAATCAGGCGGGAACTCTTTGATTTTCCGGGATGCCTGTCACCCTCCATTCTCAACTATACCTATCCAAAAAATCACATCAATCCGTAGCTTTGTTGCAGCGTGATTGACGGACAAACCAACAAACAAACACACTTTCGCATTTATAATATTACTCGCAGCATTGTTAATGATGATTCAAAGAGAAAACATATTACTGATGATATTATCAATTACGTTTAGCTATCATTTTTATAATTGTCATTTTTACCATACCTAACCAAAGACAAAATTACGTTTAGCTGCAATTTACGTTTTGTTATTCCACTGTCATTTGCGTTTTGTCAGATGCGTTTTTGTTATACCACGTTTTATAGTGACATGACGGAAACGCGGTCGAACGGGATAAAAAGTATCCTATGTCCGTCTCCTGGTTCTAAGCTACCTCTCCACCAATTTTCAGCCAAATCGGTTCATCCGTTCTTGAGTTATAAATAGTGTAACTAACACCACTTTCTTTTATTTATATAGATTGCACCGATGTCGTTCAAAATCGATATTTTGGGTTCCCTAGCGTCAAAAGAGAGGAAATGCTTGCCAAAACTTTAAAAAGTCGGCGCCATATTGAAATTCTTTGTTATTGCACCGATGTCGTTCAGAATAGATATTTAGGGTCCCCTAGCGTATAAAAAGACGAAATGGTTGCCAAAATTTTAAAAAGTCAGTGCCATATTGAAATTCTTGGTTATTGCATCGATGTCGTTCAGAATCGATATTTTGGGTTCCCTAGCGTCAAAAGAGAGGAAATGGTTTCCAAAATTTTAAAAAGTCAGCGCCATATTGAAATTCTTTGTTATTGCACCGATGTCGTTCAAAGTCGATAATATTTAGTGTCCCCTAGCGTCAAAAAAGACGAAATGGTTGCCAAAATTTTTAAAAGTCAGTGCCATATTGAAATTCTTTGTTATTGCATCGACGCCGTTCAAAATCAATATTAAGTGTCCCCTAGCGTCAAAAAAGACGAAATGGTTGCCAAAATTTTTAAAAGTCAATGCCATAGTGAAATTCTTTGTAATTGCATCGACGCCGTTCAAAATCGATATTTTGGGTTCCCTAGCGTCAAAAGAGAGGAAATGGTTGCCAAAATTTTAAAAAGTCAGCGTTATATTGAAATTCTTTGTTATTGCACCGATGTCGTTCAAAATCGATATTTAGGGTCCTCTAGCGTCAAAAACGAGGAAATGGTTGCCAACATTTTAAAAAGTCAGCGCTATATTGAAATTTTTCGTTATTGCACCGATGTCGTTTAAAATCGATATTTAGGGTCTCCCTAGCGTCAAAAAGATGAAGTGGTTGCTAAAATTTTTAAGTCAGCGCGATATTGAAATTCTTTGCTGACTTTTTAAAATTTTGGCAACCACTTCGTCTTTTTTGACGCTAGGGGACCCTAAATATCGATTTTGAATTACATCTATGCAATAAAAAAGAATTTCAGTATGGCTTTTTTTTTTATTTATTTATTTATACATTATTATAGGCACACGCTTGACCACTATCACACCTGATGGAAAGTGATGATGTGGCCTAAGGTGGAACGCGTTTGCCTAGAAGATGCCTATTCACTCTTGCTTTAATGATACCCAAATTGAATGTGTTAGGAAACACAGATCTCGGAAGAGCGTTCCAGACCCTAGCCATGCGAATCAGAAATAAAGACTTGAACCGCTTCGTGCGCGTGGATGGTATATCAACGGTATAGGGATGGAAGACCCTCCGATGTCTTGCAGTGCGGTGGTAAAAAGGTGAAGGGGGGACAAGGTCGAAGAGCTCCTAAGCACACTCACCGAAATATATCCTATAAAACACCTATAAGCCGGCAACTTTTCGGCGGTGATCGAGGCTCTGAAGTTTGGCTAAGAGTGATGAGTCCTTGCCAATGAGTTTCCTAGCTCGACGATCTACAGCATCTAGTGCCGCAAGTTGATACTTAGCGGAGCCTTCGAAGAGGTGACTGCAGTACTCCATGCATGACCTGATCTAGGCTTGATATAATGTAAGCAGTTGTTGTGGCCGTGAAGTACCGCTTCACCTTATTAAGGATGCCTAGTTTTTTGGCGGCAATCTTGGCCTTAGCTTCAATGGCTCTTCCAAAGTTTATAGTAGCCGAGATGTCGAGACCTAGGAGATCAATGTGGTCGGTGATTGGTATGGATATATTCCTGAAAGTGGGAGCCAAGGTGAAAGGGCTCCGTTTAGCTGAGAGCAGGCACACCTGTGTTTTTTTAGCATTAAGCTCCACCAGATTGGCGACACCCCAATTAGAGACTTCTTTGAGTTTAAACTCTAGAGTTTAAACACTCAGAGAGGCGATGGTAGAACGCTTAAGCGTTCTACCATCGCCTCTCTGAGTGCATTAATCTCAGTGCTGTTTGTGCGTAGACTGGACATATATCTCTCCGTTACAGTGCTGTCATCTGCATACCCCAGGATGCCGGATATCAGCAAATCATTGATGTGCAGCAAAAAGAGTGTAGCGGAGAGAACAGACCCCTGAGGAACTCCGGCATTAATAGCCATGAGATCCGAAGAGCAGCCATCGAAGACTACTCGGAAGGACCGCTCACTCAAGAAGTCAGATATCCAGTCGCATAAGCTACCTGGAAGACCGTAAGCCGGCAGCTTACTAAGAAGGCTGTCATGCCAGACCAGATCGAAAGCTTTAGATATATCAAGAGAGACACCGAGGGCCTCTCCGTGTTTCTACACAGCTTCACCCCAAATGTGTGTGGCATACACGAGTAGATCTCCACAGACTGTTTTTGACGGAAACCATATTGTCTGAAAGAAGATCATTAGACTCCAGGTATGCAAGGAGCTTGGTGTTTAATATGGGCTCCATGGACTTACATAGTAAGGAGGTGATAGCGATGGGTATATAGTTCGCCGGGTCGGCACGAATACCTTTGTTAGGAACAGGCTGTACATTTGCCAGCTTCCAGGATTCAGGAACTTGAGCTTTACTGAGAGAGAGACGATACAGGCGGGTCAGAACAGGGGATAATTTAGTAGCACAATTCCGCAAAACTATTGCTGGAATTCCATAGGGACCGCTGGCTTTATTCACATGGTGCTGAATTTTAAAAATTTTGGCAACCGTTTCCTCTCTTTTGACGCTAGGGGACCCTAAATATCGATTTTAAACGACATCGGTGCAATAACAAAAATTTCAATATGGCACTGACTTTTTTAAATTTTGGCAACCATTTCGTCTTTTTTGGCGCTAGGGGACCCTAAATATCGATTTTGAACGACATCGGTGCAATAACAAAGAATTTCAATATGGCGCTAAATTTTTAAAATTTTGGTAACCATTTCCTATTTTTGATCCGAGGGAACCCTAAACCCTATTCCCAACTCTATTGATTAATCGCTAAATCGCCAAAAGTCAATCGCCAATCGCTGTCGCTAAAAGTAGCCTGTCTACTTTCTCCCGGTAAAATATTCGTATAAAAAAATAAAAATTAAAATAAAGACGAATAAAAGGAAAATAAAAAAACGAAAAAGTGAAAAAAATCAAAAAAAAAATAAGAACTGCCTTGTTCTTGAGTCTGAATAACGATGGGGAAAATTTCGAAATTTATAATTTCTGAAATATCTCAATCTGGTCTGGTGGGAGGCTTCGGCCGTGGCTAGTTACCATTCTACCATCAAAGATCGCTAATCGATTTAGCGTTCCGGCACGATAACGTGTAAAAATGTAATAAATCCAAGCTTATCCCCTTCCAAGTTAGCCCGTTACCACCCAAACCGCATCGTCACTTACCATCAGTTGAGATCGTAGATCAAGGACTGTCTTGGGAAGGAAATTTAAAAGTGACATTATCCGCAATCGCCTTTCGAATATTATCGGTATAGTATTAGGGAAATTTTGGGTTCGTAAACTGGCCACACAGAGCAAATGGCGAACTCTAATTTGATTATTTTCTAAAAATTTCAATTTATTATTTTGCAGGACAGGTAATGTTATTGATTGTTTTAGACCGTCATTTTTAGTGTTTTCACATTTTAACCACAAAAATCGCCATTTTAAAAAGAAACATTGATGAAATAAGCCAACGCTTGGGCCGATCGTGCCTCTCTATCGCTTGTTCCACGCTCTCGCTTGCACGCGCAGGCTCCGGCGGACCGTGACACTTTTTCGTGCGTGCAGCCGGTGTTCATCGATTTATAAGACGTTATCACGTCAAAAACAAAATATTGGATCGCAATATTCACCTCTGCGATTTTTGACGCGTTCACAGGTTTGAGACTCCATCTTGTATATCTATTGCGGTACTTTTAACAAAACACAACAAATTTTTTTGTATGTCTGTCTGTCTGTTTGTTCCGGCTTATCTCGGGAATGGCTGGACTGATTTTGACGAGACTTTCTCTGGTAGATAGCTGATATTATAAACTTTGATTTGATACGCAACGGTTATAAGGCTACTTTTTACAGACTTTCAATAAAGGAGGAATTGTGTTTTTCTACCTACGAACATCGATATCTCCAAGATTTCCAACCTTTTTTAATTCACTGCGAAATGGTTTGTGAGATGGTCCTATAAAAATTACGGGTTCCAACTCCTCAATCCTGATGCTGCTCTCTCTCGTTCTCATACTTTTCCATAATATTATGTTTGAGTTTTTCGCACGACACGCGCCGCGCAACGCAGTGCAAAGACGCATCCTTCTCGCGAAGCGTCGCGTTTTGATCGTACCTACAATAAAAATAAAACTCGTGAATGAATCGATTTGTTTGCGAGAATCGATTTTAAGATATTTCTTTATAGATGTTTTTTAAACGAATATAAAGGCTAATACGGCATGGACTTCCACAGTCTTCGGTCTTGCGCCGCTTGAATCCAGCGGCTCCCTGCGACTCGCTTGATGTCGTCGATCCACCTAGTGGGGGTCTGCCAACACTGAGTTTCCACCCACTCCAGCACCTTGGGACCCCAACGACTAACACCTCTTCGAACTAAGTGCCCTGCCCATTTCCACTTCAGTTTCGCATGGTTTCGTGACTCGCTGAGCTATGTCGGTGACTTTGGTTCTCCTACGGATCTCTTCATTTTATTAAGTAGGTATAGTAATTGTTAACCAATTTACTTGTGACCTTATGTTATTCTTTAGATTTCTCATCTTCCAGATTGTGTATTAAGCTATACCTTTAAATTTTCAAATAGAATAATATTATACCTACCTTTAATAAACCGTCTCCTGTATACGATAAAAATTGAGTATTTTTAAATAGTTATAATATTTATATATTTTGTAGGTATGTATTAAAAATATTTTTAAACAAAATAGTGCTTTTCTATATCAAATATTATTAAACATAAAAATTAAAAGTTATTTATTTTTACCAGCGCCATCTATTTTATCTGCGTGACCTCTTAGTACGTGAAGGGGGTGCGCCCCGCGGATGGGTTTTGGCCCCGCCTATTTTTATAAAGTACTCTCCAAATTCGAAACAATTTATTTTCCGTTTAGCGTCTTAACTTGATATCATAACGCTATACGCTATACGCATATACGCTATTTCAAAACGAAAGAGATAGATGCATAGACATACAACCGTTAATAGCAGCGCAACCACAGCTGCTTGTTTTTACATAGAAGTTTCGCAGCAGACATATTTCTAAGCGTAATAATTTGATTTCCATCCATCCATTAGAAACCCGTCAACGGCTCACTACTAAGCGCAGGTTTCCTCTCAGAGAAGGGTTATAGGCCCTATGGCCTATAACCCTTCTCTGAGAGGGCCATTGGGCCAACGTGTGGACTATTCCACACGTTGGCCCAATGCTAATAGATGGGCTTCACACACCTTTGAAAACATTACATTATGAAGACCTCTCAGGCATCAAGTTTCCTCACGATATTTTCCTTCACTATTGAAGCAAGTGATATTTAATTTCTGAAACGCATTTGACTCCGAAAAGTCAGAGGTTCGAACCCGGGATTGAACCTGCGACCTATTGAATAGGATACCAGTGACCACAGTTCTATCACCATTAGCATATCACCACTAGTATATCACTACTTCTTTACAACAATTTGATTACACTGTCCTAACTTTCTATCTCTTAACTATAAAATTTCGCTTTATGAGTACAGTGTAACGAGATTATCTTCAATCAAGTGATACGAGATACTCGATCAATAAAATGGACAAACAAAATTTAATGGCATTGAACATAGATCACTCCCAATGGGCCTCGCTTATTTGCATTTTCCCCGAACTGGGCAATCTGCATTGCTAACTTCACCCACAGTATGCAAACATTCGCATAAACTTGCTGAATGCGGCCTTTAAGTCGAACTAGCCAAGTTATTAAATGGCTTAGTTTATAGTTTTAGAGTAGCATTACTCCAGTAGGGTTAGTTTAAGATTTATTTCGATTACTATTGGATAGAAGCAGGTGTTACTATGCGGAAGTTCATGATAAGCAAGAAAAGGTTAGAATTATTTTGCTATAATCCGCCAAAAGAAAAATCTGTATGGTCAAACATGCAGAAACAAGCTAAGCACCGCTCACCTTCCCAAGCAAGCAAGAAAGCAAAGATCCCAATCAAGCAATGCCACCACCACTCACATGCACCACCACACAAGACTTTTACACTAATTTCGACGCACGTTTCGCCCCGACATACACCGGAGCATCCTCAGGAGATGTCGACTTAATAATGCAGTATTGTCTGTCTGTCTGAGGATGCTCCGGTGTCGGCATATAACATTTATAATACTATATTAGTAGGATATAATATGATGTAGGATTACTCCTGTTCTGGACATGAGAGAAACACCAACTTCATAATCTCGTACTTTATTTAATTGCAATATTGCCCATCTGGCTTAGGTACTTTCACTGCGCTTAGCGTCCACTCAACTCACAGAAAAGACTCCCCCTTTCGACAAGTTACACTGGTATTTATATGTTGACTCGTCACGTGCTTTGTCACAACATTAATTTTAAGGTATATTGATACTGTATAATATTAACTATCATGACAGTAGTATAATAGCATATACTCATATTAGCAACTATTTATCGAATGTTGACGGAAATTGATGACTAAAATGCAGTACTGTTTTTATAAAATACACTTAAAATCACATTCTACCCCCACAAATAGCAACGTAACCTTACAATAACATCACATAGGTCGCTATAACCTAGAGCTCAATATATACGCACTAGTATTTGGTGCGGCCGCATTTGTCATGCGCCTCAACCGCACTCGCGTCCATTTGTCATGTCATCTTGACCGCTGAGGGTGTGGCATAGAGTAAGGGATAAGATACTTACTTACAGGCTGCTAAATATGGTTAAAACACCATACAGCTCCCTATAACGGAGAGATCAATATACGCGCTAGAATTCGGCTGCAACCACATTTGTCATGCGCCACGACCGCACGCGCGCCATTTGTCATGACATCTTGACCGCTGAGGGTGTGGCATAGAGTTAGTGATAATAAAACTTACAGGCTGCTACATACGTATAATTGGTAAATATTATACTACATAAAACTCAGAGCGTATACGAATTCGTATTTCGTTGCGGCCACATTTGTCACCCGAGTCAACCGCACACATGCCCATTTGTCAAGTAACCTTGATCGCCAGGCTATCAGAAATTAAGTAGCTATGGAATTAATTACTTTAATGAAAATACTCTCACTCTAATTCAAATCCAGTAATGGTTTAAATCAGAAGGCGTGGGGAGCAGCAGCCAAGAAGGAAATATTTTATTTCAAAGAGGTGCCACTAAATAAACCAATTGTTTATTTAGTGGCACCTCTATAACTATAAGTGCTTTAGTTTCAAAGGAAATTATATTGTGATTGTACCACTATTCTAGAAAACTTGAATTATATGCATTAGCTGTACCTATGTATTATATTTATATTTGTACTACATGTGTACCACCTACCTTCTATAGGCTAGCCTTTTTGCATCATTGGTTGCCTGGAAGAGCTCGCTAGGTATCGACAAGACTGCCAAATTGTATACATGATTGTGGTTTTTTTCTCAATAGAATAGAACAGAATAGAATAGAATAGAAGTATTTTTTATTCAAATAAACTTTTTACAAGTGCTTTTGATTAGTCTGACTCTACCACTGTCAATGTTATGTGGTGTACAATTAAAGTATATCTAATATATTGTATTTATTTATTGATTAAAACCTATCAAATAAAATACTTGACATTCTGCATCAAGTTTTAATCTATGGCACCTCTCAAGCAGGCATCTGCTAGGTATCTGATTATCGCCCATTCCACCGGTCGCAAGTGTCGCCTTAAAATATTACCGAATATTACCGGACGCGTGCCGAATATTGTGCGCTATTACCGTGGTAATAATTCTACTCACCCCCACGACTTCGTTATATTGTGGAGTAGGTATATAGGTATTTAACAATTTGACCTTCTTGGCGTTGGAATTTAGCGTTCTAAATTCCAATGTCCTTTCCTAGTATTTAAAAAATTAAGTGGCACTCGGGGACTGCCGCGGTAAAGCTATTGCATAGCATTTTTTATCAACTTATGCAATTATAATATTTATGCAATATTGTTTTTTTGCATAGTAAAAATACAAACAAACAAGAAAAGCGCACTGTCACTACTTCGCGAGTGAGATTCGAACCTGCGACATCATACACCATACGGTAAAGAAAGCGGCCGCTCGCCCTCTGCGCCAAACAGAGCTACTTGTGAACCTCTAAAATGTTGAAAGCTTACTGAACGACGGTGTTAGGTTTATTTTCGTTACGGAATTTCTTGATTCGGTCGCCGCGCTCAAACTGTTTGTCCTAGTTCAAAGCCCGCGATAAAAGCTATGCAATAGCTTAATATGAAAGTGACACCGAATTAAGGAAGGATGATTCATTTTATTCATTAATTCTTTCATCTCAACTCATCGTTGAACTACTGCTAGATACAGTTCTTCTCGTCATACGCCATTTTGGCGCTGTAAGCAGTTACGTGTATCCAAGGAACTAAAATAAGTGTGTGCACTAGTTGACAACTGATAGCTGATACTATTCTGATAGACTGATTTTGTCTGGTGGTAGGTTTTGGCCGTGGCTAGTTACCACCCTACCGTCAAAGACGTGCCGCCAAGCGATTTAGCGTTCCGGCACGATGGCGTGTAGAAACCAAGTAGGGGTATGGGTTGAATGTTCACTGCCATACCCCTTCCAAATTAGCCAGCTACCATCTTCGACTGCATCGTCACTTACCATCAGGTGAGATCGCAGTCAAGGACTAGCTTGTCATCGAATTACAAAAAAAACTATTTGGCACTTCCTGCATCCCTATATTATTAGTTCCAGAGACACTCGTATGTCAAATGTGGCGCTTCAAATCGATCCATAATAATCTAAGCTGTCATTTGTAGGACAGCCAGTCCAGTGTGAATCATAGACTAATTATAGTGGTCAGGTGGGTCTCCTATCCAAATAGAAGGGTTTAGACCATAGTCCACCACGCTCCTTAGTACGGGAAGGAAAGTTATTTTATGTTAATTATTGAGAACGATGATAATATTTATAATTAATTAATATAAAAATTTATTTTTATAAAACCGACTTCAAACGCCCGCACCACTATAAATTATACATAATTATAATTTATTGTAGATTTTTTAAAAAACCGCTCGACCGATTTCAATAAAATTTAAATGGGACCACCTGGGAAGTATGCCTCTTCAAACAAAACCAGAATTTTCCAAATTGGTTTAGGTGTCTTCGAGTAATCAGTGAACATACATATAAAAAAAAAGATTCTGACTAATTGATAACCTCCTCCTTTTTTGAAGTCGGTTAAAAATGTTACATACTGTCCGTCCGCTTCAAGTTGTCCGCTACTTACCTCACGTAAAACTTCCCCGCACCGCACCTCAAGTCAGACCCACTTAGTACAGATAGCAACGGACCGCTCGCAATTTTCATTACCGTTTTTTCACACTTTTGTTATTGCTACGTTATAATTTTTTTTTGTTACTTTATTGTTGTTTGGTTACTATAATTTTTCAAATGTAGATTTCTACGATGAGTAATACGTAAAGGAAAAGTTTTGATTAGCGCAGACTGTTCATTACTTTAATTAATGACTTTCTTCGAAGAGGAGAAATACTATAAATTAAAAATCGTTAAAAAAACACGTCAATGCCATGAAAAGCATTGCCAGAAAAAAATCTTCTGTCACAGTCGTGGTAACAGTACAAAATACAATCATTTTTTTCATCAACGGTACAGTATGACGTCATTTTGTAATTGTCGTCGACGACTTACAAGGTAGTAGTGTAAAGTGACAGTGACAGAGAAGGCTACGAATTCGTTCGGCTTAGATAGTGTGTATTGTGCCGAGTATCGTAAAATATTCACTTTCGCCACTCTACTAGGTGCGTGTACTCGGTACGTCATTAAGCCGGATGATTCTGTCACACCTTTGTCTAACACGAGCCCTGTGATGACGATAATAATCATTAGTTTACATCTCATTACATGTAACTAACTCTCTAAACCAACGTCGATGATAATAGTTAAGGCAGTACCAGCCCCTTCATAGTATGTTCTGTTAACATAATATGCCCGCGACATCGTCCGCGTGGATTAAGGTTTAGCTCCATAAGCATAAGGTGCGAGTTGGTAGACCTTCTGGTTTAATCAAACAGTTAATTTTAGCATCTGTAGAACGATCATCAAAATCATGTAATACAAGATGTTTTAGGATAAAATGACTGATAAACTGTAGATTTGTCGCCAGATAAAATGATCCGTCAGAACCAGTTCGTTATCTGATTGATTAGCAAATAAACATAATTGGGTAACAATTTTACAGCCTACTTTGGCTTATCTTCATTTACCATCAGTTGAACATAACTTTGCATATGAAATCCTATAAATATATTTAAAACCTTATAAAATATTCATTGACACTTCAACACATGATAAACATCACATAACGCAATTAAGTACACAAACTCCGAAATAAGCTGACCACAGATCTGTGAAGCTGACCAAGCTTTGCTTCAGTCCAAAATACCAACCATATGAAAGATAAGTTGAAAGACGCAGAGCTAAACTAAGTATAAGCCACATAGACCACATTTTAAAATGCGCTTATTTTTGTAACGTAAGTTCCTTATCGCGCGGTACGGAAGGGGGCTAGACGGAAAAAATTAAGGAACCGACACTCGACATATTTTTGAAACCGACACTTTTTTGTTGAATGTGAATTTTGCATTGTGTTCGGTATTTTCGCGATACAACATTGGGTCTCCGTAGCCTAGTGGCTCCGACAGTCGCCTAACAGTTCAAAGTCGATGGTTCGGAAAGGTTCCACATGTAGAAATTGTTTAAAATAAAATTGATAATGGAAAATTCGGTCTGTCGAGCTGGGATTCGAACCATCGACTTTGAACAGTTAGGCGACTGCCGGAGCCACTAGGCTACGGAGACTCAATGTTGTACCGCGAAAATACCGAACACAATGTAATCGAAAGGAACTACGTTCCATCCGGGTGTCCCTTGACACCTCTCAAGTTTTTGGAACGTAGTTCCTTATCGCGCGGTACGGAAGGGGGCTAGACGGAAAAAATTAAGGAACCGACACTCGACACATTTTTGCAACCGACACTTTTTTGTTGAATGTGAATTTTGCATTGTGTTCGGTATTTTCGCCATATAACACGGCGTCTGCATGGCCTAGTGGTTCCGGCAGTCGCCTAAAAGTTCAACGTCGATGGTTCGAATCCCAGCTCGACAGACTGAATTTTCTATTTTCTATTTTATTTTAAATAATTTCTACATGTGGAATTTTTCCCTAATTTTTTATTGTATAAATTGGATAAAATGTTATTGTACTACTAACGCCATCTGTTAAAAAACCAGAGTAACTCTTTGGTTTTGTAACAGTGCAATAGAATAAACTAAATATAATTCATCGTAGTTAATCAATTTAATACTAGATGACACCACTAGTTTATTACAATTCCTTCACTTAAATTAATCGAAAGGAACTACGTTCCACCCGGGTGTCCCTTGACACCTCTCAAGTTTATTTTTAACTCCCGCGGGAACTCTTTAACTTTCTTGCATAAAATGGAGCTTATATGTGGGTCATGCGTCATGCTCGTGAACGGGTGCCGCCGGCGGGAATGGGGCTACTTTCTGTCTACCTATCTTAATATGTATTGAATAATTGTAAGTAGTATGCATTTTTGGAACTTCCCCTCATTGTGGAAACACTGGATACATAGCATACCTAATATCTATTGTATTGATTTTTTTTTAAAAAGAGCAACTGCCTAGTTTCTTGCTGGTTCTTCTCGGCAGGAAGTGCATTCCGAACCAGTGGTAGACTCATCGACGATTCAAAAACACTTGTAAAAAAGTTTATTTGAATAAAAATATTTCTATTCGATTCTTTGTTAATCCTGGGTATGAGCTACCCCCATTCCAAATTTCGGCCAAATCGGTTTATTGGTTGTGCCGTGAATGAAAAACAAACATCCATCCATCCATCTGTGGTGGTACGGCTGTGATCGTCTAAGATTGATGATTTGTGATTAAGTATACTTGAAGAAAAGTTCATAAAAAACAATATTTCAGGAATAAGAGACACGTTGGTAGTTGGCATGTTATCTGTAACTTCGCGGATTTCCCAAAATGAACGGAGACGCATCGCTCACCTGGGCAATACATTTGCGGGTGGACAATTCAGGCTATCATTCCATTCTATCTGGATACGCGAGGCCCATTTGTATTGTATGGACCTACCTTAGTAGAACAGTGGAATAGCGTCACTTCGACACTCGGAAGTCCAGAAGGACTCAGTTAAAAGGTATAAGCTAACGATCAGTATAGAATGCATGATAAGCTGGTGAATGTATGAATGCCTTCTTTGGGCCATCGCAATCCGACCGATTCTCTCGAACACTGGGGAACCCTACACCCAGCACAGGGGTCTTTGAACATTGTTATTGGGGCACGGACCAGATCACCCTTTTGCGCTGCGAAGCGTGTATTGCCCTTGTCTTCGAGAGACGGGTTCTTTTGAGAGCCGTAGCTCGCCCCATTACCATGGTTTTATTGATATATTCATTTGTTATATTTGATATTTGGTTTGGCCAAACCAGATCGGGGCTGGTCCGTATTTAAGAGGGCGTGTAATTGTGGTGTAGGAGAATCGCCGCCGGTGCGCCACACTGGTAGCCATGTACTGATATTGTATCAATCTTTGACTATGAAAGTCAACAAGTTAATATTTAAAAGCCCACATCAACCTTAATGTCTCTCATTCCACAATATCGTGGTCACCCTAGCCATCTCCAGTAAAGTCTCTCCTTTACACAATACCCTATGGTCACCCTAGTGCCTGGCAACCGCTTAACAATAGGACACAAAAAAGGTTCTAATCCCCTTACCTGCGTCGAGTCGCTGCCCGTAGAATGTGTACAGATGCTTGACGAAACTGCGGCTTCTCTCGAAATATTTACTAGTGTTGAAATACCTAATTAAATGCCCTAATCAGTCCATCGTATTAAGCTAGATGAAGTCTAGCTTTCATAGGCTGCACAGTAATTCAGAGACTATAGGCTTAATCTTTGATTCTGAGATAGTCACGTAGCTCTTCGAACTAGACCTGTTTAGTTCACTATGAAAGGTATTTATCTGTTTAAATCAAAGTAGCTTACGGTAATTGTCCAAGTTGGAAACAATTAATTACTCACAACACAGAATTTCTCTCGTCTGGGAATCGAACCCGTCGAGAAACGTAGAAATATCATAGCTATATTTGACCTGACTTAATTTATAGTATCGGAGTATGTAATCAGCATGAAATAAAGTTATTGACCTTAGTCTGAACCTCCGTAATCTGTGGGAATCGAACCCATCTCGGAAGCTTAAATATTCCTATATCTACACCTAATAGTTATCTGAGCTTAGCTCTCTGAAATGAAATTCATGATCGTACATAGGTAACATGAGGGAATTTATAGACTATATTAATAAAAGAAGTGTTTATGGATAAAAGAATGAGATTTATTATCAGTTTCTTAAAGATTATTAGGAAAGAAACTGTTTGATCATTTAATTCATGTTTAAGGCGCTAAATTACCTTAAGCCATTAATAGAATAGAATAGAATTATTTGTTATTCAATTTAAATTTTTACAAGTACTTTTGAATAATTAATGAATCTACCACTGGTTCGGAATGCCATTCCAACCGAGAAGAGCCAGTAAGAAACTCGGCGGTTGCTCTTTTCAAAAACAGTTACAATACAGTAATTACTATGTTAAATATGTAGTATTTCCACTATGAGGAAAATTCAAGAATATATATACAGACTTACTTCTATCTTAAGATAGTCAGACATACTGAGTTGGTTATAATGCAAAATGCTAGGTAAACTGCCTCGAAGAGAAAAGACACACACACACCTTAATTTTACAGTAGGAACAAACATATATTTACATAATATTGTGCTAAGATTCACAGATAGTTAATTCAATTTAATTCAATCTTTCCCTTAGGATAAATAATTTTACATAATTGAACAGGTGGTCTACTGGTGTGCTAGATTATCGGCGGGTTTATGTCAGACTTTCTCCCTCTATTATCCACGCCACACTAGTCTGTAAAGTAGTATTAATAGGTACAAAATATAGACCACCCCTGTGAAAAGAATTACCCAATCTACTGGGGTCCATGTCATATTCCAATCTCTCTGTATTGTTCGACTCATAAGTTCCAGCGAACTGTCTGCGTCCATTACCAATAAGCCTTTGAGACCTAAGGCTCTCAATTAAAGTCTTACAATTAACTCGAGTCTCTGTGGATCTTAGCAGTCTATTAATTAATTACGAGATTGAATAGAGTACATTACCAATTTACTGCATCCGCCTCACTTATCACTGTAGCTTTTAATTTATTAATTTATATTCTCTACCCTGAGTAATTTTATTACAATTTCTTTCTTAAAAGGTTTACAAAAAAAATATTCTAACTTTTATTAAATTAGGGCTGCTGGCTTAGATATACGCGCACTGCCAATCAGCTTGTAAAGGACCCTCGAGTGAGCCACTGGACCGCCACCCGGAGACCTCAGAGATCAACTGACCACGTCTCTCACCAGCTCTGCGCTCGCGCCTTCCCATCCCTTCTCCAGACTTCAGCCTCTGTGGATTTAAAACACGCCCAAAGTCAACTGTACAAGATATAATTGGTCTAATTGTATCCGTCACCCGTTGTTCTCGACCAATCCTGTCGCATCACTCAATGTCACGCCTCCCAAACCGATCACGTCGTCAGTGCGTGCCTAGCCAAGTTTCTATTTTTTTGTCTGTTTCCATACATCTGGCATTTTTAATGTCCAAGCTTCGCACGGCTTGTAAAGGCCACAAAAAATATAGTTTACGATGCATTTCCTAGTTAAAATTTCTTATCGTGCCTTTACTCAGATTTCTCCTAATTTCTATAGTTTATTGCTTTCAAAGTGGTTTCGAAGTTTTGTGCCTTTTGTCTTATTTTGGCTTAATTGCCTTCCACATGCGCGCACACAATTTAACTTGTCTAAATTGTTAAATTTATAGGTCTAAATGTTTATTTTACGAGTCGCTTTTAATGTTAAGGTGTTGTTATGTTCGAAAAATTTATTTATGAGTCTATTCGGCGAAGAAAGAAAAAAATATACGTTGTAGGTATGGGCGGACCACCTCACACTCCCCCAAATAGATTTTTAATACACCTAGTCTTCCCTAATGCCTCAGCATTTTGGACTAGTCGTTTGGAAATCTATTTCTCCTCTGTAATCACTCACTAAGTTCCTAATAGAACCCTAATGTTTACACGTTCTTATAGTAACGGAATAGGTGAATAGCGTTATAATTTCCTTTTGTCTTATTAGTACGAGCGTCGATCAAGGTGTATACGTTATTATATGGGACTGCTCCTATTATGTAGGGCCCTTCATATAGCCGCATGAATTTCTTTGTCAACTTTTTGTCGGCATCCGACTTCGCAAAGACCTTAAGTTTTACTAAGTCTCCTATTTCGAAATGCACTAGCTTATGCGTTTTATTATAGTAAGACTCTCTACTTTCCGCCGCTTTAACTATGTTCCGTCGCACCTGCTGCCTAATTTGTTCTAGCATTTCCCGCTGTAGTTCGTTTTCCTTCACCATGCCTCTGTCAAAGTCAGTTGATAATAAAGTCCGTTTTCCCCACACTACCTCATTTGGTGTATAGCCTGTCGTAGTGTGTACCACTTGATTGTAACAATCCTCTATACTAGGTAATGCATCTACCCAAGATTGATGAGCCTTCTCACAATATGTCCTAAACAGCCTCCCTAACTCTTTGTTAACTCTCTCTGTAGAGTTCGGCCGCGGATTTCTGACAGATGTGTGCGTTAGTTCGATACCTAACTGACGAACGCCTGCCTCGAAAACTCTCGAAGTGAAATTCGCGCCTCGATCCGAACATAATGTCCTAATCTTGATTTGATTATGGAACTTTCTTACACATGTTAACGTAGCCTTTCCACTTGCCGCACGTAGTGGGTATAGCCTGATTAATTTGCTATACGCGTCCTGCATTACGAATATGTACTTGTATCCGAACCGACCCGCTGGCAAAGGGCCATAAATGTCACAAAAGACCCGTTCTCCTATTTCCTTCACTACCACAGTCTTAATCGGCCCCGTATGTGTTTCTAACGCGTGTTTTGACCTCTGACATATCTCACAAGCTCTCACAATTCGACCTATTATACGAGACATATTTGAAAAATAATAACGGTGCTTCATCAAAGCATAAACCTTATATCGTCCGAAATGACCTATCTCTTCATGTATACTAACAATCAAGTCTCTTTGTATGTCCTCGGGAATGTATAGCCGTAAAGTATTAGTCTTTCCATCGGTCCTATAAAGAACACCCTCCTTAAGCGTATAATATCTCGATTCAGACGTGCCCGTTACTTCCATACGCCTAATTATTTCGTTGACGACCTTGTCACGCTCTTGATAACTACCTATTTCCTTCCATTTCGCCTGTACTACTCGTCCTAACGACGTTTTAAATAGATACATTTCTGGTCCCGTAACCTTATTAGTTAACACGTCCGTTGTCCCCTTTATATGGCGGGATAATACATCCGCTACCGTGTTTAGGTTACCTTTCACATGCTCAACTGTATAATCGAACCGTCCTATGTAATGTACCCATCGTATCATCCGTGCGCTTAATAACTTACACGTTTGTAGGAATATCAAGCTCTTGTGATCAGTCCTAATCACTAAACGTGCTCCTCTTAAGTACGTTTCAAACTTTGATAGACTAAAGATAATTGCCCACAGTTCCTGTTCTGTGACTGTCCATTTCCTTTCCGTTTCCGTTAAAGCCTTACTACAAAATCCTATTATTCGTTCTTCACCTACATCGTCTAACTGATAAACATAACCGGAAACCCCCAAATTACTGCTATCGGTTTGCAGGTAATAGGTTTCCTTCGGATTAGGGTGTACAAGAAGCACTGTGTCTAAGAATAGTTTCTTGACCCTTTCGAAACAATCGTTTGCTACCTGTGTCCAACGCCATTTAGTATTTTGTTTCAATAAATCGCAGAGTGGCCTAACCTCCTCACTATACTTCGCGATAAACCTCCTGAAATAGTTTATTAATCCTAAAAATCCTCGTAATTGTTTTATTGTTCGAGGTATGGGGAACTCCTGTATGGCTTCTACTCGCTCAGGATCCATACGCAATCCGCTAGTATTCACTATGTGACCTAGTAACTTCACCTCTACACATAAGAATCGACACTTCTCTAGCCTGCCGGTCAGTCCTGCATTCTCTAACTTATCTAGTACTCGATCTAAGTGCTCTAAATGTAACTTTATATCCCCTGCAGTAAATATGACAATGTCATCTAAATAATTCACGCAAAACTCGCGTACTTCCTTTAATATAGAATCCATTGTTCTAGAAAACCCTGCCACAGATGTCTTTAATCCTTGAGGCAAGACACAATAGGTATAAGTTCTCCCCATAAAAGAGAAACCTGTATACTTCCTAGAATCCCGGTGTAGAGGTATTTGAAAATATGCATTATTCAAATCAATCAAACTGATATAATTCACTCCATGAAAGGATTGTAAAATCTCAGATGTGAGTGGAGGTGATCCCGCATCACCTATCATTTTCTTATTAAGCTCGCGTGCATCTAATAAGAGTCTTATTGACCCATCTCGTTTCTTTGTGAATGTGAGAGGACTACAGTACGGTGTCGCCTCCTGTCTGATTACGCCTAATCTCTCCAACTTCTCTAATTCCTCCTTAACCTGTTCCCTATACGCTAAGGGTACCGGATAGCTGTGCTTCACAAAAGGGATTTCATCGGTTAACTCGATAACGTGCTCGTACCTGCTAGCCAACCCTAACTTGTCCGTAAATACCTTACAATGCTTGTCTAGTATAGGCAATAACATCTCCCTTTGTTCTGTGCTTATACCTGACTCGTCCAGATGGTATTCCCTGTTGAGTTTACCGCCCGATTCTTCAATCGATAAGCAATGTCCCACCGATCTAGGATTATGACTCAATATAGAATTAATCGTGATTGCATTCGCCTCTCCCCCTAACCTTTCGACCTTACAATCGGAGTTTAGCTTAACGCAAGATTTAACTCCCAAGTGTTCAATCGTCAACGTTCGCTCACTACCGCAGTTCACTACTCCTTTCACCCTTTCCAACCAATCATACCCTAATATTAACGATCTAGGTAGGCGTCGCATGACTAACACAGGTGTTTCAACTAATGTGCTACCTAATTGGAACTCTATTAACACCAATCGATTCGCGCTCTCGCTTCGCGATCCAAATGCTCCCTGTATCCGAATTGCCGGAATAGCGATCTCAGGTAGAGACCCGCTTTCACTGAGAATAGAGTCGTACAATTCTCTAGTCATTCCGCTAATTTGACTTCCCGTATCGATAAGTACATTCATGCTTCTCCCGTACAATGACACGCATACTTCAGGTAACTTAGGTAAAGAATAACCAACCTCTTCGTCAATCGATTCATCGAGTTCGTGGAACATCGTATTTGAACTCACTCCTCGTTTAACACAATACTCGCACGTAACGCCCCGTTCGCTACACTCTATTACGTTGCTAAACTGGTTTTCCAATAGGATTCCTATACCTCTAATTTCCGACTGACAACTGTAATTGACGTCATTTACGCCGCCTTTTAGTGCTCGCTTCAGACCCTTTCCACCGACTCCTAAACTCTGTCCTGGTTTCCATCCGCTCCTAGTTAAAATATTATAAGCTACACCTGCCCGTTCGCTCTCCGAGATCTCTATATTCCCTGATTTACACAAATTTAATTTACCCGACCTCGCTTGTGTAGGGGAACCTAGTTTTTTGACGTTCCCTCCCCCGCATTTTCCGATGAAGTAAGGCTTTCGCCCTCTTTCACAAAAGTGATAGCCTGTCTGGTTCGCCCGGTTTCAGGCAAGGCTGGCCTGTTAGAATTTCCCCTATAGCCTGATCGACCCCGTCGATAACCCCGACCTCTGTTCGAGTCTCTAGTACTCCACTTCCTAGCATTCATAGTAGCAACAGTGGGACGCGCCAGCGGTGGCCCGTTATACCTTCTTCCTCTAAAACTACTACCTGCTACCTCTCTCGCAATTCCTCTAGGCTTCTCAACAATATTTTGCTCTATACTTCTGAGAAACTTTGCCCCACTCATAATGCTAACTTCCTCGGTCCTAGTAAACCATAACCGTTGTATATCTATAGCATAGTGCCGCATAATAGCGTTTACTAAATCACGTTCGCTAAACGCAATAGTTAACGATTGCATCGACTCAACCTGCTCGGCAAAATGTTCAGACATCGTCATTCCTGAGCTACTCGTATATACGGCATTAATCAATCGATACCTCACAGACTCCTGGATCTGTTCGGTCCAATACGTGCGTCTAAAATCAACTTCAAAATCAGCGAAAGTAGTCCAATCTTTTGAATATAATTCCATAACCTGTCGCGCGTGACCTGTAATGCACCCAAGCGCTATGTCGATCTCGCGATCAAATCCATTTACCGCCCTAATATACTTCTTTAACCGTTTTAAAAATGAAATAGGGTTCGTGAATGGTTTTCCATCGAAATTCGGTTTGCTAACCGACGGCTGTACCACATATAAGTTTCGAGTTTCAGAAGACGCTATGCTGTGACTCGCGGACTCATAACTAGACCCCTGTCTAACATCTCGATCACCCTCACTATTCGCCAACCCAACCGATGCGTGTGACGTAACACTCACGTTTTCGTTTGGTACCGGATTCACTTTCGAACTAATTTGTTGTAACTTTCCTTCGAACTCGCTGATTTTCTCCAAAATCAACTCTAAAGTCGAGCTACCTACGGTTCCCGTTTGCTCACTATCCTTTTCTGCACTGCCGCTTGGTAAGTCTATCGCTACCTGCTTCGCCTTACGTCCCTTTCTACCTGTCGACATATTTTATTTCGTCTTAAACCCCCTTTTACTTTACCGCCTAACTTCGCCAAGTGCTAAAATAAGCTGTTTATTACCGTGCCGCTTTCACGAAACTTGGACAAAACCTTTTAGATAATAGAACAATTCCGATACCAGATGTTTGGAAACGCTCGGGATGTGTCTTGTTTTATGTGAAGTCTCTGGGTTCAAAATAAATTCTAGGGAATAAAACAAGGGCAGAGAAATAAATCTAAGAAATAAGCAAAAGTAATATCTCCGATACTGCAATCTCCTCCTTAGAAACCTGTAAATTGCACATTTATAAGACATACTGCTTATTTCTGCTCCCTCTATACACGGAATAAATGTACAACATAATAATAACATGCACAGTGCTATTTCTGCTCCACCTATATATGGAATAATTTTATAACATAATAATAACATGCACAGTGTGTGTCTTAACTCCGTTTTTTCTTTAATGACTACACTCCTCATATACCTAGTCACGATTCCTACGTTGTGTTCTATTTTTATACTATTATAGATCTAGTCATACCGTTATTTCGAATACGTACATAGACCTCTGGTCAATCGGCAACAAATTCTGTGACCTAGGAGGGTCACAGATGTGACACAGGATGATACACGCATCCTGGTCACGGCACCAAATTCTGTGGTGGTACGGCTGTGATCGTCTAAGATTGATGATTTGTGATTAAGTATACTTGAAGAAAAGTTCATAAAAAACAATATTTCAGGAATAAGAGACACGTTGGTAGTTGGCATGTTATCTGTAACTTCGCGGATTTCCCAAAATGAACGGAGACGCATCGCTCACCTGGGCAATACATTTGCGGGTGGACAATTCAGGCTATCATTCCATTCTATCTGGATACGCGAGGCCCATTTGTATTGTATGGACCTACCTTTGTAGAACAGTGGAATAGCGTCACTTCGACACTCGGAAGTCCAGAAGGACTCAGTTAAAAGGTATAAGCTAACGATCAGTATAGAATGCATGATAAGCTGGTGAATGTATGAATGCCTTCTTTGGGCCATCGCAATCCGACCGATTCTCTCGAACACTGGGGAACCCTACACCCAGCACAGGGGTCTTTGAACATTGTTATTGGGGCACGGACCAGATCACCCTTTTGCGCTGCGAAGCGTGTATTGCCCTTGTCTTCGAGAGACGGGTTCTTTTGAGAGCCGTAGCTCGCCCCATTACCATGGTTTTATTGATATATTCATTTGTTATATTTGATATTTGGTTTGGCCAAACCAGATCGGGGCTGGTCCGTATTTAAGAGGGCGTGTAATTGTGGTGTAGGAGAATCGCCGCCGGTGCGCCACACTGGTAGCCATGTACTGATATTGTATCAATCTTTGACTATGAAAGTCAACAAGTTAATATTTAAAAGCCCACATCAACCTTAATGTCTCTCATTCCACAATATCGTGGTCACCCTAGCCATCTCCAGTAAAGTCTCTCCTTTACACAATACCCTATGGTCACCCTAGTGCCTGGCAACCGCTTAACAATAGGACACAAAAAAGGTTCTAATCCCCTTACCTGCGTCGAGTCGCTGCCCGTAGAATGTGTACAGATGCTTGACGAAACTGCGGCTTCTCTCGAAATATTTACTAGTGTTGAAATACCTAATTAAATGCCCTAATCAGTCCATCGTATTAAGCTAGATGAAGTCTAGCTTTCATAGGCTGCACAGTAATTCAGAGACTATAGGCTTAATCTTTGATTCTGAGATAGTCACGTAGCTCTTCGAACTAGACCTGTTTAGTTCACTATGAAAGGTATTTATCTGTTTAAATCAAAGTAGCTTACGGTAATTGTCCAAGTTGGAAACAATTAATTACTCACAACACAGAATTTCTCTCGTCTGGGAATCGAACCCGTCGAGAAACGTAGAAATATCATAGCTATATTTGACCTGACTTAATTTATAGTATCGGAGTATGTAATCAGCATGAAATAAAGTTATTGACCTTAGTCTGAACCTCCGTAATCTGTGGGAATCGAACCCATCTCGGAAGCTTAAATATTCCTATATCTACACCTAATAGTTATCTGAGCTTAGCTCTCTGAAATGAAATTCATGATCGTACATAGGTAACATGAGGGAATTTATAGACTATATTAATAAAAGAAGTGTTTATGGATAAAAGAATGAGATTTATTATCAGTTTCTTAAAGATTATTAGGAAAGAAACTGTTTGATCATTTAATTCATGTTTAAGGCGCTAAATTACCTTAAGCCATTAATAGAATAGAATAGAATTATTTGTTATTCAATTTAAATTTTTACAAGTACTTTTGAATAATTAATGAATCTACCACTGGTTCGGAATGCCATTCCAACCGAGAAGAGCCAGTAAGAAACTCGGCGGTTGCTCTTTTCAAAAACAGTTACAATACAGTAATTACTATGTTAAATATGTAGTATTTCCACTATGAGGAAAATTCAAGAATATATATACAGACTTACTTCTATCTTAAGATAGTCAGACATACTGAGTTGGTTATAATGCAAAATGCTAGCTAAACTGCCTCGAAGAGAAAAGACACACACACACCTTAATTTTACAGTAGGAACAAACATATATTTACATAATATTGTGCTAAGATTCACAGATAGTTAATTCAATTTAATTCAATCTTTCCCTTAGGATAAATAATTTTACATAATTGAACAGGTGGTCTACTGGTGTGCTAGATTATCGGCGGGTTTATGTCAGACTTTCTCCCTCTATTATCCACGCCACACTAGTCTGTAAAGTAGTATTAATAGGTACAAAATATAGACCACCCCTGTGAAAAGAATTACCCAATCTACTGGGGTCCATGTCATATTCCAATCTCTCTGTATTGTTCGACTCATAAGTTCCAGCGAACTGTCTGCGTCCATTACCAATAAGCCTTTGAGACCTAAGGCTCTCAATTAAAGTCTTACAATTAACTCGAGTCTCTGTGGATCTTAGCAGTCTATTAATTAATTACGAGATTGAATAGAGTACATTACCAATTTACTGCATCCGCCTCACTTATCACTGTAGCTTTTAATTTATTAATTTATATTCTCTACCCTGAGTAATTTTATTACAATTTCTTTCTTAAAAGGTTTACAAAAAAAATATTCTAACTTTTATTAAATTAGGGCTGCTGGCTTAGATATACGCGCACTGCCAATCAGCTTGTAAAGGACCCTCGAGTGAGCCACTGGACCGCCACCCGGAGACCTCAGAGATCAACTGACCACGTCTCTCACCAGCTCTGCGCTCGCGCCTTCCAATCCCTTCTCCAGACTTCAGCCTCTGTGGATTTAAAACACGCCCAAAGTCAACTGTACAAGATATAATTGGTCTAATTGTATCCGTCACCCGTTGTTCTCGACCAATCCTGTCGCATCACTCAATGTCACGCCTCCCAAACCGATCACGTCGTCAGTGCGTGCCTAGCCAAGTTTCTATTTTTTTGTCTGTTTCCATACATCTGGCATTTTTAATGTCCAAGCTTCGCACGGCTTGTAAAGGCCACAAAAAATATAGTTTACGATGCATTTCCTAGTTAAAATTTCTTATCGTGCCTTTACTCAGATTTCTCCTAATTTCTATAGTTTATTGCTTTCAAAGTGGTTTCGAAGTTTTGTGCCTTTTGTCTTATTTTGGCTTAATTGCCTTCCACATGCGCGCACACAATTTAACTTGTCTAAATTGTTAAATTTATAGGTCTAAATGTTTATTTTACGAGTCGCTTTTAATGTTAAGGTGTTGTTATGTTCGAAAAATTTATTTATGAGTCTATTCGGCGAAGAAAGAAAAAAATATACGTTGTAGGTATGGGCGGACCACCTCACATCGAACCATCCTTCCATCCATCCATCCTCACAAACTGGGTGCGAACCCAGGGGAATTATTTCCATGAACATTTCTAAAGGAAATATTTGATAATAATGCAATTAAATGCACACAAACCGTGTCGCCAAGTACGCACCCCCGAGTTCCAAATTCAATATAATTGCATATTGGCGGTTATTTATGGTTTATGTACAATTTTTATAGGCTCCTGTGTTTAACGGGTCTGCGGAGAACGATTATGGAAGTTATGATCTTTGTCAAACCCTCGGTTTTTCAGATCGAGGGGTGATCGAAAGCGATGTTCAATAAATAACATAGAGCTGATGATGCGCAGAAAGCTATTGACACTAAAGCCTTAAGCACTTAAGTCTGACGAATTTTGTGGTACATTGGCTCTATAGATATAATTGTCAAACTCCAAGTCAGCCTATAACATGTGTGTAATTCACTATACAGTATTACTGTCATATCATAGGTCTAGGTCAAATGCTATTAAATAATCTTCGCCTGACAATTTACCTTTTTACTAGTTTCGTAACCACTGTAGAAGGCCTAGCATGCACGTGCGAGAAAATTTTGTCTACCCCTTTTCTCATATTATATCTATATATCTATCGAAACTAACATGGTTGCACACCATGATTTATCTCGTTACGTCACAAGTAGAGACAAAATTATTTTCTCTGTTTTTCTCTACAAACTATAACATGGCGAGTGGCGACGTCATTTTCTCAAATTTTGGAGTTTAAAAGAGTAAACGAGAAATCTACATCAGTCTACATCGAAAATATCTCTCTATCTTTTCGCGAGATATCACTTCGTGTATGCTAGGCCTGCAAAAAAGGATTTTGAAACTAGATACTACAGTTTCGAAGTCCTCATTGGAAAACATTTTCATTCTTAGGTAATTATTAGAATGTCAAGTCGAGAAAAGTATTTTTTTTTCTAGTGATGATGTAGCTTTATATTTCTTCTTCTTCTTCGTGACACTCTTGGCAGAGTGGTCGTGGTCATCGCGAAGTAACGTCTTTAGCGGCAGATGTGATTCGCCTCACGAGCATTCGCCACTTCTCCCTGCTGGCCGACAGCCTGGTACACTCGTGCAATGGACCGCCCACAGCGGAATTAATTTGGTCGGTCCATCGCATGGGCGACCTTCCTCGCCCTCTGGTACCTATATACTTCTTCTTCTTCTTCTTTATCAACCGATAGACGTCCACTGCTGGACAAAGGTCTCTTGCATACCTATATACTGCAAAACACCAATTCATCAATTACTCAACACAATCCATTGTCGCTCGAAGTATTAGGGGTAATTTGATAATACATATAACCAATGATCCTGTAAGTGTTTTTACCTAGTAAAGTTAGTAATATTATTACCAAAAAGTATTGTCGAGAAGCAGTGATAGCTTAGTGCTTAGGACTGTGGTCTCCTATTCGGTGGGTCCCAGGTTCGATCTCGGGTACGCACTTCTGACTTTTCGGAGTCAAGTGCGTTTAAGCAATGAAATATCACTTGCTTCAACGGTGAAGGAAAACATCGTGAGGAAGCCTGCACACCTGAGAGTTCTTCATAATATTCTTGAAGGTGTGTTAAGTCCGCCAATTCGCATTGGGCCAGCGTGGTGGACTATGGCTTTTAACCCTTCACTGAGGAAAAACCTGCGCTTAGGGGTGAGCCGTTGATGGGTTGCTGATGATAATGATGATTGTCGAGAAAAGTGTTGTAGGAAATCATTATCACAAGTTAATCCGAGATTTTTAAGGAATTATTAGGTAAAATTCAGTAATACCAGCTCTATATAGCTCCCACTGTCATCGTTAGCCACCCTTGTTGCACTGCATTCTGTCATAAGTGCTAAGCACCAGCAGAAATATGGGATTATTTATATTAAATTACAGGCGTCTTTTCCCCCACGTGCCTGTAATCTTCATAAGACATATTATTATTGTGTGTGTAAGCAATATGGAGCATGATCCAGTAGTGTAGTGGTGACGTAATGGCCGTCAAAGAATAAGTAAAATACATAAATGCAAAATAAAATCTATAAGTTTAGAGTTCATTTTTACTAATCTAAGGCCCGCTTGCAGAAACGCCGGGTTATTCTTTTAACCCAGAGTTAGCTCCTGCTTTGACAGATTTCGTATAAAGCTTCTGTCAAAATTACAAATTTATTCCTGGGTTAAACCTAACCCGGCGTCTCTGCAAGCGGGCCTAAATATACTAAAAGGAAAAGGTGACTGACTGACTGAATGATTGACTGACTAATCTATCAACGCATAGCTCAAACCACTGGACAGATAAGACTGTTTGGCATACCTACAGATAGCTATTGTGACGTAGGCATCCGCTAAGAAAGGCTTCTTAAAAATTCTACCCTTAAGGGGGTGAAATAGAGGTTTGAAAAATCGAACTTAACGTGAGCGAAGCCGCGGGCAAAAGCTAGTATGTATTATTATAAATGCTAAAGTGTGTTTTTTGTCTTTTGTCCTTCAATCACGCTGCTAAGAAACAACAGATCAACGTCAATAGTTCTATGAGTTGTTTTGAAAAGAGCAACTGCTGAGTTTCTTGCCGGCTCTTCTCAGCAGAATCCGCTTTCCGAACCGGTGGTAGAGTCATGACTTGTCATAAGAGCCACAGGTTGACCTACGTGAAATAAATAATTTTGAATTTGAATTTATGGGTAAAGTTGAGGACTTGGAACGTGAGTCGTGACGTATGATACCTTTTATGTCGAAAAAAACAGCGGGCTCCTGGGGGTTTTTTAAAAACCTTACACGGACGAAGTAGTGGGCAAGTATTTTCGAAGAGTACACGTGGGACCAAGGTGACAGATAGCTTGATTAAGTTGGGGAAAAAGTAGTAAAATATGCATCAGTTGTCTTCTATGAAGAAACGTTAAATCGAGAAACCAAGAAAGTGGAATTTTATCTCTATCGACATCTGTAACAGTGATCGTCTAAGTTTTCACATAAATTACTCGCGATAAGCGGAAATATTGTGTTCGAAGGCATATTTTCCGAGTGCTGTCTAGATAATAAGTTTCGCCAAACAATAGCGTCCGCGGAACTCCATTAGGGGTACGCGAAACTCCACACTTGTATGACGGAGAGTTTATTCCGTTCTGTAAGTATATTGCAAAGAGTATACTCAGTTAAGGATTACAAGATACAGTTATAACACTGTCATAAGGAAGAAAATTCCCAGATCCTGGCGTCAGAGCCCCTTCTCAACATCATAATACAAGTGGTTCGTCCCGAACTGAGACCTAGGGTACCGGAATCCCTTAATTATTAAACTACACTATAATAATAATAATACTACAACTTAATACCACATAGAAAATTTAGTTGAAAATGTAAATATTACTTAATTACTAAGGTTAATAATAGACACCGGTTTCTTGATTGTCTTGCTTTCCAGCATAGGCCTCCTCAAGTGTTCTCCACAACGATCTATCCTTAGCTTTTCTCATCCAACACGTTCCCGCTCCCTTTTTTATATCATCTTCCCATCTACAATATTGTCTACCTTTACTTCTCTTTCTATATCTAGGGCGCCATTCCGTATATAATTATAAAATACCGAATAAAACAACTAAAATGGAAATGGTCAGGACATCTTATAAGAAGTAAAATAGAAAAATGGGCCAAAGAAGTGACGGAATGGTGCAAACTACACTACACTACTATAACTTTTACTACTACTATAACATGGTAAACTACACTACACTACTATAACTTTTTAAGCAATATTCGACTGAAGGCCATCGGTTTAGAAGGACATATTGTTTAAATTTCAAGTAATTACGTTCAGTAATTCAGAAGTTATAACGCTCTGACAGACGGACGGACGGGCGGACGGACAAGTAGACTCAGAGACCTTCGCTTCGCTCGGTCAATTTTACGCCTGTGATCATTATTATTCTGTGAGCTTTGTTAAACATACCTATAATATCTTCTCTTAGGCGCGCTTGCAGAAACGCCGAGTTATCCTTTTAACCCAGAGTTAGCAGCTAACTTGCTTATAGAAGTCAAAACTAATTTGTTTCATCACTTTTTATCGTTTTTACAAGCTTTTATTTAGCTTGACCAGTTTATTTATTTATTTGTTTGTTTGGGTCAAATTTTGCAAGATTTGTTAGACCCACTTCCCGGTTTCTGATAGAGCTGAAATTTTGCATTTATGTGTAAATCGGATGACAATGCAATATTATTGTGACATGGAGCTGATCTGATGATGGAGACGGAAGATGGCTATTGGAACTCTGTAATAAAACGACGTAACCCCATCGAGTTTGGGCTCGTTTGATTCGTCATAATAAGTACTCTGATCCTGGATGATATCCAGAGTCTAATGATGTAGCTACTAAAAGCTTGCATTTAAAAATAAAAAAAATAATTTACATTTTTAATGTACTCTAACTAGTTATGATAATTCCTCTAGCCACTGCTGTCGATTTTGGTATTGCTTTATTGTTAGATGACGTCGTCAGGTTCCCACAGAGTTATTTACTCGCAGACTGGGCACCCGTCAACGCGGCACATAAATCAGCCGCCCGGTCCATTTGCGCGTGAAATACGGTTACATACTACATGTCTATACTGTCTGAACGTAGCGAAATCCTATATTTATAAACGTTTAGATCTCTATTGAAGAAATGAACTATTTTAGGGATAACAGACAGACTTTGATTAGTTAAATTCTTGTTTCATTGATTTTCGGAGTGCTACTAACCCCTGCAGGGGTACTCCGTGTACTCCATGTAGTACAACTACATGTCATCATCATCATTAACAACCCATCAACGGCTCACTACTGAGCGCAGGTCTCCTTTCAGAGAAGAGTTATAGGCCATAGTCCACCACCCTGGCCCAATGCGAATTGGCGGACTTCACACATCTTCGAGTAGGTACATTATGAAGAACTCTCAGATGTGCAGGTAACCTCACGATGTTTTCCTTCACCGTTGAAACAAGTGATATTTAATTGCTTAAACGCACTTGACTCCGAAAAGTCAGAGATGCGTACCTGGGATCGAACCTGCAACCCTCCGACTAGGAGACCACAGTCCTAACCACTAGGCTATCACTGGTTGCTTTGCAACTACATGTAGTTTATCGGAAACGGAAATTTTTCAATCATTAAATATTAAATAAACTTTACTGTTGAATAAAGTTGTCATTTTGACTAATTTGTATAAACAAATGCTGAATCAAAATTCCTCTCTGGAGCATCACACAATCTTTGAAAAATCAGTGCAGTGAGTACATGACAAGCAAATAGAAGCATTATCGTGTTAGCAACACTATTTTGCAGGTATTCATCTAGAAACAAATAACTGAAGAGTTTTACTTAAGCTACAAGTTTTTATACCAAGAAAAGTTTGCTTCAATATAAAAAGTAATATTTTTTTCATTAAAAAAAACCAACGTTTAATTTCTATAACCCCAATGATATTAGAAAAATTACGTTGGTATTAAAACTTTTTTATTTGTATTGAAAGTCTATTCAAGCGTCCATACGAACGGAAGGCTCTTAAGTAATGTTATTCGGAGTAAAGAAGATTGTTTTGTCGGAAACTTATAGCATGCTTAGTGTGAAATAGCTGTTGTACGAGTGTGTAGCTCTACAACAAACAGCGCTATAATAAAGCGCGACAAGTGAAAAACTACAGCGTTTCCCTTGTTAAAGCGATCCATAACTCTGCCGCGGTCGGGTTTGCATTTCCGCGCGCCAGAGACGGGGCCGTGTCTGTGAGATTTATACGCCTCTCGCGGAAATTGACCGCCGCCTCTCGCGCCGCGCGGTGTCTAATAATAAATAACGCTTTTGGTTTCAGACTGTGAGTAGGTGTTGATAAGTAAGACGTACTTCTTAATGTCCCATTGAAAAACTACCAGTGGTGGAATCACTTGAAGATTTAAAAGCACAATACAAATATAAAATAATTTGCAGTCATAGGAACTGCCGATAGACGTGAAAACTAGATTTGCTTATAATTAAAAACAAAAATAAAATAAATAAATATAAAAATAAAATCAATCAATCAATCAATCAATAGCCTATAACAGTCCACTGCTGGACTAAAGGCCTCTCCCAAGGGGAGGGTTTGCCCATAATCACCACGCGGGGCAGACGGGTTGGTGATCGCAGTAGATGGTAGTAGTAGCACAGAGGACGCTGCTGCCCGTTCTCCGCTATACTCCCTTAGTCGCCTCGTACGACACCCGCGGGAAGAGGAGGGGTGGTGACAACTGTATTCTGATCTGCCGTCACCACACGGCAAAAATAAAAATAAAATAAAAAAATAAAAAAGCGCACTGTCACGTTTCGTGAGTGAGTTTCGAACCTGCGACATCATACATTAAACGGTAAGGAAGGCAGCTGCTTGCCGACTGCGCTGTACAAGGTTGCTGGAGAGCCTCTAAAATGTTGAACGCTTACAGAAATCTCCAGGTGACGGTGACGATTTCGCGAAATCAAAAAACATAAAAGTGCTCAAGTGATTTGGCCAGATGGATTTCATTAAATTAAATTCGTTTCCAAATATTCCAATTTTAAAAAGAACTAGGGACTACACACTGCGGACTTCGACACCACAGTCTTGCGCTGTTTGTATGCAACCGCTCACAATTTTTCACATACCTTGGGCCCCGAATACTCACTTATTACATTTTTGTACAGTTATTAATTAATAAGTATGTAGCGTATCAAGACATACGGAAGTGTGCGTATTCACGCATTTAGTGTTTATATATATATATATATATATATATATATATATATATATATATATATATAGCGTACTAGCCCTCATATTCCATCATTTTGATTTTTGAACATCAAAATAGTATAGCACGAAACCGGATAAAATAACAAATGAAACTAACGCACACACCCAAAAATGTGGAGAAGCGGAAATAAAAATAGAAAAAAAGAAGGGAATAATTCACCCAATTCTCCTCTCAACGTCGAGTTTATATCAAATGGGTCTCATTCCGACCGAGTCGCCGACCGACGTTGACAAACCTCGCCGAATGAAAAAGATGTATTTTCCTCCGATAAAATTCGGTGTGACGGCCGACAATAAATTCCGTAGCTGATTCCCGCTCGGCTGAATCGTTTAACTTCGAGTTAGAGTCGTCGAGATTTATTCCTTGGGAGAATATTTTGTGCTCCGATGTGTCGCGAGCTCCACGAATCCCTCTCTCTATTTACATCTATTCGTATTACTGCTTGAGATTTGGTTCGCAGGAATTTGATCTCTGATTTATGAGTCCTCTTCCGCACAGTCGGGTACATTTCGTTTGTGCGAAAACAACTACGAGTCAATAGGATATTCAATTAGATTTATATAATTATTCAATTCAATATATTTATTTAATAAATTAATAAGTAATATAATTTAATATATAGTAAATTATTTTTAAACAACCGACTTCAAACTCCCGCTTTTCTACATTACACACACACTATACAAAGTATAAATTTACTGTTGATATTTTAAAAACCGCCCGACCGATTTCGATAAAATTTATATGGGGCTACCTGGGGAATATACCCTTTCAAAAAAAAAAAGAATTTCCCAAATTGGTTCAGGCGTCTTCGAGTAATCGGTGGACATACATAAAAAAAAAGATTCCGACGAATTGATAACCTCCTCCTTTTTTGAAGTCGATAGAAAAATAAATTAAATAAAAAATAATCTGAAGTCAGGTTTCGAACCCCCCAACCGATAGTTTCACTCCTTCGGTTAGCCACACACACACACACAAAGGTCGTGACGGAAAAATTCTTACACTTTTTTTCGCCTAGCCTCTATCCGCCAAGCACGTACCGTCCGATAAGGAATTTCGTTCCAATAACCCATTGTTGATCATGATGATGATATTTTCATATAGGCAAATGACTGCATTTATACTACAAGTTCACTGCAAGATTAAAAGAAAATCAGCATTGGCCCTCTCTTGGTGAACGCTCATTCAACTTGCAACCATAAAACATAGTATTACCTTGCATGCAACACTGGAGCATGACAAAGTAGCAGACGTATTTTAGCAATAAACGAATAAATATAAACAACAGATATTACGTTGACGCCATAGAAAATCGATCCCCCAATCTACGAATACAAGGGTGTGAATTTCACATAAATAACGTCGCAAGAAACTTAACGGCAAATTAAACCACAATTTGGCGTCTCAGCAAGGGTGAATAAATTGTGACAATATGCCCAGCATCCTAAACCGAAAATGATTGCTTACCAATGGAAAAAGTGTGTTTGTTTTGCATAGTGAAATATTAACGCAAATCAGAGGTTTCCACAAACTAATCAGAATCAGCGCTGGAATAGGTGTTAGCCGAAGAATAGGTAGATACTATAAATGCGAATGTGTATTCGTTTGTTGGTTATTCCTTCAATGAGGCAACAAAGGAGCAACGGATTGACGTGATTTCTTGTATAGGTATAGCTGAAAACCTGAAGAGTTTACTTTTTATTTCGGAAAAACAGGGGGTTCACGCGTAAAACCTAGTGATATTATAGTGATAAATATTATAAACAACAGATAGTCATGAAAAATATATCGGTTTTGACTAAATAACTAGCTGATGCCCGCGACTTCGTCCGCGTGGATTTAGTTTTTAAAATCTCGCGGGAACTCTGATTTTCCGGGATGCCTTTGTCACCCTCCAGGTTCTCAACTATACCTTTCCAAAAAATCATGTCGCTCCGAAGCTTTGTTGTAGCGTGATTGACGGACAAACCAACAAACAAACACACTTTGGCATTTATATTATGTTCAATAAGGAAGAATTACGTAGTAGTAATTCTTCCTAGATGATAGTTAGATATATTCCCTCCGGGACTTTTTTGTAGAGAATAATGAGTACTTAAATCATGTTCTACATAATTTTTATGTATCATCAATAGTTTTCTCAGCTCACGCCAAATAATGCATTTATAGGCAAAATTTTGCTACTTTGGGTTAAATTGTTGCATTTTTCTTAAAGATCTATAATTTTTTTGAAAATAAATTATAGCCTATGTTACTTCCTGATAAATTAGGTTTCTATTGGTGAAAAAATGGTTAAAATCGGTCCAGTTGTCACAGAGCTTATTCGGTACAAACAAACAAACAAACAAACAAAAAATCTTTCCTTTTTATCATATTATTATTATATTAGTATTAGTATTAGTATTAGTATAGAAGAAAGAGCTTAGATAAATAAGCCTTAGAGCAGTATAAGAGTGGCATAAAGCGACTAAACCAGTTTTGGTGCCGCGCTTTAGAGAAAACATATATTCAACAGTGGAAACTTCATCAGGACGTACGACCAGTAAATGATTATTAAACGGGGCTCGCAACTTTGCTTTAGAACATCTGTACCTACTTTGTTCCTCATTCGATCTTCTTATATATATCGTCTCGCGATCACGTGCCAATTTTATAGCCCACCACTCGTAAATTGAAATTGTGGGTCGCACACGACATTGTATCGGCTATTATTAAGTATCCAATGTGCTCCCGAAATTTTTATTGTCGACTCCCCAAAATAGAAAATAGAATGTAGATTGAATTTTTGTAGTAAGTCGTAAAACTGGGGAAACTAATTTAATTGAGCCGTAGCAGTGAAAACTTAGAAGTGAAACGGGAAAACTCCAGTTTTTTAAATCATCCAAAGCACCCGGTTATAGTTCAGAATCTTGATCACTCTGACCTATAACTGGGTGATTTAGATACCGGGTGATAGACCGGGCGGATAGGTAAAGTTTAATTAGAAGTAGGTACTCCACAAGAAAAGGCACGCATCTCTATTCTCTGACTTATTGGATCAAGGTATTTGCGTTTTAAGCAATTCGATATTAATTAGTTTCTTTAACGGTGAAGTGACAAAACCTGTATGCCTGGGTGCTCTTCATATTGTTTTCAAAGGTGTGTAAAGTCTGCGAATCTAAACTTAGCCAGCGTGGTGGACTATCGTCTAAATCAACTCGGAGACTAATTGGGCGGTAGGTCGACTACGATGGGTTGAAATCTTAGGTTGAGATGTATGAAAAGTTAACTTCCGATCAGTCGAGACAAACATAGGCAACAGACAACTTTGCAAATAGTCTATTTACTAGCAAAGAGCTGAGCTTTGTGAGGGCTCGCGTAGTTTTTCTAACGGGTAATAAGTTCTATTGCAGCGATGTTAACTCTTTGGTTTTCTAACAGATGGCGTTAGGAGTACAATAACATCCTATCCAAATGATACAAAATTGTTAATGTTCATTTTTTTAATGGTTATAAAATTATATTTTTTTCGACAGATAACACATCTGGATATGAAGTTAAATTACTATGTTAAAGCACAAATCTATAGGCGTGATAGTTTTCAGTAAAGTGTACCACAAAAATGCTCAGGTTGTGGGATAGTGTTAGGGCTTGCTACGCTCACCCTAATTAATTTTAAATAATTTAATTAATTTATTTCGAACAATACCTCATTTCTTATACCTTTATTGTCGTATCCATTCTACTCGTAATTACGCAATTATTATGATCAGCCATTCGACTTGAAATATCGTAAATTCCCTCCGTCATAACTCAAAACATTCGAGGGTCAGCACCCCCAGGGTGTTTATAATATTTCTTCAATAGCGCAAATTACATCCCTAACCTCCGGATACAATTCGTTGTACACTCCAGCCTTATAGAGTAGACAAATATAAGTAGATGCCACATAAATTGATTCTTTTTTATCAAACTGGTTACTTAGACCTTCATAAAATATTGAGAATGAATAAATGGGTGAATTTGAATTTTCTCGTACACTACAGAGCAAACAAGAGGTACCGAAAGAATTAGAGCCAAACTGATAACAGCGTCATGTCATTGTCGTCTGCGTAAAGTATAGACAATACTTTGTGAGTGTACACTGATATTATATATTTTGATTTTGAAGGAATTATGAGATTTGCGATTTTAAATTGTTTAAAAAATGTGTAAAATACATTTATCAAGTTGAGATGGTTAGTGAATTTCTTAATCAGAAAATTGCCATGAAATCCACGAAAATGAAAAATCCACGTAAACTTAAAACGCTACGAAGTGCTACGCAATGGTGCTACGACAGTCAACAGGCCAGTGTGGTTAGCCCAAGTTTTAATTTGTTTGATAGTAATAGTTAACTATGACACTAGCATCAAAGTAAAATGAACCATAAAAGTGTCGATTTAGAGCCACAAATTCAATACGGACGATTTTAATTTGGAGCGTTTTCGTTACGTAAACGTACAAGAATACATACACGAAATTGAGATGTAATTCACTACTGTTATGGTTTATTTTGCTTTGAAGGTAATGTCATAGTTACATACGCTGGAAGAAGATATCAAGCAAATAAACCAAGTCATAATAATATTATGTTAAATGCTTGCTTGCTAGCTGATTGCAATAATCATACTTGAACCAAGATTAAAAATTAACTTTAATGCAAATCTTTCCTGAGTAAAGTCCCTGAGTAAAATTTTTTGTAATGTGCATAAACATCGTTGTACTTATTTATGCTAGATGTGTCCCGCGACTTCGTCCGCGTGGATTAAGGAGTTTTAATTTCCGTGGGAACTCTGTAATTTTTCGGGATAAAAAGTAGCCTTAGTGTTAAACCTAGGTATGAGCTATCTCCATTAGAAATTTCAACCAAATCGTTTAATTCGTTGTGGAGTTATAGAATAACTAACATCCATCCAAACATCCATCCAAAAATCCATCCATCCATACGCCATCCTCACAAACTTTCGCATTTAACATATAAGTAGGATGTAATAAATACGAAGGGTAAATATTACAGTCTATTATGGTTTTTTAATCTATGACATGACCTTCGAATTATAGGCTAGAAGACGGAGTGTGAAAACAGGCAGATGTTGTTAACGCAATTTAGATAATCGTTTGTGTAAATAAATGGTCTCAACTCGATTAGGGCCACTATTGGTTGCAGAGGGATCAGTTGTGTGAGAGCCGGCCTTCTTGAGAACATCTGGTGTAGTTTATTTCATAAGTTATTTCGTACGCTCATAAGGTCGTGCTTAGCGTGAAAAGGCGTGAAACCATTACGTTGTTATGTACTTATTTGAGTATTATGTTCCTTTGGTATATACTGTATGAATCGTTAGTATGATTGATCCTCTTAGGGTAAAATCTATAGATGGCACTCTACTCAGCTCAGACTCAAGATTGAGTTAAAACGAGACAGATTTATGTCAGGACATATCTGTGTCTCATTTTAACTCAATCTTGAGTCTTGAGCAGAGCCAGAGTACTGTTAGGGGGTCCGCCTCGACAGTCTTTTAAAAAAAAACCACATAAAATTTCCACTGAATTTAATGCACTCGGAACTAGCGCGATTACTACAAATTCACGGAGGTTTAGGCTATGACTGACTGGCCGCATGGTTAGCAACTGGTTTTATGGAAAATAAAAGTGCCGATGCAGAGAATTAGTACATATTACAATAATTATTTATAACAGTACGATCTATAAATATCAGCCTTAGTGCAGAATGAACGCTGTATTGTATTTTTTTTGATATTGTATTATTTTGTTTTGAAAAGAGCAACTGCTGAGATTCTTACCGGCTCTTCTCAGCAGAATCAGCTTTCCAAACCGGTGCGGTGGTAGAATCACGACTTGTCATAAGTTCCAAAATTTGGCCTAGGTACATGAAATAAATTATTTTGAATTTGTAGTCTAAGGTTCTAGGTAAAAACTTAGTAAACGGATCCAAATGCAAGAGTGCTAAAATGCGGTTTGGTTGCAGTTCTATTGCCTTTGCATACATCGCCCGTTGTAAACCGTCTGCAGGCCAACTGCACTGCACGTGCAATGTGCAGTCGAATGGCAGCTGAAAAGCGGTTAGGTAAAACTTTCTTTCGAAACTTTGATTTCATGCGCATGGAGATAGGTTTTTGAAAATCCTAGCCCATAGATGAAAAGCCTAGCCTATGTCACTCTCCGGGTCCTGATTTATTTCCCCGTTGGCCCGTTGCTGCTTGATTGAAGGATAAACATCCGAAGAAATACACTTGCATTTGTAATAATTCTAGTTCATGCCCGCGACTTCATCCGTGCGCATTAATTGTTTTTTCTGAGCTAAAATAATGTGCTTTTCTGACGCATAAGTTATTACATTGTGAAGTTCCATCAAAATTCGTCCAGTAGTTTTGCCTGAAAGAGTAACAAACATCCATCATAATTTCGCATTTATATTTGTAGAATAAATAAGTAGGGATTTTGAAGGTCATAAAATCGCAAGAATAATTTTTCTTCTCATCGATCCGTCTCAGTAAAACTTACTTAAGTATACACAATTCGACTTAATGAGCTTCTCGGAAGTAAAGAAGGAGTTTCATTCATCACTCTTCTAGCAATCTATTAGAGAGCGATAACGTGGGCCGCGTTAAAATAAATTGATTTTATTCAAATTTCTATTAAGGCACTCTCTCTGTGTTCTTGAGATTGCTGGCTCGCTCTTGTTACTTCTGACCAGAGAGGCAATAGTTTTGGATACGGCAATTGACGCGTTTTCAACAAAGTGTATGCCAACAAAGCTTATTGAGTAGCTAAGCTGAAGTTGAAGTGGGCGGGGGTTTAATGTTCGGAGAATTGGATGGTTGTTGGGGTCCCTAGGTGCTTGAATGGCGACCTCGCACTTTTAAGTGCAGGGTTGGCAGACCCCCTGCTATGTGGACCGACGACATCAGATGAGTCACATGGTCACAAGACCGACAAAGGTGGAAGTCTATGCAAGGAGCTATATGTCCAGGAGTCGACGTTTAATTGTTGATAAAGGATATAACACACTGGTTTAGCAAGTGATGGAGGGACCTATTATGCTCAAGGTACTGCTGGGTGATCAAATCAGAAATAAGGTGATCCTTAGGCTCAAAATAGCTCATCGAGTCTTTGGGACCCCAAGGTTTTGGAGTGGCAAGTTCGCAACAAAAAGCGCAGCATTTGCAGACCTCCGACTGGGTGGACCAACAACATCCGATGAATCAACAAGTAGTCACTGGATTAAGGGGTCGCAAGATCTATGTTCAGAAGATTTATGTTCAGCTATGGACCTCTTTCGGTCGATAGAGAAGAAGGTATATCACAATAATGTTCATAGTAATTTTTTTGCGTCGGGGCAAATTGCCGCCTTCACATTTTGAAACCCATTATTTTCTGAGATCGCGGCAGTTCCAACTGAAAGCTTGTAATTGAAAAGTTTTCTAGCGCAGAGATGTAAAGTGATTTATAAGACAGAACGTCCTGACGGCCTTTTTTCATTCCTTTTCGAATCTCGTTACAATACCGCCGCCTAGTGGGCAAAGTTTGCTGAATCGCTGTAAGTTTGCTTAATTCTTTCAATTTGTGCGATTATGATTGATGTGTCAACTTTTTATTTTAGACTGTAAGATTAAATATACGACCAAAATGCGCGCCATGGCACACTCACATTAGTTATTGTTAGCTATTTCAAATGACTGTTCGTTGCCTTTAAAACGACATATGTACATTTATTACATATATTTTTGTCTATGTACATTTTTTGACAACCCGCAAAATTGTACGCGTTCTATATTAAATTTTGTTAGTCTTTGTTCTTTTACTTTCGCCTGCCATCTTCCAACGATCAGTAATTGTACAGATCAGTGATTGTTAATATGTTGATCAGTGATCAGTGATTATCATTAAATTGTTGTTGTGTTTTTTTTAATTTGCCATCCGCGCGTCAACCTAGGATCTTCTATAAGTTGAAGTGTAACAATGTAATCTATTAGGTATAATAACAACATCTATAATACTCAAAAAGTTTACACAAAAAGCTAATAATAAATATACCTATTGAAAGTAAACGCATGAAGCTCTCAAGCAAAACTTGAATATGTCACGGTTTCCGAAGAAAATTCGCAACAATTTATCCGCTCTTGCGTACGTACCTCAGTTGGCCTACGCTACATTCACCTACGCTTATTTATGAAGCAACTTGACCCACTTCAGTGCTCTATATTTTTTCCCCGGAACACAGTCGTACGCACGTAGCAACCTCATTTCTGCTTATTGTGTTATAGTAGCTATTGAGCAGCTGATGCGCGAAACGTAGGTTTTAAACAAAATTTGCCTACAGTATAATAACTACATTGATACCTTATAAGAAGACTATTACATTTCGGATACCTCTCTCTCACACATTCTAATATTTTCAATTATTGTAAAAATTTCACATACTTTTGACAAAATGTGGTCAATCTTCGAAAATTAAATAACGAATATTTTTGATATAGTTTTATCATGTTAAACCTATATTTTGATAGAGAAAAAGGATGAATACTACTATTAACTTATATCGCTCTTATTTCCTATGAAAAACTAGGTATGTGATAATGAAAATATGCCTAAAATATCCGTTACTAGCTCAGTGAGTCGCAAGTCTGGAGTGGAAATGGGCGGGGCACATAGTTCGAAGAGCTAATGGTCGTTGGGGTCCCAAGGTGCTGGAGTGGTGACCCCGCACCGGGAAGCGCAGTGTTGGCGGTCTGCCTTCTAGGTGGATCGACGACGACATCAAACGAGTCGCAGAGAGCCGCTGGATTCAGGCGGCTTAAGATCGAGACCTGTGGAAGTCCATGTAATAATAATAATAATAACCTGGCAACCCTGAATGTCAGCATACATCATATTTTTTCACCGTTACATTTTTGCCGAAATAAATATTATAAAACGGATTTCAACAGAATTTTAGATTTAATTCAATAAATTTACCGTAGTAAAAACTAATAAGAACAACAAACCATGAAAGAACAAATAAAGAAAATCAAAACAGTCCGAAATATAACTGACACAACCTGTCAATAGATGCCGGATAGAATACAAAAGAAATTATTAGACGAATTAATAATGTAGAATGCTGACACGATCCAGAGCACGGAACGCACAAACACCACCCCCGGACTCGTCGCTCAGTTCCGCCTCGCAGCCACCCGGGACCACGCCCAATGCTGCAGTTGCGTCGAGTTCGAGCGACGAGTTTTTCTCCCCGCCGACGTCGCCACCACCAGTACATCGTCGTGGGAGAGGCCGGCCGCCGACTTGCTTGGGATCCCGAGGCCCACCGGCTTCTGATAGGGTCCCCGCTTCCGGCGGTAGTGTGTCGCGCATGAGGTGGACAACATCAATTAATGAAAATGTCATGCGCGCATACTTAGGGGCTACTGAGGGTGGAACCAACATGACCGCGTACCGTGCTAGGATGCATGCTTTGTTTCAGGTCCTTGAACCAGCTCTCAATGTGTCGGCTCAGCGACTGTCGGACCAGGTGCGGGTTATTCAGCGTAATCACATGCTGGACAACGCCGTGCTTGATCGGCTTCGCTCTGAACTCCAATGTAACCGCGCTACCCCCCCCTCACCGCAAGCTCCAGCACAATCGCAAACTGCTCATGCGATTTCGCTGCAGCCCACTCAGGCTGATGAGGGACAGGATAGCGGGGCTGCACATGTAAGTACCCAGTGTAGTGAACAATTGAGGAGTGCTTTGGAGAGTGCTATTCGGGAATATAGATCTTCACCACCCGAGTTTAGACCGCGGTTACCTCGGTTGCCCATGAAAAATAAGAACAAAGCGCTAATGGGTGCCCTGGATTCACTGCTGCCGAGTTATTTTGACAGCAGCGAAGACCTTTCCGACACACATTCGATTCTGTACTGCGCGGCTGTTGCGGCATGTCGTGTTGCTAATGTAAAGTTAATTAATAATGATACAGCAACACGACCGAAGCCTACCGCACCAGCCTGGCAGTGCAGGATCGAACGTCGTATTGATGGGGCTAGGGCACTCATTGGCAAACTACTCTGCTTCAGGGAGGGCAACACTCGCCCTAGAGTCATGCGCTTTGTGAGGCGCGCTTTCTTAGGGACTGATATCAGCCCTCAAGATTATATGGCGCGCGTCACCGAGCGCATTGACTTCCTGAAACAGAAGGTCTCGGCATGGGCTAGCCGTATTCGCAGATACAAGTGCCGGGTCGAGAGATATACCCTGAATCGCACTTTCCAAAGCGATCAAAGGCGGGTATACCGAGGTTGGGAACACCCTGACCAAGGTGTCACCGATGCGCGCCTACCGGATGATGAAGCCATGACATCATTCTGGCGCAACATCTGGTCGGCGCCTGTCGCTCACACTGAGGGTGATTGGACGTGGGATGTAGAAAGAGCGTGCGATCAAATTCCAGAAATGGACCTAGTTACTATAACCCCTGAAGACGTGGCCACTGCAGCCCGTCACCTGCCCAATTGGAAATCCCCTGGGCCGGACGGGCTGCACAACTTTTGGATAAAGTGGCTACGCAGCTCGCACGCTCGTTTGGCATCCCAATTCCAATCATCTCTAGAGTCAGAGTCGCTACCCCAGTTTCTGACAACAGGTATTACCCTCCTGCTCCATAAATCAGGTAGTACCACGGAGCCCAAAAATTATAGGCCGATTACGTGCCTACCAACACTGTATAAACTTCTTACATCCATTCTGAGAACGAAAATTAACGATCACATCGATACAAAATCCATCATGTCTAATTCTCAGAACGGATGTAGGAATGGCTCCCGTGGTACTAAGGAGCTTCTCCTCATTGATATGGCCATTTGTCAACAGGTTCGGCGCTCCCGAAAGGATCTGTCGACATGTTGGATAGACTATAAGAAGGCCTACGACTCTGTGCCCCATACATGGCTCATGAAGGTGCTGGAACTGTACAAAGTAAACACAGTACTACGCGCCTTCCTACAGACGTGTATGGGGCAGTGGAGGACGGTCCTTCACTATCCAGGGTGTCGCCGGACCCTGGGGAGCGCGGAGCCTATAAGGATTGAGCGAGGCATATTCCAGGGCGATAGCCTCAGTCCTTTGTGGTTTTGCCTGGCTCTGAATCCTCTGAGTACTCTCTTGGAGAATTCAGGGCTAGGTTACCGGTTGAGGAGAGGTGGTCAGGTTATATCACACCTCCTTTACATGGATGACCTAAAACTCATTGCCCCCAACAAATCACATCTACTAGAGTTACTAAAGGTAACTAAAGCCTTTAGTGATTCCATTAGGATGGAATTTGGTGTGGACAAATGTGCGGTCATGCATGTAAAGCGAGGGAGGATTGTGGAATCTGAGGGTGTTGAGCTCTCGGATTCCATATACCTCAGATCGCTCTCCCCAACTGAAACCTACAAATACCTGGGCATGGCGGAGGCGTTAGGTATCAGAGAGGCCGACATGAGGCAGTCGGTGAGGGAGCGTTTCCTTGGCCGTCTGAACAAAGTGCTGAAAAGCCTTTTGTCGGGCGGCAATAAGGTGTGCGCCTTCAACGGTTGGGTCATGCCGGTCTTGATGTATTCCTTCGGCATACTCAGGTGGACTCAGACTGAGCTTGACGCCCTGGACAGACAAGTTCGTGCGCTGCTGACCGCATATCGGATGCATCACCCGCGCTCCTCGGTGATGAGGCTGTACATCCCGCGGAAGTGTGGGGGAAGAGGCCTTTTGAATGCCAAAACCCTCCACAACCGCGAGGTGTGCAGTCTCAGGGAGTACTTTCTCCACGCCGAGACGGAGATGCACCGCGATGTGGTCGCAGTGGACAGGGGTCTGACGCCGCTCTCCTTGGCTAAAGAGAACTGGCGCATACCTGTGGTGCTCAGTACCAATGACCGCAGGGTTGTATGGCAAGGTAAGGAGCTTCACGGACGCTTTTATCGGGCCCTCCACGGGCCTGATGTTGACTTTGAAGCGTCCGTGGCCTGGCTGCGCTTTGGTGACCTCTTTGGGGAAACCGAAGGGTTTGTGTGTGCAATTATGGACGAGGTCATGATGACGAACAATTACAGAAAATACATAGTGAAGGATGGAACGGTAGACATATGTCGGGCATGTCGCCGACCTGGAGAAACTATCCGTCACATTGTTTCTGGTTGTTCTCATCTAGCTAACGGCGAATACTTACACAGACATAACCAAGTGGCCAGGATTATCCACCAGCAACTTGCCTTGAAATACAATCTTGTGGAATCGGAGGTACCGTACTACAAGTATGTGCCCGACCCAGTTCTTGAAAATGGTCATATCACACTGTACTGGGATCGATCTATCATTACAGACAGGACTATTGTAGCCAATAAGCCTGACATAGTGGTGATAGATCGATCAGAGCGCCGTGCAATGATTGTTGATATTGCTGTCCCGCATGACGAAAACCTCGTGAAAGCCGAGAAAGAGAAACTCACCAAGTATCTCGACTTAGCGCACGAGGTTGTCGCCATGTGGAATGTAGACTCAGCAATCATTGTACCGATAGTGATAACCGCTAATGGTCTTATAGCCAAGAGCCTCGACCAACATCTTTCGAGGCTCTCGTTGGGTAGCTGGGTCAAGGGCCAGATCCAGAAGGCTGTACTCCTGGACACGGCTCGCATCGTCAGGAGGTTCCTCTCTCTGGGGCCCTGACCGCCGGTTGCTTGGACCCTGTTCCCGAGACCGGTGGACCGCTATTTTTTATATTTTTAAATATTTTTTTTATTTTTGTTTTATAATGAAATATTTAAAAATGTTAATAATATGAGTAAAAGTAAATAAAGATGATAATAATAATAATTCCTTTATTTGCAAGATTGCATGTTTACATAATAGGTGTTTCATAATTAACAGATGCCAAGCTACAATCCGCCATACTATGGCATGCAAATGATTTGTACATAATGTCATTAATTAATAGCATGTCAATTAATTAAATTATGATATAATTTCAATAAGATTAAACGAATTACCTTGCAATTCAACATTAAAGCATTCTTATCATAAATAAGGCATGTCAAACTCAAATCATTCTTACAAATTCAAATAATCGTTTACGGAATAAAAACATTTATCCAGGAGCCACGTATACAAACGGGTTTTAAATGGTATTAGTGACCTAATATCTTTTAATTCAGCTGGTAGTTTATTATAGATTTTGACACACATTGCATCACAACTTTTATTGTAGTGGCTGCTCTTTGGTGTAGGTGACCGTTGTCCAGTAGTGGACGTCTATCGGTTGATAAAGAAGAAGAAGAAGAAATAAACTTACGTTAGTCGTCAGATATTGTTAGCTGTTTCCATTAATTGATACAAGCGATTTGCAAAAGAGAAAATGTTCGCCAAGTAGTCAGAACGAAATTACTTTTTTACGGCTCTTGGTCGGCAATGATTTATCGTTGTGGCGGTCGTTGCGTGTGTTGCTATCCATCATCGGGTTGTAAGGGTGACCGCTGTTTGCTGGTGAATTGCGGAAAAGGTCACAGGTCGTGCGGAATAAAGGTTGCCATGACCTTTAGCTCAAGTAATACATAATATCTCGATAACCCTAACTTTGAGTGTAGTAACACTTTAATTACAAAGTAAATTGAACCTACAGCCTAGTTTTAATTGTGGAATCAGAATCGATAGTAGACACTAAAATAATTACAAATATAACAATTGGGATTCTCCCCAATTTTGGTCCTTTAACCAAATTTCAATCGAGGTTTAATGCAACTTAACTGTATATAAAAATTGATTTGAAACAAGTAATTGTTATTTTGTACACCACGTGGTGGCAGAATACTACACTGTGATACTACAACTATATTAAACACATACACCCACTTAAAATGTTATTTTTAGTATCGTTCGTGTGTTATTTTGTTTCCATCAAAATTGGTACTTAACTGCACTTTTAAAACAAAACTACACCACAAAGCATACACTAGGTAGACCGACGATATCAAACGAGTCGCAGCCCCCACGAAGCCTCTGGATTCAGGCGGCGCAAGACTGACGCCTGTAGAAGTCTATGCAAGAGCCTTTGTCTAGCTGTGGACGTCTATCGATTGATAAAGAAGAAGATAAAGTATAATCCCTACTAATATTAAAAAAAAACTTATAGCTAAACTAATCTAATTACTATACAAATCATGCTCGCGTGGAATGGTGCCAAGAATACTGGCTGCATTTCCGCGCTGGACAGCCATGCTAATCCTTTGCGCAATAAATGAGCCAGCCCTTCTGTCACTAATATTATAAATTACAAAGTGTTTTTGTTTGTTGGTTTTTCCTTCAATCATTCAGGAGTAGATCTACGTCATTTTTTCAAAGTCGGTTTACGGACAATAGTTTTACGTGATAACGTCAAAAAGAAACATTGATGAAAAATTATTGCATACTTTTATGAATTGAATTGAATTATTATCACTGAATTATCATAAATATGTATAATACAAAGAAGGAGTTAATTGAAAATTACAATGTTCTCTAGTCACAAGCCAACGCTTGGGCCGATCGTGCCTCTCTATCGCTTGTAGCGCGCTCTCGCTTGCACACGCAGGCTCAGGCGAAACGTGACACTTTTTCGTGCGTGCAGCCGGTGTTCATCAATTTATAAGACGTTATCTTATCACGTCAAAATAGTTCACAGCAACATTGTGAATGATTCATCGATGAATTAAACGGTAACTGATTTTAATTAAAAATAAACAATGCACACATTAATGTGGAAAGATGGAATAAATGGAAAAACTCTTGTCTCAAGGCACATAAAATTTACTGAACAGATCCAAAAATGAAAATTTTACTTAATTAACACATTATAAAAACCTTAATACATCACTTATAGTGTTCTGGTAATGTTATACACTTCAAAACTAACGTAGCCATATTAAAAGTATACAATAAAATGTTCATAGTTTAATATCAGTCTCATAATCAACTTAATATATTATTTATTACTTTTAAACTACTATTGAGGTAATATACTAGAATATAAAACGTTAACGTACATTATAAATGCAATTAGAAACACTAAGACATCACAAACATTCTTGAGCTTATAATACTTTGAAAATGTAATTTTCAATTTGGGGATCGACTTTCGTTGAAGTAGTTTCATAGGAATCAGCTATCTGCCATTGCTTCAAATTCAGCTAATCAATTTCCTCGACCTTAAACGGATACTTAAACATTTTGAGAATTTTGCGTACTCTACTACTCATTCTTTAAAAAAACAAGTTGTTATGTTAAGGTTGATTATACGGGTCTGCCCGCGAAATTCAAATTTAATTTGGTTTTTCGCAATTTATAAACTAATACGACAAAGTAAGCTTATGGCATTCTAATTGCGACGATGGCAGTATCATCTTCACAGGTTTATATAAAAATCTTCACTTGAAAGTGTTAAGAAATTTAAGAAATTAGTCAGAATATCGACTACTTTGTGAGTAACTCATGTCAAACTGGTTACTCGGACTACTTTCTTAAACTGGACACTTTCAAGTAAAGATTTTATATAAACATGTGAGGATGATAGATACTGCATTATCGCAATTAGAATGCCATACCTACTTTGTCGTATTAGTTTACAAATTGCGAAAAACCAGATTACATTTGAATTTCGCGGGCAGACCCGTATAATTCATTTTAAATCGCGTAAATAATAAGCTAGAAATCTATCTCTCTGTTTTCTGTGTATCTGTCTGATATGCTCTCGTCAGTCTTTTCACCAAAATCGCTTGAAAAGATGGGCCCTTAAAGCGAATCAGGCTGGCAGACAGACACAATTTCTCATTTATAATACATATTCGTACGCATCCTATTGGATTTGGCTGAAATTTGGAATGGAGATAGTTCACCCAGGATTAACAATTTTGTCTGGAATTAAAAAACTTCAATCCACTCGGACGTAGGCGCGGGCGTCATCTAATGATAATTAATATCATACTCAATATTTATTTAAGTTTTCATTTTGATTTAAAACTTTATGATTTTATGTACCTATATAAAAATAATTCAAAAGTAGCACATTCCAAAATATGTTCCGTATATTTTTCAAATAGTTTAAGCAAGACGGACGTTATCCTGAATACGACCCCTCTCATTTAATAAACACCTCATACTTCCGTAAATCTTTAATACAAAACAGGAGTTTTTTTAATTATGGCACTTTTGTTTTAAAAGTATGATCATACTTATATGGATTATTTGATGCAAAGCTGATGTATTTCCTAATCTGGCGCTTTTGTGTATAAAACTATCGACGAAAAGAAAGACTTTTTGGCATTATGGCACTTTAGCACAAAAGAAACGTGTGTTCGCTTCGATTATCGGGTTGCAACTGACAAAATGGCGGTTTTGATCCAATTTTACCCGCGAAACTCAAAAATACAAAAAAGACGCTAGTATCGTTTCCGTATCTTAAAATGCGAAATCAGTGGGTGTCTCTTTTAAATAAAAATTTAACCTTTTGACATTGCATTTTTGAAATAAAAACGATTTTCATTTTTTCCGATTTGTGGCACTTTTGTATTAAAGCAGCGAGATTATAACGTAACACCTTAAAACGTATCATCATTACAAGCATTGTCACAATCTGCTTGATCGTTAATTATTATTAACTAGCTGATGCCCGCGACTTCGTCCGGGTGGATTTCATTTTTAAAATCCCGCGGGAACTCTTTGATTTTCCCGGATAAATCTTAGCCTTTGTCACCCTCCAGGTTCTCAACTATACCCATGCAAAAAATCACGTCGATCCGTAGCTGTTTTGCTACTTGATTGAAAAACAAACCAACATACAAACACACTTTCGCATTTATAATGTTAAAAAGTATTCTATGTCCGTCTCCTGGTTCTAAGCTATCTCCCCACCAATTTTCAGGCAAATCGGTTCATCCGTTCTTGAGTTATAAATAGTGTAACTAACACCACTTTCTTTTATATATATAGATTGCAGTACTACTGATAGTGATTTAGTGATTTATGGCCATTAATACGTATTATTGTGATATGTGTAGCAACACCTGCGTCAAATCTTGGAAAAGTGCATTTTTAAATTCATTCAATATTCAAATTAAATTCAAAATTATTTATTTCACGTAAGCCAACCTGTGGTCTTATGACACGTCATGACTCTACCACCGGTTCGGAAAGCGGATTCTGCTGAAAAGAGCCGGCACGAAACTCAGCAGTTGCTCTTTAAAAATACTCATTTTACAATATTATATATATTATTATGTAGCTATTACATTGTAATAAGTTTTTATACTGTCTTATGTGCAGCCGGATGCCAAGCCGATTTAAACCATGCAACTTTGCTAGAATAGAATATAATATTTCCACAATAAGGGGAAGTTCCAAAAAAGCGTACTACAAATTCAATCCATGTTTAAAAGTAAAAGTCTTTTACCTAGTACTTTGAAATTCGAACAATTTTAGTTACCAAACCAGTTTCCGGTATGTCCTCCTCCGGTATGTAACTCAAATTATTAAAAAGAAATACGTAGCAGTATTTTTTTCTAAAAACGGTATGTTAGCTGCGCCTCGCCGCATAGCGCGTCGTCTCTATCACTCATACATAATATTATTCTATGTAGTGTTTTGCAACTTTGTGCGACAGAGAAAAATCCAAAAATTTAATCCAAAAAATCGTCCAAAAATTTACATTATCTATAATGGAAGTTCACCATTGCTCTTTTTACCCGAGAAAGCGAGGTATGATTTTTTTGCAGTCTATGAATTTTTTGCGTAATCGGGTTACAGTTTAAACTTGTATCCTTGATATTAGACTAATGGCCATAGTTTTGTTTGCGTAAACAGCATTAGTTAAAATATAATGATGACCTGCCACAACCACCATGGGCATGCGTAGGGAAAACTGGTGTAAGCTTAGAGGAGAGGTAAAATTAAATTTGTTTCGCTTTACTGAATAAAAGATGCTTGGTATTTGTCATGGGCCCTCTGTTGTTAACCATGTGACACGGGTCCCTGACGAGGGATCATTTATTGTACAAAAATATCACTCTGCATACAAATCCTTTACATTTGACGCGTTTGTGCGATTGCTATAATGATATGTTTATGTTTGGGAGATGTTTTTATTTGAGATTTTTCAGACAGGTTGTTATTCTAGTGTGTACTAAGTTGGTATAAGTGTATGTGGGTAAGTATACTTACACTAGGTTTTTATTTAAGGTTTATTCAACTGATAGTTGTAATGAGAGATATGGATTTCCACAGGCCTCGGTCTTGGAAACAGAAAAAAAAATAGAAATGTTTTTCATTCAAATAAACTTTTTTAAAAGTGCTTTTGAATCGTCGATGAGTCTACCACTGGTTCGGAATGCCCTTCCTGCCGAGAAGAACCAGCAAGAAACTCGGCAGTTGCTCTTTTCAAAACAAGTTTACAATATAATAGATATTATGCTATGTATGCAGTGTTTCCACAATGAGGGGAAGGTTCACAAAAGCATACCTAATTATAATTCAACACATGTTAAGATGTGCAGACAGAAAGTAGCGCCATTCCCGCCGGTGGCACCCGTTCACGAGCATGACGCATGACGCTTGCATAGTGCATCGCCTCTAACCAGCGGCTCCCTGCGACTCGTCTCGTCGGTCCACTTAGCGGGGGTCTGACAAATCAGTGACTCCCGTTACGCGGTCCATTCCAGCACTTTGGGAGCCCAACGACCACGACATCAACGACAGTTCTTCGAACTATGTGCCCCGCCCGTTTTCACTTCAGCTTAGCGACTTGTCTCATAGTCGTAGTCGTGATTTTAAGATCTTGCAGAATTTTAATTTGCAAGCATCTTAAAATATTTAACAGTGAAACATTATTCATATTACATAGTTACAATGTACATATCCAAATTACAAGCTTTAATTTCTTGGCGATTTGCAAGTATTACTTTAAAGTTAGCTTTTAAACTCAATTCATATAATGTTATTAATTTAATATTTATTCATTTTGTTTTATGTGTGTTCTGGGTACATAATTGCCTGATAGTCAAGTCAAGTCAAGTATATGACAAGATAGTCCTTGACTGCGATCTCACCTGATGGTAAGTGACGATGCAGTCTAAGATGGTAGCGGGCGAACTTGTAAGGGGTATGGCAGTGAACATTCAACCCATACCCCTAATCGGCGTTCCGGCACGATGGCGTGCCGGAACGCTAAATCGCTTGGCGACACGTTTTTGACGGTAGGGTGGTAAATAGCTAAATGATGAAAAAAATGAATGAATGAAAAGATAAGGAAAAGAAATGAAGGCGAAGCTGAAGCCGACAAGGACATCAACGCCTGACATTCGTTTAAAAAAAATATTCACTAAATTCCATAGTTCTAAAAATTACTAAATATGCAATCATCTAGATTGCATTTTTCAGTAATTTTAGGTTGAAAATAAATTTTGAAAGTTCCGACATTTTCAAAAGTCTCGTTCCAACTCCAGATGAAAATAATATTATACGAATAAAATCACTGGCAAATCTTTTTACGAGCGAAATTCAATTAGACCGAAATTCTTTATACGCCGCGTGAATGGACGCTCTATATAGGATGTAGCTGGAAATAAAAAAGTTATGTAAATTAAAGTACAGCACAAATTGGATAAGTGAGAGCTGAGCTTTCTCTATCTTCGCAGAGAATGCTAGGTTTGCCGCATTTTTGGATGCTCTATGTATTTATAAAACCAACTCCTTAGATAGGTATACCATAGCTACCCTAAAGATCATGCATCTTTATTTTTTTTTTAATTCATACTTTTGGGATATTTGGTTATTTGCTTGATAATTTTATTACTACTTTAAAGAAAATGCCCTAATCTGTAAATCTTTAAATCTTTACTTTCAGAAAAAAATCCATAAAATCTGTGCTAATTTTACGCCCCTAAACCCGTCTGTACTACGCGAATTTTGTTCTATATATTATGCTTTGCTTTATTATTTATAAACCTTCGTCCGTGTTAATGTTAAATTAAAAAACGACATAAAGAAGAGTCTAGACGCTATCTAAGATCGGTAAAAAGACATTGAAGTTTTTGGTGTATAATATTATTATATTTACTTCTAAGAAAAACATAGGTACATAAAAACGTTCTAAAAACTTTTCAGACTATCTCCTCCCACAAAATATGATCCAATTAATAGGAATTTCCTCTAAAAAATTGTAATAAATAATTTGTAGAACGTATACTTTTATTACAGTTGGCATACGTGACTAGAATTTAATAGGTCTTTCTCTTTTGGAAAGATATGTAACATCATAGTTTATTATTATATTGTTATTTCTCATTCAATAGATCCTACCTTGAAAGTTTCCGAGAACAATGCTTCTATTGATGAAGTAATTATGTTGTGTTACATTATGATGAAGCGATTTTAGGCGAAGGAAAAAGTTCCAGGTCAATAACATTGACAAAGGAAAAAGATAGAGTGTCACAATAAAATATAAAATGGATCGTGTAATTATTATTTGTTACTATTTTTGGCGACAAAGATTTTACGATTTTTCAATATAAATGGAACAAAATGAAGAAGACTTTCACCCCTACTGGCTTCCCTCACGTAATATAAGCAAAATATAAATAAAACAATAAAGTAAAATTAACATTAGTGCCATAAAATTCATAAGTTAAGTACTTAGTACCTAATAAAATCAAATGAAGTTTTAGTCAAATTAAAAATACTTTGTAAGGGATGTGTAAGGAATGCGTTTTATTAATTTTTTAGTTTTTGCCATCAATATCAACTTCGTCTACGTAAAGTTAGGTTTTTAAAATCCCTCAGGACCTTTTCTTTTCCCGGGATAAACAGTAGTCTCCAGTTTCCAGGTTCTCAACTAAAATCAAACCAACAAACTAAGAAACTATTATACAAACATACTATCACATATTTTATAATTGTGAGATACTTAGGATTAATTGTGCACCTGCCTAGGCTACATGCCTAGCTTGAGCATGCAAGAATATTTAGGAGATCTATTTATCTATTTCCTTAATAGGATTTGCGACCTACTTTGTCCCGATTAATTAGGGCGAGCGAAGCGAGCCCTAACACTATCCCACAACCTGAGCATTTTTGTGGTACACTTTACTGAAAACTATGATGCCTATAGATTTGTGCTTTAACATAGTAATTAAACTTCATACCTAGATGTGTTAACTGTCAAAAAAATATAATTTTATAACCATTAAAAAAATGAACATTAAGAATTTTGTATTCATTGGATATAATGTTATTGTACTACTAACGCCAACTGTTAGAAAACCAAAGAGTTAACATCGCTGCAACAGAACTTATTAAAAACTACGCGAGCCCTCACAAAGCTCAGCTTATTGATAGTAAATAATACATAGAAGTCAATGCCTGCGTCACTTCGAGCTATTTCGTTATTCAACCCTTACAGGGTCTCTACAACACACTCGAGACTAGGTACATGGAACTTTCATTCTATTGTTTTTCGATTAGTCTATGTAAAAACAGAGAAATATTGTTATTTCATCGCAAATATTTCGTTGGAAACAATTACTCGGGGCACGCAAAGCGCCACTCCATCTTAGTCCGCCTTTTGAATATTAGCGCGGAAATTGTTTTCTTAATAATAACAAATTTCGTCGTGAAATTCATATTTCATTATTTTTTACGTTGTACTTTTTTTTGTTCAGATTAAGTACATCCAAGCTGACGATGGTGATGAGGATGAGAGGCTAGCAGATAATGGCTCGGAAAGATAAATTAAATCTTTCTCAATAAAAATGAAAATATTATACTCCTTTGATAACTTGATAAGCGCATCACTTGAGAACGGCTGAACCTGAAATTTGGCTGTTTTTGTTTTATGTATGTTTAAATGTTCATAAGTTTTATGGCAAGAAGAATTGGAAAAGAACATAGGTAAGGGTCCATACTTTAGTTTACCTAAAATCGATTCGAAGCGTCTATACATGAAAAATTGTTAAAACCGTAGAGGTTCCATTACTAAAACATAATCACTGAGATTTTTCGTTTTAAGGGACTCACAAAAAAAAGATATTAACAACTTTATATGTATGTTGAGGTTATAAAAATATGTCGATAGGTATAAAGACGTAGTTGTAATTCCTACTTCCATGTTATTTTAAGTTCTAATTTGACATTGGGATGTGTTACTTAGTAGTCTATAGAACTCTCTACATAGACAAACTCTTGAATTTCCGGGCGAGCAATTAGTCACATGATGGTTCATTATTTAATAATTATTTAACCAAGGCAAAAGTTGTAAAACTAATTTCATATAAAAAACGAACTAATTTAAATACTTGGTTTTGCATAAATCATATTCGTAGACGCCTCCTAAAACATTCAGGTACAATTCTGCCATTATTCTTTGGACGGAAATATTTCAAATTCAAAACGTTCTTTTACCTGAGTCATGGCATGGCTTTGCCTTTTTCGACGCGTTCACGGCAACGACAGTCCATCTCATCAGGTAATCATAATTATGGTCTAAGATCCGGTATAAGAAATTTATATCCTCATCTGTATAGTGAGAGTTTATATCCTCAAATAATAGTGATAAGAAATAAATCATAGATAATATACTCATCGACATATCGCGAATAGGTTGCCTAGGCAGTGTTTTACATGCCACTTATAAAAGAAAACTTATATTTTCACGCGCAACGGATAAGGGGTTAAAAACATATAGTTAAAACGCATAGTTAACCGTCTCGATAGCGTATCAGTGCTATCAAGTGAGAAAAACAACACAGAAGTGCGGGAGTGAAGCACTCTTTGGCAGTTCGAACACAATATGAAGGTACTTACTACCCCAGTCTGAGGGGCGAGAGTTCATAGGTAAAACGAAAGTGCCGTGGTTTTATGCTGTAGTAGGTAAATAAATCGATTGTCGCTGATGTCAACTTTGTAGATAGAGCTATCTCACAGAACTGGCACTAAACCGTACAGTGTCTTGTGTCAGTTACTTGTCTTAGGCCCGCTTGCAGAGACGCCAGGTTAGGTTTAACCCAGGAATAAATTTGTAATTTTGACAGGAGCTTTATACGAAATCTGTCAAAGAAGCTGCTAACTCTGGGTTAAAAGGATAACTCAGCGTTTCTGCAAGCGGGCCTTATAGTGTATAATAATATTGCAAAGCTGTTGAGTAGTGTCATAACTATCTTCTTCTTTATGAACCGATAGACATCCACTGCTGGACATAGGCCTCTTGCGTAGACTTCCACAGTCCTCGGTCTTACATCGCCTAAATCCAGCGGCTGCTTGCGACTCGTTTGATGTCGTCGGTACACCTAGTGGTGGTCTACCAACACTGCGCTTCCTGGTGCGGAGTCGGCACTCCAGCACCTTGGGACCCCAACGACCTTCTCAGCTCTTCGAACTATGTGCCCGCCCATTTCCACTACACATTCACGAATCACTAAGCTATAACATATCTTTACTATAAATACCTAATTGAAATTGAAGTGTCTGTCTATGACTTTTAAATAACTCTTATTTTCCTACTAATAAGTGCGAAAGTTTGTGAGGATGGATGTATGGATGGATGGATGGAGGGTTGCTACTAATTCACAACACAACGAATGAACCGATTTGGCTGAAATTTGGAATAGTGATATCTCATACCCAGGATTAATACACGGGCTACAATTTATCCCGTTAAATTAAGGAGTTCCCGCGGGAATTAAAAACCTTAATCCACGCGTACGAAGGCGCGGGCATCATCTAGTATTTCATAATTTATTATATTGAGGAAAAAATTCACCAATGTAAAATAAGTCTTACCCGAGCATAAATTCGATATTTTGACAGATAATCAATACGAAAACTGTCAAAATATTAAATTTACACTCGGTAAAGACTTATTTTACATTGGTGAAATCGGCTCTTAATGTCGGCAAAATCAAAGCCTAACTTTATCATTAAATATGAGACACTCGTACTTCCATTTATCCAGCAAAACATGAAATACGTTGATTTAAGAGGAAATATTAAATATTTTCATTCATTTGAATTTATATAATTTAAAGCTTTGCTCATCATAACCTAATTTACTAGTTTCGCTTCCCTAATTAACCTGATGATGAAGTAGCACTTTTATCTTTTACCCGATTCATCACATAAAATAAATAAGCTAGAAACGTTTCTAAAAGGGTTTTTCATGTTATAAATACCTACCTAAGTAGCGTAGCGCGGATCTCTACTTAATTATCTTAAAATTTTTCGAAAAAAAATGTGGGAATACAATACCACAAAATTCTAGTTACTTTTAGATAAAAGATAAAGATAATAATAATAAATTTTCTTTGTTTTTATTCAATTTTCATCAATAAAAGTGCAATAGGTCAAAAGTTATAACAGTTTGAAATAATAGTAGACTTAACACTAAGCTCCCTTGAAATAAATAGCATTTTTGAGTTGCAAAAGTCCTATTCTTCCAAGACAGCGATAAAGGCACCATAATATTTCGTTTTGAAAGCAAAATCTGCAACGGAATAACAATTCACATTTCAACATTTTCGCAAAAAGAAAAAATCGGCCAAGTGCGAGTCGGGCCTCGCTCTTTTAGGGTTCCGTTAAAAAAAATTAAATTAAAATATTTCCATGTACCCATGGAAATATTTTAATTTAATTTTTTTAATTTAATTTAATTTTTATTGTTTGTTGTTATAGCGGCAATAGAAATACATAATATTATGTGAAAATTTCATCTGTCTATCTATTACAGTTTACGAGATACAGCCCGCTGACAGACGGACGGACGGACGGACGGACGGACGGACAGCGTAGGCTTAGTAATAGGGTCCCGTTGGTACCCTTTGGGTACGGAACCCTAAAAATGATCCTTTTATAAAAATTTTACAAAGTATAATATAACAGTCTCGAGAAAGACGTGGTTTTGCTGCAACACCTTATATTGCATATTACGAATGAATAATAACCTCTCCGAGGAGGAATTCTTATATTTAAATTTATAGACACAAAGTTAAAACACTAGCCAGTAATAAAGTGTAGTGGGAAACCTCAATGAGCTGAAACTTGTGGAATATTAAAATGTAAGAATAGACTGCCGCTGTGAGGAAAGTTGGGAAACGGTATTTTGACTAACTTTAACAGATTTAGAGTTATACTGGAAGAAACAGCTTTGTGAAATTGTAGTAGACATAAATTATAGTAGCTGCCTGTCGCAACTATCACCATTACCACAATGCAACCTTACCTTCATACCAAAAATACCTCAGTACTAAGGGCGTAACAAGGAAAATAATAAGAACACACAGGAGGAGCACTATATTCATAATATTACCATATTCATAATATTACCAAGGGATTACTGATCGACAAACGCACAGAAGAGCACTTGATAGTAACATAGACATTGATGATTTATGGTAAACACAGGCATGGTTGATGATTACGATGGCACTAGACTTTAATAGCTACTTTAATATGGTTGAGTGAAGCAACGCCTGGGGCATGCGTCATGCTCGTGAACGGGTGTCACCGGCGGGAATGGGGCTACTTTCTATCTGCCCATCGTAACAGGTATTGAATTGTAAGTTGTCTGCAATTTTGGAAATTCCCCTCATTGTGGAAACACGGCATACATAGCATAGTATCTATTGTGTTGTAAACTTGTTATAAAAAGAGCAACCGCCGAGTTTCTTGCTGGTTCTTCTAGGCGGGAAGGGCATTCCGAACCAGTGGTAGACTCATCGAAGATTCAAAAGCACTTGTAAAAAAGTTGATTTGAATAAAAAATATTTCTATTCTACATATTTTAAAAACAATATAATAATATGTCCGTCAGTTGTGAACCGTTTCTGCTACATGAAGCACGGAGAACGCTTTCTGCAAACGAATATGTATTTAGGCTACTTTTTCTAAACGGGCATATAAGAATATTTTCGGCTGCGAGAGAACTAATAAGTTCATAAACATGTCAAGTCAAGACTTTGACCATAAACAGGTACTTTCCAGCTGTGACTCGCATTATTGGAAAGTTTTGGATCAATTTAACTAAAAGTCAAGCACAATCTTTGCGAAAAATAACCACGGAAAGGATTAATTTCCGGTTTGTGCATCAAAAAAGCCATGCCCCTACACCACGCTGGCTCATCTAGCAGGTACCTACTTATTTTATTTCTTTGTATTCTTTACAAACTTCCAAGGGGAGTAGTTAAAAATTTTCTTTTTTAAAGTGTTCCACAAACTCAAAACCCTCTAATGGAGGGAGCCATTAAAGATTCATCGATTCCTAATTTATCTTGCTTTTCGATTTTTCCTCCTTTCAAATCGCTAACTTAATAGCGGACGTTTTTTGCCTCCAAATCGATTCCAATTATAAACTGTCGTAAATCTTAAATTTATTGTTTTTATCGCTAATTTGTTTGAGTTCCGAACTTCTATTGTAACGATTCGGAACGTAAATTATCTTTTATATTATTTTACAAGCACAAACTCCTGTATTTTTAACATTCAAAGGTTTTTAAACGTTGATAATTTACTATAAAAAATATTTTTAAAAACCGACTTCAAACGCCCGCACCACTACAAAGTATATTATATTTATTGTTGATATTTTAAAACCGCTTGACCAATTTCGATAAAATTTCAAAGAGACCACCACCACCACCTTTGAAACAAAAGAAGAATTTTTCAAATCGGTTAAGGCGTCTTTGAGTAATCGGTGAATAAAAAAAAAATTAAAAAAAAAACATTCCGACGAATTGAGAACCTCCTCCTTTTTTGAAGTCGATTAACAATGTTGGAATTCCCATCTTGATTTATCACATGTTGTTTACAAGAAAAACCCCACCTTGCAAATCTCCTGACCTTGACTTTGGGCTCTCAAGTCTCAATGATGATTATTGCTATAAAAATATGATAGTCAGTGAGTAGCTATACAATCTCTTTAATAACAGCCTACCTGATCAAATTGTGACATAAAATTAAAAGCAAAATTTGACAGTGCCGAATCTGCAATGTGAGCCAAAAATAAATCAGTATTTACAAAAAACATTTACAATTTATATTAACTTTAGCAATTAATGGAAGGTTATGGGTACACCTACCCTCCCCAATTCCCCCAGATGGGCTACCCAGACGGGGAACTCCCAGATCATGGGGACGGCTTTGGGGAGTACTATGGCCTGGGCCCACTGCATGGAGATCGGGACGTTAAGAGGTATTAGATATTAGACACGCATACCATACTACCATACCATACCAATCAAACCATATGCATGCATACCGTATAATGTTTGCTTAAACTGAAAAAGTATACACATATCACTAATTTCGATGCTGACGTGTAGTTCGACCGTGGCTAAAGTGTAAGTGGCTAACACACTCGGGCGCGATTCCCAAGAGATGTAGATTCGAATTCCACTGGCTTCGGAATTATTGATATGTGTTTATTTTCTGAAATCGGCCTTTCCCTAAATTTCTCAAAGTGTGAAGTATACATTCCTGACTTGGTTAGTTTAAATGAAAAAAAAATGTTTTGAAAAATAGTCTAAATTCTTTGATTCCCAACATCTCATCTATTACAAAAGATGATTTAACCCTTCTTGGAGCCCCCATATTTGACGTCGCATTTTCCCATTTGCTAAATTCTAAATTAGATCATTTTAATAAATTTTCGCCGCCCCTTTTAGATATAAAGCCACACATGGCCATATATATTTTACGGTTATGTTTATTTGCGCCAAAATTCATGTATTTATTACGGTGCAGTCCCATTTGGAAATATCCTATTTTAACTTATAATCTAGACGTGTCTCTTAAAGATACTCTTTGCAAAATTCTAAATTTACAGTTTGATGACCGCACCTGGACTCAAGCCAGCCTACCTGTTAAATACGGTGGCTTAGGCATACGTTCCATTTCAAGCGTAGCGCTTCCGGCTTTCTTATCTTCTGCTTTTGGCTCTATCACTCTCATCAGTCAGATCCTTAATCTGTCTAATCCGGCTGATGATGTAGTGGAGAGTCTTGCAGAGGCGAAGTTAGCATGGAGTGCATCTTGTCCTGGTGAGAGTTTTCCTTCGGCTGTGGAATGTCAGGGTCTTTGGGACAAACCGCGTGTTGTTTTGACACATGCAGATCTCGTAGCGCAGTGTACCTCAGATACGGATAAAGCCCGTATTTTAGCCGTATCCGAAAAGGAGTCAGGTCACTGGCTACACGCTCTGCCATCTCATAGCCTGGGGACGATTCTCGACAGGACAGCGCTTCGTGTGGCCGTTTGCTTGCGCTTGGGGATTAAGGTATGTGAGCCTCATCGCTGTCCTTGCGGCAGCCAAGTGGATCGTTTTGGTCACCATGGACTCAGTTGTTATCGGAGCGCGGGCCGCTTGTATCGCCACGGTGCTCTCAATGATATAGTCCGTCGCGCTCTGGTCACTGCCTCCATCCCTGCACAACTGGAACCCTCCGGTTTGTTCAGGGATGACGGCAAGAGGCCGGACGGGATGACTATAGTACCGTGGACGATGGGTCGCGCACTGGTGTGGGACGTGACTTGCGTTGATACGTTGGCTGCGTCCCACCTACCAGGCTCGTGCCAAAAGGCGGGTGCAGCTGCCGAATCCGCTCAGTTGCTTAAGCGCCGCAAATACTCTGCCATTTCTAAGGATTATATTTTTGCGGCGCTTGCTTTTGAGACTCTGGGTCCATGGTCATCGGACACGAAAAATTTTGTAAATGTCGTGTCCCAAAAATTGATCCACGCCTCTGGTGACCAAAGAGCTGGCGCTTATTTAGCCCAAAGGCTTAGCCTCGCTATTCAGAGAGGTAATAGCGCCAGTGTTTTGGGCACCATGCCCATTAGCGATCACTTGGACGGCGTGTATTTTTTGTAAATATAATTAGTAGTAATTTTTTCGCTTTTATATAATATGTAGATCCACTTATTTCTGATTATTAAATAAATTATATGTGTTTATAAATTTATTCAGACATGCATATTTTTAACCGACTTCAAAAAGGAGGAGGTTCTCAATTCGTCGGAAACTTTTTTAATCGACCGAGCGAAGCGAAGGTCTTTGAGTTAACTAGGGCGATTTGCACTTGTCCGTCCGTCCGTCCGTCCGTCCGTCCGTCTGTCAGAGCCTTATAACTTTTGAATTACTGAACGTAATTACTTCAAATTTAGATATAATATGTAAACCGATGGCCTCCAGCCGAAAATGGCTTAAAAAGTTATAAAAATCTTTATTTCTGGGGGGCTCTCATAGAAGCGAATGCGAAGTAAAAAAAAAAAAATCGCGTTACATAAAATTGTTACGTATCATTTTAAAGATAATTTTGAACTGAGTACAAAAATATTTTTTTTTTAATTTTTCCCTTAAAATTGACGAAATGGGGGGCTTTCAAAGTGGCGATTTTATACGCTCGCTTGAAGACGCTCTCTAGAAAAATCCGCTATGGATTTTCAAACTGATTTTATGTTTTTAGGTCACTTATATCCTGTACTTGAACAACAAATACTAAAATTATATGAATATTATAAAGAAACGAGATTATTTAATTTTTAATGGGCGTCAGTAATTCATATAGCATCAACATAGCTTCACAATAATGCTAATAGATGGCGCAGTCAGTAACTATTCCCATGGAACTACGAGTTAAATTCAATGTTTGATAAATAATTCAATGTTTTCACTAACGTTCCCTAACCTTTACGGGCTACCTATAAGTTAGGTGATTGATGTTTTCTGTCAACTTATTTATCACGATCCTGTACGGGACACCTAAAAGGATATTGGGACGGATGTTAGGACTTAGGATTGTATTTAGGAGCTACCTACGTTAAGAGACTCCAACTTAGGGGATGATTTAGGTATGTTTGGTGAAAACGGGCATAATAATGTCAGTTTTGGTTATCATGTATCGATTGAATGAATAATCATGGGATACCGTTACCGCGAGGTCTCAGTTCGGGGCGAACCACTAGTTTATAATATATTTTAATTTTTTTTATGTATGTTCACCGATTACTCTAAGACACCTGAACCGTTTTGGAAAATTCTTTTTTTGTTTGAATATTTCCCAGGAGGAATACTTCCAATAAATTATGTACTTTGTAGTGGCACGCCGCGCGGGCGTATGAAGTCGGTTTTTAAAAAGGTTTTTTATATTAAATAATTTTTATTTACCACTTGTAGCTGTAATTTTTTATTTATCTACTAATATATTAGCTCAGCGAGTCGCGAAACTGAAGTGGAAATGGGCGGGGCACATAGTTCGAAGAGCTTGTAACTGAACTAACTACCCTACGAAAATATCTCTCCTATAATTCCTATTGATCTTTCTATTTTTAAATTATTTCTTTAGAATGGCACGTGATTCGCTAGTGGTAGAACCCTTTATAATGTTGTGATCGTATCAACCCAAGAACTTTTAGAGTAAGAAGAAGTAATGAGTTCAAAAGATCTAGGCGATATATGCGAAAGTTCGTGTATTAGATTTTAGTGGGTTCCCGTATTGGTTTATATTAAAAAATGTTTAAAATCCAGTATGAATGATACCGGTTTGCTCCATTTTCACGAGACTCAACACTGATGTCGAGAGACACAATTATTTCTATGGGTAGACATCAAAAGAACCTACATCACAACTTATGCACCTCGACATTCAACATCACATTGAACGTCTACACTACACATCGTTGTTTCAAGTTCCTTTGAGTCCATAGGCAACGTTCGAAATTAAGATGGCATCATTTCATTGTGAAAAAATGAAATGATGATCGTTGGCTCCCTGCACGACAAACGATGGTGAGCTCCTACCTTTTGTGGTACATCAAGGACCACTCAGTTGCGTCCATTAAAACAATAATGTATTATTATAATAATTGACGCAATGAGGTCGCATCTTAAATTTCTTAACCATACATATATTACTTTGGGTAATTATTTGTCAATAATCAGGAATTTTTACAAGTCCCTGAAATACCATCAAACCATGAGCCCCCCCCCCACACTGTCATCATTCACTCACACACGAATGTGCGAGGCTTTTTTAACCGTGGTGTGCTCCACAAGACTTTTTTAAAGTGGTGTGATCCACTGACGACACTTTTTTAACCGTGGTGTGTTTCCACAAGACTTTTTTATAGTGGTGTGATCCACTGAGACTTTTTATAGAGGTGAGCTCCTCTCATGTATAGTTGGTTGTAGGTTAATAGTTATACTGCGTGATGTTAATAGTTATACTGCGTGAAGTCACCACGGAGTGGTGAAGGACTCTAACAACGTTAGAGTCTAGTTCGAGGTTGGTGTCTGACGCCTGGACCAGACAAAACCATAATAGCAATTGCCATCATTAGCTTCATCCTATCTCAGCACCCAACAGTTGGTTGTCACCACGAAGTGGTGATAGGCTCCAACTTAACGTCAGAGCAAGTTCGAAAGTAGAATCAGACACCTGGACCAGACAGCCCGGACTGGCAAGTTTAGTAGCCCATCCTAAGCTTATCCTGTCCCGGCATCCAACCTACAGGTTGACACAACACTCAGCATAGAGCATTGCGATATAGATCAATCTTCATCTGAGATCGTCGGTCGCAAGCCCAAAGACAGATTCATAAAGCACCAAGGCGCTAGAGCTCACCAGTCCCCATCTATTAAGCAGCTTCCAACGTCAGATTAGGTATCACTCATAATAGATTTCGTGTCGCTCCTTGTATTTTATCAATAACTAGCTGATGCCCGCGACTTCGTCCGCGTGGATAGAATTTTCTTTGCTATAAACCTCACGGAGCCCGAGACCTTTCCAACGAATGCAAAACCGTGGAAATCGGTTCGTGCGTTCTGGAGTTATAGCGTCAGGAAGGAAAACCCGACTTATTTTTATATAGTAGATAATAAGTGATCAAACGAACTTACCTGAAGTGAAGTTCGATCATTATTATATGAGTTGCTTCATCCGAAGATATAATATATACAAAGGTAGTTACATTTCCAGTTACCAGATAACACGCACGTTTCATAGATATACCCTATTTTTAAAATAAATCACCTTCGCGGTACCATCCTAAGTTTGCTCATTCTTTTTAGAGATGTATACGGTTCATAACTTTTTTATTTGGGCAGAGTCAGGGAGGGTGGGTAATTATATCTTCGGATGAAGCAACTCATATAATAATGATCGAACTTCACTTCAGGTAAGTTCGTTTGATCACTTATTATATTTCTTTGCTTCATCCTTCGATATAATATATACAAAGGTAGTTGTTTAGAGTAAAAAGTTTTGATAAACATGTACGCAATACAGATGTTGTAAATCGTGTATTTTTAATCACTTTCTTAATATAAATAATAATGAATTTGCTTATACAAGCAAATTCATCTTTAACAATTAACATTTATTTATTATTTAATACTACAAATTAGAATATATTTATTTTTATGATTAAGTATAATTCATAAATTGATTCAATATTAGATGTGTCAGTCCAGCCTGCCGTTTTCCTAATTGCCTCAACACTGTCGGCTGAGTGTGAGATGCTGTGCGCGGGAAACACGCTTAATTATGTCCACGCTGCTCCCTGATAACGTTTATTTGATTCACCTGCTGATCTGAGGTGCGGCCTTTTTGTAAGGCTTCTTGTAAGTAAATAGCCGGTTATTTGTCCCCTCAAATCTTATATGTTTAGTTCTAGACATATAATATGTAGAGGACTGTAGCGGGGCAGATGCTGAGATTTCCTTGAAAGTAAGGTAAGAAGAGAGTAGGCTTGGTATCTGCCCGCAGCGGGTGTTTTTTTTTTTAAATATAAATTAAATATCCGATATTCTTATTTTAACCCCAAATTAAATTTCGAAAGTATTAATATTTTCCAGTTTAATTGATGGAAGAGTTTGTAGTCTATGAGCAGTGCAAATTGCTAGTATAATGAAGAGTTTCTTAGTATTTTTTTTTTCTAAAGATAAGTGACTATAATAACCAATTTTTTATTTTGTTTAAAACAAATCGAGGGACCCAAGTACGGAAGTAGACGTTTTACGCTCGCTCCAGAAACAATGTTGTTTCTTAGCGTAAATGATATTGCAGATCGATGAGGGTTCAAACCCCCATAAAAATCACCATTATTAAAATGCGCTGTAAGAAAATATACCTAATACTGGCCTTTGATGGTTCAAATACATTTATATTATTTGATTTACATTAACTGCCACCGAAGCTTGAGTGTGGTATTACATTGTTTTAAAATACTGTCAGAGAACGATGCTAACATTAGTGACGCCGAATTTGGGTCGGCGCCTTGTTTTAAGGGAGAAAGAGAAAAAGAGAGTCTGGAGAGTCTCGCGACACCTAGGGTAAGTTTCTTGTCCAGGGAATGATGAGATGAGATTGCAATAATTATTTATGAGTATTAAAATAAAGTGTATTCAAAAACTACCGAGCTTTATTATAGGAGATAGCCGCTTGTGATAGCCAATTTGAAAAAGGAAAATTCCGTTTGACTCGTTATCAATGATTTTCCTCAGACACTTTAAAAATAAAAGAAAAAAGAGGAAAATACATAGAAGGGCGTGAAAGTCCAACATAGCGTAAATGCTTCGTCAGCTAAAGCGTCCAGATCTTGTTGCCAAGTCACGGATGTTTTACATTTAATGTTGTCATTCAAATAAAACACGGACTTAAAGCCCCGGTATCTCAATGTTATAACTTCTTATATGACCTTGGTTCAAACACCAGGAGTCACAGATGCACGGCGTAAAATTAGGTTTCGGCATCAAGAAAATTAAACTCGGAACTAGTAGCTTTTATTTGTTATAAATTATTATTAACACACATATTATTAGCACACATATTAAGTTGGTAAGCTCTTGTCCTGTGGTGCAGTGTTTCCGCGCCCCCCCCCCAGTTCGTGACGAGTACCGATGAGGCGCTGGCCAGTTTTCCTAGTTGCCGGCTGGTCGAGTACAGTAAGGTAACGTATTAACGTTAGTATTGTCTCGCAGACAATAATTTGTAGTTAATGTACGAGTACATATATATTCAAGATTACACATTTTCTATATAATTGTCATAAGGATATGGCTCATAACTAGCTCGCAGCTAGTTAGGTTATCACATTTTTTTTTCCTGGAGTCACAGCTTTAGGATGTGACTTATGAGTAGCTCGCCGCTAGAAATGCTATCGCAATTGACTCGCAGTCAATCCAGATTTGTTTGTGGAGTTACGGCTTTAGGGTATAATATAATAATAATAATAAAATAATTCGTTTATTTCAGGTGATAAAAGTACCCATAATATTACCCATAATATTACCCATAATATTACCCATAACATGATATGAATCATAAGTAGCTCGCAGTTAGTTATGTTATCGCAATTGATTCGCAGTCAATCCCGATTTGTTTGTGAAGTTACAGCTTTAGGATATGAACCATAAGTAGCTCGCAGCTAATTATGCTATCGCAATTGACTCGCAGTCAATCCCGATTTGTTTGTGAAGTCACAGCTTTAGGATGTGAACCATAAGTAGCTCGCAGCTAATTATGCTATCGCAATTGACTCGCAGTCAATCCCGATTTGTTTGTGAAGTCACAGCTTTAAGATGTCAACCATGAGTAGCTCGCAGCTAATTATGCTATCGCAATTGACTCGCAGTCAATCCGATTTGTTTGTGAAGTCACAGCTTTAGGATGTGAACCATAAGTAGCTCGCAGCTAATTATGCTATCGCAATTGACTCGCAGTCAATCCCGATTTGTTTGTGACGTCACAGCTTTAAGATGTCAACCATGAGTAGCTCGCAGCTAATTATGCTATCGCAATTGACTCGCAGTCAATCCCGATTTGTTTGTGAAGTCACAGCTTTAGGATGTCAACCATGAGTAGCTCGCAGCTAATTATGCTATCGCAATTGACTGGCAGTCAATCCCGCTTTGTTTGTTGTGTTTTAGTTTCTCCGATAAGGCCAATCCAAATAAAGTTTTGTCTCTTTCCGAATCTTATAGTATGGAAGCACGTCTTGTTAAGTTGAAGCATTAATAGTTTAAATGTTGCTTTGAATGATTCCGAAATGCGAGTCACATAGGATCCTGCAGCCATTGCTGAGGTGTTTCTTGGCTTGCACCCTGTTTTCACTCCCTTTTAATAGTAGGTCCGTTCCGTTATTGACGGCCGTGATACGCCGGTCGAGTTGTTGTCACCTTTGGGCATCCCCTTTTTGGTATGGGCAGCCATATGGTTGGCATGGATATTTTCACCATACTCCGGGGCGTCATGCGTCGATTTTCCAAGCATCGAGTGTAATTCTGGGTCAATTTCAGGTTGACCGACATTTTATACAATAATTTGTTTGAAAATGACCATGCAGTATCTGGATTAACTCTTCTAGACTCGGCGTATGCTGATTTTCTTTGGTGTTTACGTATGACGCAAAAAAAAAAGAAACAAAGCTCGCATTGATAACACCAATGGCAAATGGTTTTAGTTAACGTATTTAAGTGAAGGTATTGAATGCCTCCCAATCGATTAATGTAAGTTATTGCCGTCGTATTGTCGACACGAAACATTGCACAGTTATTTAAATTACGAGCAAGACTTTAAAACCCAGAAAAGCGGCCATTACTTGAAAATAATTAACAATATGGATGCTACTTTCTCTGCTTCTCAGCGGTATGTAAAAATTATAACCACTGGTAGATGGTTTTAACTTTTACATACCGCTCCTCCTCGAATAAACTAATCGAATAACCTCGAAGTTTATAATTCGAGTGTTTCATAAAATTTATTGATGCATTAATGTTGGATAGCCAACAGTTTCGGTTTTCTAATATTATCGTGGGTAATTTTATTTTTGCTTGGCCCGTCGTGGCGGGGACACCACCGTCCCCCCAGACAAATATGTTTTTGCTATACAAGTACTCGAATATAATTAACGGCTGGGCTAGCCACTAAAACTCCGTTGAGCGAATTCGTAAATAGTATTTTTCATTGAACAACGTTTCGGTAACTTTGCCATTTTATTACATTTCTCGAATGCATAATACTTATGATATGTAGAGTTAATAATGACAAATGTGTCCCAACATAAATAAATCCGAGACACTTGGAAGTTTGTCGGGTAGGCACTAAGTTAGATTAATCGTAACTGATGGCATGTTGTAACAACCTTAGGCTCCAATAGCACTACCATAACAATCGTTATAGTTGTGTTTTACATTCCATTAACTTTCATAATAAAAAACACTTCCGCAAATATTTGCAGAGCAACGTAATATCTAATTCAGAATATTAACGTTTTCACTGACGGTAGACCTCGATACGAAAAGTGTACGGTCCTTACGTTAATGCAAAACATTATAGTATACCATATGGCGGCGCGTAAGCGCAAAAAAGCGATCGTAATAGTAAAAAAAAATAAGTCCTCGTACCTTCTTCCTTGGACGATAATGATTTCAGCCGACGAACAATCCTACGATCACACAATCCTACAATAACACTCAATCTTCTTCACTTCTGGTTAAACTATTAAGCGCGTCGCGCCGAGCGCGTGCGTTCGTTATCTCGCACGAAAAAATAATGAGCAAACTTAGGATGGTACCGCGAAGGTGATTTATTTTAAAAATAGGGTATATCTATGAAACGTGCGTGTTATCTGGTAACTGGAAATGTAACTTTTGTATATATTATATCGAAGGATGAAGCAAAGAAATATAATTGATATAAAGTATGTCACTACATACCACTTCACATTTCTCATAATACAGTATGTGCATGTCTAAGTCTCTGAACATATGCCCCAATACACTTACAATGTTCTTTCTTATATACGATCCGCGCGTCGCGCGTCGACGACGCTGCGGTCGTCGCTGCCTTCCCCTATATTATATCGTTCTACAGAATAGCGTCAACATCAAATTGAAATTATATGACATGAAAATTGAAGTTCCTAAAACTGTTATTTTTATGATCTCATGTGAAAGTACATCTCGTAACTTAACTACTGTACCGATTTTGATAAAATGTAATCAACAATTTTAAGTACTATCAAACATGAAAAATTCCTTTGTATGAAGGACTAGGGTCGTTACAAGCTGATGGTCGTTTGGGTCCCAAGGTGTTGGATGGCGACCCCGCACCGGTAAACGCAGTGTTGGCAGACCCCCCACTAGGTGGACCGACGACATCAAACGAGTCGCAGGGAGCCGCTGGATTCAGGACAAGCAAGACCGAAGCCTGTGGAGGTCCATGCAGGAGACCTATGTCCAGCTGTGGACATCTAAAGGTTGATAATGATGATGATGATGATGATATTAATTCAAAGCTTTTTCTCGCAATTTCTTTCACGGAAAGTATACATAAAGTATAGGTACTATTTAAAAATCCTTTCGTTTTCTCGAGATTAAAATTTCTATAGGTATCATATATCATTAAATTAGAAAAAAGTGATATAGAGGATATCACTTTTTTCTAATTTAATATATTGATTGAGTTTATATACTAACACTATGGGCTTTTGAGTCAGAAACAAAGATATTAATTTATTTCATTTTTATTTTTTACATTAAATAAAATTGCATTTCAGAAACAGTCGTTCCAAACAGCGAAAGACCAGAAAGCGTGACACAAAAAGTTCTCGGTCAAGGAGCAGAACTGATTCCAAATCTCGGTCACGATCAAGAACCCGGTCTCGGTCAAAATCTCTCACCCGATCGAGATCTAGAACTCGTACGAGATCTAGAAGTCGAACGAGATCTCTGTCTGGTAGCAAAAAGGAGTTGAGTTTGAAAGAGCCGGGTATTTTGGACGCGTTCAGAGTATTGTATTTGACGCGTAAGTAACATTTCACTAGTTTGCTGCAACGCTGTTTTAGGTATATATCTCAAAAATCCCTTCAAAATTGCGACTTAATGTTTGTAAATTTTCAAAATCTCTTTTCAATTTTCGAGCAACTTTTTCTGAAGTGAGTTTACTTTTCATGTAATGTAGTTTCTTTATAGAGCATGAAATGGCAAACTTTTCTATATCACTAATAGTTGAAATCACTATTACTTTTTTTTTAGATAAAACATTGTTGCAGCAGATGGTTTCTTTCCTTTAATATTTATCTAAAGTAATCTTTTGATTTTTTTCTAATCTGTAACTAACTTGTTTTAACTGTGAAGGAAAAAATCGTAAAACTTGCATGCTTGAGATCTGTTCCTAAAGGTTTGTTAAGTCTACTAATCTGCACTAGGCTAGCGTGTTGGACTTTGCTTACAGTCTTTCTCATTTTGAGAGTAGATGTCGTGTCCAGTAGTGGACCGGCGATGTGAATGGATGAATACTGAATGATTCAATCGAATGATTGAATGAATTCGAGTGAATGAATGAAGGATGACTTAAAAGACTAGGCTCTATATACATATAGCGGTAATACACGAGCGAAATTCCGCATTTGTGCAAGTCTCAGGCGGAAATTGAAACGGATATTTTATCGGAAAAACAGAAAAGCTGTCAAGTTAATTTGTTCTTAATAATTTATTTTGCAAGTAGTAATAGCTCCAATTACCGATGAGGTTTTAAACAATAACGTTTTAAATTTTAAATTAATTGTAATCAGTTGATTAAAATTTTAATTTATGCCAATAAATTTTATCAACAGTGAATGTCTGTGAAAATTTAATTATTCGTCGGAAATGTTTAAACAATTGGGCTATGAAATGAAATTGCGTTATAATATTATTAACGAACGCTCTCAACCAGGCTTTACATTGGTTACTGTAAATTAAATTATTGTACCTACATACCTTCTGACAGGACTGAGCTGTCAAAAAGAAAATAAACGGTTGGACAGGGTATAATTAATCTTCTAAACAGAAGTGTACTATAACATAATATACTATGCGATTCCAAAAATAACTGCCTCATTTTACGCTCATATGTCACTTCAACGAAAGCTTAACCCAAACACACGTGTTTTAAATTTTTGTCTATCTGTCTGTTTATGCAGATTAATCGTCGGAACTTTTTGAATAATTTTGAATGGTTTTTCACAGGCAGGTAGAGGATTATACAAGGAGTAACTTAGGCTACTTTTTCTCTCAGGAATAAATTAAGGTTCCTTCGTAAGAAATTAAATACCTACATTTATCCTACTAATTGAGAAAGTTTGTGAGGATGGATGTATGGATGGATGGATGTTTTTTACTCTTTCACGCCACAACGAATGAACCGACTTGGCTGAAATTTGGAATAGTGATAGATCATACCCAGTATTAGCACATTGGCTACATTTTATCCCGGAAAATTAAGAAGTTCCAGCGGGAATTAAAAACCTTAATCCACGCGGATGAAGTCGCAGGCATAATCTAGTTTATAAATAAGGATAATTCGGTATAACTGCTCAATCGGTTTTAGCTATGGGTACATAGGTAGCTTGTATACTTTAGACGGATATATGCTACTTATTGTCCCGGGTTTTCGTGAGATTTGAAGAACAAACCACGCGAAGACCAACCCGTGGGCAATAACTAGTCTTATAATAATGCGTATTTTGTGGGTAGATTTAAGAACCTATAGCCATCTATGCAGTTATAACCCCCAGAAAATTCCCAACATTAAATAATTTGCGTCTTTTTTTTCTTTTAGCAAGCAAACACAAAAAGAGCGCAACCAAATACTTGGCTACCAAGAAGCGTCAAGATCGCATACATGAGTTGTTGAAAAGCGACGGTCTGGGGTCGAAGCGATGGCTGTTCTATCCCCGGGCGCAAAACCGGGTATCAATAGGTACTTTTACAGCTGTTTACAGTGGAAATGGCCCAGCTACATAGTTCGAAGAACTGGCGGCCGTTTGGGTATCAAGGTGCTGGAGTGGCGACCCCGCACCGGGGAGCGTAGTGTTAGCAGACCACCCACTAGGTACACCGACGACATCAAACGAGTCGCAGGGAGCCGCTGGATTCAGGCGGCGCAAGACCGAGGCCTTTGGAAGTCAATGCAAGAGACCTTCGTCCAGCAGTGGACGTTTATCGGTTGATAAGAAGAATATGTAACGAGACTTCTCAAATTTCCAAAAAAAAAAGAAAGAAAACCCCTTGATCAAAAAATACCCAAGTTATAGTTGGAAAAATGGAAGCCGGATGGGCATCCCAAATTTTGTGGATTAATTTACCTATGCCTTTTCGAACTCACTTTCCCAGTAGCAATTTGCGTTGGCTGTTAGTTGGGCCTTTGTCCCTAGTTTGGTTGGCCAACAGTAAGACAAGTCATCCCTAAAAATCGTGGTGCCAACCGTAGAAAAGCGGGATGTGGTTGGACTTACGAAGGGACTTAGTCGGCATCACCACTACCATCTCCCAACCGTTGGCTACCGTTGGCTACAAAGTCCCAACGGAAATTGCTACTAGGATTATAAAAGTTTGTAGTAAGCTTGTAGTAAGTCCTTTTATTTCACGAAGTGACGCGCGCTTTACTTGTGGTAACCGAGTGTACAAGCACGCTGTGAATGTGTGCGTAAGCGCGGTAGTACTTAGAGTACCGTCTACTCGTCTTCACGCACACATTCGTACCGTGTTGTATACTAGGTTACACAAGTAAAGCGCGCGCTGCTTCGTGAAATAAAAGTACTATACCAATCTATTCAATTCAATACCAGATGAAGTGCCGGGCACCCGGGACAATTGTGACCAGCGAGTGAAGGTTGACGGAGATTTCTTCAGGAAGTACAAGAAACGTAATAAGGTAGATGCGGACGCTCCCATAGCGAAACTGAAGAGGTGGGAGTTGATCTTTTATAAGAAGCTAGGATTTATACAGGCTGTTTAGTTTTGTAGAGGAATAAAGTTTTTGTCTATGCTGAAGCCTTTTCTTATCTTAGAACTACATTATATTTTACTCAGGTCTGATTTCACCAAAGTTAAATAAGTCATATCCGAGCGAAGATATTTTACCAAATTTTCAATACAAAAACTGTCAAAATATCAAAGTTACGCTCGGATAAGTCTTATTTTACGTTGGTGAAATCGACCCTTAGTGATTATCTTTGCAAGCTATCGAAGTAAGTACCTACCTAGTCAAAACTTATGTACTTACCTAGTTTTGGCTATTTCATTTGTAAGTGTAGAATGGCAGTCTTCGAGGCATGCAGGTTCCCATGATTATTTACTTCATTGTTGTACTAAGTGCTGATTTCACCAACGTCGAGTGACGTTTATTCGAGGAATAAATTGGGCGTTCTGACAGTTTTTGTATTGAAAATACTGTCAAAATATCAAAGATTAATGGCAGAATTATAACTGAATGTTTTAGGATGGCATTGCTCGCCCGGAAATTCAAGAGTTTGTCTATGTAGAGAGTTATATAGACTACTAAGTAACACATCCCACTGTCAAATTAGAACTTAAAATAACATGGAAGTAGGAATTACGACTACGTCTTTATACCTATCTACATATCTTTATAACCTCAAAATACAAATATAGTTGTTAATATCTTTTTTTTTGTGAGTTCCTTAATCGAAAAATCTAGTGGTGATTATGTTTTAGTAATAACCTCTACGGTTTTAACAATTTTTCATGTATAGACACTTCGAATCGATTTCAGGTAAACTGAAGTATGGAGTCCCCTTGCCTTAATTCTTTGTGATCGGATAAGACGTATTTTACGTTGGTGAAAACGGCCCTTGGTTGCTTACAATTACAACGCACATATTATTATAGCTACGTAGGCTAGGTTAGAGCTTTGGATTTGAACTGGGAATCCCTGAAAAGTAAACTACTGGACTATCGCCGATCTATCGCCGCTGCTTTTTATTGCTGAGAAATATTTTCAGCAAAATGCAATTTACATAGCCCGTTTTTAGCCCCTTCAGCTAGGTTCGCGCTAAGAAAACCTCGCACTACTTTCCTTATTTTCCACTTTTCCACGTAACACTATTTCTCCCGAGCGCCGCAGTTTTTCCGCGCGTCAATTTTCCGCACGATATCCTCTCGATTCGGTACTAATTTAAAAGTTTCCCGTGTTTCAGACGGACCATTACTCGCACCGCGGCGCCGCAACAAGCTAATGTTTAAATTTATCGCCCGCTCCGAATATTTATTTCTTATAGAAGAGAAAAACAGTGTTCCTGCACTTCTGTCTTTTAAATTCGTACATCTTGGATTGGAGCGACCGTTATTTTATAGCGTTTTTTATGAGCGGAATTCCACGATACTCAAAGAAATATAAAATTGTTTTTAACCAACATTTGCTGTAAAAAAATTCTTCCTTTGATATCTTCTAATTTTGTCCCAATTCAGTTAGGCTTTGGGGTAAAGGGGGGATGTGAAGCAGCTGTTCATGCTGCTCGCACATTCCTCCTTAGCTCCCGGGAGGAGGTACTCCTTAAAATTGATGTGAAGAATGCCTTCAATTCAGTGGATCGGGGGGTCCTCCTCTCAGAAGTAAAAAATAAATTTCCACAGTTTTTCCCGTACTTGGCGCAGTGCTACCGGGAACCTTCAAAGCTCGTACACAAAAAGAATGTTCTGAGCTCCGCTGTCGGCTGTCAGCAGGGAGATCCGCTTGGACCAGTTATTTTTAGTTTGGCCATCCACCCTATAATTTCGGCTCTAAATTCCAAATTCAATGTTTGGTATTTGGATGATGGAACCTTGGGCGGCGAAGTGAATTCGGTTTTGGAGGATTTAGAAATTATTATATCAAAATTTAAAACTATTGGCTTGGAACTTAACTTTGATAAATGTGAAATTTATATTCCTAATTCTTTTTCGGCGGAATCTAAACTGCACATATTAAATAAATTTAATACTTTAGCTCCGGGTATTAAAATTTTAAATGATGAGTCACTTCGCCTCCTAGGAGCACCTGTTCTAGAGGCCTCAGTTCCTCAATTTTTTACTGACTTAATTTCTAAATTCAAAAACACTTCCCATCACCTTTTCGATATTAATCCTCATATGGCAATGACCATCATTCGATTCTGCTTATTTGTTCCAAAATTTACTTATTTCCTAAGATGTTCACCTCTTTGGAAATTTAATAATTTATTGGAAAATTTGGATAATTTTATACAAAATATTCTATCTGACATCTTGAATTGTCCGCTAGATGATCAGGTATGGGCCCAGGCTTCTCTTCCGATCAGGTATGGAGGTCTGGGAATCCGCAAAATTTCTAGTGTCTCACTGCCAGCATTTCTTTCCTCTGTTTATAGTACACACACTCTCTTTGAAAAAATTATATCCCAGTCTTTGGGATCAATTGAGGTGTCGTACTTGGCAGAGGCAAGAAATGAATGGTCAGCGATTAGCCCAAATCAATTGCCGGTTTCTCTTCCTTCCCAGAGACAGTGGGATGACATTATTTGTAAAAAAACTTTTGACGCAATGTTAATGGAAGCAAATTCTAAAGACCGTGCTCGTCTTCTCGCTGTCTCTGCGAAAGAATCCGGCCACTGGCTCCATGCTCTCCCTTCTGCTAATCTAGGCACTCTTTTAAACCACGCCACTCTTGCAGTGGTAGTTGGCCTTAGGCTCGGCGCCAAAATAACCCAGCCTCACCGTTGCCACTGCGGTGACCACGTCGACGCTTACGGTCATCACGGACTCTCCTGTTCGAAGAGCGCTGGTCGTTTCTCCCGCCACAATGCCCTCAACGACATCATCCGCAGGTCTCTTGCTACTGCTCACGTGCCAGCTGTATTAGAACCTATTGGTTTGGCACGTAGTGATGGCAGGAGACCTGATGGTATGACGCTTGTTCCTTGGAGGACAGGGAGGTCGCTTGTGTGGGATGCCACCTGTGTAGATACTCTAGCTGCATCCCACATCCATGCGACCTCCTCTGTGGCGGGTGCAGCGGCTACTAGCGCCGAACAGGCTAAGAGGCGCAAATATGAAAAACTTGACAGTGGTTTCATATTTGTGCCTTTTGGTGTAGAGACCCTGGGGCCGTGGGGCCCGGAGGCTCGAGCGCTTTTTGTAGAGCTAACTAAAAAGGTGATCGAGTCTACCGGGGATCCAAGAGCTGGCAGCTACCTAGCCCAAAGGATTAGCTTGGCCATCCAAAGGGGTAATGCTGCCAGCATCTTGGGTACCATGCCACACTGCAGTGGCTTCGATGGGGTTTTAGATTTTATTTAATTTTTATTTTAGTTTTAATTTTAGAATAAATTTAATTTTAATGTAGTAGGTAGTTTTAATTTTAGAGTAAATTTAGGTTTAATGTAGTATACTGTATAAAGTCAAACTGAGCTAATAAATAAATATTATTATATTCAATTTTAACCAACTTCTAAAAAGGAGGAGGTTCTCAATTCGTCGGAATCTTTTTTTATGTATGTTCACCGATTACTCGAAGCCGCCTGAACCTATTTGGAAAGTTCTTTTTGTGAAATAGGTCGAGCGGTTTTTCAAAAAGTCAACAATAAATTATATTATTTGTAGTGACGCGGGCGTTTGAAGAAGTTTTTTAAAAATAATTTTTTATTATAGATTTCCAGAAAAAATTGGGTGTCTGTAAAGTCGTTTTACGGACGATAGTTTTACGTGAAACATTGAAGACTGGGCGGACGGCGGCGGGCGCTCTCTATAAACGCTTGAGCCGATCGTGCCTCTATCGCTTGTTCCGCGCTCTCGCTTGCACGCTCAGGCTCAGGCTGAACGTGATACTTTCGTGCGCAGCCGGTGTTCATAGATTTATAAGACGTTATCACGTCAAAAAATAATATGTATGGTACAACGTGCTTGCATAGACTTAATAATATAATAATATGTATTTACGTGTAACCGATTTTTATTTATCAATAAGTGCATCTTCTAGTGACTTCTTCTTATTAAAGTGACGAATAATTGTCTTTTGAAATCTGGTCATAGAGATATCAGATTCGCTTTCCTTTTCTATCTTTAGGTATTGCCGTAAGAGATTTTTTCGCTCCTCACTCCTTTGTATGTTACTTACTGTAGTAGAAATATATTATTATGCCTATGGGATGTACATTGTACAATGTCGCTTTTCCAGTAGTAGTATAATAAATGCAGGAACAAGGTTTTTATTCGATATCAAGTTAGTCCTTGACTGCGATCACACCTGATGGTAAGTGACAATCCTGTCTGAGATGGTAGCGAGCTAACATTGGAAGGGGTAATGTTGTGAACATTCAACCCATACCCTAATCCATCACGTCCGTCCGTCTTAACGCCATCGTGCCGGAACGCTAAATCGTTTGGCGGCACGTCTTTGACGGTAGCGTGGTAACTAGCCACGGCCCAAGCCTCCCACCTGATGAAAGATCAAGGTAACACCAACTCGCAACACCACACAAACCCTTTGAATTCTTTGTCAACCGATAGACGTCCACTGCTGGACAAAGGTCTCTTGCATGAACTTCAACCGGCCTCGGTCTCGTGCCGCCTGTATCCAGCGGCTCCCTACGACTCTTTTGATGTCGTCGGTCCACCTAGTGGAGGGTCTGCAAACAATGCGCTTCCCGGTGCGGGGTTGCCACTCCACCTTGGGACCCCAACATCCTCAGGAAATATTGACTCCAAAAAGTCTCGTTCAGTTTGTATACCACATAGACTTGGTATATAACAGGTATACCAGAAGTATAGTACATGTTTAACAAAAAATAACGTTCCGTCACACGTAACTTCAAACACGTATAAAAACAAACTACGCGTCTCCTAGACACAAACAAAAAATAACGTTCCGTCACACGTAACTTCAAACAAGTATAAAAAAAAAATACGCGTCTCCTAGACACAAATGAGGTGTCATTTGAAAGGGGTGACCAACCCCTATAAAATGCCACCCTTCCCCCCCCTCTACCTATAAAGCGTGATTCAAATGCCAACCCCTTGACAGAAAAACCCAACACATTTTTAGACCCAACCCGGGAATCAAACCTAGGACCTCGCCAATCGCCATCCGCAGTCCAACATTGCAATTTGCAGTCATCTCGAATATACCTACTTACCCATGAAAACTAATCCGCCTCCCCTCCCGTGACGCCGCCGGTACATTGTCTGCAGCATTTCTGCAGAAAGGCGCGCAACACCGCATCTTCAATGGTTATTTTGTTGATTTTGCCTCGACTCTCGCTCGAGCTCGACATTCGTCAGACACAAAACACAAAACGTTTGAGCAGTCGTACCAAAATGAAGTTTATAAATACAGAAGCCGTAGTTAATCGCATGTACTATAAGTCTGCTAGAAATAGGTACGGCAAAAGATACTCTGGTGGAATTCAAACATAGAGATAGGAAGACTATAGTCGTTTTCCTAGTTCCATGAATGTAATCTGTCAGAACTCAGAACTCTTTCCTATCCTTACTAATATTATAAATGCGAAAGTGTGTTTGTTTGTTGATTTGTTGGTTTGTCTTTCAATCACGCCGCAACAGGGCTACGGATCGACGTGATTTTTTGCATGCGTATAGCTGAGGACCTGAAGAGTGACATAGGCTACTTTTTATCCCGGAAAATCAAAGAATTCCCGAGGGATTTTAAAAACTAAATCCACGCGGACGAAGTCGCGGGCATCAGCTAGTAATAGTATAACACTATAACGTAGTGTTAATAATATTATATAGATTATAGAGTTTGGCTTCAACGATTAGCTATATGATCGCTCCAGTTTTCTTAACGTATATTAAGAACGAGTTATATGAGTTTGTTCTTGTACCGTCGGAAAAAAAAGATAAAAAATAAACAGATTATAAAATGAAATCAATCAATTTGGTCACCAAAAATAAATCCTCCATGTCTCAGCTTTATGTCGAAGATCAAATCAAAAGATAAATTCCAGATATTACAATATATTAAAATTGCTTCATTGCTTTTCATGAGCAGATATTTTTTAAAATACCTACCTACCTCAGATACGTCAGGAATATTTTCGGAGTAGGTATATATTATAAACTGAACTGCTGACTGTAGCAACTCTTAAAATCATTTGTGTTTTGAGAATGCCGGTAAAAATTGATTCTACATTTTTTCAGTAGGTACTTAGTGCCAATTAACCAACGCTGCATAACTTTCAACCGAAGAGTAACTTAGACGTTCTGACAGTTTTCGTATTGAAAATCTGTCAACATACCGAAATTCTTCAGATTTTACTCGGCTATGTGGAATTAGCACGTGCCGATTTCATCAACGTCAAGTGACGTTCAATCGAAGAATAAATTAGGCGTTCTGACGGTTTATGTATGGAAAATATGCCAAAATATCACGCTCGGATAAGACTTATTTTACGTTGGCGAAATCGGCCCTTGTGATGAATAGTTCTGTTTTAATTTTAATTTTTGCTGACCGTACTGTTGTCTTCAAACACACTCGGTGGCTGCAATTTTATGTCATGTACACAACGTTCAACCAAAGCCTCTGGCTTATTCTGCGATAATTCACAATTTATGTTTTAAACTTCGCAAACTACCGATACCGAAATTCATTCCGCCTCTATGTTATTCCAGCGAAGCCAGTCAAACTCTATGCAAAGCGCAGTGTTGGGCTACTTATTCTAAGCTAAAAAGCTTCTGATAACCATTATTTCCTTAAACATATTAGAATTTTTTGTTTAGCTTAGATGTTAAGCCTGTGATCTAGTTTATCTTCGAGATTATTGGGATATTTTTAAAATAAACTGACTTCAATTTGTTCACTAATATTTGGCTTACTTGTATGATTTTAGAACTAAAATTGGATCTTGCTTCCCTCGGAGTAGATAATGAGAGAACTGTATACGTATATAATATTTATGTAGATGTATATACCTAAATATTTTTCACCACTTACCTCGTATTTGGAGCTATGTCCTTTTGCACTATTAGTCGTATGGAAGAGATCGCTAGGTGTGTAGGTGACAGGTGTGTTGTTGTGTATTTTATGTGTATCAATTTATTTATCTAAGTGTTAGGACAGACAATAGATATCCTCGGAGGTCAAGATCCTCAGTAAGAGAACCCAGTAGGAGCGTGTGGAAAAACCTCCCTTCTGTACTGCTAGTCAGCAAAGTGCTATAAGCATGTCCAACAACTCCAGTGACGACGTATATTCACTTACAAAATAAAACTTAACCTTCGCTTTTGAAGTGAGAAAGCAAATAATTTAAATGCAGGTTGTCATTTCGTCTCGCCGCGCCGGGAATATTTCTTTTGGTATAATTATAATGTTCTACCCTCACGATCCTTGCCCAGGGGAGACGGGCGTGGCGTCTGAGTTCCGCTTTAGAGATCCTTGAGGTGATTTGAAATGATAATGACGGTTAAATCACACAATCAATTAATTCGTAAGGCTTTGCGTGTTAGCGTACAGTTTTTGCAATTCACGAAGGCGAGTGAGCTTTACTTGTGGTTACTTCGTCTACATGCACATTGCATAAGTGTGCGTGCCTGTCAAAGCCTAGGTGGGAGCGGGCAGGCGCGAGCATTGCGCTCGCTCACACTTATACAGATACGACAGACACACACAACCATAAGTCTTCACACTTTTAGGCACCCCACTGCGCCAAGCATGTTGCAAATCTCTAGTTTCCATCATGCATGATTGTAGTCAAGTGTCCAGTATTGCATAAAGTTGCAGAGTTGAGAAGTTATACTAACTCTTAAGATAGAACATTAGATTTTTAGTCCTTAGAGAATTGAGTAACCTCTGCACTACCTTAACGCTTCTTGTTTTTCTTAGTCCCTCTTGATAGAGTGGTCGTGGTCGTTACTTAGGTACCTTAAAAAGCAGTTAAACACAATTTGTAGACAGAATTGGAAATCTTTCCTAACCTGAATTAGCCTGTAGAGGCTATGGGACACGACATTTACTCATCATTTTTGAAAAATAAAAACTACTTGAGACTTTATTTATTTATTTATTTATACAACTTTATTGCATACAAGATCAAAAAATACAAAACTTTAACTTTTACAAAAAATACAAAACTAGAGACTTTGTACGGAACACGTCCTCAGCAAATTCCAATCGACCTTAACAGATTTTGTATTTATATGTAAGTCCAACTCCAACGCCCGACTTGCGTTTTTAAGTAATTGCTTGCATTTTATTTCGGTAAAAAAATGAAAGTGCTTTTTAACAAACTTAACCCTAGCCAAGAAATTTGTAAGGGAAGGGGCGAACTTGGCCGCCATTGAAGTTTTTTCAAGCGTTAAAATTTGTAGATCGCTGATTTTTAATAACAACTGAAAAACGCTCTTTGAAGTGACCAAAGCCAAAGTTTTTCTCAAATTAGTAATTTTAGAAAAACTTTTGTGACTTCGCGTTGTTATTAATTTTAAAATAATTACTTTATTTGTGAAGCAGCAGGTAAGTTTAAAACTACAATAGAAATACTTATTGGTTTAGGCCTAATTCTTATCATGCTCTTTCAGAAAGTCCTTCTGTGCGTTCGTACTTATTCTACCATTGGCTTGGTTTAATTACCCAGAAATTCAGAACTTACAGACATTAAAAATATCCTTTGCTTTCATAGGATAGTCTAGTAACTCTCCAGAGGTGCGATTGTCTAAAAGTTGCCGATCAAAATCGTATTCATGTGATGGCACTAGCGTCAAAGTTAAATATTCCTTGACTGTATATTGATTTAAAGTCACAAATTCAGTACAACCGATTTTAACATGGAGCGTTATGGAGTGTATCGTACATAGCTAAACGTATAAGAATGCATACACGAAGTTGAGCTCTAATTCAATGCTGTTATAGTTTATTTTACTTTGACGCCGAACTTTGACGATTTGATCGGCAATTCTCACACAATCGCACTTCTGAACTGTCATTATTTTGTAAAAGATGGTGGTAGCTGGTAGGCCCCCTGGTCTTTATAAGTTAATTAAAATCAATCTCGGTAGTAATTCTAGTACCGCTTTGATGTCATTTAACATCGTAGTAAAATAATAATAATCATAACTCAAACAAAACAGCAATCCAGCAAATGTGTCCAAAAGGCCTCGAAAAACCCAATTTCTACGGAATTAATGTATCACGACATTAGAGTTCAAATTGGGCATATAAAAACATTAGATATTAACGCTTGATCAGTTTACAACCCTTCCCCGCTAATACGTTTAGTTAAATGGCGCTGGAAATCGTTAAAAGAGACCCCGGATCAGAGTTAATGTCCCCGTGAGGTTGAACAGGGTTTTTTTCTATGGGTATAAAAATGGTACATTTATTTAGGGTTAATAGTATTTTATTATATCATAGTTCGAAGAGCTGATGGTCGTTGGGGTCCCAAGGTGTTGGAGTGGCGACCCCGCACCGGGAAACGCAGTGTTGGCAGGCCCCCCACCAGGTGGACCGACGACATAAAACGAGTCACAGGGAGCCGCTGGATTCAAGCGGCGCAAGACCGAAGCCTGTAGAATTCCATGCAGGAGACCTTTGTCCAGCAGTGGACGTCTATATGTTGAAAAAGGAGAAGAAGAAGAAGTATTTTATTTGATGCCGTTCGCCTATTCAATGGTTATTCTAATATTGTGATTTGAATTCTGTACACAAATACTAATTAATTAAGAATGCGAAAGAATGTTTGTTTGTTGGTTGGTCCTTTAATCATGCCGCAATAGATCTATGTATGGACGTGATTTTTTGCTTGGATGTAGTGTGGACTTGTAGAGTGACATAGACTAGAGTCTATAACGGAAAAATAAAAGGTTGCTTTCTGCTATAAAGCGCAATAGAGCTGCAGACCGATTTGACTTTTTGCATAGGTTTTTAGGGTTCCGTACCCAAAGGGTGCCAACGGGACCCTATTACTAAGCCACAGCTGCCCGTCCGTCCGCCCGTCCGTCTGTCAGCGGGCTTTATCTCGTAAACCGTAACAGGTAGACAGTTTGATTTTTCAGAATGTGTATTTCCATTGCCGCTATAACAACAAATAATAAAAATAAAATAAAATTACAAAATAAAGGGATATCCATACAGGGAAAAGGACTCGAAATAAAATTTTATTTTTTTAACCTGGCATGTGGGGTGTCATTGTCTATAATTATTATTAAGCTTTATTTATAAGCTTCAAAAGTGAAGAAATGGGGGCCTTCAAAGTTGTGACCAAAACAAACGAGAATTTTGCCCCTTAAGCTAATTTAGTACTATCTAAGAACTAAGATATCTAAATATTATGTATCTAGTTTTAAAAAAGTGATTTGGTCATATGTTCGGAACCCTAAAAGAGCGGGGCCCTGCTCGCACTTGGCCGATTTTTTGCATATTTTTTGGTTCTCCACGCGGACGAAATTGCGGGCAATATTTCGTCTAATTATGTATTTAACAAGTGCAAATTAAAAATTTAAAACACCCCCAATATGTGACTCTATGACCGGATTAAGTACTATATACCTGACATCCTGTTACCTAGTTTTCTGCTCCATCATCAGATCCTCCTCCTTCATCCTCTATCTTCTATCTAACACCTACTCATTGAGACCATTCTAATTCTAGAAACTTGAGATCTCTTAGGGTTGGTTGCCGGTAAATTTTTGCTACGGTTATAGGATCTTTATAAACTACCTGGAACTGAATCACAGGCATCAGATAATGTAGAATAAAGATGTAAAGAAATATAATATTGTTTTTCAAACGCCTGGTTAACTTAACTAGCAATATCAATATTAAAAACATTGCCTTCAAAATTCCGCTACATTTTCACGCTGGCCTAAAAAGCTCAGTGACGATGGAAATTAAAAAAGTAATAATACAGACGTTAGTTTTAATTGTACTACTAGTAAAACTTTTATATTTTTCTTTTGAAACAAAAGAGAATAACTTGGAGCAAGGTTTACACTTGCAGAGCCTTTGTGTTCTTTTTACCTTGATATAAATATTATGGAAGAGGTCTACCGTGGGATTTTCTAAAAATGATTGCGACAGACTCCAGAGCGACTATCGCAATCACCTCTGAGTGACTGCTAAGTACTTTCTCACTATTTTTGACGTGATAACGTCTTATAAATCGATGAACACCGCCTGCACGCACGAAAAAGTGTCACGTTCCGCCTGAGCCTGCGCGTACAAGCGAGAGCGCGGAACAAGGGATAAAGATGCACGATCGGCCCAAGCGTTGGCTTGTGACTAGAGAACATTGGAATTTTCAATTAACTCCTTCTTTGTATTACACAAAATCATGATAATTCAGTGATAATAATTCAATTCAATTTCATAAAAGTATGCAATTTTTCATCAATTTTTTATGACATTATCACGTAGAACTATCGTCCGTATATTGACTTTACAGACAGTCAATTTTTTTTATTAATATAAAAAATTGTTTTTAATTGCCGACTTCAAACGCACCCGCGCCACTACAAAGTAAGTATATAATTGACTGTTGACTTTTAAAAACCGCTCGACCGATTTCGATAAAATTTATATGGACCACCCAGGGGAGTTATACATTTTCAAAAAAAAGAATTTTCAAAATCGGTTCAGGAGTCTTCGAGTAATCGGTGAACATACATAATAAAAATAAAAACAAAGATTCCGACGACTTCCGAAGACTCCTCCGTTTTTGAAGTCGGCTTGGCTTGAAGTTTGGCTGTGCATCCAGACAAGCACAGGTGATTGGGTCATCACGCTGATGCAATCATTTTTATACAATCTGACAGCAGATCCAATAATTAAATCAAATTTACCTTCGCTGAAGTAATAAGTTGACAGTATGAAATCCAATCGTACTCGCGTTAAAACAGTGCGTGTGTGAAATTTAAAAAAGCGTTTGTCTGGTATTTATTTTATTTTTTGCAAAAACTAATTCTCATTTTAAATTAAAATAAAAACACTTGGTATTTTTATCAAGATTTGCCATCGTTCTTGTATTAGTTTGTATGTCTCTTGCTTTCTTTGAAAATTTGCACTATAAATTTACTACTTATGTATTTTATTTGCTGTTAAGCAAAGATTAGCTTTCAACAGAAAAAAACCGCATCTAAATCGGTCTATTTTGGGGAGTTTGCTACGAGGGAACATGCAGATACACAGATAGACTCATACACAGATACACAGGATAGTTAAACTTATAACACCCCTCTTTTTGCGTTGTTAAAAAGAATCTAAAAAAAAACAAACTAATCATAACGTCTGTATGCGTCTGTATAAGTAGCGAACCCAGTGGCCCTAACTTACGAAGTTGCGACATCTAGTTCGTGCGTGTCTTAGAAACACCCAGTCGGATATTCCCTGAGGTAATTTGGATGCAGAGTGCGATGAAGAAGTTTTGTGCATACTGTTAGGGGGACTGTTTCAGATGTTATGTACGCTTGTATTCCTTAATAGCCGCCTTGAGGGCACGGGTGCATAGAGTAATTCTCATGTCCATGAGACATGAGAATTATACATACAACACGATAACATGTAGTTATTAGATATTATTATTTACGCTTCCACACCAATAATTTTTTTAACATGTAATGAGAATTTATGCGAAATCAGTGTGACGATTTTCTAAAATTTATTCCATCAGCGTAACGATCTCGATGGCCTCTAATTGGCTGAATTTATGCTATTATTTTTGCATCAATGCATTTTAACCTATGATTTTAACCAATTGCGGAAGAGTACCAGCCAATCAGAGTTCATTGCTATCGTTGCACTGATGCAATCCATTTTAGAGAATACTGCTACAGATTTACGAAAGTCACGGTAAGTAGTTGAATTCGCTGGATCTATTTAGTTTGTTATTTAGGTCTTGTCTGTTAGGTCTGCTGGAAGGATTCGGCCGCGGCAACTACTTACCCATCAAAGTCGTCATTTTGTCGTCTCAATCAATGGACGTCCACTGCTGGACATAGGTCTCTTGCAATTATCGTCAGGAACATGATCTTAATTATTCTGCTTGGAACGGTGTTACGAACTAGATCCACTTGATGAAAGTTTCATTCATTAGCAACCCATCAACGGCTCACTACTGAGCGCAGGTCTTCTCTCAGAGAAGGGTTATACCATATAGTCCACCACGCTGGCCCAATGCGAATTGGTAGACTTCACACACCTTCAAGAACATTATGAAGAACTCTCATATGTGGACGTTCCTCACGATGTTTTCCTTCACCGTTGAAACAACTTAACAAGTGATATTTAATTTAGACGAAAGTTTATTTGAATAAAAATATTTTCTATCTATGCGAGCCTATTCCATTCTAATCTATGCTATTCTATTCTATTCTATTATTGCATCCAGTGGTTGCCAGCGACAAGCTTAGGATCGTTTGGTTCACATATGGGAGGTCTTAAAATGCTGGGTTGAGTGGTTTACGGGCGAGGTCGTCTTTTGACCAGAACAGAAGCAGCGTAGAGAGGGAAGTGATTTAGAAAATGTTTTTCAAGTTCTATTACGTCTAATGTCGGTATACAGAGTGGGTCGCAAAATTTATGCCATCGACGCGAAAGTTTACGTGTTCTTGTTATAAATTGGCGCAATTTATGTCGGGTTAATTTTAGTTTTGAGTCGTTAGAATCGGTTTAAGAGGAAATTTACACTACTAGTTTAACATTATTACGAGTTAATATTGTTGCGTAATTGAGAAATAAGCAATCTGTTAATATTAATCAGAATGAAACAGAGTAGCGTTTTAGTTTACAGATTTTAGTTTATTACGCACCTATTAGAATAAATGCACTGTCAGCCATGCAACAATGTTAGCATTTAACTATGAAAATTTTTGTAACGGCTCTTTTTTGTGGGCCAACTCTTCTTTAGAAGCAATGATAGAATTGCTTCTAGAAGAAGTGATAGCCTAGTGGTTGGGACTGCGATTTCTCTTCGAGGGGTTTGATCCCGGATTCGACCTTTATTGAACTCGGTTGAAAATGGGAAATGGAAATGGTTCGGAATGCCTTTTCCATCGAGAAGAACCAGCAAGTAACTCGGTGGTTGCTCTTTTTCAATAAAGTTATAATAATATGTACTATGCCATTTAGGCAGTGTTTCCACAATGAGGGAAAGTTCCAAACATTCTTACTTACAATTCAATACAATATGTTATGGTAGATGGGCAGACAGAAAGTAGCCCTATCCCCGCCGGTGGCATGACGCATGCATTCAGCCGTCGTTGCTTCGCTCAACCATATTTGCGGGAACGTAACAACCCACATCAATGGTTTATAATGTTTATGGTAATGATTGCCATTTCACTAACCATTCTATACCATGGATATTGGATAATATACGTATCTAGTGAGAAAGATATAAGGAATGCCATATTAAACTATTTCCGTTGAAAATTAACAACATGATTGCATGGGCCGTATATTATCGGAATGAAGCGTGTAGCTTCCATTTATCATCCTGCGAACTGCATGTAATTTTAGGGATCACAACAATTTCCTTTAATTTATCGTTTTAATAGCCTGCCTCAGGCTATGGGGTAACAAATACGATGGCTCTAGTTCACAGTTGGCCAAATGCATTTGCCCAACGTTTACACTTGTGTGCATACTATAAGTTGTCTACAGGTTGGCCGAAGTGCATTGGCCCAACAACACCAATACACTGGTCTTACGAGTAATAACAACCGATGGTCTCTCAATCTTCGTTGATATAATTGGCAGCTATTTCAGCAATTATATTTATATTATGGACTATTATTTAGGAAAAATATGTACCCTCGATGAGTTATATGGGAACTTTATATTCAGTCGAAGAATTTGTTAAGTGTAATATCAGGTAGTTAAATATTAAAAATGCGAAAGATGCGCAGCATTCTGGAGACAGACAGGATAGTTCTTTTCACGAAAAACAAACAAGTCCCATGGGATTTTCAAAAACATACATCGCGGATAACGTCACGGGCATAATTCAATCCTTAGGTAATAATAATAATCCTACTAATATTATAAATGTGAAAGTTTCTGAGGATGGATGGATTGATGGATGGATACTCTTTAACGCCACAATGAATGGACAGATTTGACTGAAATTTGGAATAGAGATAGCTCATACCCAGTATTGACACATAGTTTACTTTTTATCCAGGAAAATTACAGAGTTCCAACAGGAGTTAAAAACTCAATCCGCGCGAACGAAGTCGCGGGCATCATCTAGTTAATATTATAAATGCGAAAGTGTGCTTGCTGGTTGGTTTGTTCTTCAATCATGCAGCAACGGATCAACGTGGTATTTGCTGTTGAGGACTTGGGGAGTGTCATTCATAACTCATAAGCTACCTTTTATCAACGTGCAAGAAGTTATGAATCAGCTAGATGAAATAAACATTCACGGCATTGTATCGTAACATCGATAAATTGAACGATATTATGATGCCTTAGGACTGATAAAGTATGAAGGTACTCATAATATCCCATACATCATCCCCCATAAAGAAATAAGTAAGTGTCCAGCCGCCAGTGAGGGAGGCAATTCATTGCAGGACGCCAATAGGTATCAGAGGGGATAGGATTGTGCCTAGTCACATGTGACAATAGAATAATACTGTCCAATTTTTCCCCAATTTGTTTTTGGGATAAATAAGACGTCAGCCGTTTATAATCCAGGAGACGACAAACTCCCTGGCGCAGTGTTGAGCGATGTGGTCTTAAAACTGGGAGGTCTCGGGTTCGATTCCCGCAAATTGGCCCCTAAATTTGGGAATTTACAATTTCTGAATTGTCTCTGGTCTGGTCTGGTGGGCAGCTTAGGCCGTGGCTAGTTACCACCCTACCATCAAAGACGTGCCGCCAAGTGATTAAGGGTTCGCGGCACGATGGCGTGTAGAAACAGATTAGGGATATGGGTTGAATATACCTACACTACCATACCTTTTCCAAGTTAGCCCGCTACCACTTTATAGTGCATCGTCACTTCCCATCAAGTGAGACCGCAGTCAAGGATTATCTTGTCATAGAATTTAAAAAGAGTCTTCGTAATGCATTCTAATATTATAAATGCGAAAGTGTGTATGTTGGTGTGTCCTTTAATCAAGCAGCAATGCAATCAGTTGCACAACTGATCGACGTGATTCGTTGCAAAAGTATAGTTGAGGACCTAGAGAGCGACTTTAGCCTATGTCTCGTTTCCCCTTTTATCCCGGAAAATAAAGGGTTTATAAAGCTGGTCCAATTTCACCCAAAAATGTCTCTCAATGAAATTTAAAACTATACAAAAATATTAATTCCTTTAGGGAACTTCCGATTTCTGTTACTGGGTTTATTTTTTTTGTTTCAAAAACTTCTATCTATAAAATCTGGCGAATCCAAAGCAGTTATCATCACTGAGTCTGGAGCCATCAATAAAGGCGGTCCCCGGTAATCCAGGAGTGAATTGAAAGTGAACGGCATAATTCCATTCGACGAGAATCGATCGGGGGATTGCAAAATTGACAGTTGTTTGGCGATTTGTCACCCAACTGTGTAGCTGGGATTAGATTTGTGATTTATTGTCTACGAAAATACAGAAAGCAGTAGTAGTAGTAAGCTTTAAATTACATGGAAGTAGGAATATCAGGCACGGAAATAGAGCTAAAATAAAAACCAAGTACACATATATTTTTATCCCATTTGAGTTTATTACCACCACGGAAGTGTGATTCGATTATCAACTGGTCACTAAGTTCTAATGACACCAAATCACACCATTCGACTTTTATACTGTCAAATTTAAAATACCATATTCCTGATCAAACTATGTACATGTCGTTCCTTATACTTAATTTTGTCGCATAATTATATTTACTCACTTGGAGTTTTAGTGAGAGAATATTACTTCCATGCTTTATTACAACAAAATGTAGAAAAACAAAACTACATTGAGACAAAACAAAAGATAATAGTGCTGGGTGCAAAGGCGGCCTTATCAGTGGAGGTGGTAAGCTGCGTTTCACATACCTACTTACTTAAATTACAATAGTTGTCTTCATAGTCTTATCCACCGAAACTTCCAAGGATCACCATAGAGCACGATTTTGTGTCGCTTGTATAGTCAGCGATTTTCATAAGATCATCCGTTCAACTAGTGAAGGTTTTAGAATGGCAAAATAGCGACTCCATCTAAAGTACCTACTCAAAATCAATTTAATCAGAAAAACAAATACCAAAATGCTCCTCGACTATTCATCTTACTCCAATCTCTTAATTCATTCATTACCATCATCTAAAATGTACACTTTGAAACGAAATTGTTATCCCCTTTACATGAAAACAAACAGACGAAACGCAAGACTCCGGGTTGCATAGACGACTCCCCGGGGACTAAAACTCCCTTGGAAAGAAATTTAGGGGAAATGTTCATGCAGTGTACCATCTTTACCCAGTCTCCCCAACACAAACTTTCTTATACACTTTATGTATACCTTATTACTTTGAGAATAAAGGTTGTTTTTGAATGGTTTGAGGATATTTAAATTTGCGCAAATGTACGTTCCGTACATCACAATGGGGCAAGTAATTTAATTGATGACAAGTTCGATTTAGAAGGATGGTGGGTGGAATTAAAATTCGTCTTGAAACGTGTTTCTTTTTAAGATTCACTCTTAGAACTTCTTGTTGTACCTACTTATACGTATTTGAGCTTGCGAGTAACTTGATTTTAGACGGCAGTGGTATTCACTGATGGTATTCTTTCTAATTCACAATATCGTCGGTCTAATTCATTTAGTGGAACATTTCCAAAATCAGATGTTTTACATTCACCTCAACCTATTGCCGGCCCAGTATACTGGGCACAGATCTTCTCTGGAATGAGAAGGGTATAGGCCATAGTCCACCACGCTGGCCCAATGCGAATTGGTAGACTTCACACACCTTCGAGAACATTATGGAGAACTCTCAGGCATGTAGTATTCCTTCACCGTTAAAGCAAGTGATATTTAATTGCTTAAAAAAATGAACAACTCCAAAAGGTCAGCACATCGAATGCTAGCCTTGAGGAACGTCGTCGGTTACTGCAGTTCTTTGGCGAATGCTTTGTATCGCACTTTATCCCTCAAAGAAAATCTGAGTATAGCTGTCTCCATAGCACGCTGAGTGACTTGAAGTTTATGGACTAGCCTCATTATCATGTGTCATGTGTGACGTGGTACTTGTATCTAATATTGTGTGCCTTATAAAAGGTCGTTTAATTACTGATGACATGAAAGCCATCCGGAAGAAACGGCGCTCACTCCTATAGCACCTTCATGGCAGCATTAATAACATCCTGGTAGCCATAAAGAATAAAATAGGCTGTCCAATTGTAAAGCATTGGCTGGCTGTAGCCACCAGGGGTGTTGCCTAGGCATGAGAAGGTAAAATACTAACATAACTATAAGAAATTTTGTTAACTAGCACCTTAACCTAGCTAAAAAATGTTTTTAACACGGAATATGTCTGAAATAAACGATTTTTTTTTTTAAGTTACTGGCTTGGGGTCTCCTGCAAAGTGCTTAGTACTAATAACAAGGATGTTCCTTATAAAAAGGGGAATGTGTGTCGAAGTTACGATCTATCCCTGAGGACCTCTTCCCTCGCGACGTTACACACGCACGCAACATTTTACGTTTTTTTGATGGCTTATAAAATGTGTATGCCCCTGCAAGAGCGTGACTCATAATGAAGGAAATTTCGCATCTGGAATATTTGTTTTGCATTACTCGTCGCTTTAAATTGTTTCATATTTTTTTTTATTTGGTGGCCTACAGTGCAGGGGGATGTCTAGTGGTCCAAGGAAGAGTAGAGGCATAAGAGCACGTGTCAGATCGTCCACGAGATGGACAGACCAAGTGAAGGTTGCGATGGATGTCCCGTTACATGAATGCACGAGGAAGGCAGCTGTTAGGGGAGGAGTGAACGCGCATAGTGAAGCGTGCCACAACACATAAGTGACGACCACGACTGCTCTGTCAAGAGCGAATTAACTAAGAAGAAGAAGAAAGAAGAAGAACACAGGGCCTACCATCGCCGCTTCATCGTCATCATCATTAGCAACCCATCAACGGCTCACTACTGAGAGCAGGTCTCCTATCAGAGAAGGGTTTATAGGCCATAGTCCACCATGCTGGCCCAAAGTGAATTGGCGGACTTCACACACCTTCAAGAACATTATGAAGAACTCTCAGGTGTGCAGGTTTCCTCACGATGTTTCCTTCACTGTTGAAGCAAGTGATATTTAATTGCTTAAACGCACTTGACTTCGAAAAGTCAGAGGTGCGTACCCGGGATCGAACCTGCGACCCCCCGAATAGGAGACCACAGTCCTAACAGTCACAGTCCTAGGCTATCAGTGCTTAAAGCAGTATTATTTCAATATTGTATTGAGATCTCATAATGACAACCTTAAAGTAGTTACTTTAAGGTTGACATTGTATGACATGTCAAAACAATATTGAGATCATGAGATACTGCTGCTTTGAGCGTTGGTAGTATAGGCCCTGGTAACAAGTTTTCATAAATTTCTATAATTCTGAATAGCTATACAACAGACATAGAATGAGCTAATTTTTAGAGTAGGTTTTCCTTATTTTTCTTTTGAATAAGTATTACTAAAATCCGGGTAGAAATTCGCATTGATAAAAGTATTTAGGTACTATGGCATGCAACCGTCGGTATAGTATAGAGTATAATTTTTAGGGTTCCGTACCCAAAGGGTACCAACGGAACCCTATTACTAAGCCTACGCTATCCGTCCGTCCGTCCGTCCGTCCGTCCGTCCGTCTGTCAGCGGGCTGTATCTCGTAAACCGTAATAGATAGAGAGATGAAATTTTCACATATTATGTATTTCTATTGCCGCTATAACAACAAATAATAAAAATTAAATTAAATTAAAAAAATTAAATTAAAATATTTCCATGGGTACATGGAAATATTTTAATTTAATTTTTTTAACGGAACCCTAGAAGAGCGAGGCCCGACTCGCACTTGGCCGATTTTTATAATAGCTGATATTGATAAATGAATTGTTCAAAAAAAATCTATTTCGGTTCAATCGAAACTTTTTAAAACACAGTACATGTACTTCATAGTTAATTTTCCGAAAACATATTTATTTCAGTTGAATCGAAATACCAGATGTATTTCAGTTATTTATTTCAACCTAGCTGAGGCTTCAGCCGTTTAAATAAATAACAGAAATATATGAAAAACGATCATTGATAGTAATGTGAAATACACTCGGATCTGACTCCGACATACGCCACAATGTTCTATCATCAATCACAGAAACATGAACAATTTCCTAACGGGAACAAGGCAAACACCATACCAAAAACAACAACGTATAATATAAATTTAGGCCGAAATACGTATCGTTTATCAGAAATGCGCTCGGTTAGCTATCGGTTGGAGCAGGGTTAAAAATCACTTTACATAAATCTAGAGGTTATCTGCCTAAATGACCCGAGGTAGAATTCGCGGGTTAAGCGATGTTTGTATGACAGTGTTTAAAATGCTTTATCGTCGCGCGTCATATTGATGGTGGTATTTGTCAACTAATGTTTTGTTCAACATTGTTGTTTTGCTCATTGTAAAGGTCGTGACTGATATCAACTGACAGTAATTTAGAAGTAATTAATTAGCTTTTGCACGCGACTTCGTTCGCATGGAGTTAGGTTTTGGGACGAAGTTCCTTATCGCGCGTTGCGAAAGGGGGCTAGACGGAAAAAATTAAGACCAAAAGTTGTAACGACACTTTTATACATTTTTGATGGCCTAAAAAATATCTTATATAATAATTTCAACGAATTGTGCATCGCTCCCGTGGCGCAATTGGCTCGCGTGCGGCTGTTAACCGAAAGATTGGTGGTTCGAGCCCACCCGGGGGCGGGCAATTTTATTTTCATTTTTTATTTTATAAAATTATTTTAATTTTAATATTATACAAAATCGATATTTAGGCTTCCCTGGTGTCATTTTGATTTTTATCGATAAAAAAATCATGATTAAAAATGTATACCCAAAGAATTATTTTCTTTATAAGTACCTCGAATAGAACTTGAAATTAATATTTTTATAATAATAACTTCGTTCCTATCTGGTGTCCCACGACACCACACGACTTTTTCTAAAACCCATAGAGTTAGGTTTTTCAAATGGTTTTTTTTTACAGAAAAAAATAACTCCATTAGGGCCAAGTCGCGGGTAAGAGCTATTGAAGTGATCGAATATTTTTTATTTAAAAATGCCTGACCTAGCCTAGTGGTTAGGAATGCGTTCTCCTATTAGGGGGGTCGCAGGTTCGATCCCGGGCACGCACCTCTGGCTTGTCAGAGTTATATGTGCGTTTAAGCAATTAAATATCACATTCTTCTATGGTAAAGGAAAACATCGCGAGGAAACCTGCACGCCTGCGAGTTTTCTATAATGTTTTCTGGTGGGAGGCTTTGGCCGTGGCTAGTTACCACCCTACCGTCAAAAACGTGCCGCCAAGCGATTTAGCGTTCCGGCACGATGGCGTGTAGAAACCGATTAGGGGTATGGGTTGAATGTTCACTGCCATACCCCTTACAAGTTAGCCCGTTAGCATCTTAGACTGCATCGTCACTTACCATCAGGTGAGATCGCAGTCAAGGACTATCTTGTCATCGAATAAAAAAAAAAAGGTGCGTGAAATCTACCAATTCGCATTGGGCCAGCATGTTGGACTATAGCCTTAACCCATCTCAGAGAGGAGACCTGCGCTCACTTGAGACATTAATGGGTTGCTCATGATGATGATCATGAACCTAAAAATTAATGACATTCGCAGTTGCAATTTTAACATTTTTTGAGGGTGTTCATTTTCTAAGTTTCTTAGGGTATCTTGATTCAATTTAACTTCGGCACATTCTCAAGAGAGCTAGTTCCATACAAAGTGCTCCCCGATCCTATTCCCACTAGGTATAAAGTTCTAGCAAATTAATTTAAAATCACAATGCCTGTAGTTGAATCGTTTTCCCTTGAATCTATTAAGGTTTATGACACAAGGGCCATTATTTTTAAATTGCTCACATTGTCAATTATCGGCTCACTGCTGAGCGCAGGTCTCCTCTCAGAGAAGGGTTATAGGCCCTAGTCCACGACGTCCCAATGCAAATTGGCAGACTTCACACACCTTTGAGAACATGAGAGAAGAGCTCTCAAGGGTGCACGTTTCATATTTTCCTTCACCGTTGAAGCACGTACTATTTAAAAGTCCTAACCACTAGACTATCACTGCTCTATAAAGATTATCAAGGTATATTTTTTGAAAGCGTCTACCCGCCTCGTCTGTAGACACCCTTAAGCCTATTAACAGCTGCACAATCTTCGCAAATGAATCCCCTTTTTCTTAGCCAGTCGGCTGCGAGTTGGCTTTTATTTCCGTTTTGAAATCTTGTTTCAATCGCTCGAGTTGGTCTTATGATGTTAGCTTCTTGTTCTGTCTGTGTTTTGATTCCTCGATAATTGACTATTCTTTGTAAAAGACTTCTAGATATCAAACTCTAGGTAGGTAGGTATTATATTATTATTATGCCGCGAGCCGGTAACACTAAAATTCCCGTCATGCAAAATCGAGAGCTCGTTAGTGTTTACGAGTAGTTAACAATTAGTTTAAGCTTAGTATAAGCATGGCATATGTTTATTTAAATAGCCGAAAAAATAAAAAAAATATTTTTTCAATTCAAGAATGTCTTACCGTCATCGTGGATATGGTATGTTTGCATTGTATTCGATAGGAAAGTACTCTTTCAGGAGAACATTGCGTAAACAACTTTTTTTGGCCGAATCAATCTCAAAAAAATTTAATTATTTTTTCGGCTATTTTAATTAACGCATACCAAACTTAATTTAATGGTATATTGTGAATAATTATCCTTTAGAGTTTTCGTTTCCGCATTACCGGATCAAGGACCATTTTTATTATCCCGCTACTATTTTGTTCCAGATTTTATCCCTCAAAGTCATCGATATACCGTACTAAAAATCCTATTTATCTGAACATGAAAAACTTTTAAATTACCTCGCGAAATGTCACACAAAGTGAGAACATTAAAAAGAGAGCATGCGACGCGGCTATAAAAACTCTTGCATCCCGTTAAAACAATCAAAAGTCGCTGCATTTGTAAATCGTCCATTTTCCCCGGAGCTTTGAATTGTTGTCCACTCTTCCCCGTTCCCCACAAATTTGAATGTACCGAGAGGGGGGAAGGGGCAGGTATACAGTGGTCCACTCAACTATAACTTCTACGCCCGACGTTTTCGAGATAATTGATTAATTGAAGCGATGCAGCGTCGCTTTATTCCTCCTGAAATCCAGTTTTTATACTTACAACGGTCTTTTTGCTAAGTGGTTTACGCGAGCGCTTTTAATGTCTCGTCGGTGTCAGTGTTTTATTGTCGTCTGGCACAAAGACCGGGCAAGTGCGAGTCGGACCCGCACACGAAGGGTTCCGTACCGTTGTACAATATTTAACACCAGCTATTATTAAATTCGAGCAAAATCAAAAGTTTATTGTATAGAGATCCTCTTTAACTTTATTTATTTATTTTTAATTAATTATTTGTAGTTACCGCGGCAATACAAATACAACTCTGACAAGTATATATGTATATAACTTAGAGTGAGATCTATAGATGGCACTCCCACTCAGCTCAGACTTAAGACTCAGTTAAAACGAGACAGATTTTGGTCAGGACGTATTTGTCATTTTAACTCTATCTTGAGTCTTGAGCATTGCCAGAGTACGATCTATACATCTCAGCCTTAGTAATAGGGTCCCGTTGGCACCTTTTGGGTACGGAACCCTAAAAATGAGGGGCTGCAGACTTTCATTTGGTCATTTGAGATAAAACAAAACGTTAGCTTTGTGGACATGGTGTATGTAATTACGAGTATGTACTATAGTGGCTGTGGATACATCGTATCTATGTATTCGTCTCAACCGATAGAAGTCCAAAATCGAGTTTGTTCTTCAATCACGCAGCAACGCAGCAACGGAACAACGATTCAACGTGATTGCATGGGTATAGTTGAGGACCTGGAGAGTGACATAGGCTTTTTTGTGATTTTTTATCATAAAGTAATCCATGTAAAATTCTCTGACAAAAGCTAGCTTTTAATATAAAAATTACCATGAATTAATGGTTAATTGAAAACTAATTAACTTTTTTTACACAAACATAATATTTCTCCGAACATGAAATCTACACGTATGTTAGTATGTATAGTATATTTTATTAGGTATAGTGCCTAATAAAATTTTGGCCGCTTCATTGGCTGATTGTAACCCTGAGGGTGTGAGTAATTCATGAGCGGATAGCGAATTTTGGCTTTCAAGCTTAATATTGGCACAAAAGCTGAGCCAGCCCTGATGTGACGAGCTATCGGCAATGTCTCGGAGTGTGAATGTGATTTTGTGGTGAAAGTGTTGAATCCGGTAGATTCAGCTACTTCACTACTACTGCGATTTCCGGAATTGATGCTGTCTTTCTAATTTATGACACAGGGCCCATTTATTAATCACTAGCTCATGCCCGCGACAAAAAATAAATTATTTTGATTTTCCGAGATAAAAAGTAGCCTATGTCACTCTCCAGGTCCTCAACTATACCCATGCGAAAAAAACCGGCCAAGTGCGTGTCGGGCCACGAGCAGTGTAGGGTTCCGTAGTTGCAAGTCACAACTATTATTGCTGACCCAGGATAGTGCTTTTATTTTATTTATGAATATTGAATATATTTTGAGTTCCATGGTTTTTCGCGGTTCACTTCTAAAAAACAGATATGTATAACTCCTTAACTTGTGAACCCAAATTAGACGTGATAGTATACGTGACGTCTGACACTAACTCAAAAGCTGTCACACAGAAAATGAGCACACAAGCAAATAATTACACGTACGTCGTACATGTACTTCGGCAGAGGGGAATGCGTGCGCTTGGTAAGTCCTTCTCTTTCTCCAAAGCATTAGTATAATGATCGCAATGACACTCATTGGCTGAATTCACGGCGTTCTCGCTGCATCCATGCATTTAAACCAATAGCGGGAGAGCACCAGCCAATTAGAGGTCATTGCGATCGTTAAACTGATGCAATCAATTTTAGTGATAATCACTACTGTACTTGTAACTAGAATAGGATAGAATAGAATAGAATAGAAATGTTTTTTATTCAAATAAACTTTTACAAGTACTTTTGAATCGTCAATGAGTCTACCACTGGTTCGGAATGCCGTTCCTGCCGAGAAAAACCAGCAAGAAACTCGGCAGTTGCTCTTTTCAAAATACTTTTACAATATAATTAATAGATATTATTCTATGTATGCAGAGTTTCCACAATGAGGGGAAGTCCCACAAAAGCATACGTAATTATTTCTAATTATAATTCAACACATGTCAAGACGGGCAGACAGAAAGCAGCCCATTGCCGCTGGTGGCACCCGTTCACGAGCATGACGCATGACCCAGCCATTGCTTCGCTCAACCATATTTTAGGGAACGCAAACATATTTTAGGGCTTAACCGCTAGTTACTAGTTATTATTCTGTGGCTTAACTTGTAGCATAACTTTGTAGCACAGACCACAGTGCCAAGATTCTTGGAAGGCCAACCATGAAACCAACCGCCAAATTTTTCTTCAGAGCCTGAACCTCGTATGACTTGCACCGCGTCAGGTCGAGTCGCAGGCGATAAGTCAGTGTTCCGAAAGACTAAGCGAAGTCAAATGTAGCGCGAGGATTAATGAACGCAGCCCGGGGCCAGCGGTCAGCCATATTGATTGAATCATAGGAACGTTGGAGCGTACGGATTTAACCTAAGTGCAGCTCAAATAGCCACTGTAACACTCTTAAGCTCAGAGCTATGCTAGTGAATTAGCCAAAATAAAAAAGTTTTACCTCAAGAAACTACAAGATATTTTTTACGTATAAAATAATATTATGCAGCGTGTAAAGAAACTCGGTAATAATACTGAAGGGTACGGTATGTGTATTGTGTACCTAATAATGAATCATCTGTAAAATATTGATTGAATAGAAAGAAGCACATTTTTTTCATACAAACTTATAAATGCGCTAACCCTCTAACCTTGAATAGGTTACATACACGCGCGGCGTGTGGTAGTAGGGCGGGCTAGGTGTAGTAGGTATATTAAAGTTTGTGTTTTCTAGTGTTGTGCTAAGATCGTTATTGTTGAAATATTCAGTATGGTTTACTCAAAAACTTAAGGGCTTCGAGTCCAATACCTGTGCTGAAGAGTTCTTTATGAAAGGTAAAAAGTCTTTCAGTATTATTTCGGACATTCTTTAAAAGTTGTATAAATAGATTATAGAAAAATTTGCAGTTTTTATGCGGTACTTATTACTTAAAAATGGTTACATGTTACCTCTATTTTTTTGAAGTAAAGAAATTTGCAAATTTTGCAACTGTTCACGAAGAAAAAGCCACGGCAATTCACTAGTAACGAATAACATTAATTTTAAATGACCCATTCTACGTCGCTTAACGAAATCAGTCGCGGAAAGCGTTTAATCTCTCGGACTATAAATCTAGTTGCAAGACGATAAGTACGGACCGTTGCAATGTCGATACGAGAGGTCCTTTAATATTTAATTATAGAATAGAAGCCGTCTAAATTTTCTTTCTGTCTGCCCGTCTTAACATGAATTGAATTGTAGTACCTACGTTTTTTTTCTTGGAACTTCTCGTTGTGGAAATATTATATTCTATTCTAATTTCTAACAAAGATGCATGGGTTAAATCAGCTTGGCATCCAGCTGCCCACAAGATAGTATAAAAACTTATTACAATGTAATAGCTACTTATCTATATTGTAAAATGATTATTTTGAAAAGAGCAACTGCTGAGTTTCTTGCCGGCCCTTCTCAGCAAATCCGCTTTTCCGAACCGGTGGTAGTTATGACGTGTCATAAAAGCCACAGGTTGACCTACGTGAAATAAATAATTTTGAATTTTTTAAGCTATTGCATAGCTTTTATAGCGGGCTTTGAGCGCGGCGACCGAATCAAGAAATTCCGTAACGAAAATAAACTTAACACCCCACTTAACACTCCGACCGGCACAGGCGGTGCGGCGTTGAAAGCCGTGCATCGTCTAACGTCGTTTCTATTCGGCAGACTTCGGCACGGTGTTTGTGTGCGTGCGACTATACGAATGCTATGCAATAGCTTTACCGCGGCAGTCCCCGAGCGCCACCTAATTTTTTTTAATTATAGAATAGAAGCTATATAGCTAGACCAGCGAGAAAGTTTTTTTTGTATAATATTATGTATTCAAAATACAAAGACGCGGAGTAACGCGCAAACTTGACGCCACAAGGACTAACTTTCAAGACCGAAACATTAGTACGTACAAAGGGCCGGTAATAAATTTCAATTGTGCGGCTGAAAGTTGGTCGTTAAAACAAAGAAATTCGTATACACAGCGGTGATTAAAAGCCTTTGCATGTCTAATGTTGTATCGCAACTTGCCGCGCTCTAGAGGAATGCCAAACGGCGCAACTTTCCGAATAGGCTTCTACTTTGCAGCTATGCGGCCTGTATTACGTACCGATGTAAGTTCGATTTTAAAACGACTTCAAAAAAAGAAGAGGTTCTCAATTCGTCCGAAACTTTTTTTTATGTATGTTCACCGATTACTCGAAGACGCCTGAACCGATTTGGAAAATTCTTAGGCATAAGCTGCTACGAGGGAACAGACAGACACACAGATAGACTCATACACAGATACACAGATATACACACGTCAAATTTCTAACACCCCTCTTTTTTATCAGGTGTTAAAAATCGGCTCTATAGTTTATTCGCTACGGAGGAACATTCGTAAATAGTTTCGTACACTGAAACAAGTGTAAATTGAAAATTTAAATCACCCCCGACATGTGAATCTACGGCCGGACTACTGTACTAAACTGCTACCCACTTTTCTGCTCCATCATCAGATACTTGTCCTCGATCCTCGATCCTCTATCATCTGTCTAGCACCTACTCATTGAGACCATTCTTATGAAGCCAAACACATTATATCTGCTGTAAGTTGATGAAGAATTGGGTATCCCGCAAACTACATACCAGCACCAGGTCAACGTGACCGTATTGCAAGACCATATCCTGCAAGGTACTTACTCACTGAAACTAATCTGTTGAAGCCAAATAGGTATATATGTCTGCTGTGAGTCGGGTCCTCTGGAGACCATTCTGGTTGCAGCATCAGGTCGAAGTTATCAATTAATTGTCATTTAACGATTATACTGGCACGCATGAATCACTTAATCGAGTAATCATACGCCAAAAATGCCTTACATCATTTTGGAAAAGAGCTGATACTCTTACACTTCTGGACCGATATTAATCAAACATAGCTAAGGACCACCGCAAGGAAACTGGCTTTCAAATGAAAAAACCGCATCGAACGATGCCACAGACAGGCACACACACACAGACAGACAGACATCGACGTCAAATTTATAACACCCCTCTTTTTGCGTCGGGGGTTAAAAACAAATTTCTTAATGATGAGATATATTTAGTTAAATAATAAGTTATATTAAGTTAAGTCTCAAGAACTCCCTATAGACGTGAGACAATATTTTCTTGCCAATAGAAAAATAAATGCTCTTAATTTTCTCAAAGTAAGTTATTAGATATCAAACCACGAAAAAACATATTGCCTACATTAATCGAAGTACAAAATGTTCTCAAATCAAATATTTTTCTCTTGACGCCAAACTAAAAGTTTTCAACCAAGATTTGGTCTATTTAAATTAATCGGTGTAAAAATATTCTCAGATCAAATATTTTCTCTTGATGCGTAGTTTTCAACCAAGATTAATTAGTCTATTTAGATTTGAGTTTAATTTTCTCACGCTAAACATATTTACTTGAATTTACGAAAAATAACAAGAAATTCCATTTTCTTTATTCAATTAATCCTTTTTTTCCATTAATCTTTGAGAACGTTATGAAGAAATCTCAGGCGTGCAGGTTTCCTCACGATGTTTTCCTTCACCGTTGAAGCAAGTGATATTTAATTGCTTAAACGCACTTCACTCCGAAAAGTCAGAGGTGCGTACCCAGGATCTAACCTGCGACCCCTGAATAGGAGACCACAGTCCTAACCACTACATAATAGTATAGTTAGCGACTGTATTTCGACAAGAAAGACTCTTGTATTTACGCTCTGAGGAATTTTAAGCTGCACGAGATATCAAAAGGTTATAATTTCATTACTCAAGGCAAGGAATAAAATGCTAGTTGAACGCTTCAATGCCCTGCGTCTAATGGAGTTATGGTACAAGCATTTTCACTTAGGTAGCGAATGAAAATGAAAACCTTTTACCAGCTGTTTTGTTCTCGGCTACCAAAGATGTTTATTGGGCTCTGGAGATTAAAAAGAGTTTGTAATGGTGCATAACAGGATATTCATAAAAATAAGGTTCTCTAATTAAAAAAGGTTAAGAGAAAATGAACTTTTATAATATTTATCCGTCGGCACCTTTGGTACCTATATCCAAACTACTACACCTAGTTATTGAGGAAAAAAAATCGGCCAAGTGCGAGTCGGGCCTCGCTCTTTTAGGGTTCCGTTAAAAAAATTAAATTAAAATATTTTCATGTACCCATGGAAATATTTTAATTTAATTTTTTTAATTTAATTTAATTTTTATTATTTGTTGTTATAGCGGCAATAGAAATACATAATATGTGAAAATTTAATCTGTCTATCTATTACGGTTTACGAGATACAGCCCGCTGACAGACGGACGGATGGACGGACGGACGGACGGATGGACGGACAGCGTAGGCTTAGTAAATCATTTAAAAAATAGATATTTCTTCAGCGATAAAATTAAACATGACAAGGTAGGTATTACATGGTTTTTGATGTCGAAAATGGCGAATATTGCTGTTTTCTTTTTCAGTTGTGTACAGTCTTAAGTCTGCTACTATTCGTCAATCAATTGATAGGTCTAAAACGACTAATCGGCTAGTCGGCTAGTCGGCTAAAGTCATAGTAGGCACATCTCTACCAACTACCATTTTCACTTCAGGGTACCAATTGTCTAAAAGTTATTCCATTGATCGTATTGGTATTCTGTGACATTCACGTCTAAGTAAAGTAAACCATAACAGTATTGAATTAGAGCTCAATTTCAGATATGCATTCTTATACGTTTAAGTGTGTACAATACGCTCCATAACGTTCCATGTTAAAATCGGTTGTACTGAATTTGTGACTTTAAAACAATACTACCAAGGATTATTTTAATGTGACGCTAATGTCATCGAATACGAATACGATCAATGGAATAACTTTTAGACAATTGGTACCCTGTTTGCCAATGGATTAAGTTTCAATCACCTTGGTTCTCCTGCAGCTTCTTCATCAACCGATAGACGTCCACTGCTGAACAAAGGTTTCTTGCATGGACTTCCACAGTCTAGGTCTTGCGTCGCTTGTATCCAGCAGTTCTGCGACTTGTCTAATGTTGTCGGTTCACCTAGTAGGGGGGACTGCCAACACTTGCGATGCGAGGTCACCATTCCCACAGACTACTTACTACCACAATCATAACTGGAAAGTCATTATAGGAATACAACTACAGTTTCTATTACAATGACACGTAATAGAGGCCACACGTTACGTGCAGATTCGTTAGTGAGATACAACTCCGAGTCGAAGCTTTTAATTTCGTTTAACACGAACTTGCTCCGAAAGCGACCGGAACTGACACTTTCGGATAAGTTTATGTTTCTTCTATCTCTTAGACTATTAGTAACTAGCTAATGCCCGCGAGCGTCCGCGTGTATTAAGATTTAAAAATCTCGCAAGAACACCTTGACTTTCCGGGATAAAATGTTAGGCTACTTTTATCCCGCAATTTTATTATTTGTAAGGCGAATTTCAAACTGCGACCCGCCCCGCTCAGGAGCGCGTGACTGCGCGTGATTGATGCGTTGTAACTTGTAAGTGTGGCACCGAGCGTATTTTCTATACAAACTGAGATACTTACGAACATCCCTAAAATAACCTTACCCATGCAGAAATCACGTCAATCCGCGCCAAAAAATCACGTCAATCCGCGTCAAAAAATCACGTCAATCTGTGTCAAAAAATCACGTCAATCTGCGTCAAAAATCAGGTCAATCTACATCAAAAAATCACTTCAATCCGCGTCAAAAAATCACGCCAAATTTAAATCACATAGTAAGTATAATTTAATATCGGGATATTGTGTACAAAATCGGTAACCGATAAGTAGAAATCGATAATTCGATTCATAATCGAATACGAGCGAGACGTATCAGTATGACAAAACAATGAAAACATCGCTTATCCGACAAAAGCCGACGCGATCCGATTAGCCCGTCCCATAAACAACGAGCGTGCGACGTTATTAATTTTCGATTGGTTCAGGTGTTGTCAACATTTTGTGTTCCAAACTATTGAATATATTTTGTGAAATACATTCTATCCGCCATAGATTACAACTTTACTTAATTGAATCCACACAACATAGCTTGCCATTTAAGGGCTAAATTTAAAAAAAATGCGTGAGTGTCGTGGAACACTCGGTTGGAACGAAGTGCCTTTTAATAATAAATTAATAATAAAAATAAAAAATAATAATCTGATGCCAGGATTCGAACCCCCGAACTGATAGTTTCACTCCTTCGTTTAGCTAGCTAGCCACCAAAGCTATAACGGATAAACGAAGGCAGCAAGTGTCGTGATGGAAAATTCTTACACTTTTTTTTCGCCTAGCCTCCATCCGTCAAACCGTCCGAAAAGGAACTTCGTTCCAAAAAAATTCGCTTTCTTCGCTAATATTCTGCTAAATTCCACGACAACACGTAGTTTCACTCTCCTAGTTCCTCAATTTAACCCCATCGAAGATTTGGTCGATAGATCAACAACAATCGTCTGGGTGTGCCGACGTAATTTTTTGATTTTTTTCTTAATCTAGTTTAATAAAAAATAAATAAAAAAGCCTTTTATTTCTTCCAGAAATAATGCCATTTTACAAGTTAATTAGTTTTGTTTTTAGTTTAATACTTATAGTAGTTACAGTTTTATCTATATAATTTTGGATATGTTACCAACGTGGTAATAGTATAATTAAATAATATCTATTTTAAAATTAATTAAATAATTAAAATTCTGTAAGAACCCCTCTGCGGGTGAAGGCCTCCTCCAACTTGAGCCATTTTTCTCTGGATTTTGCCGTTTGCGTCCAGTTTGGACCCGCTATGCGAATAATTTCATCCTCCCATCTGGTGGAAGGTCTCCCTTTCTTTCTTTTAATCTAGTTTTGGGTGGCCGAAAAGTGGCCATGGGCATCGCTAAGTTTTTTTTTCAAATATTTCGTGAAAAAGGCTGACGATCCCTTGCGTAGCGAGACGCTTCCTGGCTGACCCCATTGGTAATTTCCTCCTTTATGCTGTCATCACGTGGCTCCTGACTTCGGCTTCCCTTTTATTGCACAAAACTAACTTCAATAAGTAAGCAGAATTTTTCCAGTAACGGATTTTTTTACAGCTGATCCTTAAGAGGACTATTACATTTTGCATCGCTCTCTCGCACATTCTAATATTTTCAATGATTGTAAAAATCTCGCATACTTTTGACAAAATGTGGTCAATTTTATTATCTTAGAAAATTAAATTACGAATATTTCAGACATATACTAATATTATAAATGTGAAAGTGTGTGTGAAGAGCCATTGATCGACGTGATTTTTTGCATGGGTATAGTTGAGGACCTGGAGAGTGACATAGGCTAAAAATTAAATTCACGCGGACGAAGTCGCGGGCATCAGCTAGTTTTTATAATCATTTACCTAACTAGTATTGATAGAGAATAAGAGCGATAAAAAAGTTAGTAATAAGTAGTTTTCGCCCTTTTTCTCTATCAAAATCTAGGTATATTATGTATATCATTATAAAACTGCATCTAAAATATCCTTAATTTAATATTCGAAGATAATACATAAATGAATTGACCACATTTTGTCAAAAGTGTCTGAGACTAGCTGATGCCCGCGACTTTGTCCGCGTATTTAGTTTTTAAAATCCCTCGGGAACTCTTGGATTTTTCGAGATAAAAAGGTTGCCTATGCCACTCTCCAGATCCTCAACTATATCCATGCAATAATCATGTCGATCCGTTCCTCCGTTGCCGCGTGATTGAGGGATAAACCAACAACCAAATACACATTTACATTTATAATATTAGTTAGGATGGAGCCCCAAAGGATGAAACATTATTATGGCACAGAATAGAAAATTGTCCAGACCGTGCGATAAAATTGCGTATGATTCGGAGCGTGCAAGTATATCGGGGGTTAGTGCATAGAGAGGGCAGCCAGCGTGGGATTGCCAATTCTTTTCATACTGAGCCACCTGAACCTTGCCCACAGGCCATTTGAACAACTCTTGAACCAACTTTGTGATTGTGTAAGAAAATCGTACTCATTCGATAGCTCAAAACGTATGATTGATACATATCTACTATTTAGAAACGGTAACTATAGGCACGGCCAAAGCCAAGACCAGTGCGGTTAGTCCGTGTTTTAATTCGTTTGATCGTCATAGTAAACGATGACATTAGCATCAAAGTGAAATGTACCATAATAGTATCGATTTAAAGTCACAAATTCAATACAGACGATTTTAATTTGGAGCGTTTTCGTAACGTAAACGTATAAGAATACCTACATACACGAAATTGATCTCTAACTTAATACGGTTATGGTTTATTTTACTTTGATGGTAATGTCATTGTTGTTCACTATTCATGGTTAACTATCAAATCTTGTACTATGCGTACAGGCTAGACCAGAGACAATTTTGAAATTAAAACTTCTCTGCGGAAATCGAATCTTAGTCTTCGCACTTTAAAACTTTTGCGCTAGAAAGGTCGTAAAAATCTAAATCGGGGACTAAGTTATGTTTGTCATAACTTCGACCCCGATTTCGAGGGTCTTTAAAGCTAAGCAAACCGGGGTTTGTTACGTTATGTAGGTACTTACTTATTACGAGTACAGACGTAACTTGTAACAAAACGAGTTTTTGAGATGAACCGCTGAAATTAAGTAAAAACGAAATTAAAAGTCGACCCGCGAACTTCGCGGGATACACTAATGAACAAACTTTTATTAGTCACTGCCAGAGGTCACTTTTATCGTGGCCATGAGTTTAGCGACACACCAAAATACCTATTTATTTATTTCATCATCATCAAATTCAAATTCAAATTCAAATTCAAAATCATTTATTTCATGTAGGCCAACCTGTGGCGCTTATGACAAGTCATGACTCTACCACCGGTTCGGAAAGCGGATTCTGCTGAGAAGAACCGGCAAGAAACTCAGCAGTTGCTCTTTTCAAAATTACACATTTTACAATATTTTTTGTAGGTAAGGTTTTTTAATATGTATTTACATTTTAATAACTTTTTATAATATCTTGTGGGCAGCTGGATGCCATGCCGATTTACCCCATGCAACTTGTTAGAATAGAATATTTCCAACAATACGATGATATAATATTTATAGAAAAACTCCAAAAATACATAAGTACAATATTCAATACATGTCAAGACTGGCAGACCAGCAGCCCCGCTTCCGACGGTGGAACCCGTTCACGAGCATGACGCATGATCCAGCCATTGCTTCGCTCAACCATATTTGAGGGAACGTAACAACCCGCACCACACGACACAACCTACAGAAACGTTAAAGAGAGTGTGACATACTCGACTACCCATGTCAAGACATCGAATTTATCTAATCTAATACAGTACTATTACTATTCAAATACTCTTTTCAAGATCCCATGCAACTTTATCATTAAGAAAGTCATTAACTTTGTAATAACCGCGACTCAGTAAGTGAGTTTTTACGCATTCTTTAAATTTGTGCAGTGGCAAATCTAGCAATTCCTTCGGAATCAGATTATATAAGCGTACGCTCAACCCCACAAAGGATTTTTGCACTTTACGCAGGCGACATGATGGTATTTCTAGTTTATGACGATTTCTAATAAGACGTGTGGTGGAGCAACCTACTTCATAGCTGGCCGTTTTCCTGATGCTGGCCGCTTGTCCTCTCCGAACAGTCTCTACTTCGACGGATGTTATTTTTATATAAAGAACACGCTCGTAATTTGAAATCGGATGTTAAGCGGATGCGTGTGTAGGGTGCGCGTTGGACATTTACATTCTAGATTTTATCAAGATAGGTCGGCCTCCTTGTACTAAATTACCAGTGATTATTTATTCATTCTATCTCGGCATCTCGAAGAAGACGTACCTCGTAACTTAGCAAATAGACAACCGCGCGAATAATAGTTGTTTTTTTTTAAGTGATTTTACCTGTGCTACAAGTCTGTAAATAGCAAATATACTATCAAGTTGTGAACCATCTTTTATTTATGAAGAGCTGAGAAATTCCAGTAAGAGCTGAGCATTATAGTGGTAACCGCCACTATAATTTGGTGACCCCGCACAAGGTCAATTTAAGGTCAGTACAGTGACCCCGCGCGTAGGGGGTCCACTTTGTATGATGAATTTTCATTAAAGTGATTGAAGTGTTTGAAGGAAATTTTTACAAATTTTTACGAAGTATGTTGAGGAGTTGGAGGTTCCATACCCAACAGAGACCCCGCGCGTGGAGGGGGTCCTTGTTATATGCCAACATGTGAATTTAAATATTGGGAAAAACAAATTGAAAATTATCTTTGGGGAAATAATTCATTGTGACAATTCAATTTCAATTCGGACATTTTGGAGTAAATATTGACTTTGAAGAATAATATCAAAAGGAAATAAATATTTTGAAGAGGACAACTGTCAATAAATAATTTTCAGGAGAATTTTCAGAAAAATTTTAGAAGTTTCGCCGGGTGTCGTTTCCCATTCGGTAGCCGCAAACTGCGCGCAAAGTTCATCGAACTCGAGCATAGACGAAATTGTTGTGAAATTAGTGCGGTTATCGAAGGAGATTTCTGAGATAAAAGGGAGGAGAGAATTCGTACCGCGCCACAGAAGTACCTCAAGAGGCAGGTATAACTACAGACGTTGTAGGTCGCCGTCGCCGAATAGGGTCAATGCGAGGCACAATCCAAGTTTTTGTTGGTACCACAATCGTTTCGCATCTCGCGCGACAAAATGTGTTAAACCATGTTCGTTTGTTAACCCGGAAAACTCAGGCGGCGAGCAGTAAAGGCGGTTCCCTGCTCATCTCCATCGCGCAGCCGTCGTTTATTCATTAGTGATTGGAAATCTGGTAAACGTTTTTTAATAGATACAGGGTCTGATGTTTCGTGTTTCCCCGTTTCGTGGCTAAGTCATCGTCCTAAGGTAGCGGATTATTGCATGCGCGCCGCTAACGGCAGCGACATTAAAACGTTCGGGACTGTTTTATTATCGCTTGATTTTAGGCTAAGGCGCGATTTCAGGTGGAATTTTATTATATGCGATGTTACAACTGCGATTATTGGTGCAGATTTTCTCGCCTATTTTAATTTATTGCCGGATTGCAGATCAGGTCGAATTATAGATAACTCCACTGGTCTCACGTGTGTTGCATTGATTCATTCGCACGGGCAAGCGAGCATTAAAACTATAGCTTCAAGGAACGGAATTTTATCGGAATTTCCCGCGCTTACTCGTCCACCTGGTCCGGATAAGGAAATTAAACATAACACCGTGCATTATATTCGGACCACTGATGGTCCTCCGGTGTGCTGCCGACCACGTCGTCTTGGTCCGCTCAAGTTGGCCATCGCTAGGAAGGAATTCGACAACATGATAGCTTGCGGTTATGCTAGGCCGTCTGATAGTCCGTGGTCTTCCCCTTTGCATTTAGCTCTAAAAGGTGAATCGGATTGGCGCCCGTGCGGTGATTATCGCGCATTAAACGCGAGGACAATTCCAGACCGCTACCCAGTAAAGCATATTGGTGATTTTAACCAAAATTTGGTTGGTTCATCGGTATTCAGCACCATAGATCTGGTAAAAGCATATCACCAGATCCCAGTAGCAAAAGAGGACATATGTAAAACCGCGGTGGCGACACCTTTCGGGTTATATGAGTTCCCTTTTATGGCTTTCGGTTTGAGAAACGCAGGTCAGACATTCCAGAGGTTCATCGATGAGGTTGTCCGCGGCTTAGATTTCTGTTTCGCATATGTTGATGATATTTTAATTTTTTCAAAAGACAGCGAACAACATGCAAAGCATTTACGTATTCTTTTCAAACGCTTGGAAGAATACGGCATTGTTATTAACGAGAAGAAATGTCATTTTAATGTTCCAGAAGTTCGTTTCCTGGGATACAAGATAAGCGCTGCGGGGATTTGCCCTCCTGCTGACCGTATTAAAAGTCTGCAGGATTTTCCGCTACCCAAAACCGTTCAAGGTGTAAGGCGTTTCTTGGGTATGATAAATTTTTATCGTAAATTTCTCCCCAGTATAGCGCGATTCCAAGCTCCTTTAATAGATGCTTTATCGGAGATCCAAGGTAAAGGCGCTAAACCTTTTACTTGGACCCCTGACTTAGAGCAGTGTTTTTCGGAGTGCAAAAATAGCTTAGCTAATGCAACTCTTTTAGCTCACCCAGTCTCAACAGCTAGATTAGGCTTATTTACAGATGCGTCGAACTCTCATGTCGGTGCATGCCTGCAGCAAGAGATTAAGCAGGGTTGGCAACCTATCGCATTTTTCAGTAAAAAGCTGACTACCAAGCAATCGGCTTGGCCGGCTTATTACCGTGAGCTCCTAGCGATTTATGAAAGTGTCCAACATTTTAGACACATTCTAGAAGCTCAGCACGCAACGATCTATACAGATCACAAACCTCTCCTTTACGTTTTTACACAAAAACGTGACAAGCTTCCGCCCGTACAGCTTAACCAAATAGTTTTCATTTCGCAGTTCACTACGGACATCCAACATGTCAAGGGTGCGGAGAACATTGTTGCCGACACGTTCTCTCGTGTTGAGGCCGTCACTGCCGAAGACATACTCTTGGCGCTGGCGAAGTCGCAAGCATCCGATGAAGAATTGAAAACGCTGGGCGATTCGACATCGTTAGAATTAACCCGTATCACTATTCCTGGTACTAGAGTAAGAATTACTTGCGACGTTTCAACAGGTAAACCACGTCCTTATGTAACTCCGCAGTTTAGGAAAAGTATTTTTGAAAGTTTTCACAATTTAAGTCATCCTGGTTCTCGTGCTAGTTATAAATTGATTTCGGAACGTTTTGTATGGCCGTCTATGAGAAAGGACTGCCGTGTTTGGACACGCGCGTGCCAAGCGTGTCAGTCATCTAAGGTGGTACGTCATACTAGTGCCCCTTTTTCTAAATTTCCCTGTCCCTCTGAGAGATTTGCAGATATTCATATGGATATTATAGGCCCGTTACCCATTTCAGCTGGCATGAGGTATTGTCTAACTATCATCGACAGGTTCACACGTTGGCCTGAAGTTCTTCCTATGCCAGACATTACTGCTGAGACTTGTGTATCAACCTACATTTCGGGTTGGCAAAGTCGCTTTGGCCAAGCTAGGTCTATTCAAACTGATCGTGGATCTCAATTTGGTTCGCATCTGTTTCAGAAGGTGTTTGAGTTGACTGGCACCAAGCATCAGTCGACCACCGCATATCATCCCCAGGCGAATGGGATGGTAGAGAGACTCCACCGGCAGCTGAAGGCAGCTATCATGTGCCACGCTAGCCCGAGGTGGACCGAGGTGCTTCCATGGGTACTCCTGGGCATCAGGAGTGCGTGGAAGGAGGACCTCGGAGCATCATGCGCAGAGCTCGTGTATGGTGAGCCCCTGCGATTACCGGGTGAGTTTTTTAACCCTATAGTAGATCGTGTAGTTGATTATTCTTCTTTTGTAGATAGACTTAGATCGTATTTTAGAGACCTATCTCCAGTACCCGCTTCTGATCACAATAGTAAGAAAATTTTTCATTTTCTGAAGGATCTTCTATCCTCGGAATTTGTTTTCGTTCGTAGAGGTCCATTCTGTAAGGCGTTAGAGCCCCCTTATGTTGGCCCATTTAAAGTATTGGAGAGAGGTGATAAGTATTTTAGTTTAGATTTTAGCGGTAGAACAGAAAAGGTTTCAGTGGATAGGCTGAAACCTGCTTTTATATTAGGTACTACTGAATTAGACCACTTGGACAGGCCGGTCGTTAGGACCCGGTCGGGTCGAAGGGTACATTTCGCTGTATAGAATTTACTAACATTTTTCTTTTTCTTTCCTTGCATTTCCAATCTCCGTGGGGGAGCGATGTGGTGGAGCAACCTACTTCATAGCTGGCCGTTTTCCTGATGCTGGCCGCTTGTCCTCTCCGAACAGTCTCTACTTCGACGGATGTTATTTTTATATAAAGAACACGCTCGTAATTTGAAATCGGATGTTAAGCGGATGCGTGTGTAGGGTGCGCGTTGGACATTTACATTCTAGATTTTATCAAGATAGGTCGGCCTCCTTGTACTAAATTACCAGTGATTATTTATTCATTCTATCTCGGCATCTCGAAGAAGACGTACCTCGTAACTTAGCAAATAGACAACCGCGCGAATAATAGTTGTATTTTCTTAAGTGATTTTACCTGTGCTACAAGTCTGTAAATAGCAAATATACTATCAAGTTGTGAACCATCTTTTATTTATGAAGAGCTGAGAAATTCCAGTAAGAGCTGAGCATTATAGTGGTAACCGCCACTATAGACGATTGTGTGCATCGCCCCTTTGTTTATACAGATGAATATTTTGTCTCACAAAGACTATATTATTATAAATGTACTGTGAAGCTACTGTAAGTATCCCAATCTCTTTAAACTTTTCACGAAGAGATACGCGCGAACCGAGTTTATAGATAGATCGAACGGCTCTTTTCTGCAATATAAAAATAGTTTCAATATTAGCTGCTCCGCCCCACAATAAGATTCCATAGGACATTACACTATGGAAGTAGGCGAAGTAGAGAAGCCTAGCCGTTTCCACATCGGTAAACTGTCAGATTTTTCTGACAGCATAGGCAGCTGAGCTGAGTTTACCCGCTAATGTCTCAATGTGAGCGTCCCACTGAAGCTTACTATCCAAGGTCACCCCCAGAAAAACAGTGGAGTTCTCAATTTTAAGGTTATCTCCGTTTAATTTTATTGATTTATCAATTTTCTTTACATTAGGTACAATAAATTCTAAACACTTAGTTTTTTTGGCGTTCAGGAGCAAATTATTAACAGTAAACCAACGCGATATTTGAGATAACGTACTGTTTACATCGTCAAAATTTACTTTGTTTCTATCTGTTTTAAATATTAGAGATGTATCATCTGCAAACAATACAATATTGCAAGCATCGCGTACATGATATGGTAGGTCATTAATATATACCAAAAATAGAAAAGGACCCAAGATAGAGCCCTGTGGGACACCCAACAGAGCAGATGAACCCCGCGATTTCACGTCACCTACGCATACACTTTGAGTTCGATCATTAAGGTAAGAGGCAATGAGATCAAGTGCAACGTCTCTGATGCCATAATGTCTAAGTTTAAGTAATAGAGTTTGGTGATCAACGCAATCAAAGGCCTTAGATAAGTCACAAAATACCCCAATGGCATTCTGTGAACGCTTCCAGGCATCGTAAATATGTTCAAGTAGCTTAGCACCTGCGTCAGTGGTGCTTCGACATCAGCAACCCATCAACGGCTCACTACTGAGCGCAGGTCTCCTATCAGAGAAGGGTTATAGGTAGGCCATAATCTACCACGCTGGCCCAATGCAAATTGACAGACTTCACATACCTTTGAGAGCATTATGAAAAACAGGTGTGCAGGTTCCCTGAAAGGAAAGTTTTGCATAGCGCAAGACTTTTTATTACTTTAATTGATGACTTTCTTCGAAGAGTAGAAAAATAAGAAATTCAAAATCACGCCATGAAATCAAATCTTCGACATTCAAGACATCTTTGCCTTGAAAAGCATTGCCAGAAAAGAAAACTTCCATTACAGTCGTGGTATAATAGTAAAAATACAATCATTTTTTTATGTCAACCCTACAGTATGACGTCATTTTGTAACGGTCGTCGAGGGCCAACTTGATTTGAACATGTAGGTAGTATTACTTTATGTAAGATATTCTTTTTTTTTTAAATAACGCGCGAAAGATCGCCAGTTTTATGACCTAACTTCAAGCCTTAACTTGTTAATGTTCTATTTTCGAAGAAAATTATTTTTTGTTTTCTACTTTGTTTTGATAAAATATTACATTGCTTTGAAACTAAAAGAACAGTCTGGTTGCTTCTTAAATTGAATAATATTTTATCTCCTAAAAGAATAATAAATATACCTAACTATATTATAATATTAATACGTAATACATATCATACTACCTACCTACCTTTAGCATGAATAAAAGTTCAAACATAGATCTATGAATCAAATTATATTTTCTCGTAACATTGATCCTATGACATCGCTGTCAAAACTGAAGACTTTCAAAGCATGGAACTAGGCGTTAATCCTAGTTCCATGTTTCAAAGCACCTTTGTGATTAAAATATTACATCACAGTAACTGTGAAAAGTAAATACTAACTTTAACTATTCGTACTTTCATAAGTTTTTGAAGTTTTTCTTTAGGCGCGTTGAGCGATTAGAGGGGGGGGGGGGGGGGAATATAATAGGTTCGCGTCACCGATATATTGTACGAGTTTGACGTGTTGTCCCTTCTGTTGTCTCTTCATGTTGACAATAATGATAATGTCCTCCCGAGCGAATCCAGTCACGGCGCCCAATCTTTTAGCCACCTGCGTGGGAGATATTATGGTGCACAGGTATGTGCGCAAACACACCTGTGTTTCCGCAGTGCACCTGCACTCTCTATTCCCTCACTCCCCAAGTAGCAAAAAAGTCCAAAAAAGTCGTATAAGTCTATCGTTATACGACGTCATGTCGTGTAGTAGTCTTATAATGGTAATAAGACAACAATAACGTCCTATAGATGTCATCAATTCGGCCTTTTAGTCGTGCGACTATTAAGTTATAATAAATAGTCGAGTAAACGTCTATAAAACTAAATTATATGACGTTATGTAATGGTAACAGCTACAACGCTTATACGACATTCGTATGGTTGTATAAACGTCGGTGTATGACATTTATATGACTGAAAGTCATGTAAAAGGAAATTATATGACGTTATGTAATGGTCACAGCCACAACGCTTATACGACATTCGTATGGTTGTATAAACGTCGGTGTATGATATTTATATGACTGAAAGTCATGTAGACGTTAATTCATAACATTTATATAACTAACATTACTTTTTTTTTTAGTCGTCGTGGTTAAGCCTTTTATACAACCAAGTAGTTTTCTTGTGACTGCTATATAACTATTACAAGACATTAAGTCCTATAAGTGTCAAACTCCAACTTTAATAAGACTTAAAGTTGAGTAGGAGTCTAGACACAACTTTAATACAACTTATCCTACTGCACCTAATAATCTTACTTAAATTGAAAAAATGGACGCAAATAAAAAATATTGGAGACAAATATAACGTAGTAACGAAAAGTAAATTAATCTTCAGATATTGAAAAGTACACCAAATAAGTACGTCCAAAATCTTCTGTAATCTATTGAAAAGAGTGTATCATACTTTTAGTAAAAGGTTCTGTATAATTAATTTTGCAGATAATACTTATTCTTATATATTATTTATTAAAACTAACTTAGTTTTCTGAATTAAGGATTGATATAATATGATTATGTTTTTAGTAGTAATATAATACTAAAATAAATAATATTATGAGTATGATATAATAAATTTAGACTAATACTAAGTAATATTGATATAAAACAGACTGACATGGTGGCATCATACTACAAACACTATTAGGGAGCCAGTAACACTAAAATTCCCGTTATGCGGAATCGGAAATTCTTTAAGGGAATTAGTAGTTTAATTATACGATTAAATTAAGCTTGTAGAAAGTTAGATGGGGATATATAATTCATCAAGGAAATACATTACCTATCTTAAAATCTAATAAAATTATTATGTTATAATTTAACCCTATAGCTAGCCTATATAGAGCTATAGGTCGACCGTTTAACTCGCGTATCGCCTGCGCGGTAAAAAGGGAGCGGGGGCGGGTAACGCTACACACGGAGTCAATAATCCAAATATTTATCTCGAGATAGACATTGTTGGTAAAGAATTAAGAATTTATTTTTAAGTTTTAACATCTCTAACATCTCCCTCCGCTCCCTTCTTACCGCGCAGGCGATACGCGAGTTAAACGGTCGACCTATAGTATTCTTACTTCTTAGTAGTGTCAAAATAGTGATTATAGTAACTGGTGATAGGGTAGTGTCAGAGCGGCCTTAAAGAACACAAGATCAAAGTTTCTTCAATGAATTGAAAAAACTGAGATGCGTCTATGGACTATTTCTTATTAAGTATATGAGATAATTATTTATAAGTTTAGGTTAAAGTAAAATTACTCATTAGCCGTATAATTAGGCTAGATTGTAATTTTAGTTAGGAAATATATATCTATACACATAATAATAGAAAAAAATAGTGATTATACACTAAAATAGTGTTTATACACCCTAGGTAGAATCTTGACGTGTCATAAGAGCCACAGGTTGGCCTACATGAAATAAATAATTTTGAATTTTGAATTTTTTTTTTTAGCTTGAGGAACCCTAATGTCTAAAACATGGCGTTTTCAATGGTCGTCACAAAAACGTTTACACGACATCTAGTTATATTAACGTCGTATAGAGGTTGGACACTAACTACCCAAGTAACAATTCGTTGTCGTATAAAGGTCGTGACAACGTTTTCTGTTTACCTTTTAGTCCTAAAGAAAGGTCGTATAAACGTTATTATAACGTTTACAAAACGCGAAAATGGCCCCAGTTATAAGACCATTTGTCGTTTAATCGTCGCATAAAGGTCGCGACGATGACCATTTACGTCGTATAGACGTCCTGTAGACGTTGCAGAATAGAACGTTTTGATTATATAGACGTTACGAGATAACCCTTACATAACTTGCTAAGTTATATAATGGTCATATTAACGTTGTGAAGTGACTAAAACGTCGTATTAGCGTTATGCGAGTGACTGTTTTTTGTTGAAGTTGAATAGAAATCGTACGCGTTCTTGTGAAAAAAATATAAACTAAAAATTTATGGTTAGAAGGCAAGTAAGTAAAACTAATTCCATTAAAAATTAATTATTCTATGTTTGTATTATATTGCGTAGCGTTGATTTCGACTGGAAACTAAATTTTTACGAGAAAGTATATATGAAAATACTATATTTTAATGCCCCCCCGTGATTTTGTGTTTTCTGCATTATATTTAAATAATTTCAAATTATGTCTCCATTCAAAACTTCCGGCCATGATGTTATCTCATAAACCGATGGGACGACAGAGATCAGGCGCAGGAACGATAGCTTTACGTACTCTCCGAGGCACTGCTAACTTCCTAACGGGCTAGTTCTGAGAATTTTTTTGGCAGGGAAAACTAATAAGTACATTTTTGGCCCGAACCGACAATCGAATCTGGGACTTCGTCATCCGTAGTCGAACATACTAACTACCAGGCTAACGAGGCAGTTATTTGATGACAAGATATTGTAGGCGCCTTTGCGGTGTGACGATGCAGTCAAAGATATATGATAAGCCCATACCCCTAATTGGTTTCTACACATCATCGTACTGGAGTGCTGAATCGCTGGGTTGCATGCCTTTGACGAGAGGGTGGTAACTAGCCATGGCCAAAGCTTCCCACGAAAACGAAACCGAATGAAGTTTAAAATGCTCGTATTAATGAATGCAGGAATAATTTTCATGCAGACAGCAATCATTATATAATAATTTTTCATAGTAACATTTCTACTAACGCTCTGAAAGCTTCAGGATCGATATTAAAAGGATTCACAGACAAAATAATATCGTAGCAATTATAAATAAAATTTAAACTTGCTTAACGTTTCGTCATTTCCTTAATGCCTCATAATGGAGTGCCATTTTATATGGGAATAGAAATATGAAATGGCCGTTTTTTATAATATCCGATACGATATCGAATGAGAATCCAACAGCGTATAGCTCAAAACAAACTTAATTTTAATAAGTGCCCTAAGTACCTACTATAACTATAATAATTTCAATTTTGCAAATAAAGATCTGGTAGGTACACAGATTAATGATTATGTGGATCTGTATTCTCTCTGTAACGCAGTGGCTATAATAAGCTGCTTATTTAGAAGTGTCAAACCCGCTTTTTGTATTACGAAATTCAGGTTTTACAGTGCCGAGTTACCCATTTTCCATTGTTTTGTATAATCCCTGGAAATTTCAAAAATAAAGAATACAGCTGGCGAACTCTTTTAAAACTCGATTGTAACTTATTTTACCCGGCTACGGCTGAAACCAATTTTATTGATTTGATTTTAGCAGTCTATGAATGTATGTATGTGACTATTTACGAATGTTCCATTGTAACGAATAAACTACTGAGCCTATTTTGCTGAATGCGGTGTCAATTGATTAGATATGATGGTCCGGGTGACATAGGCTACATTTTATATGAACAAAATTTTCCATAGGCGGGTTACAGTTTTTAATCTTAGCTTTTAGCTAAAACTCCCATACCAAGGAAGCCCGCTGCCATTTTAGACTGTCTCACTTAATATTAGTTGAGATCGCAGTTAAGAGCTATCTTGTTATTAAAAAACCGACTTCAAACTCCCGCGCCATTACAAAGTACATAATTTATTGTTGATATTTTAAAAACGGCTCGACCGATTTCAATAAAATTTCAATGGGGCCACCTGGGAAGTATATCCTTTGAAACAAAAAAATTAAGTGGCACTCGGGGACTGCCGCGGTATTGCATAGCATTTTTTATCAACTTATGCAATTATAATATTTATGCAATTATAATAAAATTAAAAAACAAACAAACAAGAAAAGCGCACTGTCACTACTTCGCGAGTGAGATTCGAACCTGTGAAATCATACATAAAGCGGCCGCTCGCCCACTGCGCCAAAGAGAGCTACTTGTGACCATCTAAACTGTTGAACGCTTACTGAACGACGGTGTTAGGTTTATTTTCGTTACGGAATTTATTGATTCGGTCGCCGCACTCAAACTGTTTGTCCTAGTTCAAAGCCCGCAATAAAAGCTATGCAATAGCTAAAAAGAATTTTCCAAATCGGTTCAGGCGTCTTCGAGTAATCGGTGAACATACGTAAAAAAAAAGATTCCGACGAATTGAGAAGTCGGTTAAAAAAGGATCCTGACGACATATCGTATCGTGTAATGAGCCTTCAAGAGCTTGAAATGTTTGCGCGTCACGACAGCGGCTAGGTAAAAGTTTTATTTATGCTGAAACTTGTTTCATTTTTCTCTCGCGAGCCGCCTCCGAGCACAAAGACGCTGGAAGCTGTACCACATAAATAAGGGTCTATTAAAGATGTATGAAGATAGAACCACTTCAAAAATTTTTATTAACACGCCGAGATTTACGGACCATTTCGCTGAAATGGGGTTCCGTTTACAATAAAAATGTTTTTGTAAATACACGAAATCCATAATATCGTAGCGAATTGGGCACAAATAGAGTTTGTGTCCAAGAATTGGACTCCGTCTACTAACTAGTATCCTATGTACTTGAAAAACCCCGAGAATGGCTTTTTAAATCTCTTAAAAAGCCAATTTATTAATAATTTTTTTAAATTCAATTTATTGCACAAAACTAGTACAAAAGGCGGACTTAATGTTAATGCATTTTCTACCAGTCAACCTTGAGATGTGAGACAACACTTGTAGGTGTGCAAAAGAGTAGGATAAAAAGAGAATAGGATAAAAATAGAAGAAATAATAATATTGAAACTATTTTTATATTGCAGAAAAGAGCCGTTCGATCTATCTATAAACTCGGTTCGCGCGTATCTCTTCGTGAAAAGTTTAAAGAGATTGGGATACTTACAGTAGCTTCACAGTACATTTATAATAATATAGTCTTTGTGAGACAAAATATTCATCTGTATAAACAAAGGGGCGATGCACACAATCGTCTTATTAGAAATCGTCGTAAACTAGAAATACCATCATGTCGCCTGCGTAAAGTGCAAAAATCCTTTGTGGGGTTGAGCGTACTTATATAATCTGATTCCGAAGGAATTTCTAGATTTGCCACTGCACAAATTTAAAGAATGCGTAAAAACTCACTTACTGAGTCGCGGTTATTACAAAGTTAATGACTTTCTTAATGATAAAGTTGCATGGGATCTTGAAAAGAGTATTTGAATAGTAATAGTACTGTATTAGATTAGATAAATTCGATGTCTTGACATGGGTAGTCGAGTATGTCACACTCACTTTAACGTTTCTGTAGGTGGTGTCGTGTGGTGCGGGTTGTTACGTTCCCTCAAATATGGTTGAGCGAAGCAATGGCTGGATCATGCGTCATGCTCGTGAACGGGTGCCACCGTCGGAAGCGGGGCTGCTGGTCTGCCAGTCTTGACATGTATTGAATATTGTACTTATGTATTTTTGGAGTTGTTCTATAAATATTATATCATCGTATTGTTGGAAATATTCTATTCTAACAAGTTGCATGGGGTAAATCGGCATGGCATCCAGCTGCCCACAAGATATTATAAAAAGTTATTAAAATGTAAATACATATTAAAAAACCTTACCTACAAAAAATATTGTAAAATGTGTCATTTTGAAAAGAGCAACTGCTGAGTTTCTTGCCGGTTCTTCTCAGCAGAATCCGCTTTCCGAACCGGTGGTAGAGTCATGACTTGTCATAAGCGCCACAGGTTGGCCTACATGAAATAAATGATTTTGAATTTGAATTTGAATTTGAATAATATATAAATATAATATATAAATTCTAATATATAAAATTCTCATGTCACGGTGTTTGTTACCAAACTTCTCCGAAACGGCTGGACCGATTTTTATGGAATTTTGTGTGCATATCGGGTAGGTCTGATAATTAGCCAACATCTATTTTTCATACCCCTAAGGGTGACCCACCCCTAAATATTTTTGTTGGCGGTACGTAGTTCGCTGTGTCAGCTATTGTAAAATATATAAATATATTGAATATTATGATAATTATATACATATAGGTACCTAAATATATGACATGATACTTTATACATTACGTACATATGAAACATAAAAAGTTCTAGATTAGGTATCTAAAAATCTTTTAAAAGAGAACTTACGTGCAAAATCTCAATTTACCGAATATTGTTTAAGCTTAGGTACGTTGATATAACAGTCCGTAAGTTTCCCCTTTTTCATTATTTTCTAGATGATGCCCGCGATTTCGTTCGCATGGATTTAGGTTTTTAACTTCCGCAGAAAAATTTTCCGGGATAAAGTTTAGCATAGGTATGAGCTATCTCCATTACTTTCAGCCAAACCGTTTCATTCTTTATAACGTGAAGGACTATCAAACATCCATCCATCCTCAAAAACTTCCGCATTTATATTTAGTAGGATTTTAATATTATTGACTGTGTGCGGGCTGCTTAATTGCGATAGCAAGTTGATAGTGCCGCAATAAAATCATAAACCTGTCATATCTGGGTCGAGCAGAGTTTATTCAAAATTATGTTATTATGAACTATTCTTAAACTACTTCGAGTTTAAGTCGGATTGTTATAATATTAGGTCCATTAGTGCGAGCGCCGTCCCTTTGTACTCGAAGAGCTTTCCAAGTTTTGTTTTATGTTAAAACTTCTTTCATCCTTATTTCTTATTCAGAACTTTACAAGCTATGACAAAAGTATGACCAAGTGTTTACGGAACGGTGGGAAAGTTATTTTTAACTGTTGTCAAAAAGTAGGCGTGTTAAAATAAGTTCTACGCGAAGCATTTTCGAAGTTGTAGTACCTACCTTAGTAAATATTTGGATCAAATTTGAATAAAAAAATTGTTTACCTTTCCGGTACAACGCAAGGAAAATGAAATATCTAATAATATATTTGGAGTTAACAAAATAGCCAACTTTAAACTTACTCGATATTTCGTTAAAAGGAAATACCAAGCTTGTAAATCTTGTAGAACAAATAAGAAGTACTCGTATCATAACAAAATTTATTATTGTATTAAACGGTAGTGGACCGTCCATAGACTAAGCTCAAAACCATAGAGCAACACGTAGGGAGACAGACATTGCGTATCCAGACACACGAACTGATTTTAGAATTCATTCCGACTGCAACTTGGTAGTTTATTATTTGTATTAGTGTGAAAATTAGTTTTAGAAGAAGAACTGCGGTTCTATTGCTAAAACTAATGTAAAACACTGAATTCATAATCGCAAATACTAACTTTTTGCAGTTCTAATAAAACCGGACTGCCCAGTGGGATGGCAGTTGCAGTTAGGTATTTTGACTGAAATTGAATAGAACTGTATCAAACTGACGTTTTTCGGTTGGCTTACAGTCGATACTGTTTCACTATTTTATTTTATTTATATTTATTAATCATTAAGTACATGGTTTTTTTTTTTTACATCTAGTGCCACAAAAACCACAGTCGGTTTTACTGTGCACAGTGTTATTAGTTTACAATATTAGTACCTTATCAAGCTACAATAATTCTATAGTTATTATACTATACAAATGTAGGTACGTAATAAAAGGCTAGTATGTAGATAGTAAAACTTTTAGCTCAACGTATGACCAATTGAACATCGTGACATCATTGCCAGCGAAACCGGTTGCAGTAATCCGTTGTGTATCGGTACCAAGTGTAAATATTACAGCAATTACTATACAGGTTGCTCCAAAAAATATTTTTTAAGTTTGTGTTTGTAATTTGTTCCGTTCATTTGTTCTTTAAAGTTTTTCGGAAGATTGTTTAATAACGAAGGAACAATATATAAGAGTCTTCGTTTGCCGTAGTTATTTAAACATTTCGGAGTTTGCAGTCTGGGATTTTTAGGATTTCTTAAGCTTTCATAACGTTTAACTTGGATTTCTTAAGCTTTCATAACGTTTAACTTTTATTTGTAGACTTGTATTTAGGTATTGTTCAGTTAGAATTAAATATTTTGTTTTTATATGTATTGGCATAATTTTACAGTACTTAAATAACAGATGGTACTCGTTTCTGTATTGCTCTTTAATTTTTTTGGGTACAATGGTTTTTAAAAGACGTAATTGCAGTTGGTATATTTGATTAATATGTGTTTTATATGTGAGACCATAGCTACTCAGTCCATATGATATTATTGATTCACCTAGTGCTTTGTACATCATTAATAGTGTTGAGAATGGAATTTTATTTTTAACAAGTGTTAGTTTTGACAGAAGAGCACGTAATTTGTCACATACGTAGTTGATGTGGTCTTTCCATTGAAGACGGTCATCAATGATTAAGCCTAAGTAACGTTGACTTGTTACTACTTCTACGGGCGTACAGCTAAAGGCATTACATAGTGGTTTTTGTCTTGTATTGTGCTGTCTGGTTTTATGTAGACAATTGTGGCTATGCGCTATTAGCTTAATGTCAAAATTATGTCTGTTATGGCTCGAACTAATGTACATTGCTTTAGTTTTATCAACATTTATAACAAGGCCGACGTCATGAGACCATTTTATTAGTGAGTCAAAGTCGGTTTGGAGTTGTTTCAATGCTTCGTGAATATTATGATGTGCAGAGAGAAGACAGGTATCGTCAGCGAATTGAAACATCTCGCAGGTTTTGATCGTGTTTTCTAGATCATTCACATATGTTATAAAATGGAGGGGCCCTAAGACGGATCCTTGTGCTGTTCTTTGTGTTACACACACTTCGTCACTGAGAGTTTCCGCAACTTTGACTTTATAGGACCTATCAGTCATATAATTTTGACACCACTGTAATAGTGGGCCTCTAATTCCACTATCTTCTAGCTTTTCAAGTAGGACATTGTGTCGGAGCATATCAAATGCTTTGCTGTAATCAACGTACACTATCAGAATATGTTTTTTGTTATTTAAGTGTTCATTGACAGAATCTGTAAACATTGATAGTACCTGTGTTGTATTCTTTTCGGGCTGAAAGCCAAATTGTTTATCGGACAGTATGTTATTTTCTTTATAGAATGTGTATATTTGTTGGCAGATGTACTTTTGGATAGAAGCAGGCGTTACTTTGCGGAAGTTCATGATTAGCAAGAAAAGGTTAGAATTATTTTGCTATAATCCGCCAACAGAAAAAATCTGTATGGTCAAACATGCAATTAAAAGCTAAGCACCACTCACCTACCCAGCCAAGCAAAAAAGCCAAGTTCCCAAGCAAGCAATGCCACCACCACTCACATGCACCACCACACAAGACTTTTACACTACTCTCGACGCACGTTTCGCCCCGACACCGGAGCATCCTCAGGAGATGTCGACTTTACAATGCTGTATTGTCTAGTGAAGCTCGTGTCAAATGCGCGGTATTATATACCTTTTTCCTACCCCCACTACTGTTGCCCCGCCCACTACCCCCCGGACCCCCCACTACCCCCCGGACCCCCCCCGCTACCCCCGGACCCCCCCTGTTTTTCAAACAAACGAAGCAGTGGTGAACTTGAGACGTTCACTTGTTCATTAAGTAATTTAAACTGATTATTATTATTGTGTTTTATTATTTCTAATTGTTCCAACATGCTCAGTCGAAGTCCTTTATCGCAGGTATGTAAGATTTTATATGAATGATCGGATGATAATTTGTGTCCACTATCAAGGAGATGTTTAGCAAAATGAGACTTTTGGGGTTGGTTGTTCCTAACCGCGGCCATATGTTCTTTGTAGCGTGTTTCAAATTTACGACCCGTTTGACCAATATAAGTGGCTTTACAGTCTGAACATTCGAGTTTATATATGCCCGATTTTTGTTTGTTGTTTAATTTATCTTTGCCGTTGCAAATATTTTTAAGTGTATTATTTGTCCTAAATGCAACATGTATATCATGTGCTTTAAGTGTCTTCGCAATACGCTCCGACACTGTTCCAAAATAAGTTAAACTGGATTTGTATTTATTTATTTTATCAGGTGATGATGAATATAAATCCTTTTTGATCCGCATCAATTGTTGCTTTTTTATTATATTATTAACAATATTATTGTTGTATCCATTTGCCTGTGCCATATGGTAAATTACTTTTAATTCTTTTAAATAGTTTTCTTTCGTGAGTGGAATAGTGAGCAACCTATGCACATAACTGTGGAACGCTGCGAGTTTATGCTGCCAAGGATGACAGGATGAAGCGGGTATGGTTGTGTCTGTGTATGTGGGTTTCCGGAAAATTCCAAACTGATGTTTATTATTAGTACGAGTTATAGTTAGATCGAGGAAGTTTATAGAGTTATCTTGTTCTAATTCTGATTTGAATTTAATTTTCGGGTGTATATTGTTTAGATTTTTTACAAATATGTCAAGTTGTCGGTCTGTCCCAGTCCAACATATAATTATATCATCTACATATCTATAGTAATACAGAATATTTTTATGTTTGACAATATGTTTATTTTCAAAATCATCCATGAAGATATCAGCCATTAGGGGACTTAGTGGTGAGCCCATAGCTAATCCCTCTTTTTGTTGATAAAATTGGTCATTGAATTTGAAGTAGTTCTGTTTCATGCATATTTTGGTTAATTCTATTAATTCTGTTATTTCGTTGACATTTTTATGATTATTTTCCAACAATTTGGTTAAGATGTTTAGGGTTTCGTTAACTGGTACATTAGTGAACAGGCTGTCCACATCTAATGATATTAATTTACAATGGTCCGGTAATGTCAAATCTTTAATTTTATTGACTAGTTGGATACTATTTTTTAATGAATAAGACGGATTGAAGGATGTTTTTGATTTAATAACTTTGTTTAGCTCTTTTGCTAATTCATATGCTGGTGCGCCAATATATGAGACCACGGGACGGATTGGAATATTATCTTTGTGGATTTTTGGTAAGCCATATAATGTAGGAGCATTAGTGTTCATTTGAATGACGTTGTGTTTTGATGTATTTTTTGGAAAAATGTGTTTTGATTTATTAACGGCTAGCCTAACTTCTGCTGCGTATTTATTAGTTGGGTCAGAGGATAACTTAGAGAATTCTTCTCCAGAGATAACCTCGTTGACCTTATTTTGGTAGTCGGTCTTCTTTAGGATAACAATCGCATTACCTTTATCGGCTTTTGAAATAATAAGATCATTATCTTTTAACGTTTTTTGTAAAGATTTATATATTATGTTGTTGTTATTGTTTATGTGGTTTTTATTGTTGTTGTTATTGTTTGTGTTGTTGTTATTATTTGTGTTTTTGTTATTATTATTACTTTTTAAATTGGAATTTAGAAGTGTAGCATTAGTTTTGATTTCATGAGCGATAATATTTTTGATAATATTATCTTTTTTGTTAAGGACCACAGCTAATTCAGATTCCACTGCCAGTGTTTCTAATGATTTTTGTGATTTATTATTAGGGATATTGTATTTTAAACCGTTGTCTAAAAGGCGTATTTCATTTTTAGGTATTATGATATCAGTTAGATTTTTAACTCGGGGATGAAATTTGTGACTCGGTGCGTCTGTCATATTGTCCGTCGTATTGTTGTTCAATACCGCAGATTGGGAGGATTTATTAACAAGTGATTTTAATTTCTTTTGCTGGGAAAGGAATTTACTGTGGACTTCAATTGATGCTAAATCTCTCGCTTTTTGGTCTAGAAGATCGAATTCAATATTATGTAATTTGAAGGAAAGTTCAGAATAGAGTATTTTTAGATGTAGTTTTAGATTGTCCCTGACAGTGAACCAATGACGTGATTCTTCATTTAACCATACTTGTTGAGCTTTTTTTATTGCAATATTAGAAGCTCGACTGTGCGTGTTGGTCTTTAGATTAATGTAGTTTGGAATGACGTTTAAATGTTTGCATTGTTGGTTAAACCAAATGTTTTGAACCGCGACACGATGTAATTTACTTAATTTGATGTAAAGTCTAGCCTGTACGGTCAAGCTCACCGATTTTAAATATTGGATAGAAGCAGGCGTTACTTTGCGGAAGTTCATGATTAGCAAGAAAAGGTTAGAATTATTTTGCTATAATCCGCCAACAGAAAAAATCTGTATGGTCAAACATGCAATTAAAAGCTAAGCACCACTCACCTACCCAGCCAAGCAAAAAAGCCAAGTTCCCAAGCAAGCAATGCCACCACCACTCACATGCACCACCACACAAGACTTTTACACTACTCTCGACGCACGTTTCGCCCCGACACCGGAGCATCCTCAGGAGATGTCGACTTTACAATGCTGTATTGTCTAGTGAAGCTCGTGTCAAATGCGCGGTATTATATACCTTTTTCCTACCCCCACTACTGTTGCCCCGCCCACTACCCCCCGGACCCCCCACTACCCCCCGGACCCCCCCCGCTACCCCCGGACCCCCCCTGTTTTTCAAACAAACGAAGCAGTGGTGAACTTGAGACGTTCACTTGTTCATTAAGTAATTTAAACTGATTATTATTATTGTGTTTTATTATTTCTAATTGTTCCAACATGCTCAGTCGAAGTCCTTTATCGCAGGTATGTAAGATTTTATATGAATGATCGGATGATAATTTGTGTCCACTATCAAGGAGATGTTTAGCAAAATGAGACTTTTGGGGTTGGTTGTTCCTAACCGCGGCCATATGTTCTTTGTAGCGTGTTTCAAATTTACGACCCGTTTGACCAATATAAGTGGCTTTACAGTCTGAACATTCGAGTTTATATATGCCCGATTTTTGTTTGTTGTTTAATTTATCTTTGCCGTTGCAAATATTTTTAAGTGTATTATTTGTCCTAAATGCAACATGTATATCATGTGCTTTAAGTGTCTTCGCAATACGCTCCGACACTGTTCCAAAATAAGTTAAACTGGATTTGTATTTATTTATTTTATCAGGTGATGATGAATATAAATCCTTTTTGATCCGCATCAATTGTTGCTTTTTTATTATATTATTAACAATATTATTGTTGTATCCATTTGCCTGTGCCATATGGTAAATTACTTTTAATTCTTTTAAATAGTTTTCTTTCGTGAGTGGAATAGTGAGCAACCTATGCACATTACTGTGGAACGCTGCGAGTTTATGCTGCCAAGGATGACAGGATGAAGCGGGTATGGTTGTGTCTGTGTATGTGGGTTTCCGGAAAATTCCAAACTGATGTTTATTATTAGTACGAGTTATAGTTAGATCGAGGAAGTTTATAGAGTTATCTTGTTCTAATTCTGATTTGAATTTAATTTTCGGGTGTATATTGTTTAGATTTTTTACAAATATGTCAAGTTGTCGGTCTGTCCCAGTCCAACATATAATTATATCATCTACATATCTATAGTAATACAGAATATTTTTATGTTTGACAATATGTTTATTTTCAAAATCATCCATGAAGATATCAGCCATTAGGGGACTTAGTGGTGAGCCCATAGCTAATCCCTCTTTTTGTTGATAAAATTGGTCATTGAATTTGAAGTAGTTCTGTTTCATGCATATTTTGGTTAGAATTAACCAAAATATGCATGAAACAGAACTACTAGAACATATTTTGGTTAGAATTAACCAAAATATGCATGAAACAGAACTACTTCAAATTCAATGACCAATTTTATCAACAAAAAGAGGGATTAGCTATGGGCTCACCACTAAGTCCCCTAATGGCTGATATCTTCATGGATGATTTTGAAAATAAACATATTGTCAAACATAAAAATATTCTGTATTACTATAGATATGTAGATGATATAATTATATGTTGGACTGGGACAGACCGACAACTTGACATATTTGTAAAAAATCTAAACAATATACACCCGAAAATTAAATTCAAATCAGAATTAGAACAAGATAACTCTATAAACTTCCTCGATCTAACTATAACTCGTACTAATAATAAACATCAGTTTGGAATTTTCCGGAAACCCACATACACAGACACAACCATACCCGCTTCATCCTGTCATCCTTGGCAGCATAAACTCGCAGCGTTCCACAGTTATGTGCATAGGTTGCTCACTATTCCACTCACGAAAGAAAACTATTTAAAAGAATTAAAAGTAATTTACCATATGGCACAGGCAAATGGATACAACAATAATATTGTTAATAATATAATAAAAAAGCAACAATTGATGCGGATCAAAAAGGATTTATATTCATCATCACCTGATAAAATAAATAAATACAAATCCAGTTTAACTTATTTTGGAACAGTGTCGGAGCGTATTGCGAAGACACTTAAAGCACATGATATACATGTTGCATTTAGGACAAATAATACACTTAAAAATATTTGCAACGGCAAAGATAAATTAAACAACAAACAAAAATCGGGCATATATAAACTCGAATGTTCAGACTGTAAAGCCACTTATATTGGTCAAACGGGTCGTAAATTTGAAACACGCTACAAAGAACATATGGCCGCGGTTAGGAACAACCAACCCCAAAAGTCTCATTTTGCTAAACATCTCCTTGATAGTGGACACAAATTATCATCCGATCATTCATATAAAATCTTACATACCTGCGATAAAGGACTTCGACTGAGCATGTTGGAACAATTAGAAATAATAAAACACAATAATAATAATCAGTTTAAATTACTTAATGAACAAGTGAACGTCTCAAGTTCACCACTGCTTCGTTTGTTTGAAAAACAGGGGGGGTCCGGGGGTAGCGGGGGGGGTCCGGGGGGTAGTGGGGGGTCCGGGGGGTAGTGGGCGGGGCAACAGTAGTGGGGGTAGGAAAAAGGTATATAATACCGCGCATTTGACACGAGCTTCACTAGACAATACAGCATTGTAAAGTCGACATCTCCTGAGGATGCTCCGGTGTCGGGGCGAAACGTGCGTCGAGAGTAGTGTAAAAGTCTTGTGTGGTGGTGCATGTGAGTGGTGGTGGCATTGCTTGCTTGGGAACTTGGCTTTTTTGCTTGGCTGGGTAGGTGAGTGGTGCTTAGCTTTTAATTGCATGTTTGACCATACAGATTTTTTCTGTTGGCGGATTATAGCAAAATAATTCTAACCTTTTCTTGCTAATCATGAACTTCCGCAAAGTAACGCCTGCTTCTATCCAATATTTAAAATCGGTGAGCTTGACCGTACAGGCTAGACTTTACATCAAATTAAGTAAATTACATCGTGTCGCGGTTCAAAACATTTGGTTTAACCAACAATGCAAACATTTAAACGTCATTCCAAACTACATTAATCTAAAGACCAACACGCACAGTCGAGCTTCTAATATTGCAATAAAAAAAGCTCAACAAGTATGGTTAAATGAAGAATCACGTCATTGGTTCACTGTCAGGGACAATCTAAAACTACATCTAAAAATACTCTATTCTGAACTTTCCTTCAAATTACATAATATTGAATTCGATCTTCTAGACCAAAAAGCGAGAGATTTAGCATCAATTGAAGTCCACAGTAAATTCCTTTCCCAGCAAAAGAAATTAAAATCACTTGTTAATAAATCCTCCCAATCTGCGGTATTGAACAACAATACGACGGACAATATGACAGACGCACCGAGTCACAAATTTCATCCCCGAGTTAAAAATCTAACTGATATCATAATACCTAAAAATGAAATACGCCTTTTAGACAACGGTTTAAAATACAATATCCCTAATAATAAATCACAAAAATCATTAGAAACACTGGCAGTGGAATCTGAATTAGCTGTGGTCCTTAACAAAAAAGATAATATTATCAAAAATATTATCGCTCATGAAATCAAAACTAATGCTACACTTCTAAATTCCAATTTAAAAAGTAATAATAATAACAAAAACACAAATAATAACAACAACACAAACAATAACAACAACAATAAAAACCACATAAACAATAACAACAACATAATATATAAATCTTTACAAAAAACGTTAAAAGATAATGATCTTATTATTTCAAAAGCCGATAAAGGTAATGCGATTGTTATCCTAAAGAAGACCGACTACCAAAATAAGGTCAACGAGGTTATCTCTGGAGAAGAATTCTCTAAGTTATCCTCTGACCCAACTAATAAATACGCAGCAGAAGTTAGGCTAGCCGTTAATAAATCAAAACACATTTTTCCAAAAAATACATCAAAACACAACGTCATTCAAATGAACACTAATGCTCCTACATTATATGGCTTACCAAAAATCCACAAAGATAATATTCCAATCCGTCCCGTGGTCTCATATATTGGCGCACCAGCATATGAATTAGCAAAAGAGCTAAACAAAGTTATTAAATCAAAAACATCCTTCAATCCGTCTTATTCATTAAAAAATAGTATCCAACTAGTCAATAAAATTAAAGATTTGACATTACCGGACCATTGTAAATTAATATCATTAGATGTGGACAGCCTGTTCACTAATGTACCAGTTAACGAAACCCTAAACATCTTAACCAAATTGTTGGAAAATAATCATAAAAATGTCAACGAAATAACAGAATTAATAGAATTAACCAAAATATGCATGAAACAGAACTACTTCAAATTCAATGACCAATTTTATCAACAAAAAGAGGGATTAGCTATGGGCTCACCACTAAGTCCCCTAATGGCTGATATCTTCATGGATGATTTTGAAAATAAACATATTGTCAAACATAAAAATATTCTGTATTACTATAGATATGTAGATGATATAATTATATGTTGGACTGGGACAGACCGACAACTTGACATATTTGTAAAAAATCTAAACAATATACACCCGAAAATTAAATTCAAATCAGAATTAGAACAAGATAACTCTATAAACTTCCTCGATCTAACTATAACTCGTACTAATAATAAACATCAGTTTGGAATTTTCCGGAAACCCACATACACAGACACAACCATACCCGCTTCATCCTGTCATCCTTGGCAGCATAAACTCGCAGCGTTCCACAGTTATGTGCATAGGTTGCTCACTATTCCACTCACGAAAGAAAACTATTTAAAAGAATTAAAAGTAATTTACCATATGGCACAGGCAAATGGATACAACAATAATATTGTTAATAATATAATAAAAAAGCAACAATTGATGCGGATCAAAAAGGATTTATATTCATCATCACCTGATAAAATAAATAAATACAAATCCAGTTTAACTTATTTTGGAACAGTGTCGGAGCGTATTGCGAAGACACTTAAAGCACATGATATACATGTTGCATTTAGGACAAATAATACACTTAAAAATATTTGCAACGGCAAAGATAAATTAAACAACAAACAAAAATCGGGCATATATAAACTCGAATGTTCAGACTGTAAAGCCACTTATATTGGTCAAACGGGTCGTAAATTTGAAACACGCTACAAAGAACATATGGCCGCGGTTAGGAACAACCAACCCCAAAAGTCTCATTTTGCTAAACATCTCCTTGATAGTGGACACAAATTATCATCCGATCATTCATATAAAATCTTACATACCTGCGATAAAGGACTTCGACTGAGCATGTTGGAACAATTAGAAATAATAAAACACAATAATAATAATCAGTTTAAATTACTTAATGAACAAGTGAACGTCTCAAGTTCACCACTGCTTCGTTTGTTTGAAAAACAGGGGGGGTCCGGGGGTAGCGGGGGGGGGTCCGGGGGGTAGTGGGGGGTCCGGGGGGTAGTGGGCGGGGCAACAGTAGTGGGGGTAGGAAAAAGGTATATAATACCGCGCATTTGACACGAGCTTCACTAGACAATACAGCATTGTAAAGTCGACATCTCCTGAGGATGCTCCGGTGTCGGGGCGAAACGTGCGTCGAGAGTAGTGTAAAAGTCTTGTGTGGTGGTGCATGTGAGTGGTGGTGGCATTGCTTGCTTGGGAACTTGGCTTTTTTGCTTGGCTGGGTAGGTGAGTGGTGCTTAGCTTTTAATTGCATGTTTGACCATACAGATTTTTTCTGTTGGCGGATTATAGCAAAATAATTCTAACCTTTTCTTGCTAGATGTACTTTTCTATAATTTTATCAATAGTGGGTAGTATTGTAATAGGTCGGTAATTTTCATAGTTACTGCTGCTGCCTTTTTTATGTATCGGTCTTACTATTCCAGACTTAGGCCGTTGGGGTATACAGCAGTAGTGACTGATATATTAATGAGTTTTGCAATAATAGGTGTCATTTTTCCAGACAGTCTTTTTATATCTATTGCGCGAATATTATCTAATCCTGGCGATTTTTTACTATTGAGGTTTTTAATTATTTTAGAGACATCATTCATATGTGCTTTTTTAAATCTGCAGGAAACGTTTGATGAGTTTTTATACTCACTTTTTTCTAGAAGTGGTTCCATACATTTAGGCATAGCGTTTTTAACACTAATATCAAAGGATTTTGCAAAGTTATTAGCTATATCTTTTGTCGAGTTTAGTTTATTATCAAAAGCCTGTAATATAATTGTGTCTAAAGATTTTTTAATTCTACCTGTTAATGTGTTTAATATGTCCCATAGCTTTCTTAAATCATTTTTATTTTTATATATTTCATTTCTGGTGTACTTATTTTTAGCTGATGTTATTACTTTATTTGCAAAATTTCTCGCTTGATTATATTGTGCTTTTAAAATCATATTGTAAATGTCTTTTTTCCATTTTTTGAATAGCTCATCTCTGTATTGACACGCTTTAATGACCTTCTCGTTAATCCAATGATTAGAGCAGCGGTTGGGATTATTACTTATTTTTATTTTTACTTTAGATTTATCATAGCAGATATTCATATTATTAGTAATATACGAGTATATATCATCAGGACATGTCATACAGTCGACGGGTGACCAATCAATGTTGTTTAAAAAATAATCAAGTTTTTTATCATTAATTATAGTTTTATATTTTGGACCATCCTGTATAGTCGACGTGCCGACGCAAGCTTAAGGCGATCATTCGATGGTCAGCTAGTACGATGTCAAGTGTCGAGCTGTATAGGTCTAGTGAGCGGGACTTCGCATATATATGATCAATACATGATTTACTTATTTGACTGTTTCTTAATTCAATTCGCGTGTAGTCCGAAATCCCGCTTGCTAACCCCAAGCTATACATCATATTATTATACTTATGTTTTATAGGATTATTCGTATTGTTTTTTTGTTCCTACTGAAATTCAAAATAATTCTAAGCCAAATTTGAGTGGTTACTAGATTTAAAAATTTCAATCTAAGTATACATAATATAAAAAGAATTGTTCAAAATTCACCAACAATACGTGTATTTTTATTTTTATTTTCCTCGCCTACATATTTCTAAGACCCACTGGTCCGGCACCTCAATAATAGATATAGAAACGTTTTGTCCATAGCCCTTCTTCCTTGAAGAGACGATACAGCTTAGTGTCCATAGCACGACCCAATAAATTGTAGAAAGGAAATTGACTCTATAAAATTCAAAACAAATCTTCTGTACACACCGAACGGAATAATTTAAATGTTCTCGTATTATTTGAGTTTAATATACTTATTCGTTGTAAATGCAAGGAATTTCATTTTCACAGTTTTATGATCTAGGTTGTGTCTTTCATAAAGTTGTTTGTCCAGCAAAAGATATAAATTGTAATAAGTATAGAGGTAAAAATTCTTAATATACTAAAGTTGGAACTATAGAAGAAACAAGGAACATCTTCCAACGAACCGGCGAAATTTCAACGAAAATTCCATAATATTATGTTCTGCTAGTGTATAATGCGATTATGTGTTTTTTATCTGGTGGGAGGCTTTGACCGGGACTAGTTAGTTACCACCCTACCGTCAAATAATAATAATAATAATAATAATAACCTGGCAACCCTGAATGTCAGCATACATCATATTTTTTCACCGTTACATTTTTGCCGAAATAAATATTATAAAACGGATTTCAACAGAATTTTAGATTTAATTCAATAAATTTACCGTAGTAAAAACTAATAAGAACAACAAACCATGAAAGAACAAATAAAGAAAATCAAAACAGTCCGAAATATAACTGACACAACCTGTCAATAGATGCCGGATAGAATACAAAAGAAATTATTAGACGAATTAATAATGTAGAATGCTGACACGATCCAGAGCACGGAACGCACAAACACCACCCCCGGACTCGTCGCTCAGTTCCGCCTCGCAGCCACCCGGGACCACGCCTAATGCTGCAGTTGCGTCGAGTTCGAGCGACGAGTTTTTCTCCCCGCCGACGTCGCCACCACCAGTACATCGTCGTGGGAGAGGCCGGCCGCCGACTTGCTTGGGATCCCGAGGCCCACCGGCTTCTGATAGGGTCCCCGCTTCCGGCGGTAGTGTGTCGCGCATGAGGTGGACAACATCAATTAATGAAAATGTCATGCGCGCATACTTAGGGGCTACTGAGGGTGGAACCAACATGACCGCGTACCGTGCTAGGATGCATGCTTTGTTTCAGGTCCTTGAACCAGCTCTCAATGTGTCGGCTCAGCGACTGTCGGACCAGGTGCGGGTTATTCAGCGTAATCACATGCTGGACAACGCCGTGCTTGATCGGCTTCGCTCTGAACTCCAATATAACCGCGCTACCCCCCCCCCCTCACCGCAAGCTCCAGCACAATCGCAAACTGCTCATGCGATTTCGCTGCAGCCCACTCAGGCTGATGAGGGACAGGATAGCGGGGCTGCACATGTAAGTACCCAGTGTAGTGAACAATTGAGGAGTGCTTTGGAGAGTGCTATTCGGGAATATAGATCTTCACCACCCGAGTTTAGACCGCGGTTACCTCGGTTGCCCATGAAAAATAAGAACAAAGCGCTAATGGGTGCCCTGGATTCACTGCTGCCGAGTTATTTTGACAGCAGCGAAGACCTTTCCGACACACATTCGATTCTGTACTGCGCGGCTGTTGCGGCATGTCGTGTTGCTAATGTAAAGTTAATTAATAATGATACAGCAACACGACCGAAGCCTACCGCACCAGCCTGGCAGTGCAGGATCGAACGTCGTATTGATGGGGCTAGGGCACTCATTGGCAAACTACTCTGCTTCAGGGAGGGCAACACTCGCCCTAGAGTCATGCGCTTTGTGAGGCGCGCTTTCTTAGGGACTGATATCAGCCCTCAAGATTATATGGCGCGCGTCACTGAGCGCATTGACTTCCTGAAACAGAAGGTCTCGGCATGGGCTAGCCGTATTCGCAGATACAAGTGCCGGGTCGAGAGATATACCCTGAATCGCACTTTCCAAAGCGATCAAAGGCGGGTATACCGAGGTTGGGAACACCCTGACCAAGGTGTCACCGATGCGCGCCTACCGGATGATGAAGCCATGACATCATTCTGGCGCAACATCTGGTCGGCGCCTGTCGCTCACACTGAGGGTGATTGGACGTGGGATGTAGAAAGAGCGTGCGATCAAATTCCAGAAATGGACCTAGTTACTATAACCCCTGAAGACGTGGCCACTGCAGCCCGTCACCTGCCCAATTGGAAATCCCCTGGGCCGGACGGGCTGCACAACTTTTGGATAAAGTGGCTACGCAGCTCGCACGCTGTTTGGCATCCCAATTCCAATCATCTCTAGAGTCAGAGTCGCTACCCCAGTTTCTGACAACAGGTATTACCCTCCTGCTCCATAAATCAGGTAGTACCACGGAGCCCAAAAATTATAGGCCGATTACGTGCCTACCAACATTGTATAAACTTCTTACATCCATTCTGAGAACGAAAATTAACGATCACATCGATACAAAATCCATCATGTCTAATTCTCAGAACGGATGTAGGAATGGCTCCCGTGGTACTAAGGAGCTTCTCCTCATTGATATGGCCATTTGTCAACAGGTTCGGCGCTCCCGAAAGGATCTGTCGACATGTTGGATAGACTATAAGAAGGCCTACGACTCTGTGCCCCATACATGGCTCATGAAGGTGCTGGAACTGTACAAAGTAAACACAGTACTACGCGCCTTCCTACAGACGTGTATGGGGCAGTGGAGGACGGTCCTTCACTATCCAGGGTGTCGCCGGACCCTGGGGAGCGCGGAGCCTATAAGGATTGAGCGAGGCATATTCCAGGGCGATAGCCTCAGTCCTTTGTGGTTTTGCCTGGCTCTGAATCCTCTGAGTACTCTCTTGGAGAATTCAGGGCTAGGTTACCGGTTGAGGAGAGGTGGTCAGGTTATATCACACCTCCTTTACATGGATGACCTAAAACTCATTGCCCCCAACAAATCACATCTACTAGAGTTACTAAAGGTAACTAAAGCCTTTAGTGATTCCATTAGGATGGAATTTGGTGTGGACAAATGTGCGGTCATGCATGTAAAGCGAGGGAGGATTGTGGAATCTGAGGGTGTTGAGCTCTCGGATTCCATATACCTCAGATCGCTCTCCCCAACTGAAACCTACAAATACCTGGGCATGGCGGAGGCGTTAGGTATCAGAGAGGCCGACATGAGGCAGTCGGTGAGGGAGCGTTTCCTTGGCCGTCTGAAGAAAGTGCTGAAAAGCCTTTTGTCGGGCGGCAATAAGGTGCGCGCCTTCAACGGTTGGGTCATGCCGGTCTTGATGTATTCCTTCGGCATACTCAGGTGGACTCAGACTGAGCTTGACGCCCTGGACAGACAAGTTCGTGCGCTGCTGACCGCATATCGGATGCATCACCCGCGCTCCTCGGTGATGAGGCTGTACATCCCGCGGAAGTGTGGGGGAAGAGGCCTTTTGAATGCCAAAACCCTCCACAACCGCGAGGTGTGCAGTCTCAGGGAGTACTTTCTCCACGCCGAGACGGAGATGCACCGCGATGTGGTCGCAGTGGACAGGGGTCTGACGCCGCTCTCCTTGGCTAAAGAGAACTGGCGCATACCTGTGGTGCTCAGTACCAATGACCGCAGGGTTGTATGGCAAGGTAAGGAGCTTCACGGACGCTTTTATCGGGCCCTCCACGGGCCTGATGTTGACTTTGAAGCGTCCGTGGCCTGGCTGCGCTTTGGTGACCTCTTTGGGGAAACCGAAGGGTTTGTGTGTGCAATTATGGACGAGGTCATGATGACGAACAATTACAGAAAATACATAGTGAAGGATGGAACGGTAGACATATGTCGGGCATGTCGCCGACCTGGAGAAACTATCCGTCACATTGTTTCTGGTTGTTCTCATCTAGCTAACGGCGAATACTTACACAGACATAACCAAGTGGCCAGGATTATCCACCAGCAACTTGCCTTGAAATACAATCTTGTGGAATCGGAGGTACCGTACTACAAGTATGTGCCCGACCCAGTTCTTGAAAATGGTCATATCACACTGTACTGGGATCGATCTATCATTACAGACAGGACTATTGTAGCCAATAAGCCTGACATAGTGGTGATAGATCGATCAGAGCGCCGTGCAATGATTGTTGATGTTGCTGTCCCGCATGACGAAAACCTCGTGAAAGCCGAGAAAGAGAAACTCACCAAGTATCTCGACTTAGCGCACGAGGTTGTCGCCATGTGGAATGTAGACTCAGCAATCATTGTACCGATAGTGATAACCGCTAATGGTCTTATAGCCAAGAGCCTCGACCAACATCTTTCGAGGCTCTCGTTGGGTAGCTGGGTCAAGGGCCAGATCCAGAAGGCTGTACTCCTGGACACGGCTCGCATCGTCAGGAGGTTCCTCTCTCTGGGGCCCTGACCGCCGGTTGCTTGGACCCTGTTCCCGAGACCGGTGGACCGCTATTTTTTATATTTTTAAATATTTTTTTTATTTTTGTTTTATAATGAAATATTTAAAAATGTAAATAATATGAGTAAAAGTAAATAAAGATGATAATAATAATTTTTATTAAAGGCAAAAAACCCAGTACATAAAAAATACATTCTAAATCTAAACACTTAAAACTATCTGGGAAAGTTAAAAAACTACATCCCAGGCGTCATCGAGAAAATCTTATTTCTTATTACTATTTTGATGCACAGATAGCCAATATGTAAAAATATTGCTGGGCATCCCGTCACACACCATTTTGAGGATACTGTTCTGAGACTTTCTGAGTCTGTTCCAGAAGGAAGCTACTCTTTTTCTCAGAACTGCGTAGAAGTCTGGCACTCTCGATTCCGCAAACATACCGGAGGCGCTACAATATCTGGGCAGACCCATCAATATGCGAAAAGCATCATTATACTGAACGCGCATTGCAGTGTAGGACTTTCTGAGAAAATTAGTCCAAAGTTGACAAGTGTAAAAGCACTGGCAATACGCGTTAAACAGTGTAATTTTGACGGGCCTGCTGCATTTACCAAACCTCCTAGCCAGCATGTTGCAACGAATCGAGAGTGCCCTCCTCTTCCTCTCAATGTCACAGTCATCTCGCAGGTGCTCAGTAAGAACATGTCCCAGATACTTTAACTTTGTTACAACCCGAACTGCTGATCCATCTAGTAATACCTCGGGTACTCTCTCCGGACCCTTTCCCGCTCGAAACACCATCATTTCTGATTTGTTGACATTATATTTCAGCCCATGAGTATTGGCATAATACTCACAGACTGAAAGTAACTTTCTAAGCCCTTTGATAGACGGGCTGAGAACCACCATGTCATCAGCGTAACTGAGACTATTGACACACGTGTTACCGATATGACAACCAATTTTTGTGGTTCTCAGCTCTTCTATCAAATCATTTACATACACATTAAATAGATCCGGAGAAGTTATACCCCCTTGACGTACTCCGCAGTCTAATTTGTATGAATTAGACGTCGCGTCGCCCCATTTGACATTATTTATTTGGCCTCCGTACCAGTATCTCAAGAGACCTACCAATTCATTTGGAACATGAGATCGGTACAATTTCGCCCAGAGAATATTATAATTCACTAGGTCGAAAGCCTGGCTCAAGTCCAAGAAACAGGCGTACACTGATGTTTCTCGACTCGTATAGTAGTCCACGGTGTGTTTCAAACTAAGAATTGCCGAGTCTGTTGAGAGACCAGGACGGAAGCCAAATTGCGCATCATCAATCAAAATATTCTTCAGCAGATCGGGTTGTATCAAACGCTCCAAAATTTTTCCAGTGATGGTACCTAGTGAGATTGGGCGATAGTTATTAGCTGAGCTCAGATCTCCGGTTTTATTCTTGACAATCGGCACCACCACTGTTTTCATTAGGTCTTGAGGGAGGTAAGAGTATCTAATACACAAATTATAGAACTTGCATAGTTTAGTATGCAAGATTTCACCCCCATAAAGGACATGTTCCAAACTGAGCTCGTCGTGACCTGGTGATTTACCACGCTTCATTTGTCGAACTATTTTAGTCACCTGGTCAGGAGTAAACTGCAACACCGGTTTAACGGGGGTGTGTGAAGGATGACTATTTTTAGTTCCCAAATTTGCGTTTGTTGGCCGCGATTGAACTTTAAACTTGTCAGAAAACATATTGGCTATCTGAGTATGTTCATGTAACCCATTCACCTTTATGGGTAGACTTTGTTTATGATTAAACTTTTTGGTCTCCTTCCAGAATTTTGGAAAATTAGATTCCTTACGGTACATAGCCAATATATCCAGTTTTATAGTCTCTTCATTCCTTTGGCACCAGCGCAGTCTATTTTTAAAATCCTTTCGAGTAATAATCATGTCGTCATATATTGTTCCAGTGGAAGGCTTGCCAGCCATTACCCATGTTTCAAAATTTAACCTATAAATTTCGTGGCTTTTCTGCACATACACATTCCAACCTGTCACTGGTTTTTTATTGTTACTACGTTTTTTATAACATATCTTTAATGAGTTTTTAGAACCTATTTGCATTATTTTAACAATCTGATTATAAAATTTGTCTATAAAAATATAATGGTTACTCAAATTATCACAGTACTTAAAGTTCTCACATTCCTCACATATAAAACTATCATTAATATTGACTAGATTATCTCTACAATAATTATAATATTTATCTATCTGGATGTTATCCCTAACACCCCAGCGAATGCCTGTCTGCCCAGAATGGACGTCCTCAGTGGTAAGTCCCTCTGCAACTTCATTGAAATTACACGTGACACGCAATGGAAAATGGTCAGACCAAGTGACTTCATACAAAACATTGACAGAAAGTAACGTGTCCCATGCTGCTTGAGTAGTAATACAATGGTCCAACCACCGATGACTTCCATGGGCTTCGCTTAAAAAGGTGAATGTGTCTGAACTTACACCTAATTTTTCAACATCTGCCCATATCCATTGTTGCTCATCACAAAAGTTTTTCAATTCCTTACCAAAATGAGCAGTAGGGTGTGAATTAAAATCTCCTAGCACATATACTGCTGAAACATCAGATTCTTCTGCAATGGCACTTATTCTTGCTAAACAATTCGTAAAGTCAGGAAGATTATCTAATTCATCCGTAGGCATATACACATTAAAAATTAAAAACGATCTTAAATTTAGTTTTATCTGAATAGCCATAATCCTATCTATAGAGCAATTGATTATGGAGACGTCTGAGAATCGAGATTTTCGCCACATAATAGCAAGACCGCCATAAGGTCGGCCGCGCAATACGCCAGCTGATAAGTCAACTGAAGAAATTGCAGCACAAGAAAAATCCATATCTATATTATCTATAAAATTCAAATCGTGGTTTAATAGCCATGTTTCTTGTAAAAGTAAAATGTCTGCCTTACGACATAAATCGCGAATACATTGCACCGACCTCTTAATTGATTTACAATTAAAAGATATTATTGTAGTAGTTGTATTACTAAAAGGTGTATTATTCATATTTATTTATTTATAGATACGTTCCTTACATTATTACGTTCACGAAAAACTCGATATTTGACACCTTCAGGCCAAAAATCGTTTTTTAAGAAAAGTTCCAATTTACTCCGTGATACTTTAATTTTAAATGAACTAAAAGACGTTTCATGTTTTTGATTTAAAATTTCAACGTCGCCGGGACTACACTTCTGTCCCATATCCTGTATGTGGGTCAACATATCATGCGCAGTCGTTGATTTCGCCAACCTTGAAACATAAACGTAAGCGGGTATATCTGCAACTGCGATTTTACACGCGCGCTGCGCGGTACCACACAAGTTGTTTCTGGTGCGCTTTTTTCGATGCACGAGTGTAAAATCGGATTCGTCTAATTTTGCATTTTGAATCCTCTGGCTTAATACCATATGGTTCATTGTCGTCCGCGTCTTATTTGCATTCTGCACAATATCACGGTAGGTAGGTGTGTGCGTCATAGGTACGGAGCGATTATCAGATGGTCCAAGTGTAGACGTCGGGCGGGATTCATCATGTGCATGTTTCCTTGGAGGTGTCTCGAGCTTATTGGTGGACTGTTCACCTTTTGTCTTTTTTGTATTTTTGGTAGTTAAGGCCGTGCTTATAGAAACACGTAAGTCATTTAGCTCTGAACTAACATTGGTCTGGAACATAATTAATTCCCCTTTGGATGCTACTTCGCTACGTAATGTAGAAAGCTCTGTCTTCATAGCCACGATGTCTTTGAGAAGCCTTGTTACGTCCACATGGTCAAAACTTACGGGCGGTAAACGATTTAAATCTCTAGCCACAAACGTAGGTTGGGTGGCTGGGTCGGTTTCCTTCAAAATCTTAATAACATCTTTAATGTTTTTCTTCTTTTTATCTTCTCCCTTCCTCTGCACACGTCTTGTCTCTACACACAAATTATCGAAAAGTAACGCTTTTCCCGTCTCCACATCTTCATCACTAAAATGAGAAGCGCATATTTGTGTAATGCTAAGTTCATCTAGCACGTCAATTTTATTTTGTACGAAAGTAAGAAACTCGTTAACCACAAAGTTATTTTCCGCCATCTCTTAATCACTTGGGCCACAATCGAACTATAGAACCAGTTTCACGTCTAGTCATCGCGCGTACGGGGCTCCGCGTGCATCAAGAACAATACCGGCCGGGTCGAGCGCGCGGCAGAAACTGACTCAGCGCTTAGCGTACTGACTGGTACGATGGTATGTAGAAACCGACAGGGATATGGATTGAGTCGTAGTACTATTATATATTCTGTTATTGAGTGTGCGCTGCCATATTATACTCCTTTCAAGTAAGTCCAATACCCTCTTAAGTCACTGCATCGGCACTTACCATAAGGTGAGATTGCATAGTCAACATTTCTGCCTTTTTTCGAAAGTCATCTTGGACGGACTCATATGGCCGCGGGTGCTCTGTTGCCTTTTAGGGTTTCGTACCCAAAGGGTGCCAAGGGGACCCTATTTAGCCTCCGCTGTCCGTCCGTCTGCCAGTTCGTCCGTCCGTCCGTCTGTCAGCGGATTGTATCTCGTAAACCGTAATAGGTAAGACAGGTGAAATTTTCACAGAGTGTGTATTTCAATTGCCGCTATAACAACAAATAATTACAATGAAATTAAATAAAAAATAAAGTGGGCTCCCAATACATGAAAAAGGATTCGAAATAAAATTTTATTTTTTTACCCTTGCATGTGGGGTGTCATTGTCTAGAACTCATTAAGTGGAGTTCAAATATATTTTTTACTATGTTTTAGCTTTAAAAATGAAGAAATGGTGGCCATCAAAGATGTGACCAAAACAAACGAGCATTTTTCCCCCTTATGCTAATTTAGTACTATATAACTAAGATAGGTAGGTATCTTAATATGTTCTAGTTTTAAAAAACGTGATTTGGTCATATTATGTACGGAACCCTAAAAGAACGAGGCCCGACTTGCACTTGGCCGATTTTTATTTTTGTTCATAGCTTAAAGCTACGCTTTATTAGCTGCTGCATTGGTGGACTGACACCCTTATCATAAAAGCAGTTAATAAACTTTTTCGGGTGATCTGCCCCCTGCGGCTTTTTATATCTACCTTGCGCCTTCTGCCCTTTGAAAGGTATTCAAACATTTTAATTAAAACTTGTAAGCGGTTACATTTGAAGTCTTGACTGCCTTATAGGCCTAATGGCTAAGTCTTAGGTTAGATTCCCAGCTCTACAGATATATTTATAGCATAATATGTTCATTGATTTAAATCAAGTCATAAATGTTGCTCAATCTTTGTTAGACAAAACTTTTCGAGTCACAAGGAAAGGTGAAAAAAATCCAAATATTATAATGACTCATGATTCTTCAATTACGTCTCAAGAAAGACGAAAAGTCCAAAAGTCATTTTGTCGGAAAGGGTGTGGCGTTCTACATACCTTTTTTAAGGTTCCGTACCTAAATGGTTCCAAAATGGAGTACGGAAACCGGTGCGCGTGTCCGACTCGCACTTGGCCGGTTATTTAAGAGTGGGTGTGCGCTCGTTAACAGTAAACAGATTTGATTTTTTCAGTAGTAGATCAAGTTTCAACTATCTGAAAAAAAACACGCAAAAATTACATCATACTGCCAAGGGACGTGCTTGGGCAAAAACATAAAATGATGAAATTTGTTCGATAATAAAAAATCGCGAAGTTAGGTCTAATTTTTAACCAATATTCATTTATTTTCAATGTGTTGCATATTACAGAGCCAAAATTTTTACATTAAATTCCGATTGATATTATCAAGAGAGTAGCCTAGTGAATTGAAAAGAAAATGAATATTTTACGAGTTACAAAGTATTTGGCGCTTACTACACTCCTATTCCGCGCAAAACGCTTTCTTTTGTCGCGCCTCACATCGCATGAGGTTGTGGCTATGTTTTATCTCATCGCGAAATCTGATTTTTTTTGGGGTTACACGCGCTCTTAAAAAGCAACCGCCTAGCCACCCAGGATTAACACATAGGCTACATTTTATCAAGAAAAATTAAGGATTTCGCGCGGGAATTATAAAACCTTAATCCTCGCGGACGAAGTCATCATTATCATCATCATCATTGCAACAATACCAACGGCTCACTCTGAGCGCAGGTCTCCTCTTAAAGAAGGGTTATAGGCCATAGTCCACCATGCTGGCCCAATGCATATTGGCAGACTTCACACACCTTTGAGAACAGTATGAAGAACTCTCAGGTGTGCATTTTCGTCACGATGTTTTCCTTCACCGTTGAAGCTTGTGATATTTAATTTCTTAAACGCACTTAGAAAAGACAGAGGTGCGTGGCGGGGATCGAACCTGCGATCCCCCGAATGGGAGACCGCAGTATTAACCACTAGGCTATCACCGCATCATCCAGTACAAAATATGTAATTATTAAAATAAACATACATGAAATAAAACTTTTCTAACTTGACTTTACTTGTAAAAGGAGTTTTGATTAATATATATATAGCTGCTGGGGCTGATTCACTGACTGATTCACTGATTCATTCACTCACTCATTGATCACCTCTCCTGTAAAATTTTGTATGAAAAAATTTTTTTTCACTGATGGTTTCGTATAGAGGAAAAAAATTCATTCGGAGGAAAAATATGGAGAGAGCTGATGATTGAGGATTTCGGAGACGGGTGAAGAGCACGGCCAGGGTATCGAAGATAGGTGGGGGGTGCTCGAACAAATGTCATTCGAAACCTCATCCAATTCGCAGTGAGCTGAAAAAAAATTCAAAATGGCGGAAAAAAGATGGCCGCCATACAAATTTCGTCGGTGTCTATCTCGGGGAGTATAAAACATGGAAGAATGGTTTCTTGGCAAAAGATGATCAGGACCCAAAGGTCTATTTGATAAATAGAAAAAAATCCAAGATGGCGGATTTTTTTTTCTTCATACAAAATATATGGCGAATATTGAAGGGACTAGAAGCTGAGAACTATGCAACACTTTGATACGGTTCCTTTTCAAAATTTGTTTTTATAGAAGAATTCTCATTCTGACAAATGATGAGATATGCTGATCGAGGATTTGGAAGGTGGGTGAGGAGCACGGCCAGGGTATTGAAGATAGGTGGGGTGTGCTCGAACAAATGTCACTCGAAACCCCATCCAATTCGCAGTGAGCTGAAAAAAAATTCAAAATGGCGGAAAAAAGATGGCCGCCATACAAATTTCGTCGGTGTCTATTTCGGGGAGTATAAAAGATGGAAGAGTGGTTATTTGATAGAAAATGATCAGGACCCGAAGATCTACTTGATGAGTAGAAAAACCGCGGTCCGCTTGCGGGCCGCGCACCCACGCGCCCTACTAGTTAATTATAAAATTAATCAAAACTCCCTGAAAGTTACCTACAGCAATTTCTCGATTTTCGGAAACTGATTACTTCATTAACTATTAACATCGTTTATGTTGTATAAATTCTTTTGCTGCAAAATTTTCAAATAGCTTTAATAAATAATTTGTTGGATACTTTAATAGTTAAGCCGATAAAAAGTTAAAGAAATCTCAAGGAAGCTTCATACTTTCTATTATCTAGGTTAAATAAATTAATAAACGCCGTCAATATTGCAACAAAAATGAAATTACCTAATGGAGCGCTGTAGGGTGGCAAGGCAGGCGTCCAATTAAACTGAGACGCTAAGTTTGTTCATTAACTTTAACAAGATTTGTCCCGTCACCCTTTGAGTCAATCTTCGTTTCTTACAACTCTAATATTAGCAGCTATTTTAAAGTGAAACATTCGCCTTAAAGTTTCGTCTAAATTATTGAAATTAATTAAATTCAGTGATGAAAAGGTACATTATGACCTTTGTACTGGTAATTGTTAGCTGAGTTCCCCCGATGTGCTTTTTGAAGACGTAAGCAAGGGTGGGATTTGACCCTATTTTAAGAATGACGTCGTTGACATCTCTTTAATACAAAAACACTTAACAGGCCGTGCGGGCCTTATAGTAACAATGAAACTGATGCGCAGCGCTAGCCTGACTTCAAAATACGCGTACAAACTAAAATTATTTGGATGAAATCGGTTTTTTTAAAAGAATTTTTATATTTTAAGCATTGACTTATTATGTCAATGATTTTAAGCTTTTGAGTGTAACTTCATAGAACCAATGTACACATTCTCTGATCGCGAGCTATTTGCTCTTATTCATTGAGGCGTTCCGTCCTCCATCACCGAAGATATTCATCAGATCTTCATCAAAAAATGGAACCAACTTAATGGTTTGCTCTTTGAAATAAAAAAAAAATTGAAATCGGTTCAGATTTGACGGAGTTATGGGGAAACATCGCCGAAAAAAAATGCGTCGAATTGAGAACCTCCTCCTTTTTTTGAAGTGCAAAAGTGTGTTTGTCTTGGAATATTATTTAGAGGTTGATATTATAATAGTCTGGGGAAGGGTAGCACGGGACCGTAACCACTGGAGAGAGCTGGAGGAGGCCTTTGCCGAGAGGCACTCAGTCCTTAGGGATTTTTTACATTAAGTTTAGAAAGCTAATGTTAACTTGTTGACTGAAATAAAAGCTATTTTTATTCTTATTTATTTATTATAAGATATCGAAATAAGTATAAATATAATAATATACAATTAAAAAGTTATAACTAAATTATATTAAAAGTCTGCTGGATTAATTGATTTTTTTTCGTTTGAAGATTTTACGGAAAAGCGGCCCTTATGCCGCTCAGTACATCGCGGCATCGGAAAATTGTACGAATATTAAAAATCATCCGAGCATTATTGAATTGCTCTTTCCAGTTATTTGTGGTATGGTGTTACTACTGGCGGGAGCATACATTTATTTTGATTGATTTATTTGTTAATTTTAAAATTAAAATGATGAGAGGACCTTCTGAGAGGACACCTGCGCTCATTAGTGAGCCGTTGAAGAATTGCTGATGATGTCGATGATGATGATGATGATGACTGTTATTTCACCACAATGTTTTTCCTTTAGAGTATATTGCAGCCTAATCGCACATGCGTATTTGTCAGTCTGGTTATGAATTAATGACATTATACTTTTTTCTCTTTATCAATTTTTTGTTGTTGTAAAAGTTGTTGTTTTATGGAAAACTTATAAAATTAAGCAAACTTTAGTAATTACATTATTGTTTTAAATATAATAGCACTTTATTTTTATGCTCTAAAGGATTTTTGTGGTGTTAATAAGATTTTTTTTTATTTATTAAAGAATATCAGCTATAACCTACTCATATTCTACTTTTACCATGGTTTAATGGTTTATTATGTTTTCGACCGAGCGAAGCGAAGGTCTTTGAGTTAACTAGGGCGATTTGCACTTGTCCGTCCGTCCGTCCGTCCGTCCGTCCGTCTGTCAGAGCCTTATAACTTTTGAATTACTGAACGTAATTACTTCAAATTTAGATATAATATGTAAACCGATGGCCTCCAGCCGAAAATGGCTTAAAAAGTTATAAAAATCTTTATTTCAGGGGGGCTCTCATAGAAGCGAATGCGAAGTAAAAAAAAAAAAATCGCGTTACATAAAATTGTTACGTATCATTTTAAAGATAATTTTGAACTGAGTACAAAAATATATTTTTTTTAATTTTTCCCTTAAAATTGACGAAATGGGGGGCTTTCAAAGTGGCGATTTTATACGCTCGCTTGAAGACGCTCTCTAGAAAAATCCGCTATGGATTTTCAAACTGATTTTATGTTTTTAGGTCACTTATATCCTGTACTTGAACAACAAATACTAAAATTATATGAATATTATAAAGAAACGAGATTATTTAATTTTTAATGGGCGTCAGTAATTCATATAGCATCAACATAGCTTCACAATAATGCTAATAGATGGCGCAGTCAGTAACTATTCCCATGGAACTACGAGTTAAATTCAATGTTTGATAAATAATTCAATGTTTTCACTAACGTTCCCTAACCTTTACGGGCTACCTATAAGTTAGGTGATTGATGTTTTCTGTCAACTTATTTATCACGATCCTGTACGGGACACCTAAAAGGATATTGGGACGGATGTTAGGACTTAGGATTGTATTTAGGAGCTACCTACGTTAAGAGACTCCTACTTAGGGGATGATTTAGGTATGTTTGGTGAAAACGGGCATAATAATAATGTCAGTTTTGGTTATCATGTATCGATTGAATGAATAATCATGGGATACCGTTACCGCGAGGTCTCAGTTCGGGGCGAACCACTAGTTAAAAAAAATCCATTAAATTGAAGTTCTACTCTATCATCACAAAATTGTTAGCATAAAATGTCGAAATTTGGTATTATTTAAGGAGCAAGTAATTGATTTCGGTACAAGATATTCCAACAATTGTCCCGCTGTTAGTGTGAACGTACCTCTACCCATCGCTATGAAGTTTCAAATAAAGGCTGGCGGGTAATAATGGTTTTTAAATCGATTTGGGTTTCTGTACAAAGAGTGCATTCATGTGATGATTTTAAAGGCTCACCCTCGATTACAATATAAAATATACGATTGACGATTTTCATTTGAAAATATATTTTAATTGAATATTGAATTATGAGTATTTCGTATTCATAATATTTATTTTACAAGAAGGCTCAGGATCACTCAGCGGGCGATGGAGAGAGATACGCTCGGAGTATTCCTGCGAGATCAAGTTAGAATTAATGAGGACATTCTTAGGAAAACCAAAGTTACCGACATACCTCAGCAAGTCGCGAAAATGAAGTGGAAATGGGCGGAGCACATAGTTCGAAGAGCTGAAATTCGTTGGGGTCCCAAGGTGCTGGAATGTCGACCCCGAACCGGGAAGCGCAGTGTTGGCAGACATGACATCATCGGATGATTCGCAGGAAGCCGCTGGATACAGACGACGCAAGACCGGTGCCTGTGGATGTGCATGCAACAGTCGTTTGTTCAACAGTGTACGTCTATGGGTTGACAAAGAAGAAGAAGTATATTTATTTTCGTTTGCCTCACAATATGATGATGTCCTTTATGATTACTATCATCATGAATTCATGATCATCAACTCAACCAATAGATGTCTACTGCCAGACATATATCTCTTGTAAGGATCACTACAGAAGACGTGTTTGTTATGAGTGAAGAAAAGGTTCACGACCAAGGTCTTTCCAAGGTCCGTCGACCAGTATGACTACTTACCTGCCTACTTTAGTATTTACGAAGGCGCCTCATAAAAAAATATTTCACCGTAAACCTACCCTACAAATAAGCAATATTTACGTGAAAAAATACACTTTTCCAGCGTAACGTAAAGCCTTATATCAACCTTTTAAACACGCCGAAACGGGCCCTAACTACTTTATCCAAGCATGTGTATTTTGTAAGATTGTCCCAAAATAAAAATAAGGAAATGGTTTATTTGGAATTATGAGGAATTATTTCTAACCGTTTTATTTTCTAATGTAGTTTGCAGAGTTATGTGCTTTTGAGCAATTAAATATAACGGCTTCAACGGTGGAAGGAAAACATCGTGAGAGGTCTCACGATAATTTTCTCAAAGATGTGTGAAATCTGCCAATTTGCATTAGGCTATCATGTTGGACTATGGCACATTACCCTTCTGAGAGGACACCTGCGCTCATTATTGAGCCGTTGAAGAATTGCTGATAATGTCGATGATGATGATGACTGTTATTTCACCACAATGTTTTTTCCATTAGAGTATACTGCAGCCTAATCACACATGTGTTTTGGTCGGTTTGGTTCTGAATTAATGGCATTATACTTTTTTTCTCTTTATCAATTTATTATTTACTTACAGTGTTTATATTATGCGTATAAATAAAGTAGTGACATACTTTATTAGTTATTAAAACTGGTTCGATAATAATATCAATTATTTATTTGTTTATTTAGAGATTTTATAATCTCGCAAAAACAAAGCATCAAATAATAATTTTAAAATGGGTCGTTTGACATGGTCACCCTTTTCCTAACGGCGGACCTCTGTGGCCCGTAAAGTTACACATCTTAAGGAGTTTTCGCAAAATAAACCGGATACCAGCTGCGTGCTTCTTACCCGCTCTTGCGTAATGCCAAATTAATGGGACAGAAAGGGACAAAAACATGAATATGAAATTGAGTATGTTGTTTATCACAAAGTTTTGGTAATTTTAAATTTAACTTATCAAAAATTTAGGTTAAAGTCAGAGGTAAATTGGATGAACCAAAATTGATCTAATTTGGTTTTTCCCTAGGATCATCACATTTTTATACCATCTATATATATAAAAGAAAGTGGTGTTAGTTACACTATTTATAACTCAAGAACGGATGAATCGATTTGGCTCAAAATTGGTGGAGAGGTAGCTTAGAACCAGGAGACGGACATAGGATACTTTTTATCCCGTTCGACCGCGTTTCCGTCAAGTCAATATAAAACCTGGTATAACAAAAATGCATCTGACATGGAATAAAAAAACGAAAATGACAGTGGAAGAACAAAACGTAAATGACAGCTAAACGTAATTTTGTCTTTGGTTAAGTATGGTAAAAAATTTGACAATTATAAAAAGTGTTATATTAAAGCATTACTGATATATTATAAATGCGAAAGTGTGTTTGTTTGTTGGTTTGTCCTTCAATCACGTCGCAACAGAACAGCGGATTGATGCGATTTTTTGCATGGGTATAGTAATGGATGTAGTAGTGGTTCCTCAGACCAGGAAAGCTACTTTTTATCTCGGATAATGAAAGAGTTCCCGCGGGATTTTTAAAAACTAAATCCATGCGGACGAAGTCGCGGGCATCAGCTAGTTTATAATATTATAAAAAATTATTTTTAAAAAACCGACTTCAAACGCCCGCGCCATCCAGTACAAAGTATATAATTTATTATTGATATTTTAAAAAGCGCTCGACCGATTTCGATAGAATTTCAATGGGACCACCTGGAAAGTATACCCTATGAAACAAAAAAAAAAAGAATTTTCCAAATCGGTTCAGGCGTCTTCGCGTAATCGGTGAACATACATAAAAAATAAAAAAGATTCCGACGAATTGAGAAACTCCTCCTTTATTGAAGTCGGTTAAAAAGCGACGATGGTCTAGTGGTTAAGCCTCTTTCAGAGAGTCTGAGGTTCGTTGTCCTCGAGTTACGAGTATGTGTGCGTTTCAATCAACCAAATAATATAATATATCACTTTCATTATTTTCTGTTCGAAGCAGTGATAGCCTATTGATTAGGACAGTGGTCTCCTATCCGGGGGGGTCGCAGGTTCGATCCCGAGCACGCACCTCTAACTTTTCGAAGTTATGTGCGATCACATGCTTCAACGGTGAAGGAAAACACCGTGAGGAGATCTGCACACCTGAGAGTTCTCCATAATGTTCTCAAAGGTGTGTGAAGTCTGCCAATTCGCATTGGATCAGCGTGGTGGACTTTATAACCTATAACCCTTCTCTCAAAAGAGACCTATGCTCAATAATGAGCCGTTGATGGGTTGCTGATGATTATGATTATAATTATTTTCTGTCAATGTATATCTACATATAAATTACGTATGTGGTCGGCGCAGCGAGTCCTTAAAAGGCAGAAAATATTTTTATCAATACGTCTAGCGACCAAAGGTGACTATCCAAAGCACATCGCATCCGAAAGTCATTTTTTTAAATAATAAAACAAGAATATGTTTAAAAAAAAAGGATAGCAGCAGGGAAGCTGTCCTGGTAATAGTGCACGTGAAATTAATGTGTGTTTTAGAGGAATTTATGTTTGACATGTGCAGCGGTGCCATTAGCGAGCGCACTGGGTGTTTACAGTGTTCCGTAGCTTTTACAGCACTTAATAGTTGAACGTTTGGTGCTGTGAATATTTAAAAATATCCTTTTACAGCACAAACTTAGTATATTTACTACCATAAGGAGACATATAAAGGAGGCAGGAGCGAATAAATCTCCTACTGCAGTACCTAAAGATAGAAAAAGAAAGCGAATCAGGGTACCAATTGTCTGAAAGTTACTCCATTGATCGTATTCGTACCTATTCGATGACATTAGAGCCAAAGTAAATAATTCAAAAAAATTCAAAATTCAAACTTCAAAATTCAAAATTATTTATTTCACGTAGGCCAGCCTGTGGCTCTTATGGGTCTTATGACAAGTCATGACTCTACCACCGTTTTGGAAAGCGAATCCCACCGACATATTACATTGTACCTACGGTACACGTAAGTACAATATATGTCGGTGGCGAATCCTTGATTGTATTGATTTAAAGTCCCAAATTCAGTCCAACCGATTTTAATATGGAGCGAATTGTACATACGTAAACGTATAAGAATGCATACACGAAATTGAGCTCTAATTCATTGCAGTTATAGTTTATTTTACTTTGAAGCTAATGTCATCGAATACGATTACGATCAATGGAATAGCTTTAGACAATCGCACCTCTGATATCGCTGTGACCAAACACTATTGAAGTAAGTGGTTACATTGTTCACGCCCAAATAAATGCGATGTTGTAAGTACTATATTTCTTTGAAGTTTGATAAATCAAAATCGGTTACGCGTTTTGCGGCTGTCAGGTGGTCTACTTACGGCCGATTTCACCAAAGTAAAATAAGTCTTATCCGAGCGTAAATATCATGTTTTGACAGTATTTTCAATACAAAATCTGTCAGAACGTTCAATTTATTCCTCGGTAAAACGTCAGTCGACGTTGGTGAAATCGGCACTAACAGAGTAAATATTACGTCTATGTTTTAAAGTATAAAGTGATTAATGTTTCAGTGTGTTGGATCGCTTTTTGGAGAGTGAGCACATAGTCCGATATGGTCTAGTGGCTAGGATACCTGGCTCTCACCCAGGAGGCTCGGGTTCGATTCCCGGTATCGGAAAAAGTTATTTTTTTTCTTTTTAACCGACTATAAAAAAGGAGGACGTTTTCAATTCGTCGGAATCTTTTTTTTATGTATGTTCACCGATTACTCGAACGCTTGCACCGATTTGGAAAATTCTTTTTGTTTCAAAGAGTATACTTCCCAGGTGGTCCCACTGAAATTTTATCGAAATCGGTCCAGAGGTTTTTCAAATATCAACAATAAATTATACATACTTTGTAGTGGCACGGGCGTTTGAAGTCGGTTTTTAAAAAATAATTTTTTATATGAAATTATTGTTTTACTATTTTCCTATCTACTCCTAGTACACGTTTTAAGCTTAGTTGGAGAGGTAACATGACTTTTTGTATGGTATGGTATTTCCTTGGTATTTCCCTTAATAATCCAAAGACGTGAAAATGTGTAGTTTATAAATATAAAAGTCTTTATAATAATCATGTTACTAAACGTGACTAATGCCGTTTTCACTAACATACCTAAATCATCCCCTAAGTAGGAGTCTCTTTAGGCAGGTAGCCCCTAAATACAATATCTTAACAGATGTCATATCCACGTTTAGACGTTCCCTAAACTAGCGGCACGCTATGATGGCCGGTTTGACGTTTGTCCGCTCATGAAGTTCCGTATTAATTGATAACGACTTTGAAGGAAATAATTGTATTACTTTATTGACGATAGTGATGTGCAGAGATTCATAAATTTTATCGAATGTAGTTTTAGGTTTAGGACTCAAAATTTATTTATTAAATTGATTTCTAAAATGTATACAAGTGTAGAAAAATCAGTTTGCACCATTTAAGGGGTGAATGTACTTGTGAATATGAACAATTTTCACTATGTGGACAAACCTCTGAAATCGCAAAAAAATATCAGCTGTTTCATACAAAAGGTAAAATTTTTATTTTTATATGATATATACCACAACTCGGCATTTGGTTTTCTAAATTGAAAATTTTTAAAAATGGAATCTAATACGATCGTCACATAGGATCGCTGGCTAGCACAACTACTACCTCCGGCAAACTCGCGTCAATGCTCAATGCAAAACAAAGCAGTTTCGAATTGACGTTGCTTCGAAAAGTATAAACTGTCAGTGCAATGCGATTGTGATATAGTTTTGACCTGGCTTTGGATTTCAAATATTGATACTGCATTACTGTTGACCCTTGCTCGTTAATTTGGACTCTGTTCAAGCCCTTTGTTGTGGATTTCGTCGATATGACCGAACGTACGCAGAGAACTGTTCTAAATAGTCAGACACGTGAGTTCGTAATACGCCTTCGTAACTATTTCGATCGTGAAGCTCAAAATGGAGGGCCAATTTTACCTATAACGTCAGTGGTTGAACGCGTAGCTGATGCGCTTAATATTGGACAACGAACTGTTAGACGGATAACTAAAAAAAAATATGGCGAGACTGGCACAGAAGAAAATAAACTTCACACACCAAAAAAGAGAAAACGAGCAAAACCAGTCGTAGGCATCGATAGCTTTGATGCCGATGCTATCCGAAGACATGTTTACGGCTACTATTTACAGATTATGAAAGAGATGTGAAAATAGATAATATTATAGAAAACGAACATATAATTATTAATGTAGGTGATGATAGCAGTGACGACAGTGAAAATAGTAGTATGGACGAATCTGATTAATTATGGCCTTTTGTGGCACCTTTTTTGGTATCTTTTGTATTCATATGTTTCTTGTGTGCATATAAAGTATGTATATTCATTTTCATTCAAATATTCAGTTCGTTCAAATAAATTAAATAAACATATACATTTTTGTTTTATTAAACCTATTTAATCAGGTACAAAAACAAAACTTAATTGTTTTTTGTTCGAGAATAAATTGACATTCCACATCACTATTGTAATGTGTCAAACCGGCCATCATAGCGTGCCGCTAGTGTCAGGGTTCGTGAAAACGAAATTGACAGAAGCGTCACGAAACTGTCAACTTTTTAAAAGTTTCCATACACTTGCGATACCGAAACTCATACTAGAGTTGCTACGTCTGCGCAGTTTCTCAAAATTATATAAACATCGTAAAAATAGCTAGTTGCGAGTTGCCGATTGCCGCAACAGGCAACTAAAAGTTGCTACGTGTGTGATGCGCCTATGGAAGTATAAATAAATACTAAATGAGCAGTAAAAGTAGTAAATACCTGCTGAAATATAAGTCAGGTGGTACTCGCGAGAAGTTATGGCGGCAAAAACCTGGACGCGCGCCATCTGCCGGCGACAATTTCAGATTTATTGCCCACTCGCAGACCTAGTACCTACACTGGGGTGGTTTCTGAAATAGTATCTACAGGTGCGGCTTATACAAGTGGCGATAGATAGAGACGTGAGAAGGAAGAAGAAAATCCCCTTTTATTCGCTATAATATTAGCTTTTAGCCAAAAATCCCGTGCCGTGTGGCGTTAGTTGAGATCCAATAAAATGTAGCCTATGCCACTCATCAGTGTAACTATTGTCTAAAAGTTATTCCATTGATCGTATTCGTATTCGATGACATTAACGTCGAAGTAAAATAAACCGTAATAACATTGAATTAGAGCTCAATTTTGTATATGTATTCTTATACGTTTACGTATGTACGATACGCTCCATAACGCTCCATATGATTAAAATCGGTTGAACTGTATTTGTGAATAACCAATACAATTAAGGATTATTTTACTTTGACGCTAATATCATCGAATACGAATACGACCAATGGAATAACTTTTAGACAATTGGTGCCCATCAGATCCTCAACTATATTTATGCAAAAAATCACGTTGATCCGTCGGAGTATTCGATGAAATTAGCGTCAAACTAAAATGAATCATAAAAACATTGAATAAGAGCTCAATTTCGTGTATTCAATTAAGGTTCATTTTACTTTGACGCTAATGTCATCGAATACGAATACGATCAATCAAATTATATCTTATAGCAACCCTACTACTGTACTGTATTAATATGAAAGTATAATTATTTTTTTGTCCGTCTGTCTGTCTGTTACATATTGAAATACCTAACTATGTATATTCCACAGGAGCGGGTAGGTACGTAATTCTTTATTTCAATTTTCACTTCTAATGAACTGTACTTTTTTAAATTTGGGAATCGATAACGATACAAGTTTTGGTATTATAATATTTTAATAATTTTTGTACTAAGTAGCTGTGAACACAGATGGACATAGTTTCTAAATGTAAATTTATAAAAATAGAGTTGAGATAATATCTTAATATACATTTCTGATCCGATTGTAGTTAACAAAATATGAACTTAATCCCAAACAAATTAATCGTTCATAATCAAGGAGCATAGACAACGGGCGGTCTAATTAGTATATTAATATACCCCTCTCTTTTACTCCCATCAAAATTTAACAGGACGAAAGATATTCCCTTAGGGCAGGTCCTCGGTAGCGGCAGTTAATTAATTGAGAGCCATTTTGGACGCCATATTTGTTTTGATTCCACGGCCGTTTGAATTAAAAAAAAGGTTTCTTTATGAGCTTGAAAATACAGATGTTATCAGTAATATAAAAATAAAATTTTAATAATAATATGAAGGATACAGGTTATTTTAAAACACCTGTGTTGTGAAGGTAGGTAGAATCTCAGGCAGTTTATAGTGAGTGTTGTTCTTCTTTCAAGGGTTTCTTGCATGGACCTCCACAGGTCTCGGTCTTGCGGCGCATGTATCCAGCGGATCATTGCAACTTGTCTGATTTGCCAATATTACGCTTTTCGGTGCGGGGTCGCCATCATCACCTTGGGAGTCTTGGGACCCGAACGGCCATCAGTTCTTCGAACTAAGTATATTGTCTCATTCCCATTTCCTATTCAGCTTCGTGACTCACTGAGCTATGTGAACTTAGACTCTCTGGAACTACTTATTTCTGGTTTTATCTCGCAGGAAAACTCCAAGCATAGCTCTCTCGATCGCCCGCTGAGTGACCCTGAGCCTTCCTATTTACATTTTGAAAAAGTATTTATAATGGTGAAAATCGTTAACATTTATTTATAAGGAAACAGCTTAAGGTAAATGAAAAAAAATACTTGAGTTACTTTGTGAAATAATTTCCTACTTCGCGTTATTGAGGGTAGAATTATTTTTTCAGTTACATCAAGGTTCAATTCAGCGCCCTCAGAAGTGGTTTAAGCTCCCTTCACACTGTACAGAGAAACGCAGCGGTGAAATAAACATTGAAAGTGTATTTTGGAAGCTGAGCGGAAGTGAGATAATTTTTTTTATTTATATGGTAAAATTGCGATAGTGGAATACGTATTCCAAATTATTAAAAGTAATAATATTCCAAAGTATATACTTACACTACTACTGATGCAGTTAGGTTCATATTATTACCATCATATTATACCTCTGGTCTCAAAGTTTACAAAGAAATTAATTTGAAAATGTACTATTTATTATTCACTAATAGCATAGATTTAATATCATTAAAAATATATCCGTGCCTACTAATAAGTAATATTAAAGCCAAAATGTGTTTGTTTCTTGGGTTGTCCTTCAATTACGCAGCAACGGAGCAATGGATCGACGTCATTTTTTCATGTATATTTGAAGATTTGTGGATATGGACTACCTCTTATCCCGGAAAATACTGCGTTCCCGTGAAATTTTTAAAACCTAACTTCACGCAAGCGATATCGCAGGAATTTGTAATTGTCAATAAAGTACGCAGCGTTGTTTAGTGTAGTGTGAAGTCACCTTGAGAAAACCTAGTTTTAATGTATGGCCGTTGATGAACTATTGAAATTCTCACTCCAAGCCTCCATTTGAAACGAGCTGCTAATAAATAGATACTTGTGATTTCTCCGCGAATGCGCCACGATTTAATGTTAATGTTAATTATTTTGTGAAAATTAAACTCATTTGTAGTTTAAATAATAAAATTTATGAAAATAGGTAGGTAAGTATACTAAAAATTAACGAAAAATTGTCGTGATTAAATAGAACAGAAAACTATTATTTCAGGGTCTTGCCGAGAATTTTTCTTAACCTTAATTTTCCTTACGGTAGTAAATATAATAAGTCTATGTAATTTTCGTTTGAATGGTTTAGAAAAAAATTTCGTATGAATGATTTAGAAAAAGAAAAAAAAATTATCTTTATATTTACCAGAGAACCGCTGATTGTGTTATCCCATCCTCGTCTTTAGGGCCCTGTTTTGTTTTGTTTTATTACAAGTTTTTGTTTTGTATTAAGTAATTGTTAATTATGCTGGCTGAATAAATGTTTTTTTTAATTAGATCGAAAAAAAAACTACTTTTTTGTAGTAATTTAGGTTTAGTATTTTTTTAACAAAAAACTACACTTAGTAGATTGGTGCCCCTGACTCCGTCTTCTACTGTATTTTTTGAAATGAAATGTATTGAAATGAAATGTATTTATTTGCAAAATAAATAATACTTACTTATTAAATTGGATTATAAAAATTCGTAATTTTTCTTTTATAGATAAGATACTTGAGATATATTATAACTTTATTTAATCAGTTTGTGATAAGTAGGTAGCTACCTAAATAACTAACATCACTTATGACGTCACGTAAGATATAGACCGCAGACGCGTGTGGTTAGTGATACACAATTTCGCACCATTGCCCAACGCCTCCGTGGCGCAATTGGCTAGCGCGTTCGGCTGTTAACCGAAAGGTTGGTGGTTCGAGCCCACCCGGGGGCGAATAGCATTTTGCAGATTATGAACATTTTATTTTTCACCCGCTTCCTACCTAGGATAAGTATGAACCTCAACCGGAATAGTTAAGAATACCTAATATCACTACTTCCCTATCCCTACTTGTCAACCGACTTCAAAAAAGGAGGAGGTTCTCAATTAGTCGGAATCTTTTTTTTTTCTTTTTAATTTTTTTTTATGTATGTTCACCGATTACTGAAGACTGAAAACGCCTGAACCGATTTGGAAAATTCTTTTTTTGTTTCAAAGGGTATACTGCCCGGGTGGTCCCATTGAAATTTTATCGAAATCGGTCAAGCGGTTTTTAAAATATCAACAATAAATTATGTACTTTGTAGTGGCGCGGGCGTTTGAAGTTGGTTTTTTTTTTAAATAAATTTTTACATTAAATTATTTATAAATGCGAAAGTGTGTTTGTTTGTTGGTTGTCCTTCAATCACACCGCAGCGGAGCTAAGGATCGACCTGATTTCTTGTAAAAACCGACTTCAAACGCCCGCGCCACTACAAAGTACCTATATAATATATGCTGAGTTTTTAAAAACCGCTCGACTGATTTAGATAAAATTTAGGTGGGACCACCCTTTAAACAAAAATAATTTTCTAAATCGGTTCAGGCATCTTGGAGTAATCGGTGAACATACATAAAAAAGATCCCAACGTATTGAGAACCTCCTTCTTTTCTGTTAAGTCGGTTAAAAAAGTAATATCTAACTACCCGCCACCGCTTTTACTTCGGGATCTCAACCTTATACCCATAGCGAAATGTAATTTGTTTCCAATTGGAATGATGAACAAATTGCATGTCACTCGTCGCTGATTGATACACAAAGCAAAGTTATTTCATGAAATGATGGCTGGAACAGATTTAATATTTACCAATCGATGCGACCCTTTGTGGTAAATTCCAGTTATTGTAGATAATATAGTTCTGTATTATTTCAATGACAAGTTAGCACTGTAGTCACTGACCTCTATATTATAATTAGCTGATGCCCGCGACTTCGTCCGCATGGATTTAGTTTTTTAAAATCCCGCGGGAACTCTTTGCTTCTCCGAGATAAAAAGTAGCTCTCCCGGTCTGAGGACCCACTACTACACCCATTACTATACCCATGCGAAAAATCGCATCAATCCTTGTTGCTCTGTTGCGACGTGATTGAAGGACAGACCAATAAACAGACACACTTTCGCATTTATAATATCAGTAATGCACAATTATAACACATTAACGCTTGGTTTGCTTAGAGCTACAGCGCCATCTAGTTTGCGATTTTGAAAAAACGTTTAAAAACATTTACAATACAAAATGCCGCGAAATATAATCAATACACTTCTGCCTTTGATCAGCTACAGCGCCATCTAGTCTAGCCCTAGCCAAACTTTCAAACGTTAACGATCGTAGAAAGAGAATAGATAAAACGAAGTGTTACTTGGCTAAGGGTGCTGGTTATTCAATTAATCTAGATAGCTGATAGGTATACCTTCACAAAAACAAACAAACATCTGTTCGTAAAAAATAAAAGTGGATTATGAATAAAAGTTTCTACAGTTCATACCTAGACGCTTTCAAAATTGAATAATATACCTAATGTCGTAAAAGAAATAAAATAGATTTAGAAAGAGCGATTGGTTGGTGTACGTAAGTGGAGGCTTCCATATTTCATGAAAGTTGAGTTAACGCCGTCTCTGGCCACGACAGACTCCCGCCTGCGACGAACGGTTTAGATTTAGGTCCCGCATTTGATTTTAGGATAGAAATGTCAAATGTGAACTTCAATTTAATGTGTTTATTTTCGTGGAATCCGTATCGTCTTTGAAGTTAAAGATCGTATTTTTAGAGCATGATCAGTAGCCTAAGCACGAATATTTTCACCATCGAATAGTTAACGTAAAGTTAACGCCGACAAGATATTTTGTATGAAAACAGGCGTTGCACTGTGCGGGCGGTGCAGTCGTTTTCATACATAATATCTTGTCGGCGTTAACTTGACGTTAACTATTCGATAGTGAAAATATTCGTGCTTAGGCTACAGATGACGCGATTTACGCACGAGTTAAGTTGCAAGTAGACAATCGCGCGATTGTAAGATACTAAAGGTTTAAACATATTGTCTACATGCAGACGTGCGATTTGCTGCTGTCGCGTGATTCGCGAATGTGGATGGAATGTAAAAACCTCTAGTATCTCACAATTTTGCGCAATTGGCTACGCGGGACTAGACTAGAAGAAAATAGAAATATTTTTTATTCAAATAAACTTTTATAAGTGCTTTCGAATCGTCAAATGAATCTATCACTGGTTCGGAAATACCTTCCTATCGAGAAGAACCAGCAAGAAACTCGACGGTTGCTCTTTTTCAATACTCTTTACAATATGTACTATGCTATGTATGCAGTGTATGCAGTGCACAATGAGGGGAAGTTCCAAAAATGCATACTAACAACTCAATAGATGTTAAGATGGGCAGATAGAAAGTAGCCCCATTCCCGCCGGTGGAACCCGTTCACGAGCATGACACAGCTAGATCCAGCCGTTGCTTACGACTCGCACCTAAATCGCGGCATCTGGACATTCTCTTAGGTTTCAAAGTCACTGAAAACTGTTATTGGTACCTACAGAGGGCACTAAACAATTCTCTGTGACTTTGAACGTGAACTGAAATTAAAACAAATTATTTGCAGTTCTAGGTAAGTAGGTAAGTAACTCTGGAACACAAGAAATGTAAAGTAACCTGTCGAGCAGCACATCGTTTTAAAGAGGTTTCTAAAAAAGATTTTCCACTGAAATGTTTCGACGAACACCTATCTGAACCAAACATAACCTATTTTCAAACTAAACGCTTGGTAAAGTAAAATTTTCTCGCTCACAGAGTTGAACTTTAACTCCACTTTTATGAATTATAGTACCCTACACTTGTCAACCAATAACACGATCTAAATTCCACTTGGAGTTAGCGCTTCATGTTATTTATCTACTGCTCATAGACTCCTGTACGTTATTTTACAAATTGTTTAGGAACATTTTTTATTTTTGGGTCTGTAGGTACTTAACATTACATATTAGCACAACCCCGCAAGGCTGCTAGTGCATGGCATTTTTCTAAATAGCTCTTCATTACAAAAATATATTTTTTATTGTTATTAACCACGGAGAAAACAGATGAATATGTTTTTATGGACAAACGCCATACAAACTTGACTTTCATTTCTTAAATATTTCATCTAACTAAAACTATTAACTATCAGTTTTTCTCAACCAATCTACTAGCACAAGAGTTTAAGATATTTGAACTATATTGAAAAGTTTTCCAATTAAATTCGTCACGGGAAGCGGAACCAGGAAATTCCTTCTTGTTCGCTTTTCCAAGGTTCTGCCACGAATATTGCTGAAAAATTTGATTGTATAAATCCGAGTCCCGTTAGGGTTTTGCGCCTGATGGAGTTCTTATGCCTTACAAATTGTTTAGGGCTGCAGAAATAAAGTAAAACTAGGAGTGTGCAGAGTAAGTTTCAATAGGTATTCGGACGTAAGGGATTTTTGTCGTGTTTGCGACGTTTTGTCGCTTTGTACGACAGAGACTACGCTTAGAAGAAAAGCAGCCAGCCCTTAGGAAATCCCTTACCAAAGTTCAGTATAACATGATACTTATTGCCAGGTACTCTAAGGCCGTGGTCGCACTCTTAAGGCGATTGCGACGCGACGGCGATTTCGTTGAAACAATCTCCTCTAGACAAATGGGGGCGGGCGTCCGCATCAGATAAGCGACGCGCGATAGTACTAAAACCGCACAAATGTGTCCGCACTGAGTAAGGCCAGTCATTACGCGATGTAAGCGTGATTGGTTAGTTTATCGCCGCCGCAATACGGATACGCGGTTTATCGTCGTCGCGTTGCCAATCGCCTTACCAGTGCAGCCGTGGCCTCAAGCTGGGTCTCCATCAAAGAAAGTTGCTAACTTTTGTGTTGTCAACACGTGTTGGTGACAAAAGATGGCAACTTTTCTTTGGTGGAAACCCAGCTTAAGGTTGAAGACAAGGGTCTGCCCGCGAAATTCAAATTTAATTTGGTTTTTCGCAATTTTTAAACTAATACGACAAAGTAGGCTTATGGCCTTCTAATTGCGCCAGTGGAATTATCATCTTCACAGGTTTACATAAAAATCTTTACTTGAATTTTAAGAAATTAATCAAAATATCGACTAATGTGTGAGTAACTCACGTCCAACTCAGTATTTTGATTTCGCGGGCAGACCCTTGTCTTTAACCGTAAGAGATAATATATTCGTAGAAGAATCGGTGAGTGAAAAATCGTGACTGAAATTTGGCTCACAGATTACGAGATCATTTCTTTATTAAAAGTAAACGCGAATATTAAAAATCTCATAACATTTAATAATAAAAAAGCCGGCCAAGTGCGAGTCGGACTCGCGTACCGAGGGTTCCATACTCCAAAAGTAAAAGTAAAACGATAGTATTATATTAATTTGCTTATTTATCGTTAACTTTGTTTGTAGAGGTTTATTGTTAATATAAAAAAAACTATGCTAGTTAGAGCGTTGGTTTTATTTTTACTGTAAAATATACATTAACCTCTATTGACCATAATTATTTCAGATTTTTCGATTGGTAAACTTCGGAGATAAGGGGGGGGGGAACGGTATTTTTTTCGACATTTTGGCCGATTAATCAAAAACTATTATATATAGAAATAAATAAAAAACTGTTTTAGAATGCACAAGTAAAGGCCTTTCATATGATACCCCACTCGATAGAGTTATTTTACTTTGAAATGTCAACCCCCCGATTTTCCCCCTTTTTTTATTAAAACTAAAAATAATTTTCAATTTTTCTTTATTCCAATGATTTTGGGCCACTATTATACACAACTATGCAAAATTTCATGTCGATAGCTTTAATAGTTACTGAAATAATCGACTGTGACAGACGGACGGACAGACGGACGGAGAAAGTCTCACCATAAGGGTTCCATTTTTACCATTTTGGTATGGAACCCTAAAAAGTCTGTAGCCCACAGAAGTGTGTCAGTTTGTTTGAAACAATCCACTACTACAATTGGGCGGAATTGAAAAGTTTTCCAATAAGGTTCGTCGTGGAGGACTGCGGAGGGAAATTATTTTCTTTTTTGTCATTTTCAAAAGATTCGTCTTGAAATTGCCGCTTGGAATTCTATAGGCACTTCAGGGCTTCGATGACAGAAAAAAATGCTTTAGGGCCATTCGTTCAGTTATCTCAACACATCGTTGGCCCATTACCAGGCACAGATCTCTCGAATGAGAAGGCCATAGTCCAACACGCTGGCCAAGTGCGGATTGGCAGGCTTCACACACCTTTGTCAAAATTATGAAGAATTTTTAGGGATGCAGGTTTCCTCACGATGTTTTCCTTCACTGTTGAAGCAAGTGCAAGCTTATTAAACGAACATACTACTCGTTCGATTCAAGTTGGCCGCTACCTCCCTTCGCGCTTCCCCGCACTGCACCTCAAGTCAGACCCATTTAAGACGGATAGCAACGTACCGCTCGCGATTGTCAGTACAGTGTTTTTTAAACTTATGTTTTGCTACGTTTTAATTTTTTTTTGGACGAAGTTCCATATCGCGCGTTGGGAAAGGGGGCTAGAAGGAAAAAAGTAAGACCAAGAGTTCTACCGACACTTTTATACATTTTTTGATGGCCTAAAAAATATCTTATAATAATAATTTCAATGCTGTGCATCGCTCCCGTGGCGCAGTTTATTTTATAAAATTATTTTAATTTTAATATTTTATAAAATCGATATTTAGGCTTCCCTGGGGTCATTTTGATTTTTATCGATAAAAAAATCATGACAAAAAATGTATACCCGAATAATTATTTTCTTTATACCTCGATAGAACTTGAAATTAATAATTTTATAATATTAACATCGTTCCTATCTGGTGTCCAACAACACCACACGACTTTTTTTTACGAAGGAAAAGTTTTGCATAGCGCAGACTATTTTATTACTTTAATTAATGACGTTCTTTGATGAGGAGAAAAATAACATATTAAAAATCACGCCCTTCGTGATTTTAACGTGAAGACGTTATTGCAATGAAAATCATTGCCAGAAAAGAAAGCTTCCGTCAAAGTCGTGGTAAACAGTAAAAAATACAACCATTTTTTATGTCAACGGTAGAGTATGACGTCATTTTCTTAAGATCTTTGACGGCCAACTTTACTCGGACTGGTACTTATTCTGAAATACTAGACATGCATGTCTGGTCAGGTCAAAGGAGGTCAAAGTTTTAAGTACAAGGACATCACCGCGAACTAGACCAGACAGTTAGACATGACTCAGAAAAAAAGACAATCAGTGTAGGGTCATCTCGAATATCCATACATATACAGGCTATATTATGTGACGTTTCACTTTGTACGACAGACGACGATCTACGAAGCTGATGTCAACCGATTATCCCTCGATGTGTACTACTATCAGTACTACTGCTGAAGTATGTGTATTGGCCTTTGAGCATTTAAACCCCTCCAAGAAGTAGGCGAAGTAGGCAAAGCTGATTTGACATCGGTAAACTGTCTTATTTTCTTGACGGCTAAAACGGGTAAGCTGTTGGCCTGCTGGCCTGCTAGTGTCTCAATATGAGCGCCCCATTGAATAAAACATGCAAAGCGTTGCCGCTTTTCACATAATAAATAACAAACACTTTATCTTCGCGACTCATTCTTGGGCTATGAATCAAAATGCTTAATTAATTTCAACTTGGTTTAGAGAATGTTTTGTTCGCAACGTATACAAAATATAGGCTAAGAGCGGGTGAGTAACCTTGATCCCTCTTTAGTTTAGATCTAAACAGAGATAGATTTATGTCCTGCCATAAATGCTCTTTTTTCACGAAATAATCTATCGTCCATAGGAAAAATGACTATTTCTTTTCTTTTCTATTTTAAGTGTACTTACTAATTTTTTTGTTTGATCCCACAGTAACAGTAAATAAACGATGGGTTCAGTAACCCCCCTTAGGGGTAAGATAGGGCGATTTTATCCTTCACGGATAAGCGCATTCAGAAGTGCGTGAGGCTCTAGAGTAGTAACTAACTAACTATTCAAGTTTACTTTAACTATGCGTAAATAAATATCAATAAGTTATAAGTAGGTATGACGGAAAGGGGGTGGAGAAATTCTCCTTCTCTTTTCCGTCCTTATACTATAATATGACAGATTTGATTTAAACTTGAAATTACAATAGAATCTCTGACCATAATAAGTTTTAAATGTTTGCTTGGTGCCACCGGCGGGAATGGGGCTGCTTTCTGTCTGCCTGTCTTGAATTAGTACGCTATGCATTAGTACGCATTTTTGGAACTTCCCCTCAGTGTGAAAATATTCTATTCTATTCTATTCTAACAAGTTGCATGGGATAAATCAGCTTGGCATCCAGCTGCCCACAAGATAGTATAAAAACTTATTACAATGTAAATAGCTACATAATAATATTGTAAAATGATTTTTTTGAAAAGAGCAACTGCTGAGTTTCTTGCCGGCTCTTCTCAGCAGAATCCGCTTTCCGAACCGGTGGTAGAGTCATGACGTGTCATAAGAGCCACAGGTTGGCCTAGGTGTAATAAATAATTTTGAATTTTGAATTTTAATAATATAACAACCAGCTCTTTGCCCAATATAAAATGAAGTATACGCATAATGTCGTATAAAATAGATTAATTCAGTTTTCTATTAGGGGCACAAAGTCAACGATAACAATGGGGCTTATCGGGCTTAGAGGTATACAAAAGTAGAGTTTAATAATATCGCCTTAAAATACGGAACAGAAGGTTTTGAAAAGAAACGTGAATATTGTTAGGGGAATTTCAAAGCATTTTCAAGAGATGATAATAAAGGTTGCATATGCTACATCTACAAGTACAATGGTTTAAAATTTTATTGTGAACTCGAGTTTTATCCGCGCAGTACTCAAAAATTTAGGATTTTAAGGGTAAAAATTTTAATTTTTTGATTGTGCTGACATGACTTTAAAGTTAAATGAACATAGACATTCACTTGTTTCGTGATCTCTGGGCTCTAACGGACATATGGACGGACGGAGTATCTACCTATAAAGTAGTAGGTACTTTATAGGTAGAATCCGAGTAAAGAATCGGAAACCTCCCTTCGCACGGTCAATCAGTATGGATTTGATCATATTTTACCGCCGCGCGTCGTTTTAAAGTGCATTCAAGCAAAATTGAATTCTGAGCAGCTATGTTTCATAGGCAAGAATCATTCATCTGTGTAGGAAATCAGCTAAATGAGATATCAAATATGTTCTAGGCAACGTACCTAGAACGCATCCTACTGTCCTACTTCCTACTATCCTACTTCCTACTAATATTATAAATGCGAAAGTTTGTGAGGATGGATGTATGGATGGATGGATATTTGTTACTCTTTAACGCCACAAAGAATCAACCGATTTGGCTGAAATTTGGAATGAAGATAGCTCATACCCAGGATTAGCAATTAGCATATAGGCTACATTTTATCCCTACGAAGTCGCGGGCATCAACTAGTATTATAATATAAGGAGTATGGAGATAAGTACTTTTACATAGAAAAAATAGAATAACTAAAAATTTAAAAAAAATCTTTTCAAATTAACTTTTACAAAGTATTTTTTGAATCGTCAAATGAATCTACCACTGGTTCGATAATATGAAGTGCGATTATCTAAAGTTATTCCATTGATCGTAATCGTATTCGATGACATTAGCGTCAAAGTAGGATAAACCATAACAGTATTGAATTAGAGCTCAATTTCGTGTTTGCATTCTTAAATACGTTTACGTATGTACGATACGCTCCATAACGCTCCTTATCAAAATCGGTTAAAAAAATATAAATTACTAGCTGATGCCCGCGACTTCGTCTGCGTGGATTTAGTTCATAACATCCCGCGGGAAATCTTTGTCACCCTCCAGGTTCTCAACTATACCTATCCAATAAATCACGTCAATCCGTAGCTTTGTAGCAGGAAACATTTGATCGTCTTGCTCGCGGCATTGTTAATGATGATTCAAAGAGAAAACATATTACTGATGATATTATCAATTACGTTAAACTATAATTTTTATAATTGTTTTTACCATAATTAACCAAATACAAAATTACGTTTAGCTGTCATTTACGTTTTGTTCTTCCACTGTCATTTTCGTTTTTTTATTCCATGTCAGATGCATTTTTGTTATACCAGGTTTTATATTGACTTGACGGAAACGCGGTCGAACGGGATAAAAAGTATCCTATGTCCGTCTCCTGGTTCTAAGCTACCTCTCCACCAATTTTGAGCCAAATCGGTTCATCCGTTCTTGAGTTATAAATAGTGTAACTAACACCACTTTCTTTTATATACAGGGTGGAAAAAAAATATGGGCCCTGAAGGGGAACTACCTTAAATCCTTAAGTTAGATAATTTTACTTAAAGGATACATTCCCTTATTTTTAAAAAGAAACAAAATTGCATTCAAAGTTTTTCAAAAATTCGCTTGTCTCACCCGGGAATCGAACCAGCTAAAAATTCAAAAAATAAACACCCGCTATTTTATTGCACTAGTTGATACAGTCAATGTTAAAGATAAAATTTCTCCAAGAAACATTATGTCTTACACTCGTCTGTCGTACAAGATATCCAACTCGAATATTTAGTATACAAGTTCTTTACGTAGAATAGTTCACTTTGAACAAGTAAAAGACACTTAAGGTATAATTTTCTAATAACTTTAACATCCAGAGACATTGTATGAAGTACAAATCTTGCTAATTTTATTATCTCTAAGTACCTTTTTGAAGACTTAGATAAGAAAATCGTTTAATTGTAATAATAATTCTATGCACATTTCCTTAACTTTAACTTTGCGGTGCTGGACAGCAATTTTGAAATTCAATGACACATTTTGAGCATTTTTATCGATTTTGTTTTGTTTTGCTTCCATTTAGTAATTGTGTAATATTGGCGTATCAAGAACAATTCGATTTATTAGAAGCTTAAGTACTTTTCAAACAACAAGAATTGTAATTTATCTCGACAGTGTTGAAGCTTTGAAGAATTGCAATTTTTTTTCAATTCACAAAAAAACGATTTTATCTAAATCTTCAACAAGGTACTTAGAGATAATTAGCAAGCTCATACTTCATACAATGTCTTTGGATGTTAGACCTAAAAGATTATAACGTGTCTTTTACTTGTTGAAGGTGAATAGTTCTATTAGGGAATGTTGATTAGAGAAATTCGATTTTATGGATATCTGGTACGACAGACGAGTGTAAGACATAATGTTTCTTGGAGAAATTTTATCTTTAACATTGACTGTATCGACTAGTGCAATAAAATAGCGGGTGTTTATTTTTTAAATTTTTAGCTGGTTCGATTCCCGGGTGAGACAAGCGAATTTTTGAAAAACTTTCAATGCAATTTTGTTTCTTTTTAAAAATAAGGGAATGTTTCCTTTAAGTTAAATTATCTAACTTAAGGATTTAAGGTAGTTCCCCTCCAGGGCCCATAATTTTTTTCCACCCTGTATATAGATAGTACTAGTGGTAGTATTAATTATTATTATAGCAGTAGTAGTAGTAGTAGTAGTAGTAAAGTATAATATAACTAGCTGATGCCCGCGACTTTGTCCGCGTGGATTTAGTTTTTAAAGTCCCTCGGGAACTCCTTGATTTTCCGGGATAAAAAGTAGCCTAGATGTTGACCCGAGTTACCACGGTATAAAATTTTGTAGAAATCTGTGCGGTAGTTTTTACGTGAAAGAAGGACAAACAAACAGACAAAAATTAAATAAAAATCTGTTTTGGGCTCAGTATCGATAGTAAAGCATCCCCGAATTAAAATTTTCAAAATATATTAAATGTACAGAAATCTTCCAGTTACAGTTTTATTATATGTATAGATTTATAGTAGAATAGAATAGAATAGAAATATTTTTTATTCAAATAAACTTTTTACAAGTGCTTTTGAATCGTCTGGCTCACCACTGGTTCGGAATGCCCTTCCTGCCGAGAAGAACCAGCAAGGCGGTTGCTCTTTTCAAAACAAATTTACAATACAGTAAATCTATTGCAGTGTTTCCACAATGAGGGAAGTTCCAAAAATGCATACCGACTAACTTCTATCTTAAGATCGGCAGACATAAAGTAGCCCCATTCCCGCCGGTGGCACCCGTTCACGAGCATGACGCATGACCCCAGCCATTGCTTCGCTCAACCATATTTAAGGGAACGTAACAACCCGCATCACACGACACCACCACAGAAATGTTCAAAGAGTGCGTGCCATACTTATGCTACCCATGTTAAGGCATCGAATTGAAAACTAATATTCAAATACTCATTTTAAGACATCACTTACACAACGGTAGTAAATATCATTCGTCTATGCTTACACACAAATAATAATAGTAGCATCCGATATCGGACTCCACTAGGTATTGAATCGAATAATAATATGAAAGTGAACCTATTATATCTTTAGAATCTATATTGGTATTCCGTTTTTTATCATGCCCAATAAAGTCCAAATCTCCAACCTCTTTGGAGGCCGATAATCATTTGGGGATGACTGGTCATTTCAAAGTTCCAACGGCTTTGATCTTGGATCTCATTCGCCTGTCATTCCACCATATTACCTTCAACAAGGATTTAATAGGGTAAGGTGTACTATTGCCGGACTTGTAAAATAATAGGTTAATAAAACTTTAGTACGAAATAATAGCAGTGATAGCCGAGTGGTTAGGACAGTGGTCTCCTATTCGGGGGGTCGCAGGTTCGATCCCGGGTACGCACCACTGACTGGAGTCGAGTGCGTTTAAGCAATTAAATATCACTTGCTTCAACGGTGAAGGAAAACATCGTGAGGAAACCTGCACATCTGAGAGTTCTTCATAATGTTCTTGAAGGTGTGTGAAGTCCGCCAATTCGCATTGGGCCAACGTGGTGGACTATGGCCTTGACCCTTCTCTGAGAGGACACCTGCGCTCAGTAGTGAGCCGTTGATGGGTTGCTTATGATGAAGATGACGAAATAATATTGTTGCTTTTAATTATATTGTGATGCTGACGCCAGTGACTGCATGGATGTAGGTTTTAGAAATCCGTGGCAGCTCCTTGAGAATCCGGGATAGAAATTATGCTATCTCTATAATATCTATCTTTAGTAAATCTTGTTAAAACATGTATTTGATGTAGGCCAAACCGTGTCCTTCAGTCAAGTCAGAGTCTACCATCGATCCGAAAAGCAGGTACTTAAATCTGATAGCCGTTGCAATTTTTCCTTGTTTGAGATTTATCATAAAACTAGCTGATGCCCGCAACTTCGTCCGCATGGATTTAGCTTTTAATAATCCCGCTGGAACTCCTTAATTTTCGTGGATAAAAGTAGCCTATGTCACTAACTATGTCCATGCAAAAAAATAAGTCAGTCCGTTGCTCTGCTGCGACGTGATTGAAGGACAAACCAACAAACACACTTTCGCATTTATAATATTAGTAGGTAAGTAGAGATTATTAAGGATTTAAAATTCAATAACGATACTGCGTAACTTAAAACCTTATAAGTAGGTGTTCATAACTGAATACGTTACCCTACAAAGGTGTGATTCCTTTTATTTATTATCTGTATTTATTTTGCCCGCCCGACCGAAAGAATAGCCTTAATTGACTGCGGAGAAATATAGATCCTTGTTGTTGAACGTTGGAACCTTTTTGTGTTCAGGAATTTTGTAAATGTGATTTGATTTGTTCCACGCAAGTTCCAGGGACTTGTTAGGGTAGACGGTGTTTTGATTTATCTGAACTTGATCATCTTCAATCATCATCATCATCAACCCATTAACGACTCACTGAGCGCAGGTCTCCTCTCAGAGAAGGGTTAATAGTCCACCACGCTGGCCCAATGCGAATTGGCGGACTTCACACACCTTCAAGAACATTATGAAGAACTCTCAGGTGTGCAGGTTTCCTCACGATGTTTTGCTTCACCGCTTTAAGCAAGTGATATTTCATTGCTTAAACGCACTTTACTCCGAGAAGTTAGAGGTGCCTACCCGGTATCGAACCTGCGACCCCCCGAATAGGAGACCACAGTCCTAACCACTAAGCTATCACTGCTTCAAAACTATCTACAGCTATCTATCTTAAGCAGTGATAGCCTCGTGATAGATTTACCTAAGTAAATGATAGTTTTATTTCCATAGAAAATGTCCACGTGCCTTTTTAGTTTAAAATATCATTTGTAATAAATTAAGTAATTTTAGTAACAAGTGTAAATTAAAAATTTTTAAAAGACAAGCATTTAGTAGCTGGATACATCGTCAGACCTGGATATCATCTAGGACCAGAGTACGTCGTTTCTTTACTGAGTTCCTATGACCACCTTCCAGCTCCATCATCAGACCCTGGTTACCATTGAAAGATAAACTACTCGTCAAGACGATTCAAACGAGCCCAAACTCGATATAATATTCACGCGTCACGCGTTATGACACGCAATTTACACATGTAATATGCAAAATTTCAGCTCAATCGGTAACCGAGAAGTGGATCAAATTTAATTTTCAAGATTTGATGACAAACATCGGGACAGGTGAAAGTTGAAACTATATAAAAGCTTGTAAAAAAATGTCGTTTACGAAAAGTTGGCGCCGGCGCGGTCATGAATCGATATGTAGGTAGGTACCTACTTAATATTTTGTCGTAAATAATATTCTATTCTATTTGTCCCCATTACATCAAGTCCAACACCCTCCCCTACTGGCAAGTCATTACGCGATGATACATCACGAATTTAAACATGGCGGCAGACGACACCCATCAACTCTGTCATATTAATTCGATTAAATAATCTATTTGGATTATGAAAGTCACGGACTTTACTCTTGATGAAATATTTTCAGAATGATGAATGTTTTGGAGGGGTCCTATAGAAGTTTTTAAACAATTTAACATCGACCGTTGTGCGCGTGCTAAATGTATGGATGCGCCAAATGAAAGTTCTGCGTGTCAAAGTGACTCTATGTATCTTCTTCTTTATCAACCGACTAGCTGATGCCCGCGACTTCGTCCACATGAATTTAATTATTAAAATCCCTCGGGAACTCTTTGATTTTCCGGGATAAAAAGTAGCCTATATCACTCTCCAGGTCCACAACTATACCCAAGTAAAAAATCTCGTCATGGCTCTGTTGCGGCGTGATTGAAGGCCAAACCAAAAAACCAACAAACAAACACACTTTCGCATTTATAATGTTAGTAAGGATTAGACTCTCACTGCTGAACAAAGGTCTATTGCATGGACTTCAACAGGTCTCGGTCTTGCGCGGCCTGTATCCAGCGTATCCCTGCGACTCGTCTGATATCGTCGTTCCACCTAGTGGGGGGTCTGCCAACACTACGCTTCCTGGTGCAGAGTCGCCAACCAGTATTTTGGGTCAACCTTGCATAGTACGATGGTATAGTTACCATAGTTACTACTAGTGTACGCTGTGCAATCACTCTATGAATTTAAGGACCCAATCATAATCTTGTAACGAAATTGTGATACGACGAAAACAGGGCTGTTCAAGTCAGGGGTCCGATTAAATAATTTTGCTTCATCATTACAATTCCATTAGTTTAGCCGACCAGCGGTAGCTTGAACATGGAGTTCGTAAGAATTTTATTTTTGATTTCTGTATTGATATTATTTTATTTTAATACCTAGCTTGTGCCGCGGCTTCGTTCACGTTAAGTTCGATATTTCAAACCCCTATTTTACCCATTTGGGGTTGAATTTTCAAAAATCTTTTCTTAGCGGAGGCTGACATCATAGTAGCTATCTTTATGCCAAATTCCAGCCCGATCCATCCATGTGGTTTGAGCTGTGCGTTGATAGATTAGTCAACCAGTCAGTCACCTTTTCCTTTTATATATTTAACTAGATGATGCCCGTGACTTCGTCCGCGTGGATTAAGGATTTTAATTCCCACGGGAACTCTTTAATTTTCCGGGATACAATGTAGCCTATGTGCTAATCTTCTTCTTCTTCGTCATCACCCTATAGACGTCCACTACTGGACAAAGGTCTCCTGCAAGGACCTCCACAGGCTTCGGTCTTGCGCCGCCTGAATCCAGCGGCTCCCTGCGACTCGTTTGATATCGTCGGTCCATCTAGTGGGGGGTCTGCGAACACTGCGTTTCCCGGTGCGGGGTCGCCACTCCAACATCTTGGAACCCCAACGACCATCAGCTCTTCGAACTATGTGCCTATGTGCTTAATGCTGGGTATGAACTATCTACATTCCAAACAGTCTATCAACACTCCCCCACAAACTTTCGTATTATTCAAGGAATTTTGTAGCAACGCAACGTCTACAGCCGTGCCTATCTTGTGGTTTAGCCTTCAAGTCGAAGTTTTCACATTCGAAAATTGCTCTAATTTCTGAGGTCTCCATGTTTTTCAAGTCAAACAATAGAATGGCGTAAAGTTTTTGAATTATTTTAGTAAGTATGTTATATAAGTTTTTGGGTAAAAAACTACTCGTAAATTATTATGACTGTTCCGGTTGGAACGGCAATAAGAACCAGTGGTAGATTCAACACCAGTTTTTAAAATTTTATTACAATAAAAACTTTTTCTATTCTATTCTGTAATAATATACTTGCATGGAAACATTATTTCCATAATAATACATACCTACACTAAAAGGAAGCCTGTATCACTTTCCAAGTGCTGAACTTTCCTATGCAAAAAAATCACGTCAATCGCTGCTCCGTTCCTGTGTGATTGAAGGACAAATCAATAAACAAACACACTTTCGCATTTACAATATTATTTGTAAGGATGATGAATATCCCTCAATCGATGGTTAAACTCTAACGATCTCCTTCTGTATTTTTAAGCTATTGCATAGCTTTTATCGCGGGCTTTGAACTAGGACAAAGAGTTTGAGCGCGGCGACCGAATCAAGAAATTCCATAACGAAAATAAACCTAACACCGTCGTTCAGTAAGCGTTGAACATTTTAGAGGTTCACAAGTATCTCTGTTTGGCGCAGTGGGTGAGTGGCCGCTTTCTTTATGATGTCGCAGGTTCGAATCTCACTCGCGAAGTAGTGACAGTGCGCTTTTCTTGTTTGTTTGTTTTTTAATTATTTTTTTGCATAATTTTTACTATGCCAAAAAAAATATTGCATAAATATTATAATTGCATAAGTTGATAAAAAATGCTATGCAATAGCTTTACCGCGGCAGTCGCCGAGTGCCACTTAATTTGTTTACCTGCTCCATTCTTCTAAGTTCCAGTGTGTAGCCAAATAGTGAGTTGTTGTATGGCCCCGCAAGCCGGTATCTCCGCGATACATCTACCGATAGCGGTCCGCGGCCGCACGATACACTGCTCCAATCAAGTGCATGATATGACACAAATTGTACTGAACTCACTTTGAATGTATTAGTTTGAATAAGTTTATAAAAGAGGGAAATATATAGATCGAAACAAAAAAAATCACTTGGGATTGGTCTAATCACCAAAGGTCGAAGTTTTGTTATCTCTTTAGACTATATAAAACTTCTTCCAGGCCTGAGGAATGGAGACTGAGAGCTCTTAGAAGCAGTGAATCTTCCGTTTTTAGGGTTCCGTACCAAAATGGTACAAATGGAACCCTTATGGTGAGACTTTCTCCGTCCGTCCGTCCGTCTGTCACAGTCGATTATTTCAGTTGATTAAAAAAGGGGGAAAATCGGGGTTTGAAATTTCAAAGTAAGATAACTATACCGAATGGAGTATCATATGAAAGGCCTTTACTTGTGCATTCTAAAACAGTTTTTTATTTATTTCTATATATAATAGTTTTTGAGTAATCGGCCAAAATGTCGAAAAAAATACCGTTCCCCCCCCTTATCTCCGAAGTTTACCAATCGAAAAATCTGAAATAATTATGGTCAATAGAAGTTTATGTATATTTTACAGGAAAAATAAAATCAACGCTCTAACTAGCATAGTTTTTTTTATATTAACAATAAACCTCTGCAAACAAAGTTGACGATAAATAAGCAAAATAATATAATATTATCGTTTTACTTTTACTTTTGGACTACGGAACCCTCGGTGCGCGAGTCCTACTCGCACTTGGCCGGTTTTTGTCTATTAGATACTGTTACAGGTCTCTTACGGTGAGTGTGGAAGTCGATACATGGCGTGCATCTCTGACTTTTCGAAGTCATATTATGAGTTTTAAGCTTGTTTAAAGCTTGTTTAAGCAATTAAATTAACGGTGAAAGAAAATATCTTGAGGAAACCTGTATGCCTGAGAGTTGTCCATGATTTTCTCAAAAGTGAGTGAACTCAAAATTTTATGCATAATTAAATGTTTAACTATGATTATTTTGAAGCCTCAATAGCGTAATGGAAAGGGCGGATTAAGAAACGAAAAGATGAAGATTCAAATCCCCGCTACACTATTACAATACAAATTAATAAATGAATTTGAATTCGAGCTATTGAAACGTACGGATGAAAAGGATATCCTCGTTTTCATATTCTGTACGACTGACTATATCGTCACGTTCAGAATGGTTAATATTAAAAAAAAATGTTTTATTTTCTTAACCGGAACATTACACAATTGTAGGTATATAAATTATGTTCATTAATTACTAAGCTACGTTCTAAAATGCTCATAAAAATGAATATGAATATACTCTGAATACGAATATCGACTTAAGCCTTATCTAAACGTTTGGGCCTTTCATTAGTGCATGATTAATGATGAGTATTTTAATATCAAATATTAATGATATCATCATTGCACCCCGCGCTAAGTCGGGGTTGGATACTATATAAAGACCATTAGTCATCGACTATTTGCTGTATCAAAATTAAGCTCGCGGCAAACTTTAGGCGACCCCGCACCGGCAAGCACAGTGTTGAACCTCAGAAACACGGACTACGAAGGGGTTCAGACCCTCAGAAACGAGGACTATGAAAAGGTCATTTCCAAACCTGGGCACACTGACAGACTGTCGACTATGACCCTCGCTATTTTACATTAATATTGGAAATATTGCATAAACTACTGAAGTATTGATCTATGGCAGTGAGACGTTGTGTATAATTCAGATAATGCCATGTACCGTCAGCAACATAAATAGTAACAAACAGGGTAGTCTAAAAGATGAATCAGTAAAAATGGCAAAAGGTTCGATTGACTTTTTGTGTGCATTCAACCTAACATATACCGGTACCTGCAAAAATTGGAAACGATAATGTCATATCTTTTAAGTTTTTGTCTATTTGTTATTTTATTTAGGTTACTAAACGTCTTTACAGTCTCTGATACCTACTCTAAAATATTCGTAGTAATAAAAGTTTCGTATTGTTTTGAGAGGTTCAATTATAAAAGTCTCTAGTCTCATATAAGATAATAAAAGATTATAAGAGTCTCTAGTTAGCTCTCAAATAAATTGGGTACCTAACTAAGAATTTTTTTTTCCTGATACTGAGTACCAAAGTGGTGATCAACTTAATTACAATCTAGCCTAACTTAGTTGGCTAATGAGTAATTTTAATTTAACCTAAACTTATAAATTAATTATTATCTTATATACTAAGTGATTGTCCAATGACACATCTTAGTCTTTCTTGATAACAGTTTTTAAAGAGATACTTTGTTCATGTGTTCTTTCAGGCAGCACTTACACTACACTACACTATCACTATTTCGCTATTCACTATTTAATTTTACTGTACACCAACTCAAAAAGCTTTGTTCGTTTTAAACGTCTCACTAGCTCCGTTACGTCAAGCAGCTGGATTGCTTCAACGTTAAGATGATGGTGAAGCCGTTTATCGTGGGCTTCGGCAAATTTTGTTATAATTTTGTAGACGAATTCAATTTCCAGGTCCCGATGAATGTCGTCGTTTCTGATGTACCATGGAGCTTTTACAACTAACTAAGAATGACGAAGTATTATATTTTTTTTGCTAACGATACTGCAAGCGATCTGTTCGCAACAATGTCCCCACTATTCGCGTCAAATAAAATAAAGAGCAGCGCACACTGGAGCCGTCGCTTTCAACAGGAATTATAGAGCTTCAAGCGCTTAAGTCACACTGTGCGATGTTTACGGGGAGCGACAGAAAGAAAATACATTGTTCTGATCATAGATTATTATTGTATTTTACGAAGATGGGTTATTCTCATTGCTACAAGCGTTGAGGATAACTATAGACACGATAATGTTCTCAATATTTGCCTGACTGTCTGATAACTGTCATATTTATTGTAAGGTCGTTTAGTCGGGTACGTATGTTTTGTTACGTAGAGAAGACTATGAAGTGCAAACAGCTTTGGCATTTACGTGTACATACTATAAATGCCAAATATGTTTGCAGCAATGCCAAAGCGGTTTGCACCAAACCAAAGACAGTTTGACAATTTGACAATCAAAGATGGTCATTGTGCAAAAAGAATAATCAAGGAAGGAACGTAGATTGCTAGAGTAGATACAATGCCAGCGTGGTCAGCTTTAATAGATTTTGTTTATTTCATCTTCTAAAAATATCTTACAACATTAATTTTTTTAATTAAAGTAATTTTTAAACTTATACAGTCCTACTAACATTATAAATGCGAAAGTTTGTGAGGATGTATGGATGGATGCTTGTTATAACCCCACAAGGAATGAACTGATTTGGCTGAAATTTGCAATAGAGATAGCTCATACCCAGGGCCAGGATTAACACATAGGCTACTTTTATCCCGGAAAACTACAGAGTTCCCGCAGGAATTAAAAAACCTTAATACACGCGGGCGATGTCGCGGGCATTATCTAGTAATAAATAATCAGAGAAGAAAAATACTTCTTGAAGGCTATAAAGTAGGTATAGTACTTACAACGAATGAACCAAGCGCACCTTCTTTTGAATTATAATATTATTCTTTGAGCAAGATGGCATAAATATTACTGTTCTCCTGACAGGAGATTCTTAATAAAGAGGGATATATCTGTCGCATTTGCAAGATATTAACGATATTGTTTGACTAATATCGTTTTTCGAAACTTTTCGGAATCGGTAGACATACTCAGTAGGAGTAGACACTTTAGCGCCTTTATCGGAGTTAAAAGACAGAAGGGGTTTGAAAATTGAAGGGCACTGGGGAAGAACAAGCTATGTCACAAGAAAATGATCAGAAATGCTAATTAGAAATTGCAATTATTTTCCTAAATCTTTTATTGCATCAGTAGGTACTTTTAAAGGGTGATTATTCAGTGAATATGCCTAATAAATACTGATAACTGTTTTGGCATTTCGTTTCACTCCTTCATATTTTCACTGCCCTTGTTTACCTGCTCGAAATTCTGTAGTATTTTGATATGAATATAGCAATACACACTTTGTCATAATAAGACCCGTTAAAATAGTACTGTTTCTTCTGCTCTTTCTCGTCTGCAATTGTATTTTAGGACCTCGTGGTCAGGTAAGTTACAAATTAACATCTCTCCCCCACTGGGAGATCAGCTTTGTGCTTGGAATCATAGAAATCATGGGAATATTCATGCAGGCATTAAATGGGGTGCATAATAAAGTAACCTCTGCTATATTTGTGTTAGTCTATGTTGTCATCGCGTAATGCGTGTAGATTTATGGAGGTTTCGGTTTGTTTTCTTTTGGTAATTTAAGGGATTTTCATATGTTTTATAATATGTTAACCATCATTATAATATTATTATTATGGTTAAAACAACTAGACTATTATTCTAAATGTATTTTAACCCTTGTTCAGAGCGCGTAGAGAGCATTATCATCTCTTACTAGTATTATTTGTGCAGGTTTCCTAACGATATTTTCCATCACCGTTGAAACATGTGATATTTAATTGCTTAAATGCACATGGGTCTGAACAGTCAGAGATGCGTGCTCGGTATCGAACCTGCGACCCCCCGAATAGGAGACCACAGTCCTAACCACTAGGCTATCACTGCTTTCTACGAGATTATTGTACTGTTATCAAATTTTCTTATCGTGCCTACGTATAGTTAAGTCTGTTATCGTTGAGAATTGGTTACTGCCGCGCTGTTTGACGTTCATAACAAGCGGTCATGTTCGCCCGAGGGTAGTCGTTGTTGCTAAAATTGATACCTAGATCCATCCAAAATCCTTTGTCTAGTTTTTGGCCTCTATTGTTTATACAATAAGGTGAAATCTGTTCACGCAAATTCTTATAATCGTTAATTTACCTCGTAGCTTTTCTTGATATTTTTTATGGTGCGTATTTGCCATTGTCAATTATTTGTACAATTAAGGGTGTCTTAATGTTTAGAATTCAGTCTCGATCCGAAACTCAGGGCCTCTATTTCACCATCGTAAAATTAACTTTACCAGATGCAAAAATTCCAGTTTTTGTATTGGCAATCGGACAAAATTCCTACTGCCATAGTCTCTATGCGCCTGTAAAGTTTACATCATTTAAAATTAACATTATTCCTCATAGATATATTCTACTAATTGCACAAAATATAGAGATCCATACAGTATACAATATTGTATTACAGCATCCTACAGTTTAACTTAGTAGCGTGTTTTCAAAATTGTCTAAATACCTATAAATATTTTAATACCTATAAATTCAAACTCAAATTCAAAATTATTTATTTCATTTATGCCAACTTCTTATGACACATCGAGACTCTACCATTATAATATAATTGTATTATTTTTTGAACGTATCCATTTGCAGGATCCCTGTAAATAAAATTAAATAAAAACAGATATCGTAATATCACAGTGCACAAGCAAGCACCTTAAAGAGACAAGCTTCGTGCTGGAGGCTCTTTCTTAGAAATCTTGACATGATAATTTAAATCCGGACATAAAGAGTCCTGCATAGTATCCAAAGATTTAATTGACTTTTAAAAGTAAACAGCCGAGTTCTCAAAGTAAATTTTTTTGCTAAACAACTTTGTAACTGCAGCATTGCCTTTTTGTTTATTTGCACTGTACACAACGGTAGAAACAGATTAAAATGGCCCCGAGCTAAAAGGAAGTTGTGAAGGCACGTAGATTAAAAACACTGAATTTAAAAGTTGTTTGCTCTTTTTTTTCAAATGAACAACAGTTTTCAAGTTTGCGGGCGAAATGTACGATTAAGCACATTGTTGAGTCGTTTGGTGATAATCAGTATTTTTCTGTTAGGGATAGTTACAATAGACGATAGTTTTACTACTACTTTGTTTTGTAAAGAGCAACTGCTTTCTGAGGTGCGATTGTCTAAAGTTATTCGATGACATTAGCGTCAAAGTAAAATAAACCATAACTACGTTGAATTAGAGCTCAATTTCGTTTATGCATTCTTATACGTTTAAGTATGTGCGATACGCTCCATAATACTCCATCTTGAAATCGGTTGTACTGAATTCGTGACTTTAAATCAATAAAGTCAAGGATTAATTTACTTTGACGCTAACTTAACTTATATATTATAACTTTTAGATAATTGGTACCCTGGTTTCCAAACTGGTGGTAGAGTTTTGATACTAAAAAGATGGAACATTCTTTGCTAAATCAGTAATCAGAATTGACTTACGCAGAATCAATCGTATGTGTTGGGTTAAGGGTAAAAAAGAAAAATAAATGAGCATTAAACTGATTTTATATCCATCCTATCCCACTACATTAATGGTAGCACAATTTTGGAAGATCCCAGAATAGTCTTTAGTCGTTAGACAGAGCAGTAAAAAGGTTGACATTGAGAGATGACTCGTTGACCACAGACGAACAAGTCTAAGTTATGTTTTGGTCATACATTCCAACTGTCTGACGGACTCGTGATTAATTGTAATAATATAAGCCACTTCAAAAGAAGTAAGTTTGAATTCAACCATAACTACTTTGTAGCCATACTTTTTAATCGACTTCACAAAAGGAGGAGGTGCTCAATTCATTAGAATATTTTTTTTATGTATGTTTACCGATTAGTCGAAGACGCCTAAACCAATTTGAAAAATTATTTTTTGTTATCAGCAATAAATTATATACTTTGTAGTGGCGCGGGCGTTTGAAGTCGGTTTTTTAAGGTTGATTATGCGGGCCTGCCCGCGAAATTTAAATTTAATTTGGTTTTTCGCAATTTGTAAACTAATGCGACAAAGTAATCTTATGGCATTCTTATGCGACGATGGCAGTATCATCTTCACGGGTTTATATAAAAATCTTTACTTGAAAGTATCCAGTTTAAGAAATTAGTCAGAATAGTTGGACGTGAGTTACTCACAAATTAGTCGATATTCTGACTAATTTCTTAAACTGGACACTGTCAAGTAAAGATTTTTATATAAACCTGTGAAGACGATACTGCCATTGTCGCAAATAGAACGCTATAAGCCTACTTTGTCGTATTAGTTTAGAAATTGCGAAACACCAAATTAAATTTGAATTTCGCGGGCAGACCCGTATAACCTTAAAGATATTTTTTTATATTAATTATACTTAGCTCTGAATTTAACCATCAATGTCTTGATGGTCGTTGGGGGTTCTTAGGTGCTTGAAGGGAGACCTCAGGCAGGTCGCCTGACCGACGATATGAGACGAGTCGCAGGAAGCCGCTGGATATTGGCGAGTGGCGGCACTAGTCCAAGGCCTGTGGAAGTCCATACAAGAGAATTCCTCCCATTACCCTATCATTGAAAAAAAAGTTGGAGCAAAATGACCACTCTGGAATCCATAAAAATAATTTAATCAATTTACAACACATCATGACCAAATACACTTTCCAAATCAGTCAATATAACCACCGTATCATTTCGGGTCGGAAGGTCCACAGATGTTAGTATTTTCGCACCATCTTAGGGTTAGCTTGGGGTTAAACCGAAAACTACGTGAGAATAGCTGGAACTATGCAATTCCAACGACAATATCATTAGCTATTCCTAAGACCTTCAAACTAAAATGAGCTGTAGTAATATAGTGGAAGAATCAAAATTCCGTGAAGTACTTTGGCTAAACACAGGACAGTGGAAGGTTGTACAATGTACATGCTAGATTCATTTGCATTTGACCGAAGAACAATAATATCAGGCAATCTCTCCTGAAATGTACGCGTATTGCGATGGTCTTCTGTTTTAATAAAGGTTATGTAAGTAGTGTATTTATATTGTATTTTGTGTGTGTGTGTGTGTGTGTGTGTGTGTGAGTGTGTGTGTGTGTGTGTGTGTGTGTGTGTGTGTGTGTGTGTGTGTGTGTGTGTGTGTGGTGAGCACAGTGATATTATAAGTGGAAGAGCCAGGATTTGTCGTCCTTTATATTCAAAAGCGTACTTTATATTTAAGACTCATCTTTTGTCATCGGAACAACGACACCTTTTGTCTCTGGTGCTTCACCCGATCTCCACATTACTCAATAAAGAAGATCTAAGATTAACTTTCCTTCGTCGCTCTTTCTTATTTTGAGAGAGCATTTTCGGTGACTTTTTTACTGGGGTTGGTAACGGGGTCATGACCCTTAGCAGTGAGAAGGATGGTGAACTCTATAGGAGGTAAAAGGGGAAAGTACTGAGCAGGTGTCAAATTATATAAATAACATTTGCAAAACAAACAAGTATACTGTAGTTAATGAATTATAAAAAATTCTTTTCAAAAAACCGACTTCTAACGCCACTACAAAGTATAAAAATAATTTTAGTTTGTCCACGTTTGTTGAAGTCGGGCGGGCCTATATACAAACTATGAAACCGATGCGCGACGCTACAGAATATGATAGACTCGTTTGTAGAAGTCGAGCGAGCATCGCGAGTCGGTTTCATAGTTTGTATTTTAGGCCCGCCCGACTTCAACAAACGTGGACAAACTAAAATTATTTTTATACTTTGTAGTGGCGTTAGAAGTCGGTTTTTTGAAAAGAATTTTTATTTTAAGCTTTTAAGTGTAGTATCCTATGATTGAGGAGCTAGGACCTGGAGCTCCATGATGTAGTCCATACTTGTTACCTACAATATCAATTCGTAATCGAAATTTCCTAAATCGCCATAGTTTTAGCCTGCAGCATCAGGCTTGAGGAGTTGAAGGTTAAAATTTTTATGGGACCATTTCGCAAACATCCTCTGTCGATTAAAAAAAAAATCACGCGAATCGGTCCAGTAATCCCGGAGAAATCGGTGGACATACATAGAAAAAAAAAAAAAAAAAAGATACCGGCCGAATTGAGAACCTCCTCCTTTTTGGAAGTCGGTTAAAAATGAGACAGTAATAATTTACTATGCCATTAAAATACGAGTACCTACACGTAATAAAGTAGGTAGAATTTATATCCGGGCTACACAATAACAAAGATAATATTTTACGAACGAAATAAGTAAGGCAGAGAAACGCCTTACGCTCAGAAATTCTACTTGAACAAAATGGCATAAAAAAACAAAACGTGAATCGTCAAAACTGAAAACCATAATATAGTTATAGAGAGTAACCGTTCATTATGTTTAAAATAATTACCATCTTAAGATATATTACCATCTCGTTTATCAGTTTTTAAGAGTTAATAAAAATTCTTTTCAAAAAACCGACTTCTAACGCCACTACAAAGTATAAAAATAATTTTAGTTTGTCCACGTTTGTTGAAGTCGGGCGGGCCTATATACAAACTATGAAACCGATGCGCGACGCTACAGAATATGATAGACTCGTTTGTAGAAGTCGAGCGAGCATCACGAGTCGGTTTCATAGTTTGTATTTAGGCCCGCCCGACTTCAACAAACGTGGACAAACTAAAATTATTTTTATACTTTGTAGTGGCGTTAGAAGTCGGTTTTTTGAAAAGAATTTTTATTTGAAGCTTTTAAGTGTAGTATCCTATGATTGAGGAGCTAGGACCTGGAGCTCCATGATGTAGTCCATACTTGTTACCTACAATATCAATTCGTAATCGAAATTTCCTAAATCGCCATAGTTTTAGCCTGCAGCATCAGGCTTGAGGAGTTGAAGGTTAAAATTTTTATGGGACCATTTCGCAAACATCTTCTGTTGATTAAAAAAAAATCACGCGAATCGGTCCAGTAATCCCGGAGAAATCGGTGGACATACATAGAAAAAAAAAAAAAAAAGATACCGGCCGAATTGAGAACCTCCTCCTTTTTGGAAGTCGGTTAAAAAGATCGCGGATCGATCGATTTAACTAAACGCGTTCTCATAAGAAGTAATAACGTATATGTAGCGTAACTCATAAGTAGTAATATTCTATCTCATACTAATATTAGATTTGAATATCTATGCTGCAATCTCATTTCTTTGTGTTCGTCTCACACATCTCGGCAGTAACGGCTGAAACACTCAAGTAATCTTAAATCTTAATTAAACCTAGCAATTTTCATTTTTGGTTTCAGTGTGTTTTGTGCACACGAAAAATAGGTTTTGTAATTTTTTTTAATCTATGAAATTACCTTGTAAACTCTGTGTAACGTAAAGTCGTGTTTGCGTAAAGTGTAAGTTTTGGTTTGAAGAATTGTTGAGGGGACTTGCTTAAACAATTTTGTATGAAGAATTGTTGAGGGGACTTGTATAAACAATTTTGTATGAAGAATTGTTGAGGGGACTTGTATAAACAATTTTGTATGAAGAATTGTTGAGGGGACTTGTATAAACAATTTTGTATGAAGAATTGTTGAGGGGACTTGTATAAACAATTTTGTATGAAGAATTGTTGAGGGGACTTGTATAAACAATTTTGTATGAAGAATTGTTGAGGGGACTTGTATAAACAATTTTGTATGAAGAATTGTTGAGGGGACTTGTATAAACAATTTTGTATGAAGAATTGTTGAGGGGACTTGTATAAACAATTTTGTATGAAGAATTGTTGAGGGGACTTGTTCAAACAATTTTGTATAAAGTTCGAGGGTGGCCTACATAACTAGCAGTACATGGAAACTTTGTAAAGACGTGCTTAGTTGGAACATTAAGGTGCAGTTTGTAGGAAAATATCATGTGAGGGTATATTAAGGACTAAGGTACATTTTTGAAAGCAAATACTTGTGGCATTTATTAGGTTTGATGTTTGTAGTAGGTTATGTTTGACGGACGATCTCAGGCGAGTCGCTGGAAGCTGCTGGATACATTAGCACAAATTCTTGTTCTGTAGGGAGCTATGACGGGTAGCGGGTAGAAGCTATGGGTAGATATGATGGCTGCTATGTTTACTCTACAGCAATTCGAAAATAACGAAATATCACAAGCTAATCTATACGCCTAAGCCTAGCGGTACCTATGTGGGGACACCACTCCAGTATCTTAGGACCCAAACGACCATCAGTTCTTTGAACAATTTGCCCCAACCGATTCCAATTCAGCTTCGCGGTTTTTCTGAGCTATTTCGGACGAAACAAAATATCATCCATCATCAGCAGCAACCCATCAACGGCTCACTATTGAGCGCAGGTCTCCTCTCAGGGTTATAGGCTGGCTTACCACGCTGGTCCAATGCAAATTGGCGGACTTCACATACCTTCGAGAACATTATGGAGGACTCTCAGGTGTGCAGGTTTCCTCACGATGTTTTCCTTCACCGTTGAAGCATGTATTGCCTTAAATATATTTTCCTTTAAATCACACGAATTAAAAAAATTAACTGGCGATATTCATCCAACTTAAGGTTTAGGTATACCTACCTAAATATGGCTTTAACCGCAAATAGTTACGCAAGGCTCTAAAAACCGTTCCACCCGATCTTGCTGTCTTGCCTCTGTGAAATACGACTATTTATAATATCGTCAGAAGCAGCAAGTATCTTCATCCCAAGCTGTTGCCGGGCCGGATGAAATTAAACCAGATTGGGTGTGTCGCATATCCTTTTTTACGCATACATTCACAAGATTTTGTATGGGCTTAACTCTAAAACTTAGTTTCCTTCTAAGTAAGTCCATCATCATATCAACACTATCAACAACCTATCAACAACGGCTCCCTACTGTGCGCAGGTCTCCTTTCAGAGGAGGTTTACCTGAAGAATTGAGTTTTATAGCCAAAAGGTTTGTCAAGAACTTCAGAGTACTATCCTGGAGTTTGTAAGTTGGGGGTGTATCACCCCCGTGCCTCGGAGAGCCGTTGGTCCTGTGTCTGCTGTCCCTCCGATGGTGTCGGTTTTCCGTCCCATCGGACTATGAGAGTGAGGAAATAGAGAGAGTAAGCCAGCTGTGTTCATGAATACACTTATCTAATTTCCGTGAAGATTGCCGCTGCGGACGGATTCGATTATTAGGACATTATTATTATTACCTATTTATGTCCGTATGCGTAAAAAACGCTCCACGTACTAATTCGGTGAGTTGTTAGATCGTCCGTCTTTACGTTTACAAGCGTCTACAAAGCGCAATAGTCACGTAATAGTCATAAAGCAACACGTACAGGTAGTAAGTCTTGTCGAGTTCAAGATGTCACCGGTTATCACCGGTTTGATCCGGATAAAACTAGATCCCGCCGCCACCGGAGACTGCGTACGTGAGCTGGGCGCACAAAGATCCTGGACGGACATGATGGATTGAGATACATTTTTACCCGACCAGGGTAAAGTTAAAAGGACGGATTATGATTTTAGCAGTTTATGTATGTATGTATGTTTCTATTTACGTATGTTCCACCGTAGCGCCTAAACTACTGAGCCAATTTTGATGAATGAGGTGACAATAGATTCATCCAGATTTAGTTTCGGATGACAAAAGCTAGATTTTCAGTGACTGCCTACTTCCACGACAGATTGTTTATCCTAAGGAGAACCAAAGATACATATAGCCCGTAGATTAAAAATACCTCAACTCCAAATAAATTACATATAATATATTTATAACTCCAATAAGTGAACCTTAGGTAAGTGTACCGTCAGCAAAGAGGTATCAAACTCCTCAAACAGTACGTACCTTTTAATATAACCAATCAAGGAATACAATCCCATTCAATTAAAGGGCCTTTGAAGGGATGACCATCGGGACTCGGGTTACTGAAATATAAACTTTCAGGGAATTTGTTTGTTCTTGGCCGTAACGGTCAAGGGTCAAGGGTGCTTTAAGATGCCTGCTGCGCACTTTGGAGACTGATTAATAAACAAATGAAGAATTTGGAGTATTGGTGAACAAGGGGACTTGATAATATAAGCGTGAAGATATTTTAAGTTCTGGATTGATGCTGCGAAAAGGCCGTCGGCCGCCATCTTGTTTTTCCAAAATGTCATAATTTTGCCCTACTCGAATCCCGCACCCGAACATATCTCCCATACATCATTGTATCGTTTTCTGTCTCTTTCTAGGAGAATAATCGTGTCAATCAGTGAGTCAGTCAGTGAGTCAGTCTGTGGTAATTGAGCTATATCATCATCATCATCATTAACAACCCATTAACGGCTCACTACTGAGCGCAGGTCTCCTTTCAGAGAAGGGTTATAGGCCATAGTCCACCACGCTGGCCCAATGCGAATTGGCGGAATTCACACATCTTCGAGAACATTATGAAGAACTCTCAGATGTGCAGGTTTCCTCACGATGTTTTCCTTCACCGTTGAAGCAAGTGATATTTAATTGCTTAAACGCACTTGACTCCGAAAAGTCAGAGGTGCGTACCCGGGATCGAACCTGCGACCCCGAATAGGAGACCACAGTCCTAACCACTAGGCTATCACTGCTACCTACTATTAATATTATAAATATATAATATTAGGAGCTATGCTCGGAGTGTCCCTGCGGGATCGAGTCCGGAATCACGAGATCCCTAGGAGAACCAAAGTCACCGACATAGCTCAGCGAGTCGCAAAACTGAAGTGGAAATAGGCGGGGCACATAGTTCGAAGAGTTGATGGTCGTTGGGGTCCTGGAGGGTCCAAGGTGCTGGAGTGGCGACCCCGCACCGGTAAGCGCAATGTTGGCAGACCCCCCACCAGCTGGATCGACGACATCAAACGAGTCGCAGGGAGCCGCTGGATTCAGACGGCGCTAGACCGAGACCTGTGGAAATCCATGCAAGAGACCTTTGTCCAGCAGTGGACGTCTATCGGTTGATAAAGAACAAGAAGAATATTATAAATGCGAAAGATTGATTGAGGATGGACGGATGGGTAGATGTTTGTTACCCCTTCCAAACGCCAAAACCAAAATGAATTAACAGATTTGGTTAAAATTTGAAATGGAGATAGCTGATACCCAGGATAACCACTTAAGCTTTATTCTATGTAAATGTAAAGTTTACATGTAAGTACCCAAATTACTAAAAACAGTTATCCCGGAAAATGAAAGAGTTTCCGCAGGAATTAAAACCACTTAATCGACGCGGAGGAAGTTATGGGCAAGGGCATCATCTAGTTTAATATAACAATTATCTATGCAATGATTCTAGTATGTATTATACACTTTTGCCGCTAGGGTATGCATTCACGGGTTTTTTTTATTCGACAACAAGACAAAGAAGGTTTACAAGACAGTCGTTGAATGCCACACGATCTCAACTGGTGGTAAGGGTAATACCCAAATCGCCTCTGTCGGGAATCCAATCCACTTATAAGATGACAGGTTCTACCAATGTACCAGATAATTATAAATCGTCAGAAAGGAATCTTTGTAGGAAACAAGACATTTACTCGTTTAATTATTCTTGCTATACCTATTGATGACATGGGGGCCATAAGCAATATCTTTTTGGAATCCTTTTAGGGCGAAGAATATAAATCAGCCAATGAGCGAAAATGTTGTAGGGTCAGTCGGTCAATTTAATGTCGTAGTGTGACACGGCCTAATAAAAGAAATTAGGTCACTCGCGAAACCTTTGCTAATACGAGTAGTATTGGAGAAAACAACCGAACAGAGGCAAAGATCTCATAGACCGTGTACAATTTACACCTATATTGTGGTAGGTATATTACTTACATGAGGCTATTATCTTCTATATATATGTATATATATAAATAAAAATGAATGTTGGTAAGCGCATAACTCAAGAATGGATGGACCAATTCGTTTAATTTATTTTTTATATGTTCCTTAACGTCCACGGAAGGTTTTAATACTTAATAAAAAAAAAAAAAAAGTTGGCGGCACGAAGTTCGCCGTGTCATGTTTTTAACGGCGCGGCGCAGAGGCAAAGATTCTAAAGTCCGTGTAGGTACAATTTATACAAATACGAGGAAAAAATAGATAAATAAAAACTTGTTTGCATACCTTTTTCTCTTAGTAGGTACCTAATATATTTTTTATCTCCTCGTTAACCTTTTTTTCAGTTAATAGAAAGTAAAATATCAAACTGGCAAAGTTATATCTAAGCTAGTTTGATAGAACGTTATCCTGTGCATGGGCCTGCACGTGCACTAATAATAATAGACCCCGTGGGCAAGTTATGTGTTTTATCACATTTTTGGGATGAAAAGTGACATGGCTTAAAATTGCTACAATTGATTTAGTTCAAAAGTTAAACTGATTCGATGAAATATTTTTTAGCTTCCTAATTACCTTAAAATGCAAATACACTTCATTGCACACCAAATAATACAAAACAAAAGAACATAAAAACAAACATTAAGGGAAGAAGCTGTATAATAGGCGGCCTTATCGATCTCTCATCTCTTCCAGAATTAATACACACCAAGCAGAAGTTTCACACCAGAAAATATATAACTTCAATAAATAAATTTTCTGCCTCTGGAACAGCCTGCAACATGGATGTACCTCGGTATTTCATTTATCAGTACCCTTTAATATATTTTATAAGCGTTTTCTTTATTAGCGCCTAGTGAAAAGTTGTGTTTTTAGACTCATCGCCTTTTACCTTGACACTACAGATTTAAACTTTAAACAATTTAACTTAAATAAAATAAAATATACGTAATAACGTAGGTATGCGCTTTTTCAGTGAAAAACTAAAACTGTAATATCGGTTTGTATAGTAAAACATCTTTCGGTATGCGGATTATTTATAAGAGATTTGTTGTTCCTTATGTATCATTGGAATACCGCAAAGTAACGCCTACTTCTATGCAATATTTAATTTTTTAAATCACATTACACATTAATTTATAAACGTGGGGCAAAAACGATATACAACGCGCGTCCGACCTTGAGCCTGTCCACTGACTAAGCCGGTGTAAACGGGCTATTGTGAGTGGGCATGCATAAGAAGAGCAGCATACTTGCAGCAGTAAATGTATCAACTCAGTTTTACCTGCGAAGGTTTCTATCTGTTCGGTTATTTACTCTGTGCTAATGGTGGCGTAATATGGCAGTAAAACCCTATAGCTCAATCAAAGGCCGATACACATTGGATGCAGGGGCTATGTAAAACGGACGATGCTATCACAAAAAAAATCCAATGGAAGGCGGCCTAGAAAAAGTAATTAGGTCACTCACAAACCTTTGCTAATAGAAGCTTCACATGGTAGTAAAACCCTATAGTTCAATCAATGGCTTAGGGCCTATATCAGGCGTAGAGGAGGTAAAAACAGGATGAATATTTGGAGAAAGAGCTTTTGTTTTGATTTTCCGGGATAAAAAGTAGCCTATGACACTCTCCAGGTCCTCAACTACACCCATGCAATAAATTGGCAGTCATAGGGACTGCCGATAGAAGTGAAAACTAGATTTGCTAATAATTAAAAACAAATATAAATAAATAATAATAATAATAATAAAAAAATGATAAATAAATAAATAAAAATAATTAAAAAAAAGCGCATTGTCACGTTTCGTGACCGAGATTCGAACCTGTGACATCATATATTAAACGGTAACCGTAGCTCTGTTGCAGCGTGATTGAAGGACAAACACAACTTCGCATTTATAATATTAGTAAAATTAATTCTACCATCTCATGTTCACACCATCCTTAAGACTACATCGTTATAATTAGTGAGATCGCAGCCACAGAAAGAAACCATAGTAAGTATATGTAATTATGTAATCAAAACACATATTGATGGTTATGATTACACCTATTACCTTAAAATATTACAAAATATTACACACTCATTCGCCCATTCCGGGTAAACGATGTCCAGAAATAAAAACCACAGTCACAAATTCATTACCAACTCGACGTGATTCCAATTTAATTCACAGCTGGGCTATAAGTAGGGTGACCAATTTTTTTTACAGGGTCTTTTTGTCTAAAATTTAAATTGTCTAAAAGTTATTCCATTGATCGTATTTGTATTCGATGACATTAGCGTCAAAGTAAAATAATCCTTGATTGTATTGATTTAGTCACAAATTCAGTAAAACCGATTTTAATTTGGAGCGTTTTCGTATACGTAAACGTATAAGAATACATTCACGAAATTGAGCTCTAAATCAATTTTGTTATGATTCATTTTACTTTGATGCTAATGTCATCGTATTCTTATACGATCAAACGAATTAAAACTTGGACTAAGCATACTGCAAAGGCTCTGAACTCCATTATTTGGCTCTAAATGTGTTACTTCTAGAAGAATTATCAGAATTGGGATTACTTTCGTAAGGCTGAAATTAGACGATGCCTTGGTCATCGTTCATTTTTGCGAATATTTTTTGCGAAAATGGCCTAAGGCCCTTTGCCCTAAGGGCGAATTTAGACAGATGGCTCACCGATGACCTTCGAAAATGAAAGCAAAAATCTCGAAAAATTAACCGTAGAAAATTGACCATTAGGGCGAATTAAGACGGTTCATTTTCGTATAAATTTTCGTAACAATGAACGGTGAACGAGGCTCCGTCTAATTTGGGCCTATATGTGTTAGACTATAGGACTTATAAGAGTTTTGACTTGCCTTAAAAACCACAATTTGGACTACATACAATAAATAAACAATTTTAGCTATAGGTACGAAGAAATTAGTAGTTGTGTTTGGACTACGTCTGTCTGTCTACGTACTGTCGTGTGATGCGGGTTGTTACGTTCCGTCAAATATGGTTGAGCGAAGCAATGGCTGGATCATGCGTAATGCTCGTGAACGGGTCCCACCGGCGGGAATGGGGCTATTTTCTGTCTGCCCATCTTAACATGTATTGAATTGTAAGTAAATACATTTTTGGAACATCCCCTCGTTCTGAAAAGACTGCTTACATAGCATAGTACCCATTGTAAACTGTTTTGAAAAGAGCAACCGCCGAGTTTCTTGCTGGTTCTTCTCGGCAGGAAGGGCATTCCGAACCAGTGGTAGACTCATCGACGATTCAAAAGCACTTGGAAAAGTTTATTTAAATAAAAAATATTTTCGTACCACTTGCTCAAAAAAGTGACATTCTGTGCCACAAAAAGCGAACATAACAATAGTCATTTTTAATCTGTTAAAAACAGGGAAAGAAAATTGTACTGAATTTTATTCATCCTCTAGGGGGAGAATGTGATTTAAATTTGGAATACTTACCGAAATTTATACTGAACTACATCTGTGTTTACACCATTGAGTTTGTATATCTATATATATAAAAGAAAGTGGTGTTAGTTACACTATTTATAACTCAAGAACGGATGAACCGATTTGGCTGAAAATTGGTGGAGAGGTAGCTTAGAACCAGGAGACGGACATAGGATACTTTTTATCCCGTTCGACCGTGTTTCCGTCAAGTCACTATAAAACGTGGTATAACAAAAACGCATCTGACATGGAATAACAAAACGCAAATGACAGTGGAATAACAAAACGTAAATGACAGCTAAACGTAATTTTGTCTTTGGTTAAGTATGGTAAAAAATTTGACAATTATAAAAAGTGTTATAATAAAGCATTACTGTTGGTTTGTCCTTCAATCAAGTCGCAACAGAACAGCGGATTGATGCGATTTTTTGCATGGGTATAGGTAGTAATGGATATGGATGGAGAGCTACTTTTTATCTCGGATAATGAAAGAGTTCCCGCGGGATTTTTAAAAACTAAATCCATGCGGACGAAGTCGCGGGCATCAGCTAGTAATAGTATATTACACATCTAGGGCAGTAAAATAAGAAATGTCTCAGATCACATGTAATTGTTGTCCGAGGCGAAGCCGAGGTCAATAAACATGTGATCTGAGGCTTTCTTATTTACTGCCCGTGGTGTGTATACTATTTTTCTCCTCGACGGAGGCGGAAAGCGACATTTTCGTTTAGCGCAGCGGGAGGAAAATTGACGCTTTCCGCCCGGAGGTGAGAAAAGCATTATACATCTTTTTGAAAAATTTGCATTTATTATGCAGTTATGATTATTAAATAAAATTACGAAAACCGACGAGGCCGTATAAGCTTGATGCTTTTGCTTTTCCGACAAAAATGCTTATCTCATATTATTATTGTGTTAATTTTTTCGCAAATGGTACGAAAAGTAGAGTATTTTCCTCGGTGATAAAGCTGTCTTAGTCTTGGGTGAACTTAAATCGTCACCCGCGACAGAAGACACTGCTTTATCCCCTTGGTTAATAATCTACTATTCTAATCACTTAAATTCTATTCTATGGATTATCCTGAAATATTGAGAGCTGCAGTCACCTTAACCGTAACAAGGCTATTTATGGCCAGAGTTGGCATAAAAAATCTCGCCGTCCACACGCCCCGCTGGGCGCACGAAAGGGTCCCGTGAACTGCCGTGTTTGAGACATAAAATACACTCTAATGACACTCAATATAATTCCTTTTAGTTACAGCTGCGGAATCGCCCTGAGTGTATATGGAAAGTTTCATTTATAAAAGGTATATAATAATAATATCCCACCAAAAACATTTTCATGTAAAATGTTGCCACGACGCGCGAGACCAATGGTTCGCACTGTCAAAAAGATAATATCAGTTCTCATGTAGAGCCAAGTCTAACTCTACACGCCCTAAATCTACAAGCACTAACGTCACAAACTGTACACATTAGTCAAAATATGTGGCTTGGCCATTTCGCTACATTCACCTGGGCTTAAGGTGAAAAATTTATTCACTGTTCATTACTTTTCTATTATACAATCGTTCTTGTAGGAACGAAACGGCCAAGCCACACATTTTGACTAATGTGTAGAGTTTGTAAAGTTAGGGCTTGTAGAGTTAGAAGCTTTTTGACAGTGCAAGCCTGGTTTCGGCAACATTTTAGATGAAAATGTTTTTGGTGGGATTAATAGTTATTCTAAAGTTATATATAATAGATTGATCAAGTGTAATTCTTTGAGTATGTACGGTTTATAGGTTTCTTACGTTATCTCTGTTGGACATAGTTCTTTTGCATGGACTTCCACAAGTCTCGGTCCTGCGCCGCCTGAATCCAGCGGCTCCCTGCGACTCGTTTGATGTCGTCGGTCCACCTAGTGAGGGGGCCAACATTGCGCTTCGGTGCGTGGTCGCCACTCCAGAACCTTGGGACCCCAATGACCATCAGCTCTTCGAACCATGTGCCCGCCCATTTCTACTTCAGTTTCGCGACTAGCTGAGCTATGTCGGTGACTTTGGTTCTCCTACGGATCTCTTCAGTTCTGATTTGATCTCGCAGGGACACTCCGAGCATAGCCTCTCTCCATCGCCTTTTGCCTGCTATCGCCTGCGATATGCTATGAGAATTCGAAGTCCAGCTTTTACTTGGATAGCATCGATCTAGAGTCTAAACCCTATCTGTACCTACCAATTTAGGAGTATTTTTTTTAATATACTTATAGTTGTGCATTATCAGTACATCTTCTCCTTCGTCTTACTTCTTTATCAAGCGATAGAGGTACACTACCAGACATCCACAGGCCTCGATAAACACATACTTTTAACTTGATACCTGTTCGAAGAATAAAGATGGTTTCTGGTAATAATCAACGTGTTCTACTAGAACGTTCTAACTTTATATCAACTAACTCCCTATGCTATAGTTTCTACAATTTAATTATGACAACAACATAAATATCCCGTGTTTATTATATGAGTATGAGTTATGTCCTCCCTCGCCGTATATCTGTTCACACGTGCTGTTAATTAGGTGTTCGTTAAAAAAACCGGTAGTAGCACCAGTTCGAATTTGGACTTGGAGCTTTTTTAAACAAAAATATTTCAATGGGTATTTTTATAAATCACATTAATTATAAATGTGAAAGTGTGTTTGTTTGTTGGTTTGTTGGTTTGTCCTTCAATCACGCCGCAACAGAAATACGGATGGACATGAATTTTCGCATGGGTATAGTTGAGGACCTGGAGAGTGACATAGGCTACATTTTATCTCGGAAAATCAATCAGTTCCCGAGGGATTTTAAAAAGTATATCCACGCGGACGAAGTCGCGGGCATCAGCTAGTATTATATAAAAGGAAAAGGTGACTGACTGACTGATCTATCCACGCACAGCTAAACCACTGGACGGATCGGGCCGAAAATTGACATAGAGAATTACAGATAGCTATTATCACTTAGGCATCTGCTAAGAAAGGATTTTTGAAAATTCAACCCATTCATAAAATAGGGGTTCGAAAAATCGAACTTAACGTGGGCGCAGCCCCGGGTAAAGGCTAGTATTACATAAAAAAACAACTTCAATAGCGTGAATTCATTACTGAGTTTCATCCCCTAATTTTTCAAACTCGAATTCAAAACACGTGAACATCCTGCAATATTGAAATTAAAGGAATATTTTATTTATTTACTAAGATATTAATTCAATTGAGTACTAGCGGCTTCTTTCCTACAAGCGGATCAATAATGTAACTTTTGTTTCTATTATTTAGTATCACAGTACAGTACATCTATGTACAGTACATACATCACAGTACAGTAGTAGTAGTAAGTACAGACGGACTGCATTTTGAGTTTAAGCCGACAGTAAAATTGCAGTTCGGCTGATTTTGTGTTCAGTCGGCGTGCAGTTCTAGTAAAACCATAGAATAGGTACATAATATATTTAGTAAATAAACTGCACAGTCGGTTGGTATTTGCCAGTTACTGTGTAGTTAAATATGTCAATTTAATTAAGTCTGCAATCGAACTACAATTTTGCAGTCAGCTTGCAGTCGAATTATCTACTCTTACGTTTAGGTGTATGCCAAAAATATTCTAATACGACGACGACATTGATCGTCGATTAAACGTTGACTAAATCATAATTAGATACTAATACATTTTTGTTTATGAAAGGAACATGGAAGTTAATTTACATGTTATTAATATTGGCAATGTCCCTAGTTTATGTAGTACCAATGACAGTTCATATTATGTAGTAGTTCTCGAATTAACCACGGACAAATAACTAAACTATTCCGTACCTAATTAAGCTTCAGACACACTATTTGAATATAACATTTTAATTAAAGTTAATTATAGAAAAGAGTCACGTGACTCAAATGTACCTTAAAATATAACTATGTATGTAATACATATTTTAACAAGTAGTGATAGCCTAGTGGTTAGGACTGTGGTCTCGTATTCGGGGGGTCGCAGGTTCGATCCCGGGTACCTCTGACTTTTCGGAGTCAAGTGCGTTTAAGCTATTAAATATCACTTGCTTCAACCATAACGGTGAAGGAAAACATCGTGAGGAAACCTGCACATCTGAGAGTTCTTCATAATGTTCTCGAAGATATGTGAAGTCCGCCAATTCGCATTGGGCCAGCGTGGTGGACTATGGCCTATAACCCTTCTCTGAAAGGAGACCTACGCTCAGTAGTGAGCCGTTGATGGGTTGTTAATGGTAAAAATGTATGTAATAAACTATGATTGAAATTTTACTGTACCTACGACGGACATAGATTTAGGATTGGTTGTCGCTACTAGATACCGCCCTTCCTAAAAATAATAAATAGCTCTTTGAATGCGGCAACTTAATATCATGGTCTATTTGAAAACTTCAAACATTGGTGGCTACCAGACTATTATACTATTATACAAAAATTTCATAGTATGCCAATTCAGGCGTACTATGAATAGCCGCAATTTACTAGTACGACGACGGTATCTAGTAGGTGCGAAGCAACTATCAATCCTAAATCTATGTGTACAGATATCAGTACTACTACTGGTCTTAAGGTAGTTGTTTTCAATCGCCAAATAATTTTTGACAGATTTTCTTCAGAAAAACTATCAATAAATTTGTATCCTTTTATCCCGGAAAAACAGAGGATTCCCGTGAGATTTTAAAAACCTAACTCAAATCGTATGATTGGAGTTATGAGTCTCAAGTCGCGAGCAGAAGTTAGTCTAGATATATTTCAAAGTTTTAACTGAAATACGCGTGCTCGCGCTCTATATTTTCGTCATGGAAGTAGTGCTATTTCGTGTGCGCCCATCCTATACACCGCTGTCACATAAATCATAAAAATGTCTTTACCAGGGATTGCCAGGAACCCAATATAGCTGTTCGTCCAGAAACTCGTATTTCAACACTATAGCCCAGAATGAACCTTGATGACATATCAGAAAAGGGGTTGTTTCGAATATATATGGAGCTTGTACGGTCTTTCAGAATGTTCGGGGTTATGAAATAGTGATTATTTTTTCTTTATTTCTCAATAAAAGGTCCTTTTTACGAGGTTCAAAGCAAAATTATTTTGCAAAATAAAAGCGCGACAACATGGCGTTATTTTTGACAATGTCACGTACCTACACGAGTCATGATGACATAAAAATAACCACGATTATCAGCAATTGACTTTCGACACACCAGCAGTTGACATTTGACAATTGAAATGACATAAAGATGACGTAATGTCATTACAAACATAGACCTGCTATACCTGCTATGAACATTGGCAGGGCTTCATATCACTTTACCTGAAATCTATTTGAAGCTTCTGTAGTGCTAGTTTTTACCAGCAAACAAAATTTTTAAAAGAGTAAAATGTGTTGATCTTACAATAAAATACAGTAACTTGCATATTATAAAGTTAAGATAAGTTGACTGCAGGCCCTTTATAAAATAACTTGTATATGAAAACTAGTCAATAAAGTCAAATATTGACCTTCAATTTATCTTATGTAATCTGCATTTTGTAAATAATTCTACTGTTCAAATTTAAGAAATTATATTTTTAAATAGCAAAAGTTATAGCAGAAAAACAAGGAATTGTGTTTTGAATTTATATTTTTATATGTTGTTTGCAGAACTTGGCACACATTTAGATCTCACTATTTTTTCGGCGAAGTCGACAACCACCCATATTCTTCATATTTCTTTGGCTCTCATTTTTACATTTATGTTTTTGATGGGATTATTTATTCAGGTATAGAAGACCTGAGGTTGAAAAATCTATATAAATAAAAATGAATGTTAGTAAGCGCATAACTCAAGAATGGATGGACCAATTCGGTTAATTTATTTTTTTGTATGTTCCTTAAGGTCCACGGAAGGTTTTTATACTTAATAAAAAAAAACAAACAAACAAAAAAAAATTATAATAGTTGTAGTAGTAATTATAAAAGTTGGCGGTACGAAGTTCGCCGTGTCAGCTAGTGTTTTTATAAAAACAATTTTCAAGGCTATGCTGGGTGAACACAAAAAACATCACTTGGACATCTGTGTCCGTAAGGTCTGCCTTACGAAAAAAACCATCGTGTTTCTTGTACATTTACGAGAGCCGGCTCCCAGATCCATATCTGTGAATAAATTAGGGAGCACGATTCTACTTGATACAGGACACGATGACTTTTTAATACGTGACCACGTGATACGTGTTTGGAATCATATAGAGCTGCTGAAAACCGGAATTTCATTATTTTAAGGAAAGTGGTGATAAGGTTAAGACTTTGACCTGGCGACCTTTGACCTGGCGACCTTTGACCTTTGAGGTGGTTACTCTTTTTTGGGGGGACTGGGGTTTGATCTCGGGCACTGTAAGTGTGTTTAAAGCATTTTAATAGGTATCACTTGCTTGAACGATAAAGGAAAGAATCGTAAGGAAACAACAACCAACCTGAATATTTGAGAGTTCTGTATTCTTAATGGTTTGTGAGGTCGGTCAGTCCACACTTGGTGGACGATGGCCCTTCTTATTTAAGAAGAGGCCTGTTTTCTATGAGGAGAAAACAGAAGGATTTTATAAAATGGAATCATAACTGTTCGCAGATTGATTGAATTGATGAGTATTGATGCAGTTTAAAGCTGAAATTTATGAACTGCAATCTAACTATGCTCAGACTCATACAAAAATTTAAAACGAGACAGGACATACGTTAAACTCTATCTCAAGTCCAAACCAAACCACACCATGCTTGATAGATTTCAGCCTAAGACAGAAAATTCACCAACTTAAAAGGAGTCTACTAATTTTTGTTAGAGAATAGATATCTACGTGAAATTATACAACTGTTCGCCTGAAAACAGGGAAATTGGCATTGCAGTCGGAAATTTCAGAATTCCTACTGTTTGTATACGAATCGCTTTGACCGCATCAGCTAAACAGCTGTCAGCATTGACAGCGTTGATCCTACAAATAATATAGGTAAATGTGAACGTTTGTGAGGATGGATGTTTGTTACTCTTTCACGCCACAATAAATGAACCGATTTGGCTGAAATTTGGAATGGAGTTAGGCTACTTTTTAGCCCGTAAAATTGCAGAGTTCCCGCGGGAGTTAAAAAACCATAATCCACGCGGACGAAATCGCTGGCATTATCTAGTAGTTTATAAAGAGTTCACGCAACAGATCCATGATCGTGACGACATGAGCATAGGCGAAATTCATGGTGCCATGCCATGCCATGCCAATATTATATTACTTTGGGTGTTATAACATCTCTATGAATATACCATTTCAATTCAATAGCACGTTAATCCTTCGAAATTAGGTGTATTAGTGACAGTTGACAATATTTTGTGTACATTCACCACGGTAACATGAGTAATACAAAAAATAATGTACAAAATCAATTTTGAATTTATAAACGGTCAATACTTATATTCTTTATGAGCCATGTAATGAAATAACTATTGTAGATTTTGATCATTAAGTATTCCATTACACGAAAAAACTAAAGATATTATGTTAAAAACTTTTATTTTGAAAGAACATTTTTTTTTAATCATTACAAGAAATGAGTCGACACAGATAATAATATTTTGAGCAAGGTTTGATTATTCAATATTCAGTCTGTATAAGTCTATAAGATAGTCATTGTGATCAAAAACTTTGAGTTTGCTGAGAAATATTTCCAAAATGTCTTCAGAATTTGACCAAAAAATGAATTGCTAATGTGACGTATTTATTTACGTACGACTTTTTTGATGTAAGGAATCCTAGAAATAGCCACCTTGTACTCGACAAGGTTTTTTTTAAATATTGAATACGATATTCCGATGTCTTAATAGAATGTTAGATCATTTTGGAACTTTGAGTAATAAACCAACACAGGAGAAGAATTGACGCGCGTACCCCTCTGTAAGTTGGGTATGACCAGTGGTCATACCCGTTATATAAAACTGTTTGACTCGAGTCACGCGCTTGTCAACTACGTATGGTTAGCGGGGAATGAGCTCCGCTATAAATGCCGAATATGAGAGTATTTTCTTCTGAAAAAATATTTAAAAAATCCAGTTTACTAAAGGATAACATTTATTTACTTCTGATGTATTATTTTATCCAAATAATGCAATACTTATGCAGAAAACTTAAGAAAACTGTCGATCTGAAAATGTTGCTACTTAATCGTACATGAAATAATTTGGGGAAAATATTGAAAATTAATCTTCCTACTTACTATTCGTTAAGAGACCTTTTTCATGAACTGCATTATAAATTGATCCCATAGAATTAAAATCACGATAGAATAGGAAGGGGTGAACGACTAATTTATAAGCTTTAAGTAAAATATGACTAGATATATAAATACGAACTTTGATCGTCTGTGGGATTATCAAATAATGATAAAAATTCTTTCTATAAAACCAACTTTAAACGCCACTACAAAGTATAAAACAATTTTAATTTGTACATGTATGTTGAAGTCGGGCGGGCCTAAATATAAATGATGAAACCAATGCGCGACGCTGGCCCAACTTTGCCCGATCGGCGAAGTCGGTCTTTTAAAGATATTTTTTTTACATTATTATTTTAAGCTTTTTAGTGTATATCTCTGATCGCGAGCAATTTGCTCTTAATCATTGAGTTCCTTCCTCCATTACCGAAGATATGAATCACCTTCTCTTCACCTTTTAAATAGGCCCAACCTTATTATGCGTTCTTTCAAAAAAAATTGAAATCGGTTCAGATTTGACGTAGTTATGGAGTAAAGTATGCCCTTCTAAACAAAAAAATCGGCCAAGTGCGAGTCGGGCCTCGCTCTTTTAGGGTTCCGTTAAAAAAATTAAATAAAAATATTTCCATGTACCCATGGAAATATTTTAATTTAATTTTTTTAATTTAATTTAATTTTTATTATTTGTTGTTATAGCGGCAATAGAAATATATAATATGTGAAAATTTCATCTGTCTATCTATCACGGTTTACGAGATACAGCCCGCTGACAGACGGACGGACGGACGGACAGCGTAGGCTTAGTAATAGGGTTCCGTTTGTACCCTTTGGGTACGGAACCCTAAAAATTATCAAATTCCATTCATTATTTGGCGGAATAATTGCGTAACAAATATACAAAAAAATTCGAATTGAGAACCTCCTCCTTTTTAGAAGTCGGTTAAAATGATTGCATTATTATAACGATCGCAATGGTGTCTGATTGGCTGGTACTCTCCCACTATTGTTTAAAATGCATCGATGCAGCTAGAGCTCCATAAACTCAGCGAATTCATAAAATTAGTTTTTTTACTCAATTATTTCAAAAGTTATAGGTATATATTTCCATATAGCCAGTGTGGTATAATTTTCTAAATATATAAAATGAAAAGGTGACTGACTGATCTATCAACTCACATCTACTATGACGTAGGCATCCGCTAAGAAAGGATTTTTACAAATATAATACAAAAAAATAATGAAAACGAGACTAAAAAATTGTTTAATAATAATGATAAGTTCTACGTAAGTCTTTCTTACTCGAAAATCAGGACTTTAATTTTATGAAGTCGGCCACACCGCAATAAAATTAGGGCTGGACAGCAAGATTTCATATGTCGATATTGGTGGAGGGATTGTATAAATTATTTATACCGAGATATTTTTATAGTCTTACTAATGGTTGATTGACGAAAAAAAAAATTTAAATTCTATACATATTATTTGGTTCATTAAAACTTGGCAATTGAATTAAAGTACCCATACTTCTTATTCATCCCGCTAGGTTTACCGGAAAGCTAAATAGCTTGGCGGTGTTTTAGAACAGATGGGGTGGCCACTATAGCCATGGCGGCAGCCTAGCATTACAAACAAATATACACTTCGTTCAGATGAAGTAGATGAAAAAAATAAGCCTTCCAAGTAAAGTGTGTAGGTACAAGTTTTAACTTACCAATCATAACTTTACATAATTTTTTTTTTTTAGGGTTCAGTTTTTACTTTTTATGTTTCCTCCATGCTGGTCTGAGAGAATATTATTCAACGCTGGAAAACGAAAATAACTCTAAACTCTGAAATGCTGATTATGCTGTATCTATTTTTAAGGAAACATGATCTAGTCCTAACAGTTTGTACTTAATATACTTTTTAGAAATACATACATCGTAAATTTCGCTTTAAACATAAATAAAACAAATGATGTTTCATTAAAAATGCTGTATGTTTATTTAAACAAGATTACTTAAAAAATCAATGTGTTCAATATTAATACCCACTACGTATTCAAATAAAAATTAAATGTCTCTCAACTTAATAAACAATATTATTAAAAATTATAAAAACCTATGACAAAGTACAGCACTCCCTGGTGGCTTATAACCTTAAATCATAACTTAACAGCTGCTCTAAGGTGATATACTATGGTACCTACAGCATGCTCTCAGCATGAGATTGAGAGTATAGTGACGGAGTAAATATCTTGGTATCTACAAAATCTGTTAATAATAAAGATAATCCTAAGTCCTTACAGTAAACCTAAGTGCAATGCACTGCTAAAAAGTATTGATAACTTTTTTGAAGTATCTGTATAATATTGAAAAATAGATTGTGTCTTTGTATTTACAGCATTTTTGAGTACGTTTAAAAATGTGAATAACAAAAAATATAAAATATAAACATGCAGAGAAGGTCAACATAGTATCTTAGAAAAATAATGTCATAGGAAAACGAAAATTCGACAATCCGACGCAGTATCTTTTTCTTCCAAATATATAAAAAAGTCATTTTGTTATTTTTCGAAATAAGCTAGATCGCTTTCCAGCGTCAATATAGTCCAAAGTTTCTAGCTGTATCTTTACGCAAGTACTAAAAGCCTACTAAGAGTCAATCTAATAGCAAAGGCATATTATTATGACTAAAATAACGGCAAATGCCTCGTTTCCTAGCGCTTCTATATAGGTACCTACCATGTTAAAGATCTCGAACAAAAAACATTACTCTCGAATAAAGTAACTCTGTTGTAAATAATTATTAGAAGAACTTATCGAAAGTCGATAATCGATAGTGTCAAATCCCTAAAATGCTTACACATATGATGCGATTGTTTCATGTAATGATAGAGCGTCCCTGTGTGTGAATGTGACTGTGTGCATATAATTTAAGGTAGTGTTTGCTAATTATATTGTGTGCGTGCATAGCGACGTGATGGAAAAATGCACCTGTAGTAAGCAAGTTTTCATGTGTGCTACCTCGCCCCCCACCGTAATTGACAGACTTTTTTGCAAATAAATTAGGGGTCAAGTCCTCTCCTGTGTTGGTTTATTACTCAAAGTTTTGGAAGGATGGGTTTAAAATATTTTAAACCCATCCTTCCATCATCCTCAAACTGTCTCCTCTCAGAAATGTTTAATCCATAGTCCACCACGCGGGATTTGGCAGACTTCACATACATTTGAGAACGAAAAGGTTTCTTCGCCTAGGTATAATATTTAAGTTTGATCAGATAATTCATAATAATATTTTTTTTAAAGTAAAACGGCAACCAAAACTAATATTATTTAGGTAGGTATAATATAAATTGGTAAATGAACACCAAGTCTCGGATCTCGTCCCGGTCTCTAACGCTCTATAACCGGCGTGACGAATGGCTCCCCTGGGGTGATTCACTATTTGTAGCGCTACCCTTCCCTTCCCTTGCCTTCCGCCCGATAGTTTTAAACTAAAATTAACTTCTAATTCTCTAATAGTCTAATTGGTGTAGTTATACACGACACCCGTAGTCCGTACCTCTCGAAGACAAATTTTAAAAGAATTTATTTTTTTGAAAATATTGTCGCATCTGTACCGCTCGTGGTTAAAATTCCACGATCTCGCATATATAATTAGTAAGCACTTTACCTCCTCGTGCGACTAATACGCACCGCCATTTGGAATGCCCTTCCACCTTCCATTTTTCCAAATAACTTGGGTACATTTAAATTAACAGTGAATACTGAATCTTCTAATCAAGCGCGCTCCGTCTAAGGCTGTTTCTTCATTTGCCACCAAGTGTGATCGCTGTCAAGCGCAAGATTTGTACGTTTTTATATTTACATGTCCCCATAATGTCACAGACCCTGAAGGAAGTCGGATATTATAAATTCAACGAGGTCACGTAGTCACTCCTGGCGCGGTGGAGGCAGGGATGAGAGAATTTTAATTTTATTGCCGCCTGTAATTTATAGTGCGCTAGATTACAACTCCCGATGCATGCGACCCCGTTCTTGATTAGTTTCGATTTCCATATTTTAACGTAGAGAAATTAGGCTGAGAGCATCGAGATGTGGGGACAAGGCGACCGAAATTAGCGGTGATAGCTTAGTGGTAAAACCGGGAGGGTTGAAGTTTGAATCCCACTTCTTCTTCTTCTTTATCAACCGATAGACGTCCACTGCTGGACAAAGGTCTCTTGCATGGACTTCCACAGGCCTCGGTTTTGCGCCGCCTGAATCCAGCGGCTCCCTGCGACTCGTTTGATGTCGTCGGTCCACCTGGTGGGGGGTCTGCCAACACTGCGCTTCCCGGTGCGGGGTCGCCACTCCAGCACCTTGGGACCACAACGACCATCAGCTCTTCGAACTATGTGCCCCGCCCATTTCCACTTCAGTATCGCGACTCGCTTAGCTATGTCGGTGACTCTGGTTCTCCTACGGATCTCCTCATTTCTGATTCGATCCCGCAGGGACACTCCGAGCATAGCTCTCTCCATCGCCCGCTGAGCGGTCCTAAACCTACTTATGAGGCCCTTAGTTAGCGACCATGTCTCGGATCCGTAAGTCATCACTGGCAATACGCACTGTTCGAAGACTTTAATCTTTAGGTACTGAGGAATTTCGGACGAGAAGACATCTCAGAGCTTCCCGAACGCTGCCCAGCCGAGTTGGATTCGGCGGTTGATCTCTTTCTCGAAATTGGACCTACCTAGCTGGACTGTGTGTCCCAGGTAAATATACTCGTCGACAATGTCGAGTGCAGAGTTCTCAACAATTACTGGGTGGAGCGGTGCATGAGCATTGGACATGATTTTCGTCTTGCTCATGTTCATTTTCAGGCCCACCTGTTGAGAAACCCTGCTGAGATCGTTGAGCATTGTATTGAGATCTCTCAGAGTCTCTGCCATGACTACTATGTTATCGGCAAATCGCAGATGAGTGATGTACTCGCCGTTTATGTTGATGCCAAGCCCGTTCCAATCCAGAAGCTTAAAGACGTCCTCCAACGCAGCGGTAAAGAGCTTCCGGGAGATAACGTCTCCCTGTCGCACTCCACGCTGCAAGTGGATTGGCCTCGTAGTCTGGTCCTGTATACGTACTGACATTGTGGCGTTTTCATACAAGCACTTCAACACTTGGATATACTGGTAGTCAATCCGGCATCTCTGCAGCGACCTCAACACAGCCAAGTTTCCACCGAATCGAAGGCTTTCTCATAGTCCACAAACGCTAAGCAAAGTGGCCGGTTATACTCTTCCGTCTTTTGTATAACCTGCCGCAGCGTATGAATGTGATCATTACCAAAGCCTTTTCGGAATCCGGCTTGTTCGGGAGGCTGGAAGTCGTCGAACCTACGAGCGAGACGATTCGTAATGACTCTCGAGAACAACTTAAAAACATGACTCAACAACGAGATGGGTCTATAATTCTTCAACAAGTTATTATCACCCTTTTTGAAGATCAGAACCACCACGCTCCTGTGCCATGATTCCGGCGTTGTGCCCTCGTGGATGACGGAATTAAACAATCGCTGAAAGATCTTAAGTACCGGTTTTCCACCCGCTTTCAGGAGTTCCGCAGTGAGTCACCTGGCGCCTTGTTGTCCTTGAGCTGTTTGAGAGCCATTCTAATCTCGTATAGGCTGACGTCCGGGATATCTTCGGTACCCACGCCCTTCCCCTTCCGGTACCCCTTCGGTTGAATCCCACGCTAACCTACAACTTTCGGAAGTTATCTTTTGTCTTGTCGGAGACTTTTGCCGTGTTTGTAGTTCTCATTTGAACCAATTAGAAGGGAAATAATCGCGAACACAAGTTAATTGTTCTTCTACTTCTCTATCAACCGATAGAGGTCCTTGCTTGACATGAACTTCCACAGGTCTCGGTCTTGCGCCGTCTGTATCCAGCGACTCCCTGGGACTCGTCTGATGCGCTTTCCATTGTGAGGAAGCCACTCCAGCACCTTGAGAAAAAACAATTAAATTAAATTATTAGAATAGAATAGTTTTTTTTTATTGCACAATAATAAATTAAAATTAAAAACAGTAAAAAGAAAATAATTTAAGGGTGCAAAAGCGGCCTTATTGCAAAATCAATCTCTTCCAGGCAATCCTTATTTATTAATAGTTACTTTTAATATATAAAAGAATACCAGGTAGAACAGAAGCCTAACATTTTGTATCCTTAGAGAAGGTGAAAAGACACTGTCCGTGGCTTACATTTTCGTGAAACTACGTAACCCGCTCTACAAATGTGGACTCGAGCCACTTGAGCTATCCGAAAGACGCTGGTGGAATTTTAAACTGGCAATTTGTATCTGCAGATTGGCTGTTGAAATCTTGGGAACTTTTTATTGAAGCCCGCACGTGAGCAATCTAATGTTCTCACGACGATCAATAGTAATTCAAGGGTTAGTAAGAAAGATTTAAAGAGTTCTTTGGATTAAACTAATAAGACGGGGGAGGGAGACTAAACTTTCAATTAATGAGAAAAACCCAAAATTGTCTTCTTCGTGATTCAAACTTTTCTTCTTTTCTTTTAAACAAAATTGCAATATTATAGAACACACGTACCACATGCACACTAGTTACTAGTACTACATACTAGGTATGAGTATAAGAAAATCTTATAAATGTGAAAGTTTGTGAGGACGGATGTATTGATGTTTGGATGGATGGATGGATGTTTGTTATTCTTTAACGCCATAACGAATTAGCCGATTTGGCTGAAATTTGGAATGGAGGTAGCTCATACCCAGTATTAGCACGGTAAGATTTTTATCCCGGATAATTACAGAGTTTCCAAACCTTAAGGATGAAGTCCCAGGCATCACCTAGTATAAAATAAATGGACAATTTGATAATGGTGTTAATTCAGTTGCACGCAAATTGCCAAAGCAAACTGATTTGACAGGCTACGAAAACAATCAACTTAACTGTAGCTCACATTTAAGATTATAATAGCTGATGCCCGCGACTTCGTCCGCGTGGATTTAGTTTTTAAAATCCCGCGGGAACTCTTTGATATAGCCTATGTCACTCTCCAGGATCTCAACTATACCGACGCAAAAAATCGTGTCGATCCGTAGCTCTGTTGCGGCGTGATTGAAGGACAAACCAACAAACCAACAAATACACTTTCGCATTTATAATATTAGTATGATCCACCTGACTTCTATATGAGCGAAGCTCTACCATCGAATCACCGAATCACAATCAAATATTTCACCGTTGGACTAAAACCATTTTTCACCTTTTAATAGTTTTCACGTTGTCAGTCTCTATTGCGTTGACACTTACGAGTACACATTGGCTCCGTATTTAATAACCGATTAAAGTGTAACTAGTGGTAAATTTATCAAAAACAAGCGTCTGGCATGCTGATAACAGTGCAGTAGTGAAGTGTAAATGTTCGCAAGGGCTGCTGATAAACAGTTGATCACAAAAACATAGTGTTCCAAAAAGTGGCAGCTTGCTAACAGTTCCCGTGCATTGTCAACAAATAAAATCGTAAACACGTCGTAAACAGAAGTTCTTCGGACACCGTGCAGTATTTATGTACATCTCCTGTTTCCTCTGCCCACTAATATAAGTGCTAAAAGTGAAATTATTGCCTCAAAGTGAAACTACAATAAAAATAAATAAATAATCTAAAGAGGGTACCTAACCTTACTATAAAATTAATCTACAACAGAAATTGTCATTCTACCTACCAGTGGATACCAAGCAATTCATAGGCACCAATATTTACGCCGCTTCCGTCAACGCATCGGTGGCGTATTCGGACGACGCTCGCTCGTCATTCGCCGCGCCCGGGTTCGAATCCTACCGCCGGCCGCGGTCTACTAAGAACTTTTTCAATTTTCAATTTTTAACTTGGAGTGATTTAAAAATTAATACTCGGCGTTGATAATAATTCACCATGGTAGGCACTTGTGAGGCATGCAGGGAGCACATCAGCGTAACTGTAAAGCGTATAAAATGCACGCAATGTAGCTGCCTGTACCACTCCGAGTGTGTCGGATTTACTGGGGACTCAACATCAGCTAGAACACAATGGAAGTGTCCAACCTGTGTGGCGGCCGCTAGGAAAGGCGGGGACAATTCTAATACCCCGGTACGCGTGGAGAAATCGAGTAAGCTACAGCGCTCAACCGGTGTCGATCCTGCCGAATTGCCCGATTGTGACGACATAAGAGTACCCACTGATAATTCTACGTTAATAAATCGCTTTGAGAGCATCTTGGACTCTAAGCTAAAAACAATTAAAAACGAAATTGTGGAACAGCTGAAATCGACTATCTTCACGGAATTAAAAAGTGAAATAGTCTCTTTATCGTCAGAATTCTCACAACTGCAGGCCTCACATAGTCAACTACAGTTAGAAAATGATCAACTCAAAAATAACCTACGCACGTTGCAAGAGCGCGTCACTGTATCTGAGGATCAGCTCTCGGATATCCGCTCCCAGTTCGGTAGACAGCAGCAGCAAGGTAGAATTAATAATTTGGAAATCGTGGGACTCCCCGAGATTAAGAGTGAATCGCCTGCTGACCTCGTTTTAAAAATTGCCGAGTATGCTGGCGTCGAACTAAAGCAAGATGACATTGAATTCGCACATCGTGTCCAGCCCCAAAAAAGCATAGCAGGAAGACCTAAACCCATTGTTGTAAAGCTGCGAGACCGTATGTGCAAAGACAAAGTACTTTCTGGTTTAAAAAGGAAAAAGGGCATCTGCACGAAAGATATAGGTATCAATGGATTGGAGAAAAAATTCTTCGTTAACGAGCATCTAACACCCGAGAACAAACAGCTTCTCAAAAAAGCTAAATCTCTCGCACAGGAAAAGGCATTTAAATTTGTCTGGGTTCGAAATTGTACCATTTTTTTACGAAAAAACGAAGAATCACCGGCATTATTCATACGCACGGAGAAAGACCTGGCCAAACTGAAGTGACTTCACGCCTAATGCTTCAAACTGCACCAACACTTAACATAAACACAAACACACAACATATTTTACCTCATACTCAACAAACTACTTCCTCATTACGCACACTGTACATACTCATCTGCCAGACTGCACAAAATTATCTTAAAAACAAAGGGCCTCGGGTTATGAATCACAGAATTTTGACTGTTTTTGTCGATTATATACCACGCTCATTACTCATTAAATTATATTTTTTTTTTCAAATTATACTGGTACTAATCTTTACCTTTTACAGGCGCTAGCCCCATAAGTATCGTGTACCAGAATGTGCGTGGTTTACGCACCAAAACCAGCGAAATTCGGCAAAATATACAAAACCACGACTTTGATTTAATTTTAATTACTGAGTCCTGGTTAACGAGTGGGATTTACGATCGAGAAATCTGCGATAGTAGATACGATATCCTACGCTGTGATCGAAGCACTGAAACGTCAACAAAGAAGTTAGGTGGTGGAGTATTAGTATGTGCTTCTAAGAAATTGCAAATACGACATGAACGCGATTGGGTCTGTCCTGGCGTGGAGTCTCTGTGGGCGACCATACCAGCAGAAACTCTATACATTCAAGGAAGACGCAATGTCCACATTGTGCTAATTTATGCACCGCCTGACAATCTATTACCAGCTCGGATTGAATCAATTACTACTCGTCTTGCTGAAATAATTGCCTTACATCCAAATGATTTCTTCCTCCTGGCTGGGGACTTTAACCTACCTAACATCATTTGGTCGGACTCTGGACCTGCAATACTCAAAAAGGGCTCAGTGGAACTACAAAAAGCTTTTCTGAACCTTAACGATTTTTGCAACCTGTCTGGCCTAAAACAGCAGAATTTCATAAAAAACACCAAACAAAATACGTTGGATCTATTTTTTAGTAATATTGATTTTGATGTTCACCACTGTCCTTTGCCCCTCGTCGCTGAAGATGTATACCATCCATGTCTTGAGTTCAATCTTTCCAGTTTGTTAGTCCGTAACACGCATTATAAGTCGATTAAACGCCCTAATTTCTTCAAAGGCGACTACACTAAAATAAACGAATTTTTGTCCTCCATTGTGTGGGAAGAGGTACTAGTTGCAGACTCAATTAACGATGTAATAGAAACTTTTTACTCCTTGATAAAAGAAAGTATAGAAAACTATATCCCAATAAAATTTAAGTCTAAATCAAACTTCCCTGTATGGTACTCAAAGTCTCTGACTCACATAGTAAAGGAAAAGCTTCAAAAGCACAGAAACTGGAAGGAAACCAATAATCCTCGAGACTATGATGAGTTTGCGATACTAAGAGCAAGGCAAAAAATTGTACAGCAGAAATGTTTTACATCTTATACACAGCGCATGCAAAACTACATACGAAAAGACCCTAAACAACTCTTCTCATACATGAAATCATTAAGAAGCAACAAAGACGGGTATCCTACAAAACTAACGCTAGGACAATCTACATACACTGATGAAATCTCAGTGTGCAATGGCTTCAGTGAATTTTTTGAGAGTGTTTTTGTAAAACCTGCGAACTCGTATGACGCACCGAGTCCTTCGAATAAAGCACATAATGAATCCATCTGCAAATTAATCATAGGAGAAGATGAAGTACGTAAACTGCTTAAAGCGTTGAAAATTAATAAGGGAGCCGGTAGTGATGGCATTCCTTCAATTTTTCTTAACAAATGTGCTTCCACTTTGGCTAAGCCTCTTTCCATTATATTCAATTTATCTCTTAATGTCTTCTGCGCCTTTCCGGATAAATGGAAAGAAGCGTTAATAGTACCTGTACATAAAGGTGGATCTAAAATCCAAATTGAGAATTACCGGCCAATATCTATTCTCAACGGAATGAGCAAACTATTTGAGACAGTTGTCCACAGACGCATAAGCCCATTTATCACAAGATCTATTCCCAATGAGCAGCATGGTTTTGTGAAAAATCGCTCTACCGTCACTAACTTGGCTGTATTCGTGGACTACGTACTAAAGAGTATGGATGAAAGGTATCAGGTGGATGTGATCTACACAGACTTCGAAAAGGCCTTTGACCGAGTGGATCACGTTATCTTACTCCAGAAATTGAATACACTGGGAATAAGTGGGAACTTACACCGATGGTTCACTTCGTACATCAAGAATCGTATGCAAGCTGTCGTTACGGGAAGCGCCAGAAGTAATTTTGTACCGATACCATCGGGAGTACCACAAGGGTCTATCTTAGGCCCCCTTTTGTACAACGCCTACTTATTCGATATAGGGAGCTGCTTTTCTCATGCCCAACACTTAATGTTCGCAGATGACAAGAAAATTTTCCTCCGAATACGTAACAATGATGATTGCCATAAGTTGCAAGAAGACCTTAACGCTTTAACGGAATATTACAAGAGGAATAGGATTGTCGTCAATGTCAAAAAATGCCACCATATAACATTAACTCGCAAAATAAAGTCAATAGTTTTCGACTACAGGATTAATGGTATACAGATATCAAAAGTGAATACCGTTAGAGACTTAGGCATCAAAGTTGATACTAAGCTTTCCATGAATGATCATATTGATATAGTAGCAGATAAAGCATACAGGCAACTGGGTTTCATTAAGCGTGTAACTCGAAATTTTAGTAACATACAGTGCATAAAATCACTCTATTTCACCTATGTTCGTAGTGTACTTGAGTACGCTTGTAATATCTGGTCACCTTGCTACATAATACACTCGGAAAGGATTGAATCTATTCAAAGAAAATTTCTAAAATATCTAGCGTTCAAAGAATTCAAAAATTTTTCATGCTATGAGGAAGCTTGCAAACACTATAAAATCGACACCTTAGAGAAGCGCAGGAGCCTAAGCGATATGTTGCTACTGCAAGCTATCCTGTCTGGTAAAATTGACTGTCCCGCTTTACTGACAAGCTTTTCACTAAATGTATCATCACTAAATGTCTCATCTCTTAGACCTCGACACAGGCGCCTTTTGGCTGTACCTAGAGCCCACACAAACTATGCACAAAATTCTGTTCTGCTACGTCTGGCTAGAACCTACAATAAAGCTTATTACGATCTAGATCTATTTCACTTAACTAAAATGCAGCTAAAAAAAGAAATATTAAAATTACCAACATAGTACCTAATGCTTAACCCCCTTTTAACACTTGCACACACACACACACACACACATACACACACACACATACACACACACACACACACACACACTCACACACACACACACACACACACACAATGATGATACTTATATTATTACCTTATACTTACCTAGTTATTTAATCATATTATTTTATAATGCTAGTGTCTATCGTGTTATATGTTATTATGTATTATTGTGTAATCTGTTTGGCCTTATTTTATAACTATTCTTAATTGTATAATAATTATATGTAACGCTGTTGATTACTTTATAATAAATACAATAAAATACAATAAAATAGAACCAACCAAGGTCGATACTCTTTCAAATAAATACAGAATTAAAGAAAATTAAATAGAAATCTATTTAACATCGCAAACAAACAAGACGCGTCGAATTAATATCTAATCCCTGTAATTTAATTTAACCTTTTGAAGTCAGTTAATATTAGATTTTGATTAGCAGTCTAACCATAGACGAATGATATTTACTAAGAGTCTAACTCTAACCGAAAGCACGTGCGTGAAACAGCAGAACAAAGCCAGTACTCGTACATTTAAAAGCAGATATTTATAGACATTAAATTTTCTTGAGGCACTTACCTACTATAAATTGAGATAAAAGAAAAATGTAAGAAACTCTTGCATAGTACGTGTAGGGAATCGAGATGCACCCGGCGAAGGTAATGGCCTTCGGTGCCATGATAAAATTGAATTATGCCTTTCTTACGTGCGTAATACATGTTGCTAAGATATATAGCGAGCTATCCGCCAGATCGTTTGATATGCTTTTAAGGTACAAATAAACGAGCGCAGACTTTTGCCTATATCAGATCTATATTTTAAAAAGTGAGTGACTTTTTAGTTCACAAATTTAATAAAAATAAAATAGAAAAGTTTTTAGTTAAAAAAAACTGTGGAGTTAGGTTTTATTCAAAATTAGATGATGAACGCGACTTCGTCCGCGTGGATTAAGGTTTTTTAATTCCCGCGGGAATGTAATTTTCCTGGATAAAAATTTGTAGGGTATGTGTTAATATTGGGTATGAACTATCTCAGCCAAATCTGTTCATTCGTTGTGGCGTGAAAGAGTAACAAACATCCTTCCATCCAAACATCCTCACAAACGTTCGCATTTATAATATTAGTAGGAAGAAGGATATCGTCTAGCCTATGACACTTTTTTTTAGAGATAGGCTTATGCTTGACGACAATCAATACCGGAAAGCACTGATGAGGCGCGCGCTTGCCTAGAAAATGCCTATTCACTCTTGCCTTGAAGGTAAGTACTAAGGTTATACGTGGCCGACAACACAGATTGCGTTGCGTTGGAAGTGCGTTCCACACCTTAGCGGTTCGATTCAACTGAAGTGTTCAACTGAAGCGTTTTGTGCGAGTAGGTTGGATTTCAACCACGTAAGGATGCCAACGCTCCCGGTTTCTCGAAGTTCTGTAGTAAAACGGTGAAGGGGTCACAAGGTTGTGAAGTTCTTAAGCGCACCCTCCAAAGTATATCCGATAGAAGACCGATAGACAGGCAACATTGCGACGGTGCTGTAGACTGAGCATTTTTGCCTGCGTCTGATCACCTATAATTCGGCGGGCACGGCGATTCACCATGGCACTCCAGGTTCCAAGCAAAAACTTAGGTACTTCGATCCGTTAATCCGCTGCTGCGTGATTGGAGGACAAACCAACATATTTTTTCATTTATAATTATATATTTATAATTTAGTAAGGATTAAACTTTTGCTAAAAATCATTAAATGTTACATTACGAAAGGATTGAAACAATATCACGCTTGTTATCGTTCTCTCGCGGCAATTAAACGAAATAAGCTCCTCAAGACAAAAGGACAGGATACGGGTGTCTGCGGTGGCGGCGAGCTTAATTTATTTAATTACAGATCCTGGTGTATACTGCATCCCTAGTACGAGTACACACTTACGATACAGCTTTGATGGATTTCGAATATCGAACTTCGATAACATTATTATTTTTAAAACTTCGCCTTCGCCTTCGCTTAAGTCCCGCCCGCAGAGACGCCGGATTAGGTTTAACGCAGGCATAGGCTTATAAATCTTAGACTTAAGTAATACGTGCCTACTCATCATCATTATCATCAATAGCAATTAATTAACGCTGCAGCGTTCTCATCTCAGAGAAGATTTAAAGGCCACTAGCTGATGCCCGCGACGTCGTCCACGTGTATTTAGTTTTTAAAATCCCTCGGGAACTCTTTGATTTTCTGGGATAAAAAGGCCTTTGTCAGTCCTCAACTATACCCATGCAAAAAATCACGTCAATCCGTGGCTCTGTTGCGGCGTGATCGAAGGATAACCTAACAAACAAACAAACAAACACACTTTCGCATTTATAATTTTAGTATGATAGTCCACCAAGTTGGCCCAATGCAATTGAACAGACTTTACACAACTTTGAAGACATTATGGAGAATTCTCTGGCGTGCAGGTTTAGTCACGATGTTTACTTGAAACATATTGTGATATTTAATTGTTCTCAGCAGAATCTGCATTCCAAATCGGCGGTAGAGTCTAGACGTGTCATAAGAGCCACAGGTTGGCCTACATGAAATAAATAATCTTGAATATTGATTTTTTTTAATGCACATAACTCCGCAAGAGAGACTCAGAGATGCGTGCAGACATGCCTACCCGGGATGAAATCGTGACCCCCCCCCCCCCCCAAATAGGAGACTGCAGTACTAACCACTTAAGGCTATCACTGTTTCACGTTTAACTACGATATCTTTACTGGGACGTATATGTCGGAGCAGGTATCCTCGTCGGCAACAAAGTCAGACACACTTGCTGCGCGACGAGGAAAGGTAGCGTGGAAAGATCAATTAATTATTTAGGATGTTTATTCTTCGAACAAAGTACCCTCAAAAGCCCCTCTTTTACATTTATTAGCCATGGACCAGAAGCGGGAATTATTACTCAAAACTAATCAGGCTTTAACAGAACGCGTCTCTTAAAACGCTGAAACCCTACCTAAAGCCGTCGCCACCATCCCCAATAACGGCCCCTTTCCACTCAGCTAATAACCACAGCACGACAGACAAACCACCATCTGAACGTGAGGGTAACTATCAAAGGTATCAAAGTATTGATTAATCAAAACAACATCTGAACGTGAGGGTAGTTATCAAAATATCAAATATTAATTAATCAAACCAATATCTAAACATGAGGGTAGTTATAAAAATATCAAATAATAAATTAATCATTTACACTAATCTAGACAATATTTATTCGATTAGGGAGCGATTGCTATCGCAATCCCTCAATCAAATAGAACGACCTAGACGCGAAAGCATCTACTAGTCGGATGAGTCTCTGGGAAGAGACTCCCAAAGTAGTAATTAATCATTAACACCAATCTAAGCGTAAAGACAATATTTACTCGTTTAGGGAGCGATTGCTATCGCAAACCCTCAATCAAGTAGAACGACCTAGATGCGAAAGCACCTACTAGTCGTATTGAGTCTCTGGGCAGAGACTGTCAAATTATGAAATAATTATTAACACTGATCTAAGCGTACACACAATATTTGATTAGGGAGCGATTGCTATCGCAATCCCTCAATCAAATAGATCGACCTAGACGCGGAAGCATCTACTAGTCGAGTGAGTCTCTGGGCAGAGACTGAATTCGTATCGTCGAAACAGTCCTTTTATACTAATATTTCAAGATGGCGTACCCACGCTGTCAAAGTCAAATGTCAATTTGAATAAAATAATTTCATTAAAAGGAAACGGAAGTCGAAACAATACTTTTAAACAATTAATATAAAATAAAAGGATACGGAAATCAAAACAATACTCCCAATTAATTAATATAAATTAAACGGAAATCAATTGCGCCCACATATATGTGTACTAAAGTTTACTATGACGTTGTACATGATATTGTATTGGTCTCAAAAATCCATCAATTGTGCTAACTCGTACTAAGTTTTGGGGCTATCAAAGATCTGCTCTTTTTGCTTTCTATACGTTTAAGTGTTTAACTATAGCATTTAAAACCATCGTAAAAGCGAAGGACTCTTCGAAATTAGCCGTAAAAACAGCATTTTAATTGATGAGTTTCATTATTTACCAATTTTGGAATTTAACTCTTTTTATTTTTAAGCCCTTCTTGCTTGCCCTTGTCGACAATGATATTGAAAAGCACTGATGACGTCTAGGTTAGAGCGCGCTTGCCTAGAAGATGCATATTTTCTCTTGCCTTAAAGGTACTTACTCAAATTATACGTGATGGGATCGCCTTACCAAGATCAAAATTATTTATTATAAATGCCGGAAGGACGATCCACACTTTAGCGATTCCTTTCAGAAACATCAAACTAAAACTTAGGTCGGATTTCAGCCACACTCGCAAGTCGTAGTCTTTTTTCAAGTCGAAGCTATGAACGAAGTTTCGTAAAATGTTAAGAGAGCTATTTTTTTGGTTAATTTATTAATTTTAATTAACACGTTAGTCTAGTAACTAGCTTATTTTGTCTGCAGGTTGCGAGGTTGCAGGTTCGAGACCCGGGTCAAGAAAAACTGTTTTTTAATAATATAAATCTAAGCTCTCAAGTTTTTTTTCATCCAATATTATTTTCAAACAAGATAGCATAGCATATAATTAATTATTATAGTGACGATGCAGCCTAAGATGGTAGCGGTCCACCATTTTCCTTTTTTTTTTTCAAAACACCGGCCACGCATTCGCATACGACCTGTATAAATCAATAGCTGGTAAATTGATACAATCAAGTATTTTATGAGACAAAATCTTGCAAAGCGTCATGTTTTCAAGATATTATAAGCTATCAAAGTTGTACTGTTGGCGTCATCGGTTAATAAACTTAAAATCAAAATTAAACGTACGTACTTTGATTTACTTAAACAGGTTTTATGCGTGGCCGGTATTTTGAAAAAAAAAATGAAAATGGCGGACCGCTAGGTAGGCCAAAATCTTCAACGCCCTTTCCAAATTATCCCAACCGAGAATCGAACCGAAGCCCTCCCAGTTTAAGACTACAGCACTCACAACTACACCAGGGAGATCTTCAAAGTATACATCCCATTAACAGTTTTATAAGTTTACGTTTAGTAAAACAAGTCGTTTCGGAAAGCATCTGTTTGGTAAACGAGGTTGGCGAATTTTGACCCAGCATTTTTAAAAACCGTTCAGATTCAGAAAACATTTAATTTTGATACATATTTTTCGGAGTATTTTTCTGTGTAAACCCCATATTTTTAGAAGAAGGGGATCAAAAATATAATTATTCACAATTAGTACACATTATAAATAACCGTTACATATGGCAACACAAGTGAATATCTTTTTTCTTCCAACTTTATTTGATAGACTTTGATTAATTTTTTGTTAGTCTGGTTTACTAGAACAAGTTTGAGAAGTTTGATTCGTGAACGTGGGCGTTCAGTGTTCTGTTCAGTTCGTCTGGGTCAGAAACTCTATGAAATTCGCCAATCTCCTTTCAAAATGTACCTATCTTGATGATGACATCGCAATCTATAATATTATACTGCTCAAAATGTCACAAACATCACCTGTTTATGAGAAGCATTAACTTGTATTAAGATGAATGGAGCTATTAAGTTATTCATAATAATATTACCCTGTGTTCAGTATTTCATGCCGTTTTATATACTATACTGTATACAAGTAGGTACCTATAATATAATGAGCATAATTTGTAGTAATAAATCAAAATCAACATTTGCTTCTGTGCACCTGCGTGTAACATTGGATTCAATACCAACTATCAAAAACAAGAAATAAGAAACGACTTTTATAAAAACTACTAGCTGACCCGGCGAACTTTGTACAGCTAACTTATCTATATGAAATAAATGCTACTAAACTACTACTACTACAACGAATAAAAAAAATTGACCAAAAAATAAAAATAAAATTTTGGGGTGGGCCATCCTTAGGGGCAATGATATTGCAAGGAAAAAGAGGCTTAGGGGTATAAAAATAGTTTACGACCTATTCTCAGATCTACCGAATATACACAAATACCTATAGAAATCGGTCGAGTGGTTTTAAAAAAATCAACAAATATTTTTATACTTTGTAGTGGCGCGGGCGTTTGAAGTCGGTTTATTTCTCATACTAAATAATTTAATTTCCACATATTTGACATTTAGACAATTTGTGATAAACCCGAAACTTTGCGCTAGGAAACCTGTATTGCAGAAGATAGCTCCTTCCAGGGATATAATTGCTGGAAGATTTCCAAAGTTGCAATTGATACAAATGAATACATTAAGCAGGAAACCGCTGATTCCATCGTCGGCTGCTGAGCTGTTTAAAACGCGGTTAATATTCAGCACGAACAAAAGCTCGGATGTTCGGGAAGACATTTTTTGCGTGTGTCAGATGGTGGACGAAGAATGCAAAACGAAAACGGCGCCATGTGACTGCCGCGCGATGGTTTTGCGAAATCTTTTGATGTATAAATAAAGCTAAATACCTCGTGAAAGTTTTGCTAGGGTTCTTTCTGTACTCTCAATAATCTTTTAATACATAATCTCATTGGCAAAGTTGACGGAAAGAGACCTCGGGGACGTAGCCCGATGCGTTGGTCGGATCAAAACCGCACCGCTCTGGACACCAAGGTCTACGAAGCCCTGCATGTCGCAAGGAACCGAACCACATGACGCGACATCGTCCATAGAAGGATTATTGGTGGAAGGGGTCACGGCACTCACTAATGGGAACGCGACGCAATGAGGGACATAATCTTGTACAAAGAATCTTACTAGGTACATCGTAGTTCAATCTGTGAGGTACTGAAACTGTAGTTATCGCATACCGTGTTATTAAAAATATTACCATAAATAAACAGCAGCGCTAAAGAGAGCATTTTGGACTATTTACGAGCAAACTCTATCGAAAAAACCACGCCATCTTTTTTTAAGTGATTCAGTGACGTCATTCTTAAACTCTACGTGCGGATGACGTCGTTTCGCAGATGGGCTACAGTCAAAGAATTATTGCAATGCCAGCAATTTCTTACCCAACTGAGGTTAAAAAGTGTGTGTCAGCTCCGACGCACGACTGGAGTTTACTCCTTAAAACGTCGTAATGCGTCGTCTTGGCGCCGCTCGGACCCGATCGGTACGCGCTCGGCTTCCCGAAGCGAAAGCTTTTTCGCATTCGACAACTCAAGCGAAAACCAACCTTATTTACTCAACGTTAGGGTAGAAATTTGCATCGTTGTGAAAATCGTAACGAGGTCATTCATAAGTAGATTTTACTCCTCGAATTTTTCTCATACCGGGCGCCTAAAATCGATTCTTAAGAAGTAAACTCCAAAAAAATACGTGAGTGTCATAGAATACTCGGTTGGAACGAAGTTCTTTTAAAAAAATTACCTTTTAGAATCAACGCCATCTCTCGCCACATGTCTACACTATACAAAGGGCTGACGTAACGTCCGTGACGGAAAATTCTCACACTTTTTTTCGCCTAAGTCCGTCCTAAGTTCGCCCATTCGCTAAGTCCGTACAGTGCGAGAAGGAACTTCGTTCCAAAAAAACGAAACATAACTAGGCCGTGATGATGAGACCTGACTTAATCGTAGGTCTCTTGTATGACGTGTACTTGGTTGTCGACGAATACGATGAGTTATGTTAAGGAACAAGTCAGCAAGTGATATCTAATGAAAAAAGTTTCGTAAGTCCTAGAACCGAGTACAAGCGAAATATGGCGGATGTATTACCATTGTTTGTTTGTAGGTACGCGTATCGGCCATTTGTTACAATTTGCCGTTCGATCCGGACGCGCGCTAATGGCGGGTTTATTTGCCGAACATCCCCTCTGTAACTGATAATGTGTTTTACTACACTTATAGCCTTAGACAACTAAATACAGGGTGTTTTCGTAACTGAGACAAGGTTTAGAACTAGGTACGTATTCTTTAACCGATGAATAAAACTGAAATGGGTGAATATTATTTTTTAACTTTTTAACCGACTTCAAAAAAGGAGGAGGTTCTAAATTCGTCGGTACCTTTTTTCTTTTTTTTTATGTATTTTCACCGATTACTCGAAGACGCCTAAACCACCTATAAGGGTATACTTTCCAGGGGGTCCCATTTAAATTTTATCGAAGTAGGTCGAGCGGTTTTAAAAAAATCAACAATAAATGATATATGTGGTAGTGGCGTGGGTGCGTGGGTGTCTCAAGTCGGATTTTTAAAAATAATTTTTTATATTAAATTATCTGTTTAAAGGTAATCTGCGATCTTATCTGATGGTTGACGATGCAGCCTAATATAGTTGTATGTAAACTTAGAAAGAACAGGAACAGAAGTATCAAGAAGAACAAAACAAAATTGCAAAAAGTTCAATATTTGAGAAAGGTTTGTGATTTTGTCATTTTATGATTTGACAATTTACATACTACAATCTCTTTTAAGCTATTGCATAACTTTTATCGCGGGCTTTGAACTAGGACAAACAGGCATATTTTTTATTATGCAAAAAAAAAATATTGCATAAATATTATAATTGCATAAGTTGATAAAAAATGCTATGCAATAACTTTACCGCGGCAGTCCCCGAGGGCCACTTAATTTTTTTTTAATTATCATTTAATCTTAACTCCTTAAGTACTAATAAAAACAGTCACAATTTTATTTCTGACATCAGTAGGAGAGAGTGTCTAGACACTCGTACTAAGTAACATAATATGTTACGAGTGTGGTTAAATATATCATCGATGTTTGAAACTTTCCAATAAACCAAAACCAATACGACCCTCTAAAGCCGATGTATATTAATCTAAGCAACCTGCTGCTCATGTATACTCGCCCTTTGGGGGTCTTTCCAACCTTGAGGTCAGACGGATCGCCCTCCGCGGACCCATTCTATTCACTACACGTTGTACGTTAAAGGGTTAAGGATGTTATTTTGTAGATCAATTTTGATGTATCGACACCTGGAAGGAAAAACATCGTAACTCACTTTTTAGCGATTGAGCTACAACTGACAAACAATAGAATAGAAATATTTTTTATTTAAATAAACTTTTTCACAAGTGCTTTTGAATCGTGAAAGTTTCATTATACGACCACATATCATCGCTCAGCCGAAACAACCCCTTGATATAGGCCATCCTGCGCTTACAAGGGCCTAACAAGGGAGTTGGCAAAGTACTAAGCGTTAATACTTTGCGTCCACATCGCGAAAGAGCCATAAAATCCATTAAGTATGATTATTTGTCTGCGCTTTTATAATTTCTTTTACATCGCTTATCTCAAAACCGAATCCATCCCACATTTAAAAGCAAACCTCATCACAAAGACAAATCGGCATCATAATTCGAATTTCGAACGCCGATAAAAAAAGTAAAATGGCCGCGTTCCGCGCGAGGCATTTATTAACCCAAACGTAATTCCCAGTCCGACGTGATAAATACTGGCTGCTCCCTTAACCTTTACGTGCGGCGCAAACTTAAGACAACCGTGTATTGCCATATAAAATTATTATGTTCATATTTGGTTCATATAGATAATGTCTAAAATTACCTATAGACTGCATAAATTAATAAGTTTGAATCTGCATTTTCTTGAGCCCTTTGCCTGATTTCACATTACCAGTTACTAGGGTTTTCTTTATTCTAAACTCACTAATTAATATATACTTAATACAAAAATATTGATATCAAAACTACTATTCTAGCAAGTTATTTGTTACTTATTCTATATAATTCTATATAATAAAAATGAATGTTGGTAAGCGCATAACTCAAGAATGGATGGACCAATACGGTTAATTTATTTTTTTGTATGTTCCTTAAGGTCCACGGAAGGTTTTAATACTTAATAAAAAAAAAACAAAAAAAAACGTTACATTTATTTAATTTTTACTTTTAACTTTTGACAGAACGAAGTCTGTCCGGAAAGCTAGTTCTAAATAAAATTGTTTTCATAAATGTTTTCTTTGAAATTTATTTTATTACCCAAACATAGGTACTAATAGTAGTGAAACTAAATTGAAGGTAACTTTTAATCTGATGAGTATCTTCTCTGTTTTACAGCTAAGTATCTTTTCAAATATGTAACCTGATTAATGCTTCAAAGCGTTTGTAGAGCAAAAGCTTGAAAGCGTATTGTAATATGACTAAAGAAAATCAATTTCCACGATGTTTGTTGGCGATCAAGACGGCCTCATACAACACTACAAGCTACACTAAGTCAGAGAAGTTCAACATTGTCTTATGTCTGAACTGCGCCTATCTTTATGAGTCATTATGGTATTTGAATAATTCGCGGCCGTGTTGGTGGTTTACGCGTCTGATACGGTGTGACGTCATAACGTAGGCAGAGTAGGGTATGTGACACAAACGGGTTGTAAATGCTATCTTGATAAGTTTAGAGCTTGTTTACGGTTTCAGGTTTTTGGCACACGACTATATGGGTCACAAGTACTGGACTATGTTGCGAGTTAAAAATTATGAGAAGTCACATGCGACTTTGTCCCTCGTATTATACCAGCTATAAGTAGGTACAGTGGAACACTGGTGGATTTATTATTCTTACTAGCGACCCGCCCCAGCTTCGCACGGGTAGTAGAGTGTAGAATATGTGTGAACTACATGTACCACCACCATACATTGTTTTGTTATATCTCAGGCGGCCTGACTTTTTCGACTTTTTCAACAATTATCGTCATTTTTATTTTTTATTAAAGTGTTAACCGACACTTAAGGAAATATCAGAATAAATTTATAAACACATATCAAAAATTCCGAGGCCAGCGGGATTCGAACCCACATTTCTTGGGAATCGCGCCCGAGTGTGTTAGCTTTCGCCATATTATCGTCATATTTCAACCAATTTACACAAAACCTTAACAAATTATACACCTAAACGGAACGGAACCCTAAAAGAGCGAAACCGACTCGCACTTGGCCGATTTTTGAGTTTGTCGCGAAAAAACAGACAGACAGATGCGGCGGAGGACTTTGTTTTAGAAATTAATCTATGTAGTGATGGTTGAGGACCTGGAGAGTAGAGAGTGACATAGTCTAAACGTGGTATTTTAAAAAACCTAACTACGCAGACGAAGAAAACCCTAGTATTTCTTTGTGTAAAAAAATCATCATAATTAAAATTCCAGCTTTGAAAAATGGAAAAGATAGGACATATTATACCTAATTCATAACAGACACAATAATTATTAAATTGAGATAAACTGATTACGAAAGTTAAATATTGAAGTGTCTGTCTGTGATTTCAAAATCACTGTCTCTCATTAAGCTTTTTATTTAGATATTTGAACGATAACGGCATCTTAGAAAACTTAATTCAATCAGCGTTTAAAAAATATTCCAGAAATCCCGTATATGTATTTAGGTACAAACATAAATAAAACTAGTGGTTCGCCCCGAACTGAGACCTCGCGGTAACGGTTTCCCATAATTGACGATCAAAATTGACATTATTATTATGCCCGTTTTCACCAACCATACCTAAATCATCCCATTTGTAGAAGTCTCTTTACATAGGTAGCCCCTAAATACAATTCTAACATCCCAATGTCATTTTCACCTTTAGTTGTCCCGTAGAGGTTCGTAATAACAAAGTTGACAGAAAGTGTCAACTAACTTAACATAGGTAGCCCGTAAAGGTTAGGGAACTGTTATAGTGAAATCCTCAAGGCCTCAATCAAACTTAGGTATAGTTTTTTGGAACATTCAAATTAAATTACTTGTACACAGCGTCAACTATTGACACGATCAGAAATATGTAAAAACAAACTGCAACGTGAAGTTTTATTGATGTTTGCTAAATGACTAAATAATAATCTTAATTGAATAATAGGTATGTTACATAAAGCTGCATTTGCTATATGAGATGAGAGCGCCATCTATTGACATCATTGTGAAGTTCTGTTGTTGCTGCTCATTAAAAGTTAAATAATTTAGTTTCCTTATTACATTTATCTAATTTTAGTATTTGTTGTTCAAGTACATGATATTACGCTAAAATTGTAAAACTTTCAAGCCCCAGCTTTCAATGGTTATTCCGTTCTGAGGTCAAATATAATCTCCACTTTGAAAGCCCCCCATTTCGTCAATTTTAGGAAAAAAATTAAAAAAAAAATACTTTTGTACTCTGTTCCAAATTATCTTTAAAATGAGGTACTGTAAACCTATGAAACGCAAAATTTTTTTTTTTTCTTCGCATTCGCTTCTATGAGAGCCCCCCTGAAATAAAGATTTTTATAACTTTTTAAGCCATTTTCGGCTGGAAGCCATCGGTTTACATATTATATCTAAAATTGAAGTAATTTCGTTCAGTAATTCAGAAGTTATAAGGCTCTGACAGACGGACGGACGGACGGACGGACGGACAAGTGCAAATTCACTCAAGTAGACTCAAAGACCTTCGCTTCGCTCGGTCGATTATAAATCAAACTGAATCAACAAATTCTTTGGAATAAAATAAAAGCCGGGCATAAACCTGCCCCTCAAACACAGGGGGCCTTTATTGAGATATCAAATAAAAAATCAGCGGTCGCGTACCGAACCTAACAAGGCCCCTTCAAGAATGCTCCTTGATTTAGCTCAAATACATTGTGCAAGGTTATTTATACGCCCCTGTTCCCTACTAGACGGTACGATCTTGTTTTCTTTTAACCCCCTGTAAAGAACTTAACTCTAGTTGAAAACAAACCAAAAGAAACTTTAAAGATGTATGCAATAAAATTCAAAATCAAATGACTCTATTTCTGACATACAGTCATGTGGGTAGTTCGATAGAAATTCACCAACGCATTTTATTAAGAGTCGAGGATGTATTTCTCAACCTCTATGCGGTTTGATTGGAAATATGCTTATGGCTGTTTCAACTCACCGCATTGGATTTGGATCATGAGTGCAGTTCTGATTGCACTTTAAATTCGCATTGTAAATCCTTGCTTTGTTGTACCTACAAGTATTTCTGCAAGTACTCTCTGTACCGTACCTATGCAGTTCAATTTAGGGATTTTGAAGGTATGATCGAACGGACCGCAGGGATGAAATTATTTAATCATTACTGGACCGATTGAGACCAAACTTCCAGAGTTAAAAAAAATTGGTTGTCTGTAAAAGTCGGTTTACGGACGATAGTTTTACGTGATAACGTCATAAAGAAACATTGACGGTGACTGGTGGGCGGCACAAGCCAACGCTTGGCCCGATCGTGCCTCTCTATCGCTTGTTCCGCGCTCTCGCTTTTCGTGCGTGCAGTCGGTGTTCATCGATTTATAAGACGTTATCAAGTCAAAACGTCTCTCTTCGTCATAGTTGTCATTGAAGGGAGTTGTGACCTCTACCATGAGCCACGTAATGATGTTATGAAAATCGGTTGAATGAAAGCTTAAATAGGTAGGTACAGAATGATCATTGTGACCCTGACGCAGTTTAGTGTTTCGTCTTCCAGCAAGAAACTCGGCAGTTGCTCTTTTCAAAACAAGTTTACAATACAATAGATACTATGCTATGTATGCAGTGTTTCCACAATGAGGGGAAGTTCCTAATTACAATTCAATACATAAGACGGGCAGACAGAAAGTAGCCCCATTCCCGCCGGTAGCACCTCTTCACGAGCATGTCGCATGACCCAGCCGTTGCTTCGCTCAACCATTTTTGGTAATTTATCTAGTTCAATGTAAAATATGTCACGTCGACCTCAGACTATGTAAGCCCTTGGAATAGTTGACGGGAGGGCCAAAGGCCTGAGGCAATAGGCATCCGCTCTCATCTGTCAACCCGAGACGCGACGGGGCGGATGAATATTTTTTATACTGACCTTTAGGAAAGGGTGAATTTACATACGGACTGAGAAAAACTCGGTAGCACTCGTTTATATAATGATGGCTATAATTTATACCTGACAAGCTTATGCCAAAGACTTCGTCGGCGTGGTGTAAGGTTTCTAAAAATCTCGCGGGGTTTGTTTGTTTTCCTTGAATTAAAATTAGCCTTTGTCACTCTCCAGGTTACCCATTAAAAATCACGATGATCCGAAGCTCGGTTAAGCCGTGATTGAAGGACAAGCTAACAAAAAAATACGCTTACGGATTATTTATAATATGGGTTTAACGACCTCCTTGGCTCAGTGGTGAGCGCTGTTGTCTTATAACTGGGAGGTGTCGGGATCGATTCCCGGCGGGGTCAATTTGGGAATTTATAGTATCTGAATTGTCTCTGGTGTGGTCTGGTGCCATCGTGCCGCCAAACGATTTAGCATTCCGGCACGATGGCGTTTAGAAACCAATTAGAGGTATGGGTTGAATGTTCACTGCCATACGCCTTCCAAGTTAGCCTGCTACCATCTTAGACTGCATCGTCACTTACTATCAGGTGTGATCGCAGTCAAGGACTAGCTTGTCATCGAATAAAAAAAGAATGATATTATTTGATAATTTATAGATAGACGACGACGACATTAAACGAGTCTCACGGAGCCGCTGATACAGGCGGCGCAAGATCGAGACCTGTGGAAGTCCATGCAATAGTCCTTTGTCCAGCAGTGGACGTCTATCGGTTAATAAGGAAGAAGTATTAGTAGGTATCAGTCAAATGTGCACAATATGCACCGGTCTATTTTTTTTTTTTTAAGAATAGCGAGCAAACGAGCAGGCGTGTCACCTGATGTTAAGCGATTACCGCCGCCCATGAACATTTGTAGCACCAGAGGCACTACCAATGCGTTGCCGGCATTTCAGGAATTTGGTGGTCCGCCCCTTGAATAACCCCAAGTTGTAATTAAGCGGGGACACAGTCGATGGGAGATGGTCTATGTCTCTTACATAGACTTCCTCATTCCTCGGTCTTACATCGCCTGTATCCAGTGGCTCTCTGTGACTCATCTGATGTCATCGGTTCACCTATTGGGGGTCTGCCAACACTGCGCTTTCCGAATCGAGATATTATTACGTACAAACTCGTACTATAGTTGACCACACATGTTTCAAAACTCAGAAATCCCGAGCGCTCTGACCTAACTTAGAATAAAGGGTTAACAAGTTTCAGCGTTATCATAGGCACACAGCTTAGAGTTAAATGTGGCTAAAACTATTTCTGTGTAAGCCTAAAGTATCTTGGGCTTAGGCAATTAGACAGAATAATGTAAAATTCTCAAGGTTAAAGTTTCCTAAACATTAAGGTTAAACATCAAATTTAATTAGGTTTTTCGCAATTTATAAAGTAATACGACAAAGTAGGCTTATGGCATTCTAATTGCGACAATGGCAGTATCATCCTCACAGGTTTATATAAAAATCTTTACTTGAAAGTGTCTAGTTTAAGAAATTAGTCAGAATATCGAGTTGGACGTGAGTTACTCACAAATTAGTCGATATTCTGACTAATTTCTTAAACTGAACACTTTTAAGTAAAGATTTTTATATAAACCTGTGAAGATGACACTACCATCGTCGCAATTAGAATGCCATAAGCCTACTTTGTCGTATTAGTTTACAAATTGCGAAAATCCCAAATTAAATTTGAATTTCGCGGACAAACCCGTGTAATCAACCTTAAAACGTACCAAGCTTGCGAAAACACGATTTTACGTACTAAAGAGTGAATTGGGAGTAGTCCCAATGAGGAAAAAAATAAACTTACATGGTGGACTATGGCCTATCGCCCTTCTCTGAGAGGAGACCTGCGCTCAGTAGTGAGCCGTTGATGGGTTGCTGATGATGATGATAGTATAGGTATCTTTCGCAGTAAGATAGTTGAAACCGTGATATAGTTATATCTCTATGGATATAGCTATGTACCGTAGTTTTAGGTATAGGTACTATTATATTATATTCTGTGGTATAGCTACGTAGGAACATTGCGCGTAGAAAACAACCCTTATTGTTAATCTTGGGGGACGTCACTTTTTGCACGTCGCCTGCGGCCCAGGTACTTAAACAATACACGTCCCTCAGCATAATAAAGTGAAGAAAGTATAAATATTTCAAATATTCCTCAATTCATTAATCTCAATCCACGGCTCTGTATCATGGAGAACGCTCAAGCATGCTGGTTTCCTCAGAATGTTTTTACCTAAGGAGGTCGCCTACGATGACCTTTTATTACAAGCTTTTATTTATTTTCACCTGTCCCGATGTTTGTCATCCAATCTTACAAATTAAATTTGATCCACTTCTGTCATTTTATGTAATTGAAACTCACTATTTAAGTTTTCTAGTGTTTATTACTTGATACTAAAACCTTTACTTATAATAATTACATAATGGTTGATCTCTCTGATCCGATGCCGATACAAGAAGTAATCACTTATTTAAGATGGCTGCCCGTCCCCAGCCGTAGACTATGGTGTTGCCAGTGCTACACCTGACATCCCCCTTTTTTCCTTTTACAATTTAAGCTACATAGTCTTTAAAATACACAGGTTGTCTTATTTCTCTACCAAATCTAGATACCTTCACATTTTCACTATTAACATTAACATTTTCATCATTTACACTAACATTTTCATTGCTACCATTATTAACTCTAACATTTGGAGACGGTACATCATTAAGCCATTCATCGCTATCATTATTACTTTCTACATTAAACTTTTTATGTGGTGACCCCTTGAATATGTGATACTTATTTCTTATTACTTCCTCCCCATTAGTTAACAAAATTCTATAACCTCTATTCCTCTCTTGATTAATTATTTTACCTTCTATTTTCTCTTTAGTATTTTTATCATGTACATACACATTTTGTCCCTTGTAAAAACTATTTATTTTCCCCTTATTTTTCTTGTCATGGTAATATTTATATATATTTCTCTTTTCCTCAACTCTTTGCTTTAATTTGTTATAATTTATTTTAATAAATTTACTTTTAATTGGTAAATATGATGCTACTTGTCTCCCTAACATAAGTTCATTAGGTGAAATTCGTTCACAATCAATAGGTGTATTCCTGTATTCTAACAGAGCTAAATATATATCCTTTTGCTCACATATACATTTTTTTAACATTATTTTTACTGTTTGAATATGCCTTTCTACCATCCCATTTGATCTCGCATAGTAAGGTGTAGAATGACTATGGTTAAAATTCCACATTTTACAGAAATCTCTAAATAATTGGCTTTTATATTGAGCTCCGTCATCTGTATACAAAATTTCAGGAATTCCCCATCGACTGAATACTGTTTTCAAAGCTGTAATATGACTTTCCGCTGTTTGATCTTTAAGCTCTATCAACTCAATATATTTAGTTAAATAATCCACAACTAGCAAATAAGTTTTGTTGTTTAAAAAGAACATATCAGCACCTATAACTGCCCAAGGTTTATTAGACAATTTTCTTAACAAGAGAGGTTCATATGAATAATTTTTTCTATATTTTAGACACATATCACAATTCTGTATTAAATCTTCCAATTCTTTATTCATAAAAGGCCAAAATAATAATCCTCTTATTCGGTTTTTACATTTTTCAATTCCCTGGTGATTATAATGAATTTTATTCAACATTTCTTTCCGCAATGTTTTAGGAACTACAACAGCTGTATTTTTAAAAATTAAACCCTCGGACACAAATAACTCATCTTTTATGGAATGATAATATCTTAAGTTATACGGAATTTCTTTGACAGAAGGCCATGAATGTTGCAAGTAATAAATTAATTGATTCAAATCACTATCTTTAGCTGTTTCCTCTTTAAATAACTGTAATTTCTCTTTACTAATATTAAGATTTTCTTTTATCATACACACATGCAACTCTACCGTTTCATCTAACTCTTTATTACATATAGTATCCTTTACATAAGCCCTAGATAAAGCATCAGCCACTAAAAGTTCTTTACCTGGTCTATATTTAATCTCTAAATCATAACCTTGCAATCTTAATCGCAATCGTTGTAGTCTTAAAGGTGTTTCATTCATAGATTTTTTGAAAATATGCTCTAGAGGTTTGTGATCAGTTTCAACGATGACATGTTTACCATAAATATATTGGTGAAATTTCTCACACGCATAAACAATGGCCAATAACTCTTTTTCAATTTGAGCCCATGATTTTTGACAATCCGTGAGCGCTTTAGAAGCATATGCAATTGGTGCATTATCCTGCAATAACACTGCACCTAAACCTGTACTACTGCTATCTACAGATAATGTTATAGGTTTATTTAACTCATAATATTTGAGAACTGGTGTAGATGCCAATAATTCTTTTAATTTAACGAAGTCCTTCCTCTGTTTCTCACCCCAAACAAAAGCTGAATCTTTTTTTAAAAGCTCCCTTAGAGAATATGTCATATCTGATAGGTTAGGTATAAATTTTGACACATAAGTAACTATACCTAATTTTGTTTGCAATTGTTTTTTACTGTTTGGCTCACCCATATCTACTAGTGGTTCGCCCCGAACTGAGACCTCGCGGTAACGGTTTCCCATAATTGACGATCAAAATTGACATTATTATTATGCCCGTTTTCACCAACCATACCTAAATCATCCCATTTGTAGAAGTCTCTTTACATAGGTAGCCCCTAAATACAATTCTAACATCCCAATGTCATTTTCACCTTTAGTTGTCCCGTAGAGGTTCGTAATAACAAAGTTGACAGAAAGTGTCAACTAACTTAACATAGGTAGCCCGTAAAGGTTAGGGAACTGTTATAGTGAAATCCTCAAGGCCTCAATCAAACTTAGGTATAGTTTTTTGGAACATTCAAATTAAATTACTTGTACACAGCGTCAACTATTGACACGATCAGAAATATGTAAAAACAAACTGCAACGTGAAGTTTTATTGATGTTTGCTAAATGACTAAATAATAATCTTAATTGAATAATAGGTATGTTACATAAAGCTGCATTTGCTATATGAGATGAGAGCGCCATCTATTGACATCATTGTGAAGTTCTGTTGTTGCTGCTCATTAAAAGTTAAATAATTTAGTTTCCTTATTACATTTATCTAATTTTAGTATTTGTTGTTCAAGTACATGATATTACGCTAAAATTGTAAAACTTTCAAGCCCCAGCTTTCAATGGTTATTCCGTTCTGAGGTCAAATATAATCTCCACTTTGAAAGCCCCCCATTTCGTCAATTTTAGGAAAAAAATTAAAAAAAAAATACTTTTGTACTCTGTTCCAAATTATCTTTAAAATGAGGTACTGTAAACCTATGAAACGCAAAATTTTTTTTTTTCTTCGCATTCGCTTCTATGAGAGCCCCCCTGAAATAAAGATTTTTATAACTTTTTAAGCCATTTTCGGCTGGAGGCCATCGGTTTACATATTATATCTAAAATTGAAGTAATTTCGTTCAGTAATTCAGAAGTTATAAGGCTCTGACAGACGGACGGACGGACGGACGGACGGACGGACGGACGGACGGACGGACGGACAAGTGCAAATTCACTCAAGTAGACTCAAAGACCTTCGCTTCGCTCGGTCGATTATTGCTCTAATTTTCTCAGGATCTGGTTTTATCCCTTCTGCACTTAAATATTTTAATACCTACATATTTTACTTCTGTGACCCCAAACTGACATTTTTCTTTATTAAATTTAACTCCTGCCTCTTTTGCCCTTTCTAAAACCTTCTCTAACCTTTGGTTGTGCTCCTTTAAGGTCTCACCCCATACTATTAACTCATCAATGTACTGCTCAACACCTGCAATATCTTTAAACAAGTCTGAAAAACATTTACTAAAAACTTCCGGGGCTGAATTTAAACCAAAAGGTAATCTTTTGTAACAATACCTACCAAAATCCCCTGCGTTAAATGTAGTATATAATTGACTATTCTCTGTCAGTTTTATCATATAAAATCCTTTGGAAGCATCTAACACACTAAAATATTTAGCTCGAGGCATTTTAGCTACTAATTCCTCAAATGTGCTCATTTTATGTCTCTCTCGTACTATAAATTTATTCAGGTGTTGGGGGTCTAAGCAAATCCTAATCTTATTAAGAGGTTTTTTCGTTACCACCATGGAACTCACCCATTCTGTAGGCTCCTCAACCTTCCTGATAACACCTGCCTTTTCCATCCTATCAAGTTCCTGTTTGACTCTACTTTGAAGTTGAAAAGGAATTTTTCTAGGTCTCTCAGCTACTGGTATCGCATTTTCTGTTAATTTAATGCTATATTCATAGTTTTTTACCATTCCCAAACCTGTAAACAAATCACTATACTTTTCTATTAAAACTTGAGAACCGTTGATATTTAAACTTTGGGAACCTTTGACCTCAATTTTATTTATATTATTAATTAATCCTAACTTAAGAGCTGTTTTATAACTTAATATTCCATCTTTACAACAATCAACAATGTATAAAACTGTTTTGCACCTTTTTTCCCCTAAAGTGATGAACTCATTACAGGCTCCAATGACTTTGATCTTTGAACCATCAAAATTAGTGAGTTTGACATTGTGATCCTTATACATACTTAATCCTAATTTTTTGCACAACTCTAAGCTTAATATATCTACATGCGATCCTGTATCTATTTTAAAACTTATATATTTATCCTTAATTTTAAGTTTAATTAGCCAGTCTCTATTTATTGTACCAACCGAATTCACTGTACTTATTTTAAACGAGTTTTCGCTCTCATCACTATTTAATTCCACTAAACCACACTTATTATAGCACATAGCTGAAAAATGGTTATATTTTAGACATTTTTTACACTTTTTATTAAAAGCCGGACATCTCCCATAGAGGTGATTCCTACCGCATTTCCCACACACACTCTGCTTTGATGAATTCCTCTTGCTAGGCACACTCGGTTTTTGCTGGTTCCTTGTCTTACTCCAACTGGTCCCTGAACCACCCTGGTCCCTGGATTTTGGTTCAAACTTGGTCCTCGATGACTTGTTTATCTTTGCGACCACATCAGTGTCGTCTTTTCTCAGCTTCTCAACTTGATTTTTGGCTGTTTCCGCAACCCTGCATGCTGCTATGCATTTTTCTACTGACAAGTCAGTAATTTTCAATAGATTTTCCTTCAACTTTATATCCTGTATACCTATGATAATTTGGTCTCTAATTAAACCATCTTTAAGTGTCTCAAAGTTACAATCTAAACTTAACTTTCTCAATTCGGTGATAAACTCATCGTAGGTCTCTCCATCTTTCTGTTTCCTAGAGAAAAACACGTGTCTGTTGTACGACTCATTGTTCGGCGGGCTGCAATGTGATTCTATTTGTTTTAGTAACTTTTCAAAAGTTAAGTTCTCTTTGCCTTCTAACGTGTTGTATATATTTAATCCATCATCCCCAATGGTATGTAATAGTAAGGCTTTCTTTTGTTCCGGTGTAAGTTTCTCCCCGGCCCCACTTGCCAAGTAATAAAGTTCAAATTTTTGCTTCCAATCCTGGAAAGCTTGTTTTACATTGCTCGCCGCCGCTATTTTAAGCGGTGGAGGAGGCTTTAACATTTCCATTTTGGTAAAAATATGTAATTTTACCTGTAATCGCTAATGGCGGCGTGGCGGTCGGCGGTCGGCGTCCCTTTGCGAGTTTTCTGTTTTGATCTTTTCCCAATAGTTAGTTTTTTGTCCTCAGCGCCATGTCATTTTATGTAATTGAAACTCACTATTTAAGTTTTCTAGTGTTTATTACTTGATACTAAAACCTTTACTTATAATAATTACATAATGGTTGATCTCTCTGATCCGATGCCGATACAAGAAGTAATCACTTATTTAAGATGGCTGCCCGTCCCCAGCCGTAGACTATGGTGTTGCCAGTGCTACACCTGACAACTTCCCGGTTACCGATTGAGCTGAAATTTTGCATACATGTGTAAATCGAGTGACAATGCAATATTATGATGATGGTGCTGATCTAATGATGGAGCTGGAAGGTGGCCATAGGAACTTCGCAATGAAACGACACAATCTCATCGAGTTTGGGCTCGTTTGAATCGTCTTGACGAGTACTTTGTCTTTCAATGGTAACCAGGGTCCGATGATGGAGCTGGAAGGTGGTCATAGGAACTCTGTAAAGAAACGACGTACTCTGGTCCTAGATGATATCCAGATCTGACGATGAATCCAGCTACTAAAAGCTTGTTTTTTTATAAATACTTTTTTAATTTACCTCTGTTACAGTGATTCATATGCGATACAATTAAATGTTATTATAAAAAAATCGGCCAAGTGCGAGTCGGGCCTCGCTCTTTTAGGGTTCCGTTAAAAAAAAAATTTTAATTTAATTTAATTTTTATTATTTGTTGTTATAGCGGCAATAGAAATACATAATATGTGAAAATTTCATCTGTGTATCTATTACGGTTTACGAGATATAGCCCGCTGACAGACGGACGGACAGCGTAGGCTTAGTAATAGGGTCCCGTTGGTACCCTTTGGGTACGGAACCCTAAAAATGACGATGTAAATAATGCATTATCTCAAGTTTCTGAATAGTTTACGGCAAATAATTTACTTTTAAATGCTAAAAAAACCAAGTGTGTTGAGTTTTTATTGCCTAACACCAGAGCTGTCAGTAATAATCTAAATATAAATAATGAACCTTTGAAAACTGAGGACTCCACAGTGTTCTTGTGATTAACCCTGGATTCTAAGCTACAGTGGGGCACCCATATAACAACACTTGCTGGCAGGCTTAGCTCTGCTGCTTACGCTGTTAGGAAGATTCGACAGTTAACTGACATAGAAACTGCAAAAATTGTTTATTTTGCATATTTCCATAGTATTATGTCATACGGAATCTTACTATGGGGTAAAGCAGCCGACATGGGAAAAATTTTTGTATTGCAGAAGAGGGCAATTCGCGTAATCTACAATTTAAAACCGCGGGATTCCCTTCGAGAAAAATTTAAGGAAATAGGCATTCTGACAGTAGCTTCACAATATATTTATAACAACATAATATTTGTCAGACAAAATATTTTAAGTTACAAAAAAAAGGGTGATTTACACGATAGGCAGGTTAAAGATCCAAATAGGCTCGTGATTCCTCGACTGCGCCTCCAGAGGGTCCGAAAGACATTTGTGGGAATGGGCGTGACGTTCTATAATAAAATTCCACAGTCGATCTTAGACTTGCCTTTACACAAGTTTAAGAAAGCAATTAAAACTTCTATCATGGAAAAAGCATATTATACAATTGAAGACTATATTAATGACAAAAAAGCGTGGATATAACTCGCTCCAGCGATTCATGAGACAGTAATAATCAACCTGTGTAACAAAATTATCCTGTGCTATTCAGTGTTTCTACTTTATTTGTGTCTAAGTGATGTCTTAAAATTAGCATTTGAATATTAGTTTTCAGTTTGATGCCTTGACATGGGTAGCATAAGTATGTCACGCACTCTTTAAACGTTTCTGTGGTGGTGTCGTGTGATGCGGGTTGTTACGTTCCCTGAAATATGGTTGAGCGAAGCAATGGCTGGGTCATGCGTCATGCTCGTGAACGGGTGCCACCAGCGGGAATGGGGCTACTTTATGTCTGCCCATCTTAAGATAGAAGTTAGTCTGTATGCATTTTTGGAACTTTCCTCATTGTGGAAACACTGCATATATAGCATAGTAAGTATTTACTGTATTGTAAATCTGTTTTGAAAAGAGCAACCGCCGAGTTTCTTGCTGGTTCTTCTCGGCAGGAAAGGCATTCCGAACCAGTGATAGATTCATTGACTATTCAAAAGCACTTGTAAAAGTTTATTTGAAAAAAAAATATTTCTATTCTATTCTTTTGAAGTATAATGTGAACCCTATGTAACATTTACTTATAAGATTAGTCGTAATAAACCACTCGTAGAGTACAGTCGCGTTTTCATTATCTTTCCCCCTTCCCCGGCACACCTCATGGCGACCCTGCCTAGGCGCAGGACGGCGCGCCGGGCTGGCGCGGGTATCAAATGACCGGCGAAAAGTGCGAAGTCGTCGCATTCCTGTGTGCCTCAGTGCGTCAAATTGAGTGTTTAAGACTTTAAAATAATATGAAATAATGCTTCCAACTACTTATAAGACATCAAGTGTGCTTCAAAGAAACAAAGAAAATGGGAACCAAGTGTAGCAAGTGTGAGTGCGAAAACAAGGAAGTAGTCGTGAACCAGCATGGTATAGACCAATTTAGCAGCACGGATCTGTCTACGCATTTCTACACAAGCAACATTTTAATCTCGACAATTATTGGAATATGTGTGGTTGCCATACTGGTTATAGTCTACAAAAATTATAAAAAGTGCCACGCTGGTATGATTCAAAAAGAAATGAGGGATAATGCGTTGAGAAGAATGCGGATGAGATGGTCGGGACGCCGAACAGGAGATAGCAACAAGGAACGAGATGGATCCCCTGGTCCGGCATAGTTCCAGTGTTCCAGCAGCCAAGTGACCATGAATAAGAAAATTAAAAAGTGTACCTAAAGTGTTAAAAGTGTAAAAAAAAAAAAGTGTTAAAAAGTGACTAGGTAGGTAGTGAAAAAGTATAAGTAGTGAAAAAGTGCGGTTTCATTGGCAATCATAGATATAAAAATTATTTATGCACGAAAAGTAAGTTTAGTTTTACGACAAAAATGTTTAAATATTTTTAAGTCTGTAAGATGCCTAATGTGTTTCCAACCGTTTGTGCTTAGAAATCCGACCCAGACGCAACTCAGCATTTTTATCTAAGCCTTTTGTACAACAATGCCTCGAGTAAGAATTATTTAAATTGAAATGAATGAAATATGATACTTAACTATAAAGTTTTGCTAAATATAGTATGACTGATAAGTTAATAAAGCTATACGAAGAACTATTAGATATACGAAGATATCTTATAAAAAAAGGGCAAAGTAGATATAAATGCCGGGTGACGTCCAGTAAATTAGAACAAGCAAATGTATTGTTTAATAAATGCAAATCTATATTCTCTGCTGTGAGTCAAAGTCAAAATAAAAAAGAACTCGATTTAGTCATTGATACCTATGAGAATATTTGTTCTTTATTTTCGGAAATATCTAGTTTGTGTTTAAAGACAAAGTTAGAGAAAATGGATTTTGATATAAAAACTGCGTGTGGTTTAATACCAATTTTAGATGATAAGGAGGACACTACCAAACGATTGATCGATGCTGTTGAAATGTATGCTGATATGCTTAATAAAGACAGTCAACCACTATTAATTAAATTCGTGTTAAAAGGTAGGCTATCAGAGACTGCAAAATTACGAATAGGTTTAGACACTACCTATTCAACAATTGAAGATTTGATAAACGATTTTCGAAAAAAATTATTAACAATAAAATCCTATACAGCTATTCATAATCAAATTCAGTCTTTAAATCAAGGTTTCAGGTCTATCGAACAATATGGTTCTCAGCTTGAAAGATTAATGACTGATTTGAATATTTCGCAATCCGAGGGCGATGCATATAAAAGCACGGTCCTCAAACCCATTAACGAAAAAATGGTAGTAAAAAAATTCGCAGATGGTCTTAAGGATGAAAGGTTGAGTACTATCATCACCGCTCGTAACTACACATCACTGAAGGACGCCATACAAGCAGCAAAGGACGAGTCTGCTATGCCATCGACTTCCAAGCCTGCCGAGGTTATGAAGATGACAACATATAGAGGTAGGTACAACAATAGATTCTCTAGATTTCAAGGACCAAACAGAGGCCGTGGTTATCAAAATTACAACAACAACAACAGGGGTAATTTTCAAAATAATTACAATTACAGGATGAATAGATACCAAAACTACTCCAGACCTTTCCAGTACAGCCCTCGCGGCCGAAGTCAATATGTTGTATACAATAACAGGCGAGGCTATAACAACAAACGTGGAAATTCTTTCAATAGAAACAACCTTTTTGCGGCACAGAGTGACAACAATCAAACAGCTACACGTACTGCAGAAAATTTACAACAAAGGCCGGATGAGAGAGAAAACAGTCAGTTTTTTCGAGTTTAATAATTTAGTTTTTGCCTGTAAGGGTAATGCTAAGTTTGTTAATTTTTACATGAACGGTAAAAGGGTAATACTTATGTTAGATACAGGTGCATCAATTTCGGTGATTAAAGAAGACGAACTTCCAAGGTCATGTGCAATCCACTACGATAATTTAGTTGTTAACGGGATTGGAGGTAAGATTTGTTCTTCTGGCTATGTAGTATTAGACTTATACGCTTCTACGAAAGAAAAATTTCTAAATAAGTTTTATAGTTTTAAAAATTTACCTGTTATGGTCGATGGAATACTAGGCCTAGACTTTATGACTAAATATAAAGCAAACATTGATTTAGATAAAAATTTATTAACGATGAAAATAGAAGGTGACTATTGTGTATTACCAATTTATGACCAACCTGATTACAGTAATTCACTGTTAATCCCCCCTCGTAGTGAATCAATTCATTATGTTTACTTGAAAGTAGATTTGGAAGGTGATTGTTTTGTCAGTGCAAAAGAGATAGAGAAGGATATATTTTTGGCTGGTACCATCGTTCGACCTAAAAATAAAAGGATTCCTATTAAAATTTTAAATACTCGAGATGAACAGGTCAGATTAAATAATTTTGAATTGAATTCAAAAGTGCTTTTAAGTGACTATAATATCTTTAAATTTAGTCAATGTGACAGTAGTTTAAGCCGATCTGAGACATTATTGCCTTTATTAGAGTTACAACATTTAAACAAAGAGGAAAAACAATCTATTGAAAAAATTTGTACTAAATATTCAGACATTTTCTTTTTGCCAGGTGATAAGTTAGAAACTACTAATATTTGTGAACAATCTATAACATTAAAAAATAATATTAACCCTATTTATACAAAGCCATACAGATTACCACAAGCATTAAAGACAGAAGTGAATAAACAGATAACAAAAATGCTTAATGACGATATTATTGAAGAATCTACTAGTGAATGGTCAAGCCCGATACTGTTAGTACCTAAAAAATCTGAAGGTGATCAAAAGTGGCGTTTAGTAATTGATTTCAGAAAACTAAATGAAAATATTGTAGATGACAAATTTCCGTTACCAAATATTAATGATATCTTAGATTCTTTATCAGGTTCAATTTATTTTACTCATTTGGACCTCCAGCAAGGTTATTACCAAGTAAAACTGGGACCAGAAAGTAGAAAGTATACTGCTTTTTCGACTAGTACAGGACATTATCAGTTAAAGCGTTTACCAATGGGTCTAAAAACTTCTTGTAGTGCTTTCAGTAGAGTGATGTCGATTGCGATGTCAGGGTTAACTTTTGAGAAATGTTTTATTTATTTGGATGATCTAATAATTTTTGGAAGATCTTTAGCTGTTCACAATCAAAATTTAATTGATGTTTTTGAGAGACTAAGAAAAGTAAATTTAAAATTAAATCCAATTAAATGTCAATTCCTTAAGAAAGAAATTTTGTATCTTGGTCATTTAGTTTCTGCTGATGGTGTTTCACCTGACCCTGAAAAAACTAAGGTTTTAGAAAAATTTCCAGTACCTCAGAATACAGACGAAGTAAGACGATTTGTTGCCTTCTGCAACTACTATAGAAAATTCGTGCCATCCTTTGCAACAATTACTATGCCATTAAATAATTTACTAAAGAAAAATGTACCTTTTGTTTGGACATCAGAATGTCAAAATGCTTTTGATTTTCTAAAAATTTCTTTAATATCTCCCCCTATATTGCAATATCCGGATTTTTCCGAAACAAATAAATTCATATTACAGACTGATGCCTCAGATTTAGCAATTGGAAGTGTTTTATGTAACAGCAATTTAAAACCTGTTGCCTATGCAAGCAGACCATTAAATAAGGCAGAAAGAAACTATCCAGTAATACAAAAGGAGTTAACTGCAATAGTTTGGGCAGTAAAATACTTCCGACCTTATTTATTTGGCAGAACTTTTACCATTATGACAGACCATAAACCATTAATTTATTTGTTCGGCATGAAGGACCCAGCAAGTAGGTTAATTAAATACCGTTTAGTACTAGAAGAGTATGATTTTGAGATAGTATATGTGAAAGGTAAGGACAATGTAGTCGCGGACGCATTGTCTAGAGTGTGCATAACATCGCATGAACTGAAAGGAATGAATGAGGAAGTTGTGACTGTGATGACTAGAGGACAAAAGAGAAGAATGGAAGAGGAAAATAAGAGGAAAATGGACGAGCAAAATAAGAAAGAGCAAGCTGCGTTTAGTAATGACACAGACGAGTGGTCTGATCAACCACGAGTCGTGGAATTATTAAAACAGCCGTGTGATTCCATTGAAATGAGATTAGTGGAAGAATATATTATAAATAAGTTTAAACAAGATAAGATAAAGGTAGAAGAAAAGGAATGTTTTGTTTATGTACCAAGTAAAATGTTATTATGTATTAATCTTGGCTTTAGATTGCATTTCTCGCGAGCCGAATTTGCAACTAAGCTCAAAGAATTTTGTGAAAGAATAAAAATGAAAGAACTATGCATAGTAAAAGATGATGAGAATAATGAATTTATAAAAGGTTTATGTAGTGAAATAAAATCACGTGAGGAATGGACCGGTCCCCGAATATGTGTTTTAAAAGGTATTAAAAGAATTTTCGATGAGAGAGAGAAAGAGTTTATTCTAAATGATTATCATTTATTGCCCACAAGTGGACATGCTGGAATGACTAGAATGGCGAATAATATTAGAAGGAAATATTACTGGCCAAATTTAAACAAGGACATTCGTACATTTATAGGTAAGTGCGAAATGTGTCAAAAAATGAAACAAGGTAGGTATACTAAACAACCTATGACTTTAACTACAACTGCGACAACGGCGTTTGAAAAAATTTTCCTCGATCTAGTTGGACCTTTGGACAAAGATGAGTATGGAAATTGTTATATTTTAACTCTTCAGTGTGAGTTAACCAAATATATAGAAGCCTATCCCTTACCCAACAAAGAAGCAGTAACAGTAGCGCAAGCTTTTGTAAGTAATTTTATTTTACGTTTTGGACTAAGTAAGTCTATCGCAACAGACAGGGGAACTGAATTTATTTCGAAAGTTATGGAACAAGTATGCAAATTATTAGAGATAAAAAAGTTAACGTCAACTGCATACCATCATCAATCGATCGGTTCTCTTGAGATAGCTCATAAGCATTTAGGTGCATTTTTAAGAACTTATTGTACTAATTCGTGTTATTCCTGGTCGCATTGGTTACCATTTTGGTGTTTTAGTTATAATACTTGTGTAAACACACAAACTAAATACACGCCATTTGAACTTGTATTCGGTAGACAATGTCGCTTACCAGATAGTTTAAGTAACTGTAATGTAGAACCTCTCTATAATCGACCGAGCGAAGCGAAGGTCTTTGAGTTAACTAGGGCGATTTGCACTTGTCCGTCCGTCCGTCCGTCCGTCCGTCCGTCTGTCAGAGCCTTATAACTTTTGAATTACTGAACGTAATTACTTCAAATTTAGATATAATATGTAAACCGATGGCCTCCAGCCGAAAATGGCTTAAAAAGTTATAAAAATCTTTATTTCAGGGGGGCTCTCATAGAAGCGAATGCGAAGTAAAAAAAAAAAATCGCGTTACATAAAATTGTTACGTATCATTTTAAAGATAATTTTGAACTGAGTACAAAAATATTTTTTTTTTAATTTTTCCCTTAAAATTGACGAAATGGGGGGCTTTCAAAGTGGCGATTTTATACGCTCGCTTGAAGACGCTCTCTAGAAAAATCCGCTATGGATTTTCAAACTGATTTTATGTTTTTAGGTCACTTATATCCTGTACTTGAACAACAAATACTAAAATTATATGAATATTATAAAGAAACGAGATTATTTAATTTTTAATGGGCGTCAGTAATTCATATAGCATCAACATAGCTTCACAATAATGCTAATAGATGGCGCAGTCAGTAACTATTCCCATGGAACTACGAGTTAAATTCAATGTTTGATAAATAATTCAATGTTTTCACTAACGTTCCCTAACCTTTACGGGCTACCTATAAGTTAGGTGATTGATGTTTTCTGTCAACTTATTTATCACGATCCTGTACGGGACACCTAAAAGGATATTGGGACGGATGTTAGGACTTAGGATTGTATTTAGGAGCTACCTACGTTAAGAGACTCCTACTTAGGGGATGATTTAGGTATGTTTGGTGAAAACGGGCATAATAATAATGTCAGTTTTGGTTATCATGTATCGATTGAATGAATAATCATGGGATACCGTTACCGCGAGGTCTCAGTTCGGGGCGAACCACTAGTCCTAATGATTATTGTTCTGAATTAAAATATAAGTTGCAAGTAGCCTTAAGAGATGCTAGAAATAATTTAATAGCTTGTAGGGTAAAAAGGAAAGATAAATACGATAAATCATGTAATTCTGTATCCTATGACAAAAATGATCTTATTTTAGTAAAGAATGAATGTGCGCGAAAATTAGATTGTGTTTTTGATGGACCATTTAAAGTTTTAGAAGATTTAGGTGTGAATGTGAAAATAGAAAGGAATGGTAAGATAGATATTATTCATAAGGATAGGACTAAGAAGTTTAGTAACTAAGATAACTTTATAAAAAAAAAAAGTGTACTATTTTTTTTTTCTTTCACCCCCGGAGGTGAAGTATAATGTGAACCCTATGTAACATTTACTTATAAGATTAGTCGTAATAAACCACTCGTAGAGTACAGTCGCGTTTTCATTATCTTTCCCCCTTCCCCGGCACACCTCACTTTTCTAATAACTTAATTTTGTATGGAGTAAAAGAAACCGAAGCATCAACTGTTAATCTCATCGAAATCATCCAAAAGAAATTTAAAGATGATTTAAATATTACTTTAGAAGACAGGGACGTAAACATGATACACAGAATTGGCAAAAATAACGAAAAAAAGGGCCGGGAAAGGCCAATCCTCCTGACATTCGTTAACCTCTGGAAGAAAAACGAAATCGTGGCAAATAAAAAGAAATTTAAAAACTTGTATGTGTCCGAAGATTACCCGAAAGAAATCCTCGAAACGAGAAAGAAACTGCTACCAAAACTAGAAGAAGAAAGGAAGAAAGGCAATTATGCGTTCATAAACTATGACAAACTAGTCATCAAACCGGGAAAATCAGCAAATGAGAAACGTAAAAGAGAATCATCGACCACACCTAATGCTAAAGAACAACCACGCAAACAACAATTACTTACAAAAGCAAATCGTATAAATGCTTTTGACTTAATGAGGAATAGAAGTAACTCTCTGCCCTCTGCAATCTTGCCAACTGAACAGAAAGCATAGGATACTGTCATCAGCCACCGGAACACAACTTCAAACAACAAAGAACTTAAATATAATGGAAACCAAACATTCCCCAACCCGACTTGTCCTCGTGGGGAATTAGACTACAACCCTCCACTAAATATAAAAATGGATCAAGATATAAAACAAACCCTCAAAATTTGCACATATAATGTAAGAACACTTGCATCAACAGAACGATTCCTTGAACTAACTAATGCTCTAAAAAATATTAACTGGGACATAGTAGGTCTCGCATGGGATGTGAAATCGAAGAGTATAACGACCTAATCTTCTGCTACATCGGCGAAACTAAAGGACTACACGGAGTGGGATTTTTAATCAAGAAAAAATTTAAAAACAACATCACCAACTTTATAGCAATCTCAGAAAGAGTAGCACTCTTACAAGTAAAATTTGAATGCTTCTCCTTATCAATCATCCAGGCATACGCGCCGACAGAGAGATCAACAGAAGAAGAAATTGAAAATTTTTACAAAGACATTGAATATGCACATACGAAGACGGAGGGAAAGGTCATAGTCATGGGAGACTTTAATGCAAAAATAGGCTGTCCTAAAACAAATAACTATCCAGTTATGGGAAAACATGGGTACGGAGTGTGTAATGTAAGAGGAGAACGCCTTTTAAGTTATGCTCACCAACACAAACTGTCAATAATGAACACATTCTTCAAAAAGAAAGAAAGCCGCAGATGGACATGGCTGGCTATCTCCTGACCAAAAACTTTAAATGAAATAGATTTTATAATGATAAACAACTATAAACTTATAACCAATGTTGAGGTAATAAACAAATTTAAATTCTCTTCCGATCCCAGATTAGTAAGAGCAACTATACTTTCAAGTCACCCAATAAAAAGCAGAAAAACCTACACAACACCACCTAATCCCAAGACAGAAACAGAAATCGAAGAATTCATCAAAAACCTACGAACACACACAGAAAACATAGAAAAAAATTGTATTGATATCCAAACATGTAGTATGTAACATCCTAGAAAGAGCTATGACAGAGAGCTTAAAATACAAAAACAAGGATTATCCTCATAAACACAACATTTTCTCTAAAGACACAATCCAACTTATAGAAAGGCGCACCGAGTTACTACATAAAAAGAATAAAACTAAAGATATGAAAGTGAAATGATATGATATGTTTTTTTGTTTTGATAGATATGAATATGAAAGAAAGAAACTACATTAACCACAGATATGAGATTATTTCAAAGAACATCAAGAATTTTAGAAGTGTCAAAAAAAGCGTACAAACAACTAACTACACACAAGTCATGGATTAAAAAACTCGAGAATAACTCACAAGAAACAAAATCAAGAAAAGATGTAATAAACCAGGCAACGACTTTCTACAAAAACCTATTATTTCAACAAGCAACAAAATAATATTGAAATAGAAACACAAACAACTCACATAAACACAATAGACCACATTAGACCAATTGAAGATTCTGAAGTTTTCGAGCATATAATAAAACTGAAGGCTGATAAGAGTCCCGGATCAGATGGATTATGCAATGAGGCCCCAAAAATAGGAGCACCCATTTTAATACAACATTTTACTCAATTGTTCAACATGATAATAGAAGAAGAAAAAGTACCAAAACAATGGTGTACATCGGACATAATCCTACTTTATAAAAAAGGAAACCCCTTGGACATTAGTAACTATAGACCAATAAGTCTGCTGGCAAGTACGTATAAACTATTCTCATCCATAATTCTAAAAAGAATATCCGGTGACATCGATAAGCAACAACCAAAAGAACAAGCAGGATTCAGGTCAGGCTTCAGCACAATGGACCATATACAGACCCTAGGGCAGATCATAGAAAAATACAGAGAATACAATAGACCTCTGTATGTGGCCTTCATAGACTACAGCAAAGCTTTCGACAGCATCAGCCACTGTTCAATTTGGAATGCACTACAACAATCAAATATTAACTACAAATACATTAATATACTGAAATATATCTATGCAAATAGTACGAGCAGAGTCAAGTTAGAAACTAGAGGAGAAAACATCAACATTGAACGAGGAGTAAGACAGGGAGATCCTCTTTCCCCGAAGCTGTTCATAGCAGTACTTGAAAACATTTTCCAAAAACTAGATTGAAAAAACAAGGGGGTGTATATAAACGGACAATATTTAAACCATCTGAGATTCGCTGACAATATTGTTATAATTGCTGAAACCGCCAAAGATCTAGAGGACATGATGATATCACTGGATTACGAAAGCTCCAAAATCGGCCTAGAAATTAATGTACAGAAAACCAAGATATTAACTAACAATCGCGAACGCCCAATAGTGATAAAAGGTAACAATATTAAATACGTTAGCGAATATATCTACTTGGGTAAGCAAATCTCGTTTAAAACATCTAGTAACGAAGAAGAAGTAACTAGAAGAATCAACGCAACTTGGAAGAAATACTGGGCACTAAGAGAAATCTTCAAAGGGAACTACAGCTTACATATGAAAAAGACACTATACGATACATGCCTATTACCGTGCTTGTTGTATGGTTGCCAAACATGGATATATACAAATAAAATAAAACAACGAATCAAAGGCACTCAAACAGCAATGGAAAGGAGCATGTTAAAAATTAAAAGAATACAAAAAATTAGAAATGAAATCATCCGTCAAAAAACTAAACTCACTGATGCGCTGAGGCACGCTCTCTTACTAAAGTGGAAATGGGCAGGACACATCTCAAGATACCCAGACAGAAAGTGGACCATTGAAGCCACACGATGGAAAGGACCAGTGGGAAAAAGGAATGTTGGCCGACAATTAAAACGGTGGGCTGATGACATAACACAAGTCGTAGGAGAAGACTGGATAAAGTTAGGCAAAGACAGAGAGTCATGGAAGAAGATGGAGGAGGCCTTTACCCAAATAGGGGTTCAAATCTCACAATAGTACTAGTATAGTAAAAGTAACTAACTCTAAATTTAAGCAAAAACTTACTAACAAACATTGTAATACTTTTACGTCGAAAGAGAGATTTGAAATAAACGGCTTTATTATTATTATTATATTATTATTATCTATTACGGTTTACGAGATACAGCCCGCTGACAGACGGACGGACGGACGGACAGCGTAGGCTTAGTAATAGGGTCCCGTTGGTACCCTTTGGGTACGGAACCCTAAAAAGTAAAACTATATTTGTATTTTTTTGAAATTTAAAATAATATTTATAGAGCCTATAAAGTTTGTTCAGTAATAATACTTCGCTTGTTGGTGTGTCCTTCACACTGTCAATCACGCCGCAACATTATAGAGAGTCATCCAAATGATTGCAAAGTGTTAATCATAAGTTTGCTACATCGACATCTGCTACGAGTAGCATTATGCCTAATATTGTATGCTCAAAATATAGAAGTCCTACAGCTGCGATACTCGGGGGACGTCTTTGACGAGCGCAGCGGTGAGCGCGTCGCGTCGCGCAACGCCCGCGGCGCGCTCGTATAATTAACTCGTACATCACTACTGTATACTTCCTCGTATTTATACCTCACTAGCTTATGTCTGCGACTTCGTCTGCCAGGAGTTTTTAAAACTTTATTTTTGCGGGGTAACAACGTCGGGAAAATCAATGTCACTCTCCAGAGGTGCGATTGTCTAGTTGTTCCATTGATCGTAATCGTATTCGATGACATTAGCGTCAAAGTAAAATAAACCATAAAAACATTTTATTAGAGCTCAATTTCGTATATGCATTCTCATACGTTTACGGATTTACGATACGCTCCATAGCGCTCCATATTAAAATCGGTTGTACTGAATTTGTGACTTGATTTAATCAATACAGTGAAGGATAATTTTACTTTGACGCTAATGTCATCGAATACACATACGATCAATGGAATAAATTTTAGACAATTATTGGTACCCAGGACCTCTTGCAAGGTATACTCATGCAAAAAAACACATTAATCAGTTGTGCCGTTGCAGCTACGTGGTTGAAAGACAAACCAACTAAAAACACTTTTCCTTTTTAATATTAGTACCTAAATAGCTTTTGCCCGTGACTTCTTCAGCGTGGAGTTAGTTAGTTGAAAATCCCTCGGGAATGCATTTTTTTCTGGTGCAAAAGCACGTTGGGTAATTGGGTCATAATTACTCTCCACGTCCTCAATTAGATTAAACTAACAAAGTAAGACCTTCATTTCGTTCAATAAAAGCTTTAAAAATCTTAAAACTAACAAACAAACACGGTTTCGCATTAATAACATTAATTAGTAAAATTAGTAACAGTAGGGATATTTTACTTTTACCGACGACTTCAAAGTAGTGTTGTCTGGACAAATGAAGTTGCTCCGCATCGATAAATAATGTGGTGGTCGGCAATTTAGAACACAATTTGTTGTATTAATCACTAGTTGTTTGTTTTTCCGTTTGGAAGTGTTATTAAACGGTTTCTTAAGCAGATTAAACAATGATGTATTAAATCTACAAATTACAAAGAAATAAATACCATTATTTTAACAAAAAGTTGTGCTAGATAAATGCGTATACGTAATGCAATGACAAATTCTGATTTTGAAGACAAACTAAACACAAAAGAAAAAAAATATTTTAAGTTTAAATTGGCTGGTCGTTTGTGGAAAAGCGGCATCAAACATTTTTTTAATCAATTTTATATTTATAATTTATACTTTTCGGATATCTCCTGTACTACCCGGCCACATTATTTGTGCACCTGGGTTGATCACGTCATGTCGGCGCTCTAGTACTTACGGTGTACGGTGTAATATAATATTGTGGAATGGGGCGAGCGCGGGAAGATGAAAGGGGAAGTGGGAGGGTCATCGCATTCCAGTGAGGTGCACAGATATTGTGACCGTGTTATATTGTGTAGGATAATATTAATAAAAAAAAACTTGAGAGGTGTCAAGGGACACCCGGGTGGAACGTAGCTCCTTTCGATTAATTTTAGTGAAGGAATTGTAATAAACTAGTGGTGTCATCTAGTATTAAATTGATTAACTACGATGAATTATATTATTTAGTTTATTTCTATTGCACTGTTACAAAACCAAAGAGTTACTCTGGTGGAGTTACTGTTTTTTCACAGATGGCGTTAGTAGTACAATAAAATTTTATCCAATTTATACAATAAAAAATTAGGGAAAAATTCCACATTTAGAAATTATTTAAAATAAAATTGAAAATAGAAAATTCAGTCTGTCGAGCTGGGATTCGAACCATCGACGTTGAACTTTTAGGCGACTGCCCTAACCACTAGGCCATGCAGACGCCGTGTTCTAAGGCGAAAATACCGAACACAATGCAAAATTCACATTCAACAAAAAAGTGTCGGTTTCAAAAATGTGTCGAGTGTCGGTTCCTTAATTTTTTCCGTCTAGCCCCCTTCCGTACCGCGCGATAAGGAACTACGTTCCAAAATTAAAACTATTTTTTTTAACTATCTCAAACAATCTCTTCTATGGTGCTTAGGTGATTTTATGGCACTCTTACTAAAACGATACATTTTTAGCCAAAAGCAAGAGAGTTCTGAAAAGCTGTCAAGGCTGATTGCGATTGTAGCAATCACCGTAGCAATCATTTTTAGACAATCCCGCAATGGGTCTAAATACTGCACTGTGATTGATTATCCCCTATAAGAGAGGGATAACTTCGGCGTTACTTCGAGACAGCTTTATTGTAGTAATTCTTTGTTGCCACCCACTTCGAATGGCCCTTTGTGAGTTAAACTGTAAATAGATCCGTGTTTAAAGACGTCTCGAGTTGTAATTTCGGAGTTGACGAGGTATTTATATGCGCATAAATCTTCAATAACTACGACGCTGTGAGTTATAACCCTTGTTTTAGAAATCTATAGTTGTTAAATTGCCTTCATTTTATTAAGCTATTGCATAGCTTTTACCGCGGGCTTTGAACTAGGACAAACAGTTTGAGCGCGGCGAACGAATCAAGAAATTCCGTAACTAAAATAAACCTAACACCGTCGTTCAGCAAGCGCTCAACATTTTAGAGGTTCAAATTTAGCTCTGTTTGGCGCAGTGGGCGAGTGACCGCTTTCTTTAGATGTCGCAGGTTCGAATCTCACTCGCGAAGTAGTGACAGTGCGCTTTTCTTGTTTGTTTGTTTTTTAATTATTTTTTTGCATAATTTTTATTATGCAAAAAAAAAAATATTGCAATATTATAATTGCATAAGTCGATAAAAAATGCTATGCTTAACCGCGGCAGTCCCCGAGTGCCACTTCTTCTTCTTCTTCTTTATCAACCGATAGACGTCCACTGCTGGACAAAGGTCTCTTACATGGACTTCCACTGGCCCCGGTCTCGGCGGCTCCCTGCGACTCGCTTGATGTCGTCGGTCCATGTTGGCGTCCTAGCGATGGTAGGGACGCCTTTATAGGACTGTATCGTCGCTGGTTGATGAATTGAAAGACATCGACATTAACATCTAAACTTTATTCGCTTGCACCAGTTTACAATTGTGTCTTTGATTGTCACTTTAAGATGTACGTTCGTTCGTAAGACGTAGGTAAGCGGAATGTCACGAGTTTCTCCGAGCGCGCGGGCCGCGAGCACAGAGGAGAAAAACGGAACAGAGGCAAAGCTTCTAAGAAGCGAGCAAAATTTATACCTATTTTGGTAGGGTTGGCACAGGAGGATACAATTTAATAAACAATAGTTATTTGTTCAACAAGATGGCAAAGTTTGTTTTTGTTGTGATTGCCTAGTTTAAATCCCGAGCTAGTGAAGGATTCGAGCTAGGAAGAATTAGGTAAATTAGAATCCTGAGTCTAGTGAGGCATTCCAAGGCACAAGAAACAAAAAACTTTGCTATCGCGTGATACATACAACTTTTCACTTCAATAGCGAGAAAATACAAGATGTAAAAGAAATATTTATTAAACATTACAAAGTCACAAAAAATAATTATTTTCTACAATAAAATTTTGACAAGTGCTGGGAGCTGGGCAAGATAAGTTGCGCACGAACCGTAACCGAGAAAGTTTGATTTTATTATAATCCACGCGCACAGAAAACAAACTAAATAGCTTATGCGAGCTTCGACGCGAGTTTGCCGATGCTACGGCTGGCCGGCGAACCGCGTGCGTCGTGCGTCTCAGTTTAGTCGAATTAAATGGATGCGGTTACAGAATATCACAATAACATCTAATATGTATGAGGTATCTATCTACCCTATACATTAAAATAATAATCAAGTTAGTACTACTTACCTAGTAGAGTCTTTAGGATAGCTAAAAAATGATGTGTTTTTATTCTTTCTATTATTGTTCATACACACTGTACAGTAAACCATATTTACACTTTTATATTAAAACACTAGGTATTATAAAATTACATTTAAACACTATTTAAATTATTAAATTATTATCATTAATTAAATTAAATGAAAACACGACGCGCGACGTGTACTGCAGACCCTGAGCTTGAGCACAGGCCGAGCCGGTATAAACCGATTTCTCGCTGTACGCGACGTAGCGCCTGTGCTCGCGCACACACGCGCCTCAAGCTTGTAGTAGTGTACCTATCGTAGCGCGCTTGTATGAAGCTTTGCCTCTGTTCCTGTTCTCTGTGCCGCGAGCTCCGTCGACGCCCCCGGCCTCCGCGCGCTTCCCCCCGTGCGTGTTGGTCTTGTCCCAACCATCCAACAGTCCACCTGGTGGGGGGTCTGCCAACACTGCGCTTCCCGGTGCGGGGTCGCCACTCCAGCACCTTGGGACCCCAACGACCATCAGCTCTTCGAACTATGTGCCCCGCCCATTTCCACTTCAGTATCGCGACTCGCTGAGCTATGTCGGTGACTTACCACTTAATTTTTTTTATTTATTTATGAACTAAATAGTGCCTTCGACTTCTAGCCTTCACATATTCAGGTTTAAAACATCAGTGGAAGCTCTGAATACTCGGGATAAAAACTTTAAAAATTAGCCTATGTCCCGCAAAGTAAGCTATCCCTATACTAAATTTTACCAAAATCGATTCAGCGAATTGAATTTATTGTCCTTAATATCAAACTTTTTTCCCGGGTTAGATTGTAACCTAAGTTACTCTTCGTATTATCCTCTACCTGCATTTAAAAATCTCCATAATGTTTTCAAAGTGTGTGAAGTCTATCAATTCTCATTGGGCCAGCGTGATGGACTATTTATCCCTTCTCCGAGAGGAGAACTGCGCTCAGTAGTGAGACTTTAATGGGTTGCTTACTCCTGGGATCCTTTCATACTATCAATATTTGAACCCGACTGCCTCGTTAGTCTAGTGGTTAGCTTGTTCGACTGCGGATGACGAGGTCCCGGGTTCGATTCCCGGGTCGGGCCGTTAAAAAAATTTATCAGTACTAGCCCGGAGTTAGGAAGTTGGCGGTTAGTCACCCCCGTGCCTCGGAGAGCACGTAGAGCCATCGGTCCTGCGCCTGATCTCTCTCCGATCGTGTCGGATTTCCGTCCCATTGGACTATGAGAGTGAGGGAATAGAGAGTGCACCTGTGTTTGCGCACACACTTGTGCACTAAAATATCTCCCGCGCAGATGGCTGACCTCTAAGAGGTTGGCCGGCGAGATAGGATTCGGTCAGGAGGACATTATTTGAACCTGTGCATTTACCTGTTAAAATGCGAACTTTTTCGGACCGTCAAGCACCATGTAGCCCCTAGATTTGAGCCCCTACAACTCAACTTGATGGGAAAAATTGCTGGGAAAAGAGATGTTAGTCGCAGAGTAAAGTCCACTTTTCGTACCATCCGGGAGGGTGAATGCAGTGAGCGAGGGCAGTTGAGCTCGCCTTGCGAAGCACAAGCAGCAGTATGCAAAGCTGACCGCCAACCTTCGCTAATCGGAGAGGCAATAGAAGACAAAGGAGATTTAGGTACCTGTTGAAAATAAATCATCCCTTATATCATCTTAAAAATCGTTCAGCCAATACAAAGCCACAAGCTGACAACGCCGGTGTATAAATTTCTTTCCGCTGAAAGTACTATCTCGTATACAGGGTGATGTATTACTGCATCCGCCCATTAATTTCACAGTGACCGATCTCATAACCAAGACCAGAATATTGGAAGAGAAAAAAATTAAATTCCGTTGTGTAAGCATTGATACATAAAACCCAAGATATTATATTCTCTAACCGGAAATAAAATTTTATTTTTAAGGAGATCAGCAAACTTTCTTAGCCATAAATCATAGATCATACATAGATCATTGATTTGTGATATAGACCTTCATATGTATAAAAAAATTATTTCTAGAGTAAAGTAAGTTTCTAAAGCGGTGAACACGTATAAAATATTCTCACCCGAAAATCCGAAATTCGTGTTTATCCGGTGTAATTTTTCTAAACGAAAATGTGAACAAATCTAGTGATTTATTAATCATACTCTCCGAGCATCCTGCTTGCGCACTATCATTCTTGTATAATAGGCACAAGCAGCGTTTATAGAAAAATAGTGTATCCCACATCATATATTTATTTTACATTCTTGGGATAAAGTAGGTATAACAAGCTTAACAATTACAGCAATCGATTAGGTTACCGATTCTGAATAAACTATTTTCAGTCTTCATACTAACAAGAACGTTGTAAAAGGAAGTGTGTATCTTTGGTTTTATGTATCAGTGTAGCGGATGCGATTTTTATTAAAGCAAAAAAAAATGCCGAAAAGCGGTGGAAACTACGCGCCCTGCGGGAGGCTTTTATAAGGCGTACAATAAATCAAGGGCGGGGAAATATTTAAAAGCTTGCGCCAAGTTTTCCCAGCTTACCTACTCTGCTTAGCGTTACAGAAAAACCATTTTGTATACATAGAAAGATAAGTTAACGGTATAGGTTGTATAAGAAACACTGTTATCTTCATGACATAGGACCTTATTGTGCTGAGCAGCCTTTAAGCCTTAGACTGCTGTCTAACTTGCTAACTTACTTGTAACTTACTTTGACTAACTTGGAAGGGTTTTCCGATCCATATCCCTAATCAATTTATATGTGGCATCGTATCAGACTGCTTGCTTAAATGTGAAATAACTAACAATTATGAAAAATCGAAATTATCTCCTGACCCGTACCGAATTCGTTACCCGTTAGTTTAGAGGGCATCCAAAACCATTTAACACAAGTTGTTTTTATTATAAGGCTAGATATAACTTAAAAATTATATCAAAAGACTATCCGCATACAAGCGGAAATATATGTTTACAAAAAAGCTCTCAAGTGGAACGTTCCACGGTCTGTGGGCGACCGCCATCCAGTATGCAAGGAGAAGATAGACTAAGGTAATGAGATGGACTGAACTTCTTCTAAAAATAGTGTTGAAAGTGAAGCCAGTTTTGTTGTTCGTAGTGAACACGTACTATTAAACATGTAAATGCATAGTGCATTCACATGTTTAATCGCGTTTTACACAATAATATGGTTTACATCATGAAGTAATAAAACGAAATATCTAACTGAATTTATAGCGTATACATTACATTAACATTGTAGTAATATTATGCTACCTATAAGCAAAATGTCTACATAATAATAATATGAATATCGCCATTCATATGGATGCATATTTCGTTCTTTGTCTCCTGGCTCTAGTAATTGAAGTGTATAAATATTCTTTTTGTATGTTCTGAAATGCAATGCAAAACGCGTTATTATTATCTATATATATAAAAGAAAGAGGTGTTAGTTACACTATTTATAACTCAAGAACGGATGAACCGATTTGGCTCAAAATTGGTGGAGAGGTAGCTTAGAACCAGGAGACGGACATAGGATACTTTTTATCCCGTTCGACCGCGTTTCCGTCAAGTCAGTATAAAACCTCTGGTTTAACAAAAATGCATCTGACATGGAATAAAAAAACGAAAATGACAGTGGAAGAACAAAACGTAAATGACAGCTAAACGTAATTTTGTATTTGGTTAGTTATGGTAAAAACAATTATAAAAATTATAGTTTAACGTACCTAATTGATAATATCATCAGTAATATGTTTTCTCTTTGAATCATCATTAACAATGCCGCGAGCAAGACGATCAAATGTTTCCTGCTACAAAGCTACGGATTGACGTGATTTATTGGATAGGTATAGTTGAGAACCTGGAGGGTGACAAAGATTTCCAGCGGGATGTTATGAACTAAATCCACGCAGACGAAGTCGCGGGCATCAGCTAGTTAATAATAACAAAAAAAATCAAAGGAAAACTCCAAATAAATACATTTGGGGCTTGTTGGTGTTGGGTTAAACTTTTGATAGAGTAATCAGATTTTTATGAAATTGGCGTTTCCTAGACCTGCATCATTTAATAGCGGCGCATATTATTTTATCAGATTATTTTCTGTTTCGTGTTGGGATCGAGCATTGAAAGGTGACTAACGATCAGACTAAACGACTAGATGAAAAGTTCAATGATTTTTAGGATCTAGTAAAAACAAATTATGTAGAGTTTACGTCTATCTCTTTCATTTAGTCTGTGGAGCAACACCGCTAGTTTTCTGCTGCATAAAATATGTTTGCGTTCTAATATCACGCTTTATCCGTTAAGTGTACAGCCGCAGAGCTTTTCTAATGAAGCCTCTTTGGGGAAACATTGACGTGGCTTTGGTATAAAAATCTGTGGCTATAAGTTTAATTGCCTACGTTATTTACCGTCAATGTAGGCTTGTTTTGGAAAATTATTGTGAATGAAAGTCTGTCTGATAGTACTAACCTAGTGATATACCTAGGATAAATTGTCCAGGTAGATAGATCCTATTTCGATAAAGATGTTACCCGTCGAATCTAACTCCGCTAGTAACGAGTAGCGTTCAGGAAACATCGAGATGTCTTCTCGTTTACAATAACTCAGTGCCTGAAGTCTAAAGTTTTCGAACAGTGTGTCTTGCCAGTAAATATTTAAAAGTCTGAAACATGATTGCTAGATAAAGACCTCATGAGAAGAATCAAGGTCAATCAACAGGCGATGGTGAGAGCTATGCTCAGAGTATCCCCACGAGATAAAATCATAAATGAGGAAATCCGTATGAGAATGAGAGCTACCAACATAGCTCATCAAGTCGCGAACCTAAAATTAGAATAGGCAGGTCACAAAAGTTTAAGAGTCGATAGTCGCTTAAGTTCCAAAATGCTGGAATGGGAGTCGATAGTCGCTTGAAAAAAATTCTAAATTATTTATTTCACGTAGGCCAACTTGTGGCTCTTATGACACGTCATAACTCTACCGCCGGTTCGGAAAAGTGGATTCTGCTGAGAAGAGCCGGCAAGAAACTCAGCAGTTGCTCTTTTCAAAATAACCATTTTACAATAGTGATAAGTAGCTATTACATTTTTACAAGTTCCAAGAAAAAAACGTACTACAATTCAATTCATGTTAAGACGGGCAGACAGAAAGCAGCCCCATTCCCGCCGGTGGTACCCGTTCACGAGCATGACGCATGATCCAGCCATTGCTTCGCTCGGTTAGGTTTTATAGTGCTGGAGTGATGACCTCAAAGGGGTACACGCAGTGTCGACACAAGCTGAAGTGGCAATGGGGGCACATATTAATTGTTCGAAGAACCGAATATGTTTGGGTCCGAAGAAGCTAGAACAGTGAACTCGCACCGGACTAGGTGGGTCGACAATATGAGTTGCAGGAAGCCACTTGCTACACGTTGCATTAGTGATTAGACCGTTGCGTGTTGAGCTATCTACATAGGTATATCCTATATACCCTATAAGATACCTACGAGTAAGTATTTATCAAGCAGTGGACATTTATCGCTTGACAACGAAAACTACGAAGACTTGTATAAACATTTACAAAAATGTTTTAAAGAGAGCTCAACGTACAAGGAAAACATTTTAACTCTACGTCAACTATGAAAACTCTCTGCACAAGTTATCTCAATCAAAGAACTTCTTTCAAAGCAGATTGTGGAAGGTGCAACTGAAAGTAAGCGGGGTTGCTTTGAAAGGTGCCAACTGCAACGAAAATGAGCAGACATTAACTTGAATGTAAAATCACTTAAGAAGGCTGTAATTAACGAGATCCTGCAAGATAACTTTGGTTACTGCCTCAAACTTTCAGAAAATGGTAGAGCCGAGACTTAAAAGGTAGTCTATTTTTAGTGGATCGAGTTGTTGACTTGAAATTTTGTACGCAGTGTACCTATCCGATGATACTGAGATGATATTATTATACCTAGTATCTTCTGATACCAGGGCAGGTTGTAGGACCGCTCAACAACTTATAGCAAACCTATCGATTTGGAACCATTGACTTGCCCTATTGAGTGATTAGTTGGCTCATACAGTATCTAGGGTTTGAAGAGGGAGTAGGTAGGTGGTTACAAGAACTTAGCTCTAATAAACTTTGGACTTTTAATCGTTAAGTTTGCCTTGACTAGCTATTAGTCGGTAGACCACTTAGTGATGGCGAAGGAAGGTGGTGGTTATAGGATGTCGGGAATATTGTAGACCGATCATAAAATAGAATAGAATAGAAATGTTTTTTTAATCAAATAAACTTTTTTACAAGTGCTTTTGAATCGTCGATGAGTCTACCACTGGTTCGGAATGCCGTTCCTGCCGTGAAGAACCAGCAAGAAACTCGGCAGTTGCTCTTTTCAAAACAAGTTTACAATATAATAGATATTATGCTATGTATGCAGTGTTTCCACAATGAGGGGAAGTTCCACAAAAGCATACCTAATTATAATTCAACAAATGTTAAGACGGGCAGACAGAAAGTAGCCCCATTCCTGCCGGTGGCACCCGTTCACGAGCATGACGCATGACCCAGCCATTGCTTCGCTCAACCATAGAATCCACATGTCAAGGATAAATTAAATGTTTAATTTTCACTTGATTTTATAATAAGCCTATAAAAACGATACCGTTCGTGAGCGTTCGATGGATTTATTTTTAGACACACGCAATAGTGTCGCGAGCGATACGCAGTCCATTCCCGATTCCATTTAAATTGCTCCTTTTATTCGATTTCGGGACATTCACAGCTTAACTGGAGCGTTTTTGGTTTTTAATTAATAATAGAAGCCTGCGGCATAGCGTTTTGTAACTGTAAAACCTAGTGCTACAGCCGACTAGGGTATAAAATATATTTGTTCGACAAAAGCTAATCATGAATATAGAAAAATAGATTCCAGTAGAAGCTACCGTCTTATAAACTACAAACAGATTAAGTTCTATTTCTATGAAAATCGGAAAAATTTGATAGCTACAGACTGAGAGGAAAATTTTCGAATTCATCGATTAATCTAATAAGCGGTATTCTCCTAAAATCAGAACTATAATGTGGTGAGCTTGGAAATCTTAATAACCGACGTGTATTTTCTGGTTTTAAGAACGCGTATAACACCAAAAAAAATCAGATTTCGCGATGAGATAAAACATAGAAGCAACCTCATGTGAGGCGCGACAAAAGAAAGCGTTTTGCGCGGAATAGGAGTGTAGTAAGCGCCAAATAATTTGTAACTCGTAAAATATTCATTTTCTTTTCAATTCACTAGGCTACTCTCTTGATAATATCAATCGGACTTTAATGTAAAAATTTTGGCTCTGTAATATGCAAGACATTGAAAATAAATGAATATTGGTTAAAAATGTCTAATTTTTCCAACATCGCGATTTTTTATTATCGAACAAATTTCATCATTTTATGTTTTTGCCCAAGCACGTCCCTTGGCAGTGTAATGTAATTTTTGCGTGTTTTTTTTCGGATAATTGAAACTTGATCTACTACTGTAAAAATCAAATCTGTTTACTGTTAACGAGCGCACACCCACTCTTAAACTAAAGATGTTCACTGTTCACGCCCAATGGTAGTTACCCAAAATATAAAACTTAATAAATGTAAAACACTCTAGCTGCGTGATGCGTCCCACTACAGGTGACCCTCTCCGTGGCGGACGTAAGTATGAAAACCTTGATGGTAGTTCAATATTTGTTGCCTTTTGGGGTGGAGATCCTGGGGCTGTGGGGCCCGGGGCTCGGGCTCCTTTTGAAAGCTTTTAAAAAGATATTCAAGTCAACCGGGGATCCATGAGCTGGCAGCTACCTTGGCTAAAGATTAGTTTGGTCATCCAAAGGGGCAATCCTACCAGTATCTTGGTTACTATGCCGCACTGCGGTGACATCGAAAAGGTTTTAGATTTATAATAGTTTTAATTTTAGAAGTAATTTAATATTAATTGTTAATTGTAACAAACTGTTAAATAACGAAAAATCACTCAATATTACTGTAATATCATTTGTGGGAATGGGCGTGACGTTCTATAATAAAATTCCACAGTCGATCTTAGACTTGCCTTTCCACAAGTTCAAGAAATCAATTAAAACTACTCTCATGAAAAAAGCATATTACAATTATTTTACAATTGAAAATAATAATATAAATGACAAAAAAAACCGTGGATTTAACTCGGTCCAGCGAATCATAATTTTTTTTTAAATATATAGACTAGCGCTTGACTGCAATCTCACCTGATGGTAAGTGAAGATGCAGCCTAAAATGGAGCGCGCTTGCCTAGAAGATGCCTATTCACTCTTGATTTAAAGGTACCCAAGTTATAGTCGTTTGGAAAAACGGAAGCCGGAAGGGCATTCCAAATTTTAGCGGTGCGTATTAGGATAAGACAGTAATAACTAAACTGCTTAACAACACGATATTTTAAAAAGAGCAACCACCGAGTTTCTTGCTGGTTCTTTTCGGTTGGAATGGCATACCGAACCAGTGCAGTGGTACATTCACTTGACAATCCAAAACCACTTTGTAAAAGTTTAATTGAATAAACAATATTCTATTCTATTCTATTCTATTCTATTCTATTCTATTCTATTCTATTCTATTCTATTCTATTCTATTCTATCAACATTATGAAACTTCTCCATTTACGGCCCTGTTTCAATAATACGACAACCTCCCTGGCTCAGTGGTGAGCGCTGTTGTCTTATAAATGGGAGGTCTCGGGTTCGATTCCCGGCGGGGTCAATTTGGGAATTTATAATTTCTGAATTTTCTCTGGTCTGGTCTGGTGGGAGGCTTTGGCCGTGGCTAGTTACCACCCTACCGACGTGCCGCCAAGCGATTTAGCGTTCCGGCACGATGACGTGTAGAAACCAATTAGGAGTATGGGTTGAATGTTAACTGCCATACCCCTTCCAAGTTAGCCCGCTACCATCTTAGACTGCATCGTCACTTACCATCAGGTGAGATCGCAGTCAAGTACTAGCTTGTCATCGAATAAAAAAAATCTGCCTTAAATCAAAGTCGTATCCAAATCGGTGGTCTACGTTAGGCTACACACACACTGTTAGTGTGTTTTTTCAACGGGAAGTTTCCATTTGAGCGGGTGTCATTAAAATAAAGTAATTTAATTTTATGGCGGTGAAGTTCGACAATTGGAATGATGGCTGCCCAATCGGGTAATGGCGTTAACATTTAATTGAGCACTATGTAATATTGCGAATGGAAACCTTGTTACGATGTACTGTAAACAAGTCTATTTAATTTTATTTCGACCAATAAAACAATTTACTTTTTTTCTTTTTCCTTTTCATAGTTCTCGAAAATTGAGTTTGTTATTCAATGGAATAAATGATTGGGTATTTAGATCAATTACTTAAATGACAATATATATGACGTATAATTTATACCTTCACAAGACAAGAATGGAAAAGCATATTTCTAGGTAAACGTTTTCCACCCTCATGTGGGGTTCCCCTGTTTTCTCTCATAAGAAACTAGGTAATATCCTACTTATGATTTGATGATCCTACTCATATTACTAATGTGAAAGTTTGTGTGGATGTATGGATGGATGGATGGATGTTTGTTAATCTTTAACGCGACAATGAATTTGATTTGGCTGAAATTTGGAATGATGATAGCTCATACCCAGGATTAACACATAGGCTACATTTTATCCCGGAAAAGCAAAGAGTGCCCGCGGGAATCAAAAACCTTAATCCACGCGGATGAAGTCGCGGGCATCATCTAGTTATACATTTATATTAGCTTAGAGCACCACATTCTCTGTAGGCTTCTCTGACTTTTCGGAGCTATGTACGTTTTAAGCAATTAAGTATCACTTGCTTTAACCGCCGAGTTTCTTGCTGGTTCTTCTCGGCAGGAAGGGCATTCCGATCCAGTGGTAGATTCATCGACTATTCAAAAGCACTTGTAAAAGTTTATTTGAATAAAAAATATTTCTATTCTATTCTTTTCTAACCGTGAAGAAAAAAAACGTTAGGAAACCTTCATGCTTTAGAGTTCTCCGTAATTTTCCCAAAGGTGTGTGAACTCTGTCAATCCTCACTTGGCCAGCGGTGGATTGTAGCCTAAGACTGAGTTTCCACGGTGCGGTTCGGCGCCCGCGCCCGCAGCGGTTGCGGGCCCGCGGCCTCCGTAGAATGCAGATTTGTATGGAAAATGAAGTTTCAATTTCCACGGCGCGGTTTGCGCCCGCGGCGGGCGCAGTACTAGCGGTACCTGAACCGCTGCGGGCGTGGGTGCGATCCGCGCCGTGGAAACCGAGTCCTAATCCATTTTATTCAAGAGAAGAACTGTAGACCTGAATCAGTAGTGAGCCGGCGATAGTTTGGTTAAAAATAGTCCGCTCTAAATACGTGCACAAATCTCTCTGTACAGCGCATATCAGCGAAGGAAGCGAATCACTCTGTAGAGTTCCATTAGCAGCCTGTCACCGCCGAGCGCTCAAAAGGGGAGGAATGAAAAAAGGTAGGAACTGTGAAAAAGTTTCAGTAAAGATATACATCAGTTGGAAACGATTTCGGTGACTAATGTACGATTCGGCGACCCACTTTCTTTGTATTGTCTTCGCGTATCCGAGTATTCTCACTCAATGTGTTTCAGTAAGGTTTTAGTGCCTTATTGGGGTAGTCGTTATTGTTTGTCGTAAGCTATGTAGCTAGTAGTATGTTTATACTTGACGAATTTTCGTCGATAAATTATTACTCGTCCATTTTAGTCGTTGAGTTTTCGTAGCTATCCGTATGTTGCCGAAATTCCATTTCACTCGCACGAAATGTTAAATTGCGGGTTCTTCCCGTGATTTATCTCTAATTACTATTTTCCAGTACATCAGAACGATAATATAGCAAGTATCGAAGCAGATTTTTTGTAAAAGTTAATAATATTAAATGTTCATACTTAGTTAATAATCTTTTTATTTTGAAAAGCGCAGACTGACCTGCTTAGTTTCTTGCCGACACATCTCAGGAGAATCTGCTTTCCGAATCGTTGGTAGAGCCACCGGTTGGCCTGTCTATACTTTAATATTACTATTATTTATTAGGAAAATTTTGGGTTCGCCAACTGGCCGCACACAACAAATGGCGAACTCTAATTTAATTTAATTAATGTTATTTACTGATGGTAGGGTAAGTTTTTGGTTGTGATAGTCCTTTTTAGTTTTTGCACATTTTAACCACACAAACCGCCCTTTTAAAAGCACAAAATATTGCTTAGCAACAAGAACTATAGCGATGATGTAATACAAACTGAGCGCGGGAAAAAGGCTGTTCGGCGTAGTAGTTTAGTTGGCTGCACTTTTCGACGTATTCACAGCTTTGAGACTCCATCTTGCCTATGCGTGAGCGAGGGTCGTCTTCGTTGGCCGTGGCCAGCGGAGGGTGCGGGCTTCGAGGCGTGGCCTCATTACCCGGGCGGGTCGCGGGGAAGAACACTTCCCCGGTGGTGAGTTTTCAGCCGTCTTGGCAATCCACGACGGCTGAGGCTCCTATTCAACTTGAGTAGGGGCCTTGTGGCTCAATGTCAGTCCAGTGGCTCCGCTCGCTGGCGGGCAGGGTAGCCGCCGCGAGCAGAGCGGTGTCGGGTCCAGAGGGTGGGCCCGCGCTACGGGCGATAAGGTCGCTGCCGTGCGCGGGACCGGTGTCGGTCCGGGGGCCCCGCGTCGCAGGCGGGCAAGTCGCCGCCGCGAGCGGAGCGGTGTCGTGTTCGGTGTGGGGCCCCGCGCTACTGACGAAAGGGTCGTCATCGAGCGCGGGGCCAGTGTATCGCCAGGGGCCCCGCGTCGCTGGCGGGCAGATAGCCGCCGCGAGCGGGGCGGTGTCAAGTCCGGTGGAGTGCTCCGCGCTACGGGCGATGGTGTCGCCACCGTGCGCGGAGCTGAGGTCAAATCCGGTGGATCTCGCGTCGTCGTCGCTGTGGCCGCCTGCGTGCCTCCTCGGTGGTGGCGATCGGAGGAGCTCACGAGGTAGAGGACGCCCGGTCGGTGGTCGGCTGGCTAGCGGTGCGATGCCGTGGAGGTGTTCGTACGGTCCGTTGTCGGCGCTGGCGAACATGCGCCGCGCCAGTGTACGGACGTACTCCTCCACGGTGGGCGTCTTGAGGTCGCGATGGATCACATCGTTCCTCACGTACCTCGGAGCTCCAACGATCAGGCGGAGGCACTTGTTCTGTTGGACCTGTAGGCGGCGTGCCTGGTACGCTGAGCAGTACGCATACCAGGCTGGGGCCGCGTACGTCAGTCTGGAGCGGACATAGGCTCCATAGATGAGGAGCTTGGTCTTCGGTGATAGACTCGAGGTGAAGACTTGGTACAGCATCGACAGTGCCGCCTTAGCCTGACTCACCACGTGGTTGACCATGGGAATCAGGTTCAGGCTGAGGTCGATGCGGCACCCCAAGTAGCACACCGAAGTTTGCCACTCTATGTCCTGCCCTCGGAAGCGGAGCTGACGTAATGGCTTCCGGATGCCGAACAGGATCGCGGCCGTCTTCCCCACGTTGACGGCCATCCTCCACTTGTCCAGCCACTCCGGAAGCAGGTCCAACATGCGCTGCATCTTGTTGCAGGCGGCGGCTTGGTGGAACGACGACGCGAGATACGCGCTGTCGTCGGCGTAGAGCGACAACAGCACGTCTTCCTCCCCCTCGCGCAGGTGTCCGGCGAGGGTAGGGATGTCGTTGGTGTACAACGCGTACAGGCACGGGGAGAGGCAGCTGCCTTGGGGCACTCCCGCACGGATGGGGCGCGGCTGGGAGTCCGCGCCCTCCACGGAGACGTGGAAGGACCGCCCGTCCAGGAAAGAGGCCACCAGCCGCACAATCGCGGGTGGCAGGTCGGTGGTGAGGAGCTTTGCCAGCAGACCGGTGTGCCACACACGGTCGAAGGCCTTCTCGATGTCGAGAAAGACCCCGACGGTGCAGTAGCCCTTGTTCGTCTTGCTGGCGATGTGGTGAAGTCCTCTCGCCAGCTGGAGCGTCGTTGAGTGGTTACTGCGAAAGCCGAACTGCTCATCCCGTAAACGGACGTACGGGGTGAGCCTTCGCAGCAACAGACGCTCGAACAGCTTGGCGATGTGCGGCAGTAGGGTGATCGGGCGGTAGCTCCCTGGTAGACGGCGGTCCTTGCCCGGTTTGGGGATGGTGATCACCTTCCCCCTCTTCCAGGTCTCCGGGAAGTGTGCGGTGCGGAGTATGCCATTGAAGAGCCTCGCTAGCGCTACGAGGGCTCTTCTTGGCAGCTGCTGAAGTGCGGCGATCGGAATTCCGTCGTAGCCTGCCGCCTTCCGTTTGGGGAGACGGATGACGGCTTTCCTCAGCTCAGACGGGGAGATGAACTCGTCCCCCCGGAGCGGAGGAGTCTGGGCCGACAGGAATTCCCGCACTTGATGGTCGAGTTCTGTGTGGTGCCTGTGCGCGTTGTCGTTGGCCGGTGGGTTGGGAGTGAATTGCTTCTCCATATACTCCGCCATGATCTCAGCTCGGTCATGCGCGGAGTATCTTCGCCTACCCTGGTTGTCTAGTAGCGGGTAGACGGGTGAGTCAGATCCGGTGAGTGTCTTGCACAGGTGGTACAGCGATGTTTCTGACTCGGCTGCCGCGTCGATGGTCTTCTCCCAGTCATCATCTTCGCGGGCGCCGAGTGCTAGCCTCACTTCCTGTGCAAGACGGTTGAGGTCACGCTTGACCATCGGACAGCGAGTGCGCGCCCATAGTTTGCGCAGGGCGCGCTTCCTTCTCAGCATGTCGCGGAGCGAGCTCGAAAGCAGGTCACGTCGACCAGTGGGGGGCATGGTGGTAGTGGCCTCCTGTTTGGCCGTCTGGATGGCCGCCATGATGGTGTTGGCGGCCCGGTCAACGTCCACTGGGGTCGAGATGGGACCTGCGAGCTCAAGCTCCGACAGCGCGACGGCGAATTTCTCCCAGTTGGTCTTGGCTCTGGGAGGACGCGGTATGGTGAAGTCGCGCTGGAGGTTAAGCGTGACTAGTATTGGCAGGTGTTCAGTGTCGAGGTCATAGAGTGGCTCGACACTGATGGGGTGGTCAATCCGGTGATGCAGCACGATGTCCAGGACGTCCGGGTGGTAGTGGGGGTTTGACGGTATATTGGTCGGTGCTCCAGGACCCAATATACCGTACTGGTGGTGCTCGCTGTCCTCGAGTAAGGCCCTTCCGGCCGGGGTGATTACGCGCGAGCCCCAGGCTTGGTGCTTCGCGTTAAAATCACCCACGACTAGTGTGGGGGCATGCGACTCGAGGAGTGTGTGGACGTCAGTGCTGCAGAAGGTCGTGGTAGGTGGTCGGTAGGCGGCATACAGGAGGAGCTCCTCCTCACCGGTGTGAACACGCACTCCCTGCGTACGCAGGGATGTGTATGGTGCGTGCTCAAGTTCTTCGTGTACGATGTCCCTCCGCACCAGGGCCGCCGTTCCTCTGAAGGCTAGACCCCGGGGAGAGACTTCGTCGCGCCGGTACACGAAGAAATTCGGGATACGGAGCTCGACGTGTTCACTGCTTTGAGACTCCATCTTGCCTATGCGTACAAAAACAAAATAGTAAACATCTCTAGATGGCACCACTAGTATTTTAAGTCGCAGTAATGCATTGCTGACTGCGAAAGTATAATTGTTTCTTCATTATTATTCTATGTATGATGTTTGATTGTATATCGTACATTAGTACTTAATTTATGAAAGTGGGGAATTGGGGATCTTATCCCGACTCCCATAACAATGCAATTTCAAAGTGCCAATTGCCAAACATCAATGCTATAAATGCATTCTTTCCTTCTTCTACGACACCCGTGGCGATGGTGATTGGTGAGCCTGGGGCCACCATTATAACTCGTCGCGGGTAAAGTCCAAAAATCTTCATTTCTATTATTATTTTATTTGGGGTAATTTTCGAGATTTTCCCCAAAAATTTCCACCTGTACAATTTTGTATGAAAGGGACAAAAATTCATTCGGAGAAAAAATATGGAGAGAGCTGATGATTGAGGATTTCGGAGACGGGTGAGGAGCACGGCCAGGGTATTGAAGATAGGTGGGGGGGGGGGGGGTACTCGAAAAAATGTCACTCGTAACCTCATCCAATTGCCAGTGAGTTAAAAAAAAATTCCAAAAAGGCGGATTCAAGATGGCGGCCATACAAACTTCGTCGCTGTCTATCTCGGAGAGTATACAAGATGGAAGAGTAGTTTCTCGGCAAACAATGATCAAGACCCAAAAGGTCTACTTGATGAACAGGACAAAAATCAAGATGGCGGTTTTTTTTCTATACAAAATATATGGCGAATATTGAAGAGCTAGAAGTATCCTTATCAAAATATTTTTTATAGAAGAATTCTCAGTCTGACAAATAATTTGGAGAAAAAATATGGAGAGAGCTGATGATTGAGGATTTCGGAGACGGGTGAGGAGCACGGCCAGGGTATTGACGATAGGTGGGGTGTGCTCCAACAAAAGTCACTCGAAACCTCATCCAATTGCCAGTGAGTTGAAAAAAAATTTCAAAATGGCGGCCATACAAACTTCGTCGCTGTTAATCTCGACAAGTATACAAGGTGGAAGAGTAGTTTCTGGGCAAAAGATGATGAGAATGTTTTTTTGGCAAAAGATGACCAGAATCCGAAGGTCTACTTGATGTGTCGAACAATCGCGGTCCGCTTTAGCGGGCCGCGCACCCACGCGCCCTCCTTTTAGTAATAACACTTCCCGCGAGCTGCTTTAGCAGCTCACACACAGAGCAAACACTAGTTATAATAATATATATAGCTCAATTACCACAGACTGACTTACTGACTGACTCACTGATTGACACGATTGTTCTCCTAGAAAGAGACAGAAAACGATACAATGATGTAGGGGAGAATATGTTCGGGTGCGGGATTCGAGTAGGGCAAAATTATGACATTTCGGAAAAACAAGATGGCGGCCGACGTGATTCTTGCAACTCTTTTGTTTCCCAACCGATTTCGTTGAAACTCGCATGTTGCAACGAAACGAACGATGTTTGTATGTTTTGTAGAAGAATTCTCATTCTGACAAATGATTTGGACAAAAAATATGGAGAGAGCTGATAATTGAGGGTTTGGATGACGGGTAAAGAGCACGGCCAGGGTATCAAAGATAGGTGGAAGGTGTTCGAACAAAAGTCACTCAAAACCTCATCCAATTGCCAGTGAGCTGAAAAAAAATCCAAAATGGCGGATTCAAGATGGCGGTCATACACTGCGAAGCTGACACTGTTCAGAGCATACTGTCAATGCTTCTACACGTGTCAGCTTTGGTTCAACTGCAGCAAAAGTGCGCGAAGCAGCATCAGAGTGCAGTATAATAACGCATACCGCATTCTGATGAAACTGCCTAAATACTGCAGTGCGTCGAGCATGTTTGCCGACGCCAGAGTACCTGATTATTTCGCGGTTATTAGATCACGGGTTGCGGCTTTTTGGTTCCGCATCCGTAATTCTAAGAACGAGGTCCTCAGGGTATGCTCCGAGTGCCCTGAGAATCCAATTCTGAAATATTGGCTTGCCGTACATCGTGACAACAATCGCAAGTAGGTAAATAATTATTACGAACTCCCGTTTCAGGGGCAATTAAATTTTTATTTTATTTGTAATTTATTATATTTGTTTTTTTAGTTTTTTGTATCTAACTTTGTACATTTTGGGTTTTTATTGCCTTCAAATAAATAATATTATTATTATTATTATTAAACCTCGTCGGTGTCTATCTCGGAGATTATACAAGATGGAAGAGTGGTTGCCTGGAAAAAGATGATCAAGACCCAAAGGTCTACTCGATGAACAGAAAAAAATTCAAAATGGCGCATTTTTTCCATATAAAATATATGGCGAATATTGAAGAGACTAGAAGCCGGGAATCATGCAAGACTTTGATACGGTTCCTTTTCAAGATTTGTTTTTATTGAAGAATTTTCATTATGACAAATGATGACATATTATGATGATCGAGGGTTTGGAAGGTGGGTGAGGAGCACGGCCATGGTAATGAAGATAGGTGGGGGTGCTCGAACAATTGTCACGCGAAACCTCATCCAATTGGCAGTGAGCTGAAAAAAAATCCAAAATGGCGGAATCAAGATGGCGGCCATACAAACTTCAACGGTGTCTATCTTGCAGAGTATAAGAGATGGAAGAGTGGTTTTTTGATAGACAATGATCAAGACCTAAAAGTCTACTTGCCAAGTAGAAAAACCGCGGTCCGCTTGCGGGCCGCGCACCCACGCGCCCTACTAGTAATATTATAAAGAGGAAAGATTTTTTTGTTTGTTTGTTTGAACCGAATAGGCTCTGTTACTACTAGACCGATTTGAACCATTTTTTCACCAATAGAAAGCTAATTAGTTATCAGGAATTAACAAAGGCTATAATTTATTTTCAAAAAAATTAGAGATCTTTTAGAAAATTGCAATAATGTAACCCAAAGTAGCAAAATTTTACTATGCTGAGAAAACTATTGATGATATATAAAAATTATGTACTACATGATTAAAGTAATCATTATTCCCTATAAAAAATTCCCCAAGGGAATATATGTATAACTATCATATTTAAGTCACAGTAGTAGCTTTTGTATTCTAAAATTTAATTAGATCGCCTTTATCATCGCAGTATTAATTCTTCCTTTATAAATGCGAAAGTGTGTTTGTTTGTTGGTTTGTCCGTCAATCACGCTGCAACAAAGTTACGGATTGACGTGATTTTTTGGATTTAGGTATAGTTGAGAACCTGGAGGGTGACATAGGCATCCCGAAAAATCAAAGAGTTCCCGCGGGATTAATCCACGCGGACGAAGTCGCGGGCATCAGCTAGTAAGAAATAAATTTTCTTTCCATATTTTGAATTTTATATTTTTCTTCCTCAAGTAAATAATTCTTTCTTTTATCCTAAGTAAGACAATCTTAACTTCGTCCATTGCAAAAATTCTTTCACCGCGTTCAAATTGCATACTTAAATCCGAAAAACACATTTTCTCAATCCTATTTGAATAACTTCAAGAAAGATCAAGAGTATTCCCCTACAGTATTAAACTAAAAATTTCTAAGCTCCAAATTTAAAAATGCGAGGTTCCGTCTAGAGAAGATTTCGTATAACCGGTGGGCAATTTAAAAAGCTGCGACGGTTTACACGAGACTGCGCTTGATATGACGCCAGCCGAGAATTTAATATCCAAGCGAGCAAAGAATCGATTTAGCCGAAATTCCTTGAATCGGCGAGGGCATTTTTAACATTTTACCTACCAAAGCTCGGTTTTCTTAACGGTTGTTTATTGCTAGCATTTTGTCTCGTGTCAGAATCTGCTTTTAATTCTGAGCTCCAATTAAAATTTAAATCACCCCATATATTTTTCATCTATGTTCTATACCCGACATATTCTCTATCGTCATCCTGTTAGCTACCTATCCTGTTCATTCCTTTCTGTTTCATCGTCAGACATTAACTCAATTACGACCTTCCTGGCGCATTGGTTAGCCGGTAGCGCTATGGAATCTATACTAATATTATAAAGAGAACTACGGATCGACGTGATTTTTTGCACGGGTAGGTATAATTAAGGACCTGAAGAGTGACATAGGCTCCTTTTAATCCCGGAAAATCAAAGAGCTCCCGAGGGATTTTAAAAACTACATCCACGCGGACGAAGTCGCTGGCATCAGCTAGTATTATTTAAATGGGAGGTTATCTGAGCGATTTCGAACTAGTCTAGTGGAATGTCTACATACCTTCCCACCGCCCAAAATTTTATTGGAATGAAGTTCCTTTTCGCACGGTTTGGCGGATGTTTGTTTATTGTCTAGTCAAAAAAAATATGTAATAATTTTCCGTCGCGACCCTTGTTGCCTTCGTTTGTTATACACTTTCCATCAATGCTTTGATGGCGCAGCGTTAAAAAAAAGAGTGAAATTATCGGTTCGGCGTTCTAGATTTCAGATTATTATTTTTTAATTTATTTTTATTTTTATTATTATTTATAATTTAATAATAAGATATGGTAAAAAATTTAAAAAATTTACACTTTTTCACTGACACTTTAGGCCGACTAAGGAGTGAAACTATCAATTCGGGGGTTCGAATCCTGACTTCAGATTATTATTTTTTTATTTTATTTATTTTTATTATAAACTTATAAATAATTAGAAGTAACTTCGTTCCAACCAAGTATTCCACGACTCTCAACTTTTTTAGTTTATGCTTGATACTGTTTTACAAAAATAAATAAATAAAATTATAGGTTTCTACGTAAACTCCACGCGGACATTATAGAAATTAGAAACGTCGTTGTCGTTGCGTTTTTATAGAATCGTCGATGGTTCAAAACCCATCCTTTGACCGCCTAATGTATGTCACGCTCTCTTGAAACATTTCTGTGGTGGTGTCATGTGATGCGGGTTGTTACGTTCCCTCAAATATGGTTGAGCTAAGCAATGGTTGGGTCATGCCTCATGCCAGAGAACGGGTGCCACCGGCGGGAATGGGGCTACTTTCTGTCTGCCCGTCTTAACATGTGTTGAACTTTTTTTTTTTTTTGGAGATAGGCTTACGCTTGACGACAATCAATACTGGAAAGCACTGATGAGGTCTAGTTTGGAGCGCGCTTGCCTAGAAAATGCCTATTCACTCTTGCCTTGAAGGTACTGAGGTTATAGGTGGCCGGAAACACAGAACAAACTATAATTAGGTATGCTTTTGCGGAACTTCTCCTCATTGTGGAAACACTGCATACATAGCATAGTGTTGAGGCCAACGGCTTGGCCAACGAGTCAAGGCCTGGAACACGAAGTATAGGGGCCCATCAGCTATAACCTGAGTCCAGGGTCGCTGCCCTAAGGGCCTTTAACCGCGGTCAGATTTGTTCTCAACGTAACTTAATGGTAGGGTTGCACTGACCTTCCTTTGCAGCATTCAATCCTTGTACGGCCTGAGATAGTATGAGAGTGGTGGTGTGGTGTATTGTGGAGTTGAGTATAATGTGAACTTCTCAGGCCGCTAGCAGTAGCGGGCAGGCTGCCAGCTATGGCCTGCTGAAGACGCTGGGCTGGCGTGGCACTTTACACTCGGCTTGTCACTAGTTTGGTCCAACGAGAGCTGGTCTAAGTCACTTTTTCACACTTGGCGTGGCGCGCAAAAAACCACTTGTTAAGGGTCGCCTTTTGTTACAAATAACACGTTAACAATGATGCTTATAGTTAGGTCGACACATAGACCGCTTAACGGCGCAACAAAACCGTAATAAACCAAATCTAGACACTCAAAACAGCAAAAACGTGCGCGAGACGACCGGAATTTTCGTGAAAACGTGTTGGCTGTCAAAAGCGAAAAGGGCTTGCAAACCACACCCAAAAATCGCGGCAAGTTTTACCTTTCAAGTGTCATCTGTCAATTTCATTGCGAGCCAAAGAGGTTGCTAGCGCCATCGACCATGGAACAAGGAATTATGGCGCGAACAATCCCCCCGCCCGTGGGCGTAAGGATTTACGTCCACTTACTAGTAAATAGGTAAACGTGATAAGGAGCAAACGGCTCGCTGCAAGACAGAGTCTCCAACCATTACCTCGGCAACCCTGGGAACCCCATCAGACCCGTAGATCAGCTTAAGAATGCGCCCACGGCGCCAGTATAAAGGCAACAAATTAGGTTCCTTAATCAGCACTAGGTCACCAACTTTGGGTGGATCAGATTTGTCAGCCCACTTAACCCGCTGCTGCAAAAGATGCAAATACTCTAGTGACCAACGGTGCCAAAAACTCTGAGTCATCTGTTGCAGCAGCTCAAACCGGGACAAACGTGAGACCTTCACGTCCCTGAAGGGGTATTCGGGTAGAGCGTTAAGGGGCTGACCAATCAGAAAATGACCGGGAGTTAAGACCTCCAGGTCATTTGGGTCAGATGAGAGGGGACAGAGTGGCCGAGAATTGAGTACAGCCTCAATTTTGCAAAACAAGGTGGCGAGTTCTTCAAAGGTTAATACAGTTTCGCCTATAACGCGCCGGAGATGAGTCTTGGCCACCTTAACCACGGCTTCGAATATTCCACCCCAATGAGGGCAAGCTGGGGGGTCAAACTTCCAGGTTACCCCCATCTTGGACAATGCTGTACTTAATCTAATCTTATTGCTAGACAGGAATTCGACAATCTCTTTTAAATATCTTATATCTTATCTTATCAGTGCCCTTATAATTTGTGCCACAATCCGTGCGAATCAGGTCAGGCAATCCTCGACGAGAGACAAATCTACCTAGCGTGGCTACAAAAGCTTCAGTGCTTAAGGCACTCACTTGGCACTAAGGCACTTGGTAGCGAGACATACAAAAACGCAGAGGTAGGCCTTGAGCGATCTGGCGTTGCGGAGGTTAGAGCTCTTGATGGCAAACGGGCCAGCAAAATCAGTGCCAACCCCAGCAAAGGGTCGAGTGGCTAGAACGCGGTCGGAGGGCAGATCACCCATCATCGGCTGTGAAGTATTAGCCTTCAAGCGGTAACACGGAATGCATCTGAAAGTGACGTTCCGGATGGTGCGTCTCCCTGCCAGAATCCAAAACTCGCGCTGTAAAATAGCCGAGAGTGCATTACAACCAGCGTGGGCATTTTTAAGATGGTAGTGTGTCACTAGCAATTTGACAAAGGTGCCGTCCTTAGGTAGCAAAAGGGGGTGGCGAGCACCATAGGGTAGATTGGAATTCTTAAGGCGTCCTCCAACGCGTAGCATTCCGTTATTGTCCAAAAAAGGGCTTAGGCGAGCAAGGGGGCCCTTCAAAACTAAACCTCTCTTTAGAGTGTCAATCACGGATGAAAAATGCTCCACCTGAACCACATGCACCCAGTAGTTCCGGGCGTCTTGGCGTTCAAGAGGGGAAAGCACAGGACTCAAATTTTTATTTTCGGAATTCCGCCCATTATGGATAAAACGTCGAATCCAACCGGTAACACCAATTAGTTTATCAAGGGAACTGTAACGGTTCAAAAGAAAGTTCAAGTCGGGGATCTGTTTATCCTCAACCACTCCGACTCTTAAGCCCGGCAATACTTCGGGAGCGGAAAACCTATTTTGAGGCCAAGTCGTCTCGGATTGGGATAGCCAACTTGGATCCCACCAAAGGTGATGGTGGACCAGTGAAGAGGCCTCACAGCCGCGGGAGGCGCAATCGGCCGGGTTCAGTTCTCCGGGTACGTGTCTCCAAATCACCGGTACTGCAGAGCTCTGAATTTGGGAGACCCGATTCGCAACAAAGACCTCTAAGTTGTGAGGCGCGGCTCGTAGCCAGCAAAGGACAATCTCACTGTCCGTCCAAGCATAAACGTCGGTCAGATCGACCGCAGATGCCAAAGAGGAGCGGACGTGGTTCAAGAGACGTACCAGAAGGGCGGCGCCAGACAATTCTAATTTCGGGATAGTTAACCGTGACCGAATAGGGGCCACCTTGCTTTTTGCCAAGACGAGATGCGTCGCGACCTCACCGGCAACATCGACAGTCCTCAAATATACCACGGCGGCGTATCCTCGTTCGGAGGCGTCGCAAAACCCGTGGAGACTGGCATGACACCTTCCTGTTGGTAGGAAGCGTCGAGGCATGGAAATTCGGTTAACTTCAGGAAGTGAAGACACAAGGGAGTTCCACTCCTTCAATAACTTCCCAGGGAGTGGTTCGTCCCAACCGAGTTCAGCAATCCAAAGCTTCTGGAGGAAACATTTAGCCAAAAATATTACGGGAGTGATCCATCCATTGGGATCGAAGGTGCGAGCAACCGTAGACAATACGGAACGCTTAGTCCAGACCTTAGGAGGTGGGTCTAATTTGACCCGGTAGGTGAAAGCGTCTTGGACGGGCTGGTACTGTATTCCAAGGACCGTCAGCAAATTGGGATTTTCGGGATTTTCAAAAATATGAGGATCCTGCTGATCCTTTCCCGGAAGATCCTTCAAGACGTGAGGGGAGTTGGACAGCCACTTGCCCAACTCATAACCTCCGGACTTCAGTATTGCAATCAATTCATCGCGAAGAGTCAGAGCTTCCTCAACGCTCGAGGCTCCCGTGCAAATATCGTCCATATAGACTGACGATTCCAAGGTGGCTGATGCGCGAGGGTAATTCAGTCGCTCCCAGTTAGCTAGTTCTAACAAGGTCCTGATTGCAATATAGGGGCTTGACTTGAGTCCATAGGTCGTGGTGTTCAATTCAAAGACACGCATTGGCTCATTAGGATTTTCGCGCCACAGAATCATTTGGTATCTCCGATCATCGCGATGTACGATCGACTGTCTAAACATCATCTTGATGTCAGCTACGAAAACAATTTGATGCCGGCGGAAATGCGTGAGGATATTGGAGATATCCTTGATCAGCTTAGGACCGGAGTGCAAGCATTGGTTCAATGTCACCCCGTTGGATGTGGCCGCGGAGCCGTCAAAAACCACTCGAATCTTCCCCCCAGGGGTCTTCAAGACGGCATGGTGGGGTAAGAAGTAGTGCTCGTGTGCGCGCCAATCAAAATTGGATGGTGACATATGCCCCAGGCCCTCGTACTCGCGCATAAATTCAACGTACTTGGAGCGGAAGGTGGAGTCGCGCCGTTCCATAGACAAGAGCCTCTTTTCCGCCAAGGCCCGCGATTGACCAAGCGGGGGGCGAGAAGCGAGAAAGGGCAAGCGAGTTACAAATCGCCCATCAACACGGCGGCCTGTGTTGTTTTGATAAAACAACTCACATTCAAGGTCAAGAGGGTCAACTCGTGCGGCATGCGGCGGCTCCTCAACTTCCCAAAAGCGCTGGACCACGTCCGACAGCGTCAAGCCGGCTGCTTGCAATTGGTCCAGCACCGGTAGGTCCGAAGACCATAGCACGGGTCCAAAAAAGCTAGAACCGAATATAGTGGACATGGCACATAGGCCGTCCTTCTGCAAAACCCTAATTTCCCCTGACAAGACCAGGCCCAACACATCGGAACCCAACAAAAGGTCCATAGGACCGGGTTCAGTCCAGTGGGGGTCAGCTGGGTTTAGGCCTGATGCACAGGACACCGCAGCGTCAGCTATTCGGACCTGCGGTAGGGGGCCTAAGATATTGTCAAGGACTGACACCTTGACCAAGACCCTAAGATTAATTGTTTGGATTGTAAGGGCCAAACATTAATTCCGCTTCCCCGTTAGGAGTCGAGGGCTCTATACCCCCGATACCTATCACCCGTCCTGTTCGAGGACTCCAAGGGAGCCCTAGCTCACCCACCAAACGAGAAGAAGCAATACAGCGCTGTGAACCCGAATCCAAAAGGGCGCGAACGATTAAAAATTCACCCTTCGGGTTGAATACCTTCACTGAGACAGTCGGCAAAAGAATGGTCTGACAGACAGACTGCCGGAGATTCAAGGTCTCAGGAGAAGTTGCTGTGGTGGGGGCTAGGGCGGCAACTACCTATTGGTGGTCGTCCTCATCAAACCCGTCCTCTAACCGGGGAATCTCATATTGAGACTCAGGGGGGACCTCCAAAGGTGAGGGGGAAGGACCTCCATTTGGGTAAACCCATGCGCCATCTCGTGGCGGCAGCACGGGCCTAGTCATACGGGCTGAGGTCGGTAGGCCGTAGTAAGGCTGTCGACCCGCTCGAGGTGGGCGGCGTTCGAGGCGTGGCCACTCATGAAGCGGAGGTGAATAGCGGGTAGGTCGAACCGTAGACGGGGCCGCCACAAATCTCCCATCAGAACGTCGAGGGTGGTTGGCGCCCCCCTCACGGGGGGATGAAGCCCCCATAGGCGGGGTCGAAATCCGGACGCGTCGGGATTCATGGCCCTGATCAGGGGACCGACGCAAATAATCCGGGGAGCGATTGGTAAGAGCGCCCCCGCCCGTGCGGGGCGCGCCCTCACTCTCCACCTGGCGACCAACACCATTCTTGTTGGCGCACAAAATCTCCAGGTGGTTACCCCTACAAATTGGGCATGGCCGTTGCTGTTGGCAGTCCCGTTGCATGTGAGCTCCCAGACAGCTATAGCACCAGTGGCGGTCTCTTGCAACGCCCCTCCGATCCTTGATCCGCTTAGAGAGAAACTGGGGGCAAGAAAGCACCCGGTGGACTGGACGCCTGCAATAGTTACAGGGGGCGGGTTCAGTGGCAGCAAGTCCAGTGTAAACGGGCATTGGTCTCCGGTCGGAGGTCCTTTTACCAGGGACGCCAGTGTGACCCCTTTCCTTCCTCAGCTGGGCAGGCCGCTCTGGGGTCCTTGAAGGACCAGCAATCCCGGAGTTATCAGCCTGCCGGCACTCTTCCTCAAGGAACTTTAAAAGGTCCGAAAAGGGGGGCAGGTAGCTGGCCCCGTCCCCACCATACCTTTTCTCAAAACGCAGTTTCAACTCGGGAGGTAGGCGGGACAACACAATGTGTAATAAAAGGAAGGACCACTGGTCCACGGGAAGCTCTAAACGCTTAAGAGCGTTGCAGGCTACAATCAGTGGATTTAAGAGCGATTCTCTTAAATGAGACACCCCATAGACACGTGGCAGCGCTAGAATTTGTGCCACGTGTGTGTCTGCTAACCGGCGCACGTTGGCATACCGCCGAGTCAGTAGTTCCCGCGCGGTGGTATAACTCTCCTCGGAGAGGTCTAGGTGGCTAACTAAACCCAGAGCCTCTCCCTGCAGGGAAGAGAGTAGATAGGCCAGTTTCTGGCAGGGAGACAGGTCTCTTCTCGCGTCCACCAGGCTATCAAAGAGGCTGAGAAAGCCTAGCCACTCGCTCAGGTTGCCAGAAAAGTGGGGCAAGTTTATTGTTGGCAACTTGCCCTGTAACGCAGGCTGCGTGGTGGGTCTGGTGGGAGACTCAAGAATAGAGCTCATTCTCGCCTCCTTCTTGAGCCTCGCGGCCTCCTCCACCAGACCGTCTGTCAGCTCAAAAAACTGTTCGTAGTCCCGCACTGAGGACTCCAGCGATTCCGGAGGTAGCTCCAATGCCATGAGGTCTCGGAAGGCCCCTTCGACGACCGCCTGCCTGGTCCGCACCTGCTCGCACCGCTGGAGCAGTGCGGATGCCCGGTCCTCCCGGCCTACCAAGGCGTTGGCTGTAGCAGCCCAACGCAGCTCTGATTGAATTTGCACGCTCAATTTTTTGTGGGCTGCCATCTTAGGTAGGTACAAAACAACTTAAATAAAGGTCGTTACCGCAAATAGATAACAAAATCAAAACAAAGTTATTTGTTACAAGTTATGTTTCAACTTCAACCAAACAAATTAATAATCAAACAAGAATTACCCACTTTAAACACAAACAAATTACTACTTAAATACTATTTATTAATTAGAATTATTTACTTTAAAACAAGAATTATTTATTTTAAATACATCAAACAAACTACTCTGTTACCTAACCAGGAGGGGTTTTAGTAAACAAACAAAGTATTTGTTGGTTAAAAGTTCCAAAAGATACAAATTAAGCTATCAACAATCTATGTTAAGTCAATCAATAACATAAATTAAGATAAAAGAAAAATTAAGTTTTTAATTACCCGTACTAAGCCACTAGACTCATACTAGGTACTGCAAATTACAAATTGGCTTGGTAAGAACCCTATAATTATCAAATTATATTAATATTAAGTTTATTTATTTACAATCTACATCTAACTGTTGGCCAGTTACGGGCCACAAACAACAATTAGGTACTATTAATTATTAATCAACAAAAATTAACAAAACAAAATCTCAATAATTGCAATCATTATACAGGCCTACATGTGACAAGGCAGGCTATGTACTAGTAACTCAATAAGCCTGTGTATTAATAAGTTATAAGGTCCATTAATTTACAATAAATGAGTTAACCCTAGAACGGCCAAGTTAAGTCACAGTAATGCCAAATCTGTCCACGGAATCAATTTAACCGCGCTCTGACTACCAAATGTTGAGGCCAACGGCTTGGCCAACGAGTCAAGGCCTGGAACACGAAGTATAGGGGCCCATCAGCTATAACCTGAGTCCAGGGTCGCTGCCCTAAGGGCCTTTAACCGCGGTCAGATTTGTTCTCAACGTAACTTAATGGTAGGGTTGCACTGACCTTCCTTTGCAGCATTCAATCCTTGTACGGCCTGAGATAGTATGAGAGTGGTGGTGTGGTGTATTGTGGAGTTGAGTGTAATGTGAACTTCTCAGGCCGCTAGCAGTAGCGGGCAGGCTGCCAGCTATGGCCTGCTGAAGACGCTGGGCTGGCGTGGCACTCTACACTCGGCTTGTCACTAGTTTGGTCCAACGAGAGCTGGTCTAAGTCACTTTTTCACACTTGGCGTGGCGCGCAAAAAACCACTTGTTAAGGGTCGCCTTTTGTTACAAATAACACGTTAACAATGATGCTTATAGTTAGGTCGACACATAGACCGCTTAACGGCGCAACAAAACCGTAATAAACCAAATCTAGACACTCAAAACAGCAAAAACGTGCGCGAGACGACCGGAATTTTCGTGAAAACGTGTTGGCTGTCAAAAGCGAAAAGGGCTTGTAAACCACACCCAAAAATCGCGGCAAGTTTTACCTTTCAAGTGTCATCTGTCAATTTCATTGCGAGCCAAAGAGGTTGCTAGCGCCATCGACCATGGAACAAGGAATTATGGCGCGAACACATAGTATCATATTTTATTGTAAACTTGTTCTGAAAAGAGCAACTGCCGAGTTTCTTGCTGGTTCTTCTCTGCAGGAAGGGCATTCCGAACCAGTGATAGACTCATCGACGATTCAAAAGCACTTGTAAAAAAGTTTATTTGAATAAAAAACATTTCTATTCTATTCTATTCTTAGTTAAGACATAGGTAGTTGCAGGAGAAAGGGGAATATTTAGCCATGTTCAGCATGGCAAGAACATGGCTGATAAATGATAACACGCCCGCTCTATGATTTAAGTTTCTATGGCACTGAGAAATGAAATAGCTGCGAAGTGCGCTGTTGTTCTTTTGTTGTACCTACTCCGCTACAAGACTTGACTGCTTAATCGAGAGAGACTTGCTTTATCCCTGTAATCGATAATCAACTTTATTCGTTGGTTATAGAGTTAATACTGTATCGGTGTAACTTCTGCATGTGGATTAATGGTTCCTATAACATTTTTGCTAAAATAATGTAAATTTTATTTATTTAGGTATGCCAACAAACCAAGAAAATAATCGAGTAGAAATTTGACCAGAGGAATTTTGCAAATCTAAGTGGAAAATTCGCGTTCCAAGTGGTATTGAATACTCTTTATTGTACACCAGAACTATAATATAGTTTATAACTGCCTCGTTGGTCTAGTGGTTAGCTTGTTCGACTGCGGATGACGAGCTCCCGGGTTCGATTCCCGGGTCGGGCCAAAAATGTATTGGGGTTTTCTGCCAAAGAAATTCTCAGTACTAACTCGGAGTTAGAAAGTTGGCGGTGAGTGAGTCACCCTCATGCCTCGGAGAGCACGTAAAGCCGTCGGTCCTGCGCCTGATCTCTCTCCGGTCGTGTCGGATTTCCGTCCCATCGGGCTATGAGAGTGAGGGAATGGAGTGCAACTGTGTTTGCGCACACACTTGTGCACTATAATATCTCACGCGCAGATGGCTAATCTCTAAGGAGGTTGGCCGCCGTGATCGGATTCGGTCGGGAGGACATTATTATTGTACACCAGAAAAAGAAACACATATACACAAAAACCATAAAAATAAAGTAGTGTGGTACATAGGGCGGCTTTATCGCTTTAAAGCGATCTCTACCAGGCAACCATGCGATGATGAGACATTTAAAATTAACGATTTCCCGGATTGACCTGCTGGGAATCGAACCTGCATACTAGAAGACCACAGTAGAAACCAGTATGATAGGTCGTCAAAATCAGATCTCCTTTTCACAGTAAGTAAAACTTGCAACAAACTGAGCTTTAACTAAAGAGTTTCACATTTCTCATTCCGTCGGGAATTCCCCGTTTTCGACTTTTAAAACTTCCTACAATGTCCACGTTTGTAACCCGATTGTGGCGTTTTGAGAGTTGTGGTATTTCCACAACTTCGGAGAGTTATAAAGCTGGGAGCTTTAAAGTGAGACTTTTTATTACTAAAGTGATTCGAGTTGACCTAAGTATATTTTTATTATGACGTTGATGTTGTGACTTGTGACTGATATGCTTATATATTACTAGCGACCCGCCCCGGCTTCGCACGGGTGGTAGAGTATAGTATTATGACTACAAATATTGTTTTTTCTGTCGCAGGGTCGCATCAGCGTGTTACGTCGAATATGTGGATTTATTTTCGCGCGCGTTTGTTTTTATTTTGCAATAACTCCTAAGATATGGGTGAAAACCCCATGAAAATCCGTTCAGTAGTTTTGAGTTCATCGCGAACAGACAGACAGACAGACGCGGTGGGTGACTTTATTTTATACTATGTATTGAAATTTTTATACTGAGTGCCTATTTGGCGTAATGATGTGCGCACTTTGGCCTTATTCTTCTATTTTTGTATTAACAATATCAAAAAGCCGATACATATATCGTGAAGTGTTATTATTTTAAGTCTATTAAGGTTTCTTGCATGGACTTCCGCTGGCCTCGGTCTTGCGCGTCTGTAAAAAAATTCAAAATTCAAAATTATTTATTTCACGTAGGCCAACTTGTGGCTCTTATGACAAGTCATGTCTCTACCACCGGTTCGGAAAGCGGATTCTGCTGAGAAGAGCCGGCAAGAAACCCAGCAATTGCTCTTTTCAAAATAAACATTTTACAATATTATTATGAAGCTATTACATTGTAACAAGTTTTTTTTATACTAACTTGTGGGCAGCTGGATGCCAAGCCGATATAACCTATGAGGAAAAGTTAAAAAAAAAAGTACTACAATTCAATACATGTTAAGAAGGGCAGACACAAATTAGCCCCATTCCCGCCGGCGGCACCCGTTCACAAACATGACGCATGATCCAGCCGTTGCTTCGCTCGACCATATCGTCTGATGTTGTCGTCGGTCTACCTGGCAGATCTGCCAACACTGCGCTTTCCGTTGACGGGTTGCCTACCTACCGACCTATTTGTTTTTTATTTATATTTTAGACTTATAATATAACTTAATATTATAATTAGCCTCTGCATACAGGTGGCGCAAGACCAAAACATGTGGAAGTCTATAGAAGAAGTCTTGTCCAGCTGCGGACGAAAATCGATTACTAAATAAAGAAATATTATAATACTAGCTGATGCCCGCGACTTTGTCCGCGTGGATTTAGTTTTTAAAGTCCCTCGGGAACTCCTTGATTTTCCGGGATAAAAAGTAGCCTAGATGTTGACCCGAGTAATAAGCTACCACGGTATAAAATTTTGTAGAAATCTGTGCGGTAGTTTTTACGTGAAAGAAGGACAAACAAACAGACAGACAAAAAAAAATTTAGCTTCTGTTTTGATATCTGTATCTTGAACACAATTAGAAGCAAACACTCTTTTTTGAATCTATTTCATGTACAGAATTGGTTTCGTTTCTGTTTTATTATATGTATAGATTAACACAAGTTGCAACGTCAGCTTTCTAATACGAGCACATATAGGTAGTGCGGTAATATACGAACTGCGCACTTGTGCAGTTGCAATAAAGTGAACTGCAATAAAACCGCATGAAAACTGCAATTTATTGCAGGCTTGTAGTCCGAAAGCAGTTTAACATAAAAGCTTTAAACAAAGAACTCAAATAGAAACGTTTCGGTAACTGTTTGAAGTCATTCATCACAGAGCTCGTGATCGCTGCGCTAAACGAAACAATCGTAATCACGAAAAATAAACAATCACAACGCGACAGAAACAATCACAATCAAACATTCCTATGCACCATTTGCATGAAGTTTCCAGTGTATGCCCGCCCGCCTTAGTGTACGCACGCTGGCTGTTGGGCGGGAACTGCGAAAACAGTTCGGAAAACGGAAAATATAGTTTGTTTTTCGTGACGTGAACTGTGATTTGTATGACATTTTTATCGGCTGTAGTTTTCCAGTAGGTATGTATATAAATATTTTGCATGTACGAATACTTACCTATAATATTTCCATTCATAATATATTATAGTCAAACTGCGAATATTACTAGGACATGACTTTGAACAAAAAATCAAAATACAGGCTCAAAAATCTATAAAAAATCTAAGCGAATAAATAAGTAGGTAGTTACTACTGACAGGTCGCAATAGTTTAGGCGCTGTATTTTACCGTCACAAAGCCCTATGGTGATTGAAGAAAAATTCTTCACGTTGATACACGCACGATAGGTATTGTGACCAAAGCGCGCCCAAAACGAAATCTGATCACCCTTACTCTACGTAGACTTAGTTACCTAAGTTCGTGGAGGCCTAGCCTTAAAAGCCAGCTTTAAACCAAAACTGGAATGATAAATTTTACATGTGATTAATTTTACCATGAGTTGAACACTGGGACCGTGAATTTTTTATCAAGTAATTTTAAATTCTATCCTTGGGAACGTATCCAATCTAAAGTTTAATTAAAACTTAGGCTGTTCGCACACCTAATTAGAATATTATGTGTGATTAGCTAATGTACCTACCCTACTTCCGCAACTTGACAATGTGGTATCTTGTTTATAGTGCTGACATCTCAGCCCCATCTTCTGACTGCTCAGAATTGATTTTGTATCTTTTTCAGAATATAAATAGTTCTATAAATCATATTTTTTCGTGTTAAAATACGCACATTGCTTAGGTCATGAGTGTACAATTAAACTATTGTTTAAACTTTTAATCGACACTTAAGTTAGGGTTGCTATACGCACAGTCGCCTCGGCACAACGTTGCGTTATAATCTATAAATAATAAAATGTGCAGACAACTCTGTTTGTCCAGCTGTTTGTTACCTTTTTCTTATAACTCGACCACGGATATTGAAAAAAGGTACAAAGTTAGCTTAGGTAGGTACAACTTAGACTTCTTATCATCAATATACGTATACTTAAATCTATAATTCGTCTGTATGTTCTCACCGGAAAGCGCATTGTTGGCAGACCCACCACTAAGTAGACCAACGAGATCAGACGAGTCGCAGATCCCCTGGACACAGACGGAACAAGACCGAGATATGTGGAAGTTTATCCAAGACACCTATGTCCAATAGGACGTACGACTTCGGTTAATAAAGAAGAAGATCAATGTTCGACAAAAAGGTCGCTTTCCCTGTCCATTACATTTAAATCCTCGGGTTCGGCTTTCAGCGGCGCCGCTGGCAGAGGAATTAACTGTCAAAGCTCTAATAGTCTAAGATCCGATCCTAAGTCGACCTTCACCGAGCTGATAATAGAATAAAACTTATTTTATAATAAATTTAGTATATTAGAAAATATATTAAAAATGGGTTTGCTAAAAAAATCCTGGACCGAATATTTTTAATTATTTAAAAAAAAATGATTTGATGATGACCCTATATCAACGTGTTCGCAATAAAACAGCGCTTATGTTGATATACATTTTTTTCTATTATCCAATCAAGTGAAAGTAACTGGCATCGACATACCTGTTTATACCTGGCAACCCAGTAGTTCGTCCACGTAATTAATAGACAATCCAACGTCTGCACTTTCTATATGTTTTATACTTTAACTCAGGATAAAATTTTCTTATTATCTTGATGTTGCAACATTTTAATGAAAAATATTTTTTTCAAAAATAATTAAAAATATTCTGTCCAGGATTTTTTTAGCAAACCCATTTTTAATATATTTTCTAATATACTAAATTTATTATAAAATAAGTTTTATTCTATTATCAGCTCGGTGAAGGTCGACTTAGGTTCGGATCTTCTACTATAAAAGCCGAATGGAGTTCGTATGAGCCCAAGCGGTTTTGCCAATCGAGAAAGCCGAAAGTTATCTAATTTTGTTGATCAATAAATGTCGACGTTTCAGCGTCTGACGCTTAATTTTTAAATATTCGATTGAGTCAGATATTCAAAATATTCAAAAGAATTCAAGATATTCAAAAGAAATATCCAACAGTTTTCGCAAGATACTTCCTTAAAAAGTTTCTCTTTAACTTTAAACAACAAGGATTTGCCTAGGTGATAACCTCATTATTATCCCAAGGACACCTAAGACACCACTATGGAACAACTACGACCCTCAGTAATGAGGGTCATAAAACGTCTCAGATTGAGAGCCCAGTGATATCAAAGTTAGGTAGTGTATAACATTCATTACTGTCTATGGTGTACACTCATTCGATTTAAAAAAATAAAACATAGACACCTTCTTGTCTCTGGCTTCAACGTGAACGCAAGTCTTTCATTTTCCCAATGTCCTTTAAAATATAAACATAATAAAATAAGGCCACATAACATTATGGACTGTTGTTATAATTTGTAGATAGTATACTTAATTGTAGTGAGTAGAAATTATAATGCTGTAGTGAACCTTGCACGCCTACCTCTAGAATCAAATAGCAATTGAAAGTGCTAAGAGCCTCGAGAGATCAATCATCGGGCTGCAACGCCCGTAATTGGGTTACTGGGCTATGGACGCACTGATTGTTAGCCGATTCGAGCCGATTTTAGAACAGCTTAGCATTCCTAATCCTAACTACTAGTTGTTGATGTTACTTGGAGTGGTTTATTATTCCGATTGGTATAATAGGTGAAGTTAACAGTGCCGTCTTTAGGATCAACGAGGCTATGGGCCAAGGTACTGGCTGGGGCCTATGTAAGGGATGGAAAATCCTTAAAAAAATTATTTTTAATATAAAAAATTTTGCTGCGAAGAAATCGAGAAAAAAAGTTTTTTAAGCTGTATATAACTAGTGGTTCGCCCCGAACTGAGACCTCGCGGTAACGGTATCCCATGATTATTCATTCAATCGATACATGATAACCAAAACTGACATTATTATTATGCCCGTTTTCACCAAACATACCTAAATCATCCCCTAAGTAGGAGTCTCTTAACGTAGGTAGCTCCTAAATACAATCCTAAGTCCTAACATCCGTCCCAATATCCTTTTAGGTGTCCCGTACAGGATCGTGATAAATAAGTTGACAGAAAACATCAATCACCTAACTTATAGGTAGCCCGTAAAGGTTAGGGAACGTTAGTGAAAACATTGAATTATTTATCAAACATTGAATTTAACTCGTAGTTCCATGGGAATAGTTACTGACTGCGCCATCTATTAGCATTATTGTGAAGCTATGTTGATGCTATATGAATTACTGACGCCCATTAAAAATTAAATAATCTCGTTTCTTTATAATATTCATATAATTTTAGTATTTGTTGTTCAAGTACAGGATATAAGTGACCTAAAAACATAAAATCAGTTTGAAAATCCATAGCGGATTTTTCTAGAGAGCGTCTTCAAGCGAGCGTATAAAATCGCCACTTTGAAAGCCCCCCATTTCGTCAATTTTAAGGGAAAAATTAAAAAAAAAATATTTTTGTACTCAGTTCAAAATTATCTTTAAAATGATACGTAACAATTTTATGTAACGCGATTTTTTTTTTTTTTACTTCGCATTCGCTTCTATGAGAGCCCCCCTGAAATAAAGATTTTTATAACTTTTTAAGCCATTTTCGGCTGGAGGCCATCGGTTTACATATTATATCTAAATTTGAAGTAATTACGTTCAGTAATTCAAAAGTTATAAGGCTCTGACAGACGGACGGACGGACGGACGGACGGACGGACAAGTGCAAATCGCCCTAGTTAACTCAAAGACCTTCGCTTCGCTCGGTCGATTACTGTTATTTTAGTGCAAAAATAAATTTTTAAACAAATTTTCTAAATCTTGTTTCTATTTTACCAAGTGTGTGATTTGATATTTTTCTTATTATGTTATAAAATTTGTTGTTGTATATCGAATTTTCAGAATTGTGGGGCCCCTGCCTACCTCGGGGCCTCGGGCCAGGGCCCTGCGGGCCCTGCCTTAAAGACGGCACTGGAAGTTAATTGATTTGTTTAATTGCTCGTTGAGCGAGTTCGCATTAAGTCACTAAATATGTAAGCTTTGTACATAATAATTAGTAGGTATGTAATAAGTTGGTTTTAGGTAGTTATAACGTAGATAATATAATTTAAGTCATTTGTAACTTATCGATCGCATTAGGTTTCCTGTGATAGATTAAGTTTTTGGAAAAAAAATATTTATATTTTCCTCCTCCTTGCGTCGTGTTCCCTATTACTGAGGGTCATGACCCCTTCCACCAATAATAATTTCTATTTACGAATTTTATATTTACGAAATTTATATTTAAGGGACACTAAAGATTCGATCAAAGTATATCTGTACATAATACACAGAAACTTTATTGTTTGTCCTTCAATCATGCAGCAACGGGGCAGCGGATCGACGAGATTATTTGCATAAGTATCGTTGAGAACTTGGAAAGTGACTTAGACTACTTGTCCCCCGAGTCCTCGAGGGATTTCAAAAACCTACCCGTCCCCACGCGGATGAATTTGCACTTTGCAGGTGTGAGCTAGTACAATAAATAACATTATAAATTGCGAAAAAGTGGTTTTCATTGGGTTGTCCTTCAATCACGCCACAACAGAGCTTTGAATCAACTTATTATTTTGCATGAGTATAGTTGAGGACTTGGAGATTGTCATATGTAGCATTTGATCCCGTAAAACCAGAGGGTTCCCGCGAGATTTTTTTAAACCAAGTGGACGAAGTCGCGAGCAAACGCTAGTAGTGTATAAAAGATGTTTTAGTACTTACTACTCGCGTACCACAAACATGTGAAGCAAAAGCTGAAACAAGGCATCAACGCCAACGCCGTTCCAAAAGCGACAAACGCGTCGTTAGGCGTTACGTCGGTAACTCTGTAACTCCGTAACGCAATTATGTCGCAGCGCGGTGATTGGGCCCTTGGGAGCTCACTTCAGTTCCGCTCTCCGAGTGGCACAAATCACCGTGCCAGCCTCCCGCGGTATCACCAAATATACCTAAGCAATATAAGAATCGATACAGTTTTTGCAATTCACGAAGGCGAGTGAGCTTTACTCGTGGTTACTTCGTGTACATGCACATTGCATAAATGTGCGTGCCTGTCAAAGCCTAGGTGGGAGCGGGCAGGCGCGAGCATTGCGCTCGCTCACACTTACACAGATACGACACACACAACCATAAGTCAGTCGCCCTCGTGAATTGCAAGAACTATAAGCTCTTATGACATCATAGCAACTTTGAGTATTAAACCAACAAGAAAGTGAAGCGTCGCGAGCTGGTGTGAACGCCATAGGAGGAATTTGAAGGGTCCTGTCCTTGACTTCGAAACCTTAACTGAGCGAATTACGAACAAAAAAAAAAGTCGTGTGGTGTCGTGGGACACCAGATAGGAACGAAGTTATTATTATAAAAATACTAGCTGACCCGGCGAACTTCGTACCGCCAACTTATCTACATAAATAAAACAAATAAACTATCCTAATAAAAAAAACTATCCTATCTTTCAAGTTGAACCAAATTACAGATAGTTACGAAGTTTGATCTAAATCGGTTCAGTAGTTTAGGAGTCCATCGCGGACAAACAACGTGACACGTAATTTATATATATTAAGAATATTAATTTCAAGTTCTATTCCAGGTATAAAGAAAATAATTATTCAGGTAAGTATACATTTTTATCGTGATTTTTTTATCGATAAAAATCAAAATGACCCCAGAGAAGCCTAAATATAGATTTTATAAAATATTAAAATAAAAAAATAATTTTATAAAATAAAAAATTAAAATAGGATTACGCGCCCCCGGGTTGGCTCGAACCAGGTCTTTCGGTTGGCGGCTGCGCGCGAGCCAATTGAGCCACGGGAGCGATGCACAATTTGTTGAAATTACTATATGAGATATTTTTTAGGCCATCAAAAAGTGTCGAAAATGTCGGTCCAACTTTTGGTCTTAATTTCCGTCTAGCCCCCTTTCGCAACGCGCCATAAGGAACTTTGTTCCAATATCTCTGTCGCAGTGTTTAGAAAATAGACAGTGTCAAAAAAAATAAAAGTCAAATCTTCGAACATTTACGATACCTAAACTAGCGGCACGCTATGATGGCCGGTTTGACACATTACAATAGTGATGTGGAATGTCAATTTATTCTCGAACAAAAAACAATTAAGTTTTGTTTTTGTACCTGATTAAATAGGTTTAATAAAACAAAAATGTATATGTTTATTTAATTTATTTGAACGAACTGAATATTTGAATGAAAATGAATATACATACTTTATATGCACACAAGAAACATATGAATACAAAAGATACCAAAAAAGGTGCCACAAAAGGCCATAATTAATCAGATTCGTCCATACTACTATTTTCACTGTCGTCACTGCTATCATCACCTACATTAATAATTATATGTTCGTTTTCTATAATATTATCTATTTTCACATCTCTTTCATAATCTTCCCTTATTAATTTAACAGTTCTATTCACAACCTTTTCCCAGTCTCCTTTAGTCACATGTTCACAAGCTTCTTCTAATAATTTTAGCATTTTTTTTGTGGTAAATGGGGGTTCTGTATTGTGTCTTGCAGCATATCCCTTAATTTGAGCCCACACCAACTCAATCGCATTATACTCACAATGGTAAGGCGGTAACCGTATAACTCTGTGCCCATGTTCTAATGCTATTTCGTCAATGACGTATCGGATCTTGGTTGGTTTGTTTTCTTTTAAAAGACGTACTAATTCCGCTTTTAACATATTCATGTTTGCATCTACGCCATTTTTACGAAGCCATGCGACGATATCAGCTTTCTTTTGGGATTGGGCAGGTGGCTTGTCAATTTGCATCGAGTGGTATGGGGCGTTGTCCATAATTATAATAGATGGTTCAGGGAGGCTACACAACATTGAGGTAAACCATTCAGTAAACTTTTCTCCATTCATGTCTTCATGATAGTCTCCAGTGGTTTTTGACGCAAAAGCCATGAGAGAACCTTCGACAAACCCGTTGATGGTTCCGGCGTGACAAATTATAAGTCGCGATCCTTTTCCTACAGGAACTTTGGAAGTAGATGCTGCTGTGTCATCGTTCCAAGAACGGCCTACAGTATGGTTAGCATTAAGCCATGTTTCATCCAAGAACACAACATTTTGCCAATTTTTGATTTCTTTCACTTGCCGTAAAAAAGTATACCTTGCCATCGCTATATCAAATCTTTCCATCAATATTTTGCGTTTGTTACATTTTTTGTATCGAAATCCAATGGTCTTCAAAATCTTCGTTAAAGAACTTTCCCCACCGAAGAATAATCCAGCTTCCTTCAGTGAATGCACCAACTTTTTTCTTGTTGGATACTCCTTCTGTAAATAGTAGCCGTAAACATGTCTTCGGATAGCATCGGCATCAAAGCTATCGATGCCTACGACTGGTTTTGCTCGTTTTCTCTTTTTTGGTGTGTGAAGTTTATTTTCTTCTGTGCCAGTCTCGCCATATTTTTTTTTAGTTATCCGTCTAACAGTTCGTTGTCCAATATTAAGCGCATCAGCTACGCGTTCAACCACTGACGTTATAGGTAAAATTGGCCCTCCATTTTGAGCTTCACGATCGAAATAGTTACGAAGGCGTATTACGAACTCACGTGTCTGACTATTTAGAACAGTTCTCTGCGTACGTTCGGTCATATCGACGAAATCCACAACAAAGGGCTTGAACAGAGTCCAAATTAACGAGCAAGGGTCAACAGTAATGCAGTATCAATATTTGAAATCCAAAGCCAGGTCAAAACTATATCACAATCGCATTGCACTGACAGTTTATACTTTTCGAAGCAACGTCAATTCGAAACTGCTTTGTTTTGCATTGAGCATTGACGCGAGTTTGCCGGAGGTAGTAGTTGTGCTAGCCAGCGATCCTATGTGACGATCGTATTAGATTCCATTTTTAAAAATTTTCAATTTAGAAAACCAAATGCCGAGTTGTGGTATATATCATATAAAAATAAAAATTTTACCTTTTGTATGAAACAGCTGATATTTTTTTGCGATTTCAGAGGTTTGTCCACATAGTGAAAATTGTTCATATTCACAAGTACATTCACCCCTTAAATGGTGCAAACTGATTTTTCTACACTTGTATACATTTTAGAAATCAATTTAATAAATAAATTTTGAGTCCTAAACCTAAAACTACATTCGATAAAATTTATGAATCTCTGCACATCACTATCGTCAATAAAGTAATACAATTATTTCCTTCAAAGTCGTTATCAATTAATACGGAACTTCATGAGCGGACAAACGTCAAACCGGCCATCATAACGTGCCGCTAGTTTAAATCTATATTGCACGTTTCGTTTCACACAGATCCATTGTATATGCATGCATGCAAGCTTATGCATGAGAATGCATGCTCATCGGTTTCATTGTCCGATGAACTCACAGTCGAATGGTTTAACAGTATTAAGCCGGCTATAGACGATCTAACTTGTTTGTCATTTCCGTCTTATTGGTGAAAAAATACGTGCTTTATATTATGCTTCTTGAAATATTTAATCCATGGCTTTCACGAAATTTTCTCTATAGAATATTATTTAAGCAGGTTTAAATATCACTATTTTAGTGATATTATCGTTCCCTTTCACCACGTATCACAAGCTCTTGTCTTTCATAAGCTCAGTATGAGTATGAACGAAAACAGTGCAACAGGAAGCTTTTACTTATTACTTTCCTTTTATCTCCCTGCAGCCTAAAATTTTACAATAATTGATTGATGATTGTATAGAATAGAATAGAATAGAAATGTTTTATTCAAATAAACTTTTTTACAAGTGCTTTTGAATCGTCGATGAGTCTGCCACTGGTATGTATTCGACGTGTGACGTTTAGTGTGACGAACGCAATCATCTCTGAGTGGCTGAATTAATGGTGTTTTTCCTACTACTTACTTGTGCATTAGATAGTAGTGATAAAGTAAGGTACACTATATCAATCAAATAGAAGAGAATAGAAATGTTTTTATTCAAATAAACTTTTTTACAAGTGCTTTTGAATCGTCGATGAGTCTACCACTGGTACGGAATGCCGTTCCTGCCGAGAAGAACCAGCGAGAAACTCGGCGGTTGCTCGTTTCAAAACCAGTCTACAATTCAATAGAAACTATGCTATGTACGCAGTGTTTCCACAATGAGTTCCACAAATCCATACCTAATTATAATTCAACACGTTAAGACGGGCAGACAGAAAGCAGCCCCATTCCCGCTGGTGGCAAACGTTCACGAGCATGACGCATGATCCAGCCATTGCTTCGCTCAACCATATTTGAGGGAACGTAAACAACACGCATCACACGACACCACCACAGAAATATTTAAAGAGAGCGCGACATGCTTAGGCTGCCCATGTTAAGGCATCGAAATGATACTAATATTCAAATACTCATTTTAAGACATGACTTAGACTTTTCCATGTAGAATAAAATAACGGTAGGCCTACGGATCACTGCGTCACAGGTCGTAAGTAAGTCAAACAAATTCGATAGTTTAAAGTCAGCATAACAAGTACGTCATAATTTCACCAACACCGCATCAGGTTGTATTTTTATTGGCCATATTTGTTCGAAACGCGAACATTGTGCATTCCCAATTTATATACGATTTTCCATGTAGAATAAAATTTGCTCTCCTTCGCTTTATCTGATAACTTGTTTTATGGAAAACTCGATTTCGTATTGTTAAAGCGCAGCAGATAAAGACTATTTGAATATGTATTTTTTATAATAATGTTTACATTTTTATTTGTATTCAATGAAATCTTGGGATATATGTCTAGTGATAATGTGTCTATTGAAACTGCATTGTACTGTTTTAAATGAAAGTAAATGACAGTAAATCCTTTAGAATATAATATAATGTATAAAATGTATAAAAAAAAGAGATCTCAAGCCTTTAGATTCATGGTATAGCTTTAAAAACTTCATTATACTGTTTTACTTGACTATAGTACCTAAATATCCTTAGAAACAAATTCATAATTTTCGAGTGAATAAACATGTCGCAGCATATTATAAATGCGAAAGTTTGTGAGGATAGATGTTTGTTACTCTTTAACTCCACCTAACACCACTCCAGCTTTAATGGATATAGGTCATACCTAGCATTAGCACATAGGCTACATTTTATCCTGGAAAATGGAAGAGTTCCCGCGGGAATTAAAAACCTTAATCCTTGCGGACGAAGTCGCGGGCATCCTCTAGTTTTTTAATAATCTGTTTATGATGATTTTATGGATGATTTGAGCACAGCATAGGTTATATTTTAAATGCTCTCAGAGTTAGGTACTCACTACAATAAGAAATGATACTAAGTATATAGTAAGTAAAAGTGTTATACTTAACTATTAATTAGTAACTGTTATGGTTGAGTCAGGCCTGCTATATAACTTGACATGCGAAAATATCAAATGCTTATAGTAAATAAAAATTTAAAATTGCTGTCTGTGGATGAAATGTGCTTAGATTGCAGCAATATTGATTGATAGAATTGCAGAATTCCCTGACATACAAGGAGCTTACATCGTACGATCGATAAGGTATCGCCCACACTAGGCTTGAACTATAAACACCGCATGTTCTATCATTCTTATCTTACCGTAATGAAACAAGGATAAAAGTTTAAAAACCCGACGATAAATAATTGGATGTAATGTTAATATGTCCGTCATATTGATTTGTTCGAATTGAATGGAGCCTATGTCACAAGAACTAAATATTATAACGAATCGATTGACACCTCACTCATCACAAGTGTACTTAAATTGAAAATTTAAAACACCCCCGACATGAGAATCTATGGCTGTCGAAGTTATTAATTAATTGTCATTTAACGATTATACTGGCACGCGTGAAACACATAATCGAGTAATCATACGCCAAAAATGCCTTACACCATTTTGGGAAAGAGCTGGTACTCTTACACTGCTGGACCGATATTAACCAAACATAGCCAAGAAACACCGCAAGGAAACTGGCTTTCAAATGAAAAAAACCGCATCGAAATCGGTCCATCCGTTTGAGAGGTACGATGCCACAGACAGACATACACGCATACAGAGACAGACAGACAGACAGACATCGACGTCAAACTTATAACACCCCTCTTTTTGCGTCGGGGGTTAAAAATTACACTATAGACTTAGTGGTTAATTCGCTATGCAGCAGTGGAATATTTGTAAATAGTCATCACTATGGACTGCTAAAATTTTCTCTTCCTTTTGGCGTTACCGTAGTCGGTTAAAAATAACATAGAGCATGTGCTACGAGAGCATCCCCAAGAGATATTGGAGTGAAACGTGCGTTTGCTACCAGACTTACTTTTGCATTTATAATTTTTTTAAGCTATTGCATAGCTTTTATCGTGGGCTTTGAACTAGGACAAACAGTTTGAGCGCGGCGACCGAATCAAGAAATTCCGTAACGAAAATAAACCTAACACCGTCGTTCTGTAAGCGTTCAACATTTTAGAGGTTCACAAGTAGCTCTATTTGGTGCAGTGGGCGAGCGACCGCTTTCTTTACCGTATGGTGTATGATGTCGCAGGTTCGAATCTCACTCGCGAAGTAGTGACAGTTCGCTTTTCTTGTTTTTGTTTTTAATTTTTTTTGCATAATTTTTATTATGCAAAAAAAATATTGCATAAATATTATAATTGCATAAGTTGATAAAAAATGCTATGCAATAGCTTTACCGCGGCAGTCCCCGAGTGCCACTTATACTTTAGCCAAACTAAACTTGTCAATATTTTGTTCCTCATCTCTAAATAAGCGGAAAAGTTGTATTAGAAGTGTGCACGTCAATAGTGCAACTAGTGGGGTTGGAACCGTAGACCTCTCAGTTTTCAGGCTTCAATGATGGTATGGGAGTAAAGATCATGAAGTAGGTATGGATTAGTGTATAAAATTTCAATTCCCTTTTCACAAGCCACAAAAAATGCTTTACATAAATCAGAGCAAATACTAAGCCACTATTAGTTGTCTATGACAGATCTGTCATAACTGTCAGATGTCGCTTCCGCGGTTGACGTGCTCCAATTTATTGATAAATAATAGACCACTTGCTGTCAAAATACAACTCTTAATTCACTCCCGTAAGGCACAAAATCGAATGGATTTGTAACTCTACTCGGTCCGCAAACATATCATATCCACAGATCATAAAACGTATAAAATATGACCACATATTTTATAATTCATAAAACATGACATATATTTTAATCCCGCAACGGAGTGACGCTTTTATATTAAAATAGTATTATTTATGTGGTTTTTAGTTCTGTCATTTTGTAGTTTGGTTTGGTGCTGTATTCGCGGATTTTTTATTGTATACTTGTAGCATCGAACTAAAATGTTTGGAACAGAAGTTGAGTTCCGCTCCAAATGTAGGCTCAATTACACAACCAATGAATGTGTGAGTGCCATGTAATTATTTTCTGGTACTGGTACTGATAATTACGTTTAAGATGGTTATTGTGATGAATTATGACACTCTTTCACAGCACAATACGCCATTTTTTAATCATTGCTGCGAGCTCGTCTTACTAAAGCGACGAAACTGCGTAATCGGCCTTTAAAGGCTTACTAAAAATGGCTTATCACCTCGTTGACTATTGCGCTCCTAAGCATTATAGTTCAATGTATATTTGCTTATTCCAGCATCTTCAGGGATTAAAAGCATCCGTCAGCCGTTTTCGAAATGCAAGCTATATAGCCAAGTTTCAGCGCAATCGGATGAACGCTGGTTCTCCATAATATTCTCAAAGATGCGTCAAGTCTGACGATAAACCCTCCTCATTGGGGAGGAGACCCCGTACCCGTAATTTTTTAATAAAACATTGGTTGTCTGTAAAGTCGGTTTACGGACGATAGTTTTATGTGGCTCGGCTGGGCAGCGTTCGGGAAGCTCCGAGATGTCTTCTCGTCCCAAATTCCTCAATACCTGAAGACTAAAGTCTTCGAACAGTGCGTGTTGCCAGTGATGACTTACGGATCCGAGACATGGTCGCTAACTAAGGGCCTCATAAGTAGGCTCAGGACCGCTCAGCGGGCGATGGAGAGAGCTATGCTCGGAGTGTCCCTGCGGGATCGAATCAGGAATGAGGAGATCCGTAGGAGAACCAGAGTCACCGACATAGCTAAGCGAGTCGCGATACTGAAGTGGAAATGGGCGGGGCACATAGTTCGAAGAGCTGATGGTCGTTGGGGTCCCAAGGTGCTGGAGTGGCGACCCCGCACCGGGAAGCGCAGTGTTGGCAGACCCCCCACCAGGTGGACCGACGACATCAAACGAGTCGCAGGGAGCCGCTGGATTCAGGCGGCGCAAGACCGAGGCCTGTGGAAGTCCATGCAAGAGACCTTTGTCCAGCAGTGGATGTCTATCGGTTGATAAAGAAGAAGAAGAAGAAGAAGTTTTATGTGATGACGAAGCCAACGCTTGAGCCTATCGTGCCTCTCTATCGCTTGTTCCGCGCTCTCGCTTGCACCCTCAGACTCAGGCGGAACGTGACACTTTTTGGTGCGTGCAGCCGGTGTTTGGTGCGCGCAGCCTCGATTTATAAGACGTTATCACGTCAAAAATTTTGTATCAACGTTGTTTAGTGCCGATTTTCACAAACGTCACGTGACATTTAACCGAGGAATATAAGTTGGGCATTCTGACAGTTTTTAAATTGAAAACTCTGCCCAAATAACGCTCGGATAATACTTATTTTACGTTGATGAAATCGGCCCTTAGTAGTATGTACCTAACAACTAAATAATTTACGTTCCAGGGTTAACGAAAAAATACCGCAGGATATTTTTCGGCGCTTTCCATTAACCCGTAGCCGGGCGGCATAAATAAACCGTCCATAATAAAATGCCGAGCCCGCACTTTTAATCACTTTGATTTATTTTTACTGTATTTCAAAAAAATTGACAACCCTGATGAAATATTATAGTGAAAGTTGTACAACTGATAAACTAAACCGTAACATAAACTTGACATAAGTTCTTAAGAGTATGTCTCTGCTTGTTTGTTATTTCTTTCATCATCATCATGAGCAACCCATTAATGACTCACTACTGACCGCAGATTTCATCATGATCATGAGCAACCAATTTATGACTCACTACTGACCTCAGGTTTCATCATCGTCATAAGCAAGCCATTAATGACTGACTACTGACTGCAAGTTCCATCATCATCATGAGCAACCCATTAATGACTCACTACTGACCGCAGATTTCATCATCATCATAAGCAACCCATTAATTACTCACTACTGACCGCAGGTTTCATCATCATTTTGAGCAACCCATTAATGACTCACTACTGACCACAGGTTTCATCATCATTTTTAGCAACCCATTAATGACTCACTACTGACCTCAGGTTTCCTATCAGGCTTTCCTCTCTGTCCATCACGCTGGCCAATATGAATTGGTAGACTTCACACACCTTTGAGAACATTATGGAGAACCCTCAGAAGTGCAGGTTTCCTCAGGGAATAGAATAGAAATGTTTTTTATTCAAATAAACTTTTTTACAAGTGCTTATGAATCGTCGATGAGTCTACCACTGCACTGGTTCGGAATGCCGTTCCTGCCGAGAAGAACCAGCAAGAAACTCGGCAGTTACTCTTTTCAAAATAAGTTTACATTCAATAGAATAGTTATACAGTTAAATTACCACCTACTATCTCACGAATCGCTGGAACGAATTATGTCCACGCTTTTTTATCATCTAAATAGTCTTCAATTGCATAATATGCTTTTTTCATGAGATTAGTTTTAACTGATTTCTTAAACTTGTGTAAAGGCAAGTCTAAGATCGACTGTGGAATTTTATTATAAAACGTCACGCCCATTCCCACAAATGTCTTTCGGACCCTCTTGAGGCGACATCGAGGAATCACGAGCCTGTTTGGATTTCTAACTTGCCTATCGTGTAAATCACCCTTTTTTTTGTAATTCACAATGTTTTGTCTGACAAATATTATATTGTTGTAAATATATTGTGAAGCTACTCTAAGAATGCCTATTTCTTTAAATTTTTCTCGAAGGGAATCCCGCGGTTTTAAATTATATATTGCGCGAATTGCCCTCTTCTGCAATACAAAATTTTTTCCAATATCGGCTGCTTTACCCCATAATTAGATTCCGTATGACATAATACTATGTAAATATGCAAAATAAACAATTTTTGCAGTTTCTATGTCAGTTAACTGTCGAATCTTCCTAACAGCGTAAGCAGCAGAGCTAAGCCTGCCAGCAAGTGTTGCTATATGGGTGCCCCATTGCAGCTTTGAGTCCAGGGTTAATCCCAAGAACACTGTGGAGTCCTCACATTTCAAGGGTTCATTACTTATCTTTAAATTTTTACTGACAGTTCTGGTGTTGGGTAATAAAAACTCAACACACTTGGTTTTTTTAGCATTTAAAAGTAGATTATTTGCCGTAAACCATTCAGAAACTTCAAAATTGTCAAAATTTTTCAATCGTCAAAATTGTCTTTCGTCCTATCGACTTTAAAAATCAAAGACGTATCATCAGCAAATAGTACAATATCGCAAGTATTTTGGACAAAATGTGGTAAATCATTTATGTAAATCAAAAACATGAATGGACCTAGAATAGAACCCTGGGGTACACCCATTACCGAGGCTGATCCGGATGATTTTACATCATTGACACATACTCTTTGAACACGATCACTAAGATAAGACGCAATGAGGCTAAGCGCAAAATCTCTAATACCATAGTGGCTCAGTTTAAGCAAAAGGGTCTCGTGATCAACGCAGTCGAATGCTTTTGATAAATCACAGAAAATACCAATGGCATTCTGTGAGTTATTCCATGCATCGAATATGTGTTGCAACATCGTTGCGGCTGCATCGGTTGTTGATCGACCCTTAGTAAAACCGTACTGCTCAGGGTGAAGAAGTTTATTTAAATTAAAGTGTAGAAGCAGTTGGTTGAGCATTATTTTTTCAAATATCTTGCTGAGAGTTGGCAAAATTGAAATTGGTCTGTATTCGGGTCACATTTGCTTCCCGATTTAAAAAGAGGTATTAATTTACTACATTTCATCAGGTCTGGAAAAGATCCAGAATCTACAGACTTATTAAAAATTAAAGCAAGATAGGGCGCAATAATATCAATGTTAATGTGAATTATTTTAACTGATATTCCCCATAGATCTCCTGTTTTTTTATTTTGCAATGATTTAAATGTTTTGATAATATCATATGGGGTAACGTGTTTAAACCTAAATAATTTATTGCACTCAGAGACATTGCTTCTTAGAAGATTATAGGCTTCTGTTGGCGAGGAATTTAGAGAACTGGTCGTGGTTACTGGTATATTTTTGAAAAAGTTCTCAAATGTGTTTGCAATTTCTATATCGGAGTCAATTACATGGTTGTTAATTTTAAGCTCCAGTTTATTATAATGTACCTTATTCTTACCCATTTCATCACCAATGATGTCCCATACTGCTTTTATTTTATTATCCGAATTGACAATTTTTTGTTTTATGTGAAGTGACTTTGCTTGTATGCACACGTTTCTAAACAATTTGGAATAATTTCTTACATATTCTATAAACGCGGGGGCATAATTATATTGTTTTTCTGCATACAAGTCAAACAGCCTATTTCTACTTTTATAGATGCCAACAGTTGCCCAATCACTAAATTTAAGATTTTTAAATAATCTTTTTTCTATTACCTTAAAGACAGAGTTAAATTGAGAGTTTAACAGATCAAAAACTCTCTATAAATTTCATTCGGACCACCCTGTGCAACATCAAGCGTCGGCATTGCAGCTGCGATATTTTGTTTAAATTGCCTTACTTTTTTGGTGGTAACTGGCCTATATTTTACTACTTTTGTTACATTCTGCTCACTGCTCGGAATAGATATCATTTGCCCGCAATGGTCAGCTCTTAAATAAGTGATAATCAATTTTTTGATAATTTTACAATCAGAGAAAATGTTATCAATACAAGTTGCCGATTGCGCTGTTATTCTTGTAGCTTCAACAAAAATATTTTCCAGGTTGAAACTTTTAAATAAGTTTAGTAATCTTCCTTTACCGTTGAAGCATGTGATATTTAATTGCTACTTCTTCTTAGGGCCGATATCACCAACGTAAAATAAGTCTTATCCGAGCGTAAAGTCAGCATTTCAATACAAAAACTGTCAGAACGCCCAATTTATTCCTAGGATAAACGTCACTCGACGTTGGTTGGCTTAACATCATAGTCTTATTCTTAAACTGTATTCTTAGCTTATAAGAATGATCATAATTTGTTTATGCTGTACAATAAAATAAAACTCGATGTTGGTGAAATCGACAGTAAGTGTTACTTCTTTACGTATCGACAAATCAATTGTTTACTGACTTTTTTCCACGGGATTTTTATAAATTCTAGCCCACGTTCTTTACTCATGCAAAAAAATCCACCGGATATTCGAAAAATCAACACACATAGACACTTTCATATTTTACAATAATGGTTAAAATGATAACCATCGTCTCAAATGGACGAAGTCACGGGGAAAGGTGCCACTGAATGCGGCCTCACCTTTATAAGTAGGTGTCATCTCAATATTTTTGCAGCATTCAAGTTTTGCTTAGTTTTTAAAGCCGTTTATATTCAAACAAAACTCGGGAACTTGTGTATTTACTAAACAAATTATTTTCCTTTAAACTTGATTCATCCACGAAAGTATACACCTTGGAATATTCAGTAACTTGATTAATCTAGCAACGCCTTATCCAAGATAACTAATACCTAATTAGCCGGTCGAGAAAAGGCATTAAAACATTTTCAGGCCTAAAAGTTTACCAACAAAACTTGCTGAAAAAACACAGGAAAAAAAGCGTTTAATAACCGCCGACCACCGCAGGAATATAAACATAATTCACGGATAAAATTTTAGGAAAAAATTAACACGGGGATTTTTGGGAGCTTTTCATTAACCCGACGCGCCGGCCGGCGTAAATAAACCGCACGTAATAAAACGCCGAGCCGGCAAATTTTATCACGTTTAGGTTGCGGCACATTGCAGATTTTTTTCTTAATATTCAAATCCTACCAATAGCTTCTGGAGAGTGACATAGGCTCTTATGGTGTGATCTATAGAAGACACTCTCAATCAGCTTAGACTCAAGACTGAGTTAAAACGAGACAGAGTTATGTCAGGTTATATTTGTGTCTCCTTTTTACTTTATCTTGAGTTTTGAGCAGAGCAACAGCAGAGCATATCTCAGCCTTAAAACCAATGCCCTGTACAGTGGACGTAAGTTGGTGATTGCGAACAGGCTGATGATTCACAGAAAACAAATGGCCACCAAAGGTACCATACTGGTAACGGTTCTGACAGTATAAAGCATTGCCGAATTTCATTAAAATATTTAAGTTTTTTTTTTTTTTCAATTTATGTATTTGCTAGACGATGCCTTCGAATTCGTCCGCGTAGATTAAGGTCTATAGTTCTCGCGAGAGCTCTTTGGTTTTCCGGGATAAAATGTAGTCTATGTGCTAATCTTAGGTAAGCTATCTCCATTCCAAATTTCAGCCAAATCGGTTCATTCGTTGTCGCGTTAAAGAGTAATAAACATCCACCCATCCATACATCATCCATCCATCCTCACAAACGTTCACATTTATAATATAAGTAGGATCAGTAGGAACTATACTAATAGTAGGATATTAGTAGGAACTAGGAAATAGTATTTACTTATGGTAGACTACTTATTTTAACAATAATGCCGTCAAACTTTAAAATAGTTTGTTAGTTAAAGTGTTTTGCCAACAGTTACAAAAATCTTTGATAAGTGGAAAGTTTTAAGTTGACCTTTGACGTACAAGCCAGCCACAAACGCGACGTGGTAGAAACGGCAAAAGACATCGCAACTGTAAGATAAGAGACAGCAGGGCGAATATAAAGTCCATCAGAGAGAGAGACTAAGTACTTCGGAGAGTGTTAATAATACATCTGGAAGTACTGCAATACATTTGCATGAGTCCAAGGCTGTACAAAATATATCGCAAGCCCAATATGTTAAAAGCCTTCCTCGTTAAACATTCAAGTGAGTTGCACATTGTGTTTGTTCACAAAACATACACCACTTAACACTTGGAAAGTTGACGATCGGGAGGGTCCGGAATAATTTCCAAATCTACAACGTCAAAACAAAAGGGTCCGATCCGAGAATAATAACGGAAAAGGCCCATTTCCTATTAAGGGACGGGCAAATTTTGAGTGGACCAATTTGCATGTTAACACGGAGTATACAATTGAATCGGGTTCCGAATACCTATATTTTCGAGTTTCCACTCAACACGGCCATGTCTCGTATATTTACATTAAAAATATTTTGTGTATTTATGATAATTTTGTTTTTCACGGATTTACGTTGCCTCTTTGAGTACGTGTTTAAGTAGGAAAGAGGAAAATTCTTGATATTTCATTTGTACGACTGCAGGTAATTCAAATTCTATACAGAGATATACCTACCTAACTTGAATATAATAAAACTAATATTTAAATGTTCACCATAAACCTTTAGTAATACATATTTTCACCGTTGTCTTTGCCGTTTAACCAAAAAAAAAACCAGCATGCAAGACGTTGTCAGACTTATAAAATCCGGGATTCAATAATGTCCACTGCTGGTAGAAGTAGCTAGATATTAGTTTAGTTTAAGACCTGTTTTCCTTTACATTAAAATTAAGTGACAAAAAATACTTCAATTTAATACTGCGTGCTATTGGACACGTAACGTCATCTAGTTTTCTCAAATGTAACAGCTATAACTATGAGGGTTGTTGTAGGACTACATAGCAGACCTCTAAAGAGCAAGGAACACATTTTCTGAAGTACAATGTTTAGCGCGTGTAAGTAGGTCGCCCGTCGTCCGTGCAGCGCGCGATAAATCATTGCGCAGCTTGCGCCCGAACTGCTCAACTTGAGGCAATTTATTGTAAGATGTGAGAACTTTCCTTCAATAGATCCCATATTTTATGAAAGCGTGTACGCTTAACTATGTATTATGCGAAATTATTATACTTTTTTCAAAATCCTTTTTTTACGAAAAGTAATGAAATATTCCACAAATGTTACGCTGCGTGTTCAATGATACGAGTAGGAATTTGGTATCTAACACTGGATTTATTAAGCTATTGCATAGCTTTTATCGCGGGCTTTGAACTAGAGAAACAGTTTGAGCGCGGCAACCGAATCAAAAAATTCCGTAACAAAAAAAAACCTAACACCGTCGTTCAGTAAGCGTTCAACATTTTAGAGGTTCTCAAGTAGCTCTATTTGGCGCAGTGGGCGAGCGGCCGCTTTCGAGAGCCAATGTCGCAGGTTTGAATCTCACTCGCGAAGTAGTGACAGTTCGCTTTTCTTGTTTGTTTTCTTTTATAATTTTTTTTTGCATAATTTTTATTATGCAAAAAAAATATTGCATAAATTATTATAATTGCATAAGTTGATAAAAAATGCTATGCAATAGCTTAACGGCGGCAGTCCCCGAGTGCCACTTAATTTATTTTTCCTTTTTAATTTTTTTTCTTAACAAAATTATTTTTGTCATATCCGCCATATTGATTTTAAAGTTTTCTTGACATACCTTTTAATGATTCCCGAATTTACGTTACCTTGTTTAACAAAATCTTATGAGTATCAACAAAATACTCTTCTTCTTCTTCTTTGCAAGCGCTTTCATATCGTCAATCACTGGACATAGACCTCCTAATGTGCACGCCATACCTTATATAAGTACCTAAATGTTCTGCCATCCTCCAAGTCTTGCTCACAAGCTGGATGCTGCGTCAAACATAAATACACACACACACACACACACTAACACAAAATATAATTCAAACTATTTACCCTAACGTACTTGGGTAGCGTCAAAACGTCTCACTCAGATAAATAAAGCGGTCAAACACACACCTCTTTTTTCATCGGAGGTTAAAAATATAAGTGCCGATTTAAATCATTAAAATTAATAGTGTTTAAAATATAAATGATTTTTCAGACTTGGCAAGGAAAAACAATTATGTTTACGAGAATATGCGCAAAGAAACGGTTCTAATAAGCTTTAGAAATTGAAAAAGAAGTGATGCCATAGCGTACAATCCACAATTTCAGAGTCGAGTAGGTCAAGCCACGATTTCACAGAAAATAGAAAATATTCTTACAAATTGTTGCACGGGGAATTTTTCTTTTGTTGAATAAAGCTTTATGATTTTTAAGATTTTTGGAAGTTTTGATTGAAACCTGTGTTTCTTGTTTGTGTTGTAGGAATAGAACCGCGGTCTAGGCATCTCCTGTACAGAGATTAGCTATTTCCGCTGGAGGTATTATAGTGCACAAGTTGGTACGTACGCTGATGGTACGTACTGATGGTCGTTAGGGTCCCAAGGTGCTGGAGTGGCGACCCCGCATCGGGAAGCGCAGTGTTGGCAGACCCCCCACCAGGTTGACCGGCGACATCAAACGAGTCGCAGGGAGCCGCTGGATCCAGGCGGCGCAAGGCCTGCCGAGGCCGCAAGGCTGTGGAAGTCCATGCAAGAGACCTTTGTCCAGCAGTGGACGTCTATCAGTTGATGAAGAAGAAGAAGAAGAAGGTACGTACGCCAACACCAGGTGCGCTTCTCTCCTCATACTCTGATGGGAAGGAAATTCGATACGACCGGAGAGAGATGACACACCACGAACTTCCTTACTCCGGTCTAGTACTGAGAATTTCTTGACAGAAAACGCCCAATACATTTTTTGGACAGATCCGGGAATTGACCCTGGAACCTCGTCTGCATCCGCAGTTTAACCTGTTACCACTTGACCAACGAAGCAGTAAAAACTGTATTCTTCAAAACTGTCCCCATAAACAATCTAAATCTTATTACACAAGCAATCCAATGATTTCAATTATAATAAGGCCCTCCCGTAATAAATTATGCGATAAAATAAAGCGACTGTTAAGCGAAATAGGGCTCGTAAATTTTAACAAAGCGCTTTGTAGTGCCTCCGATGCAAAAAATCCTATCTTTTACGCCCGGTTCATTTAATGGAGAAACAATGGGATCATGGTTAGGTCACAGATTAAGTGGGAATTTAATTACGGTACTTCGTGCAGTTAGGTTGGACCCGCACACAGATTCGTTTTCGACGAAACAATCTTACTTATGCTATGTAATCTTATGCCTAAGGTATGTTATTTGTTATTTCATTCGTCTTAGCAGATAGTGAGGAGTGGACGAAAATTTGAAAATCATGAACAATTAATTATTCGTAGGCAATTTATCTACGAATAATTTATTCACGAATAATTATTATCTAGTTCTAGATAAAAAATTCGAAAAATACCCAATTTTGATTCTGCCGCTACCAGAACAGGATATATTGCTATTATAATAACAAGTATATGTTTCGAAGAACCAATAGACGATGGAGCCCAAGGTGCTGGATTAGCGACCCCGCACCAGGAGGCACAGCGTTGGAAAGCGACCCCGCACCGGGGGGCGCAGCGTTGGAAAACCCCTACTATGTGAAAGGACGTTCGGACGGATTGATATTCAATCATCATTACTCTGGCGCATTCCCTATTTGGGGTCAGTCCTCCTGATACTTGATCGCCACTTGTTGCGATCTTGAGTCATTGCTGGCATTAGGCCGAGCATCGCCATGTCTTTGGAGATGGTTCTAGTCCAGGTAGTTGGTGGGTGGTATTGTTTTACAAAAATAGTTGGGCCGATCTTCGACAGGGATATGGTGCGTAAACCAAAACACATATTCCAGAGAAGCTCCCGTGGCAATGTCATAAAAATGAAATATGTATTAATTCCATCTTTCCAGTGTTTCCATTCCAGCCCCGCCTGGTCCCCGCGGCGCTATATCACAGCGTGGAACCACTCATTAGCATTTAAATTAATTTTAATACTGCGGGACTTGGTACTTCATCGGTTTGTGTTTCATTTTCCAGAGATAGGTTTATATTTACAGTCAAAACTTTTATGAACTATTGTCACCGTAACAAAAGGGCCCTTGTTTTGATTTCATAGAAGTTTTAATAACGACAATTGTTGGAGATTTTATTTACTTCGTAGAGTAAGTAGAAATTCGCACGTGTATGCCTTTTCGTCACCTCCCATCCAGAAAATATCAACTAAAGCAGGTATAATATGTAATCTAAGAATGACCGCTAACTTTGGGCCTCATAAGAAGGCTCAGGGTCACTCAGGGAGCGATGGAGAGAGCTATGCTCGGAATATCCCTGCGAGATCAATCAGAAATGAGGAGATCCGTAGGAGAACCAAAGTCACCGACATAGCTCAGCGAGTCACGAAACTGATGGGAAAATGGGCGGGACACATAGTTCGAAGAGCTGATGGTCGTTGGGGTCCCAAGGTGCTATTAGAGTGCGGTGCGGGGTCGCCACTCCAGCACCTTGGGACCCCAACGACCATCAGCTCTTCGAACTATGTGCTCCCCCCATTTCCACTTCAGTTTCGCGACTCGCTGAGCTATGTCGGTGACTTTGGTTTTCCTACGGATCTCCTCATTTCTGAGATCTCGCAGGGACTATGGAGAGTTATTTTCACTTAAATGATTAATGGAAGGGAATCACGAGCCTGAACATCATACTTCATACTAATATTATAAATGCGAAAGTGTGTTTGTTTGTCCTTCAATCACGCCGCAACAGAGCTACGGATTGAAGTGATTTCTTGCATGGGTATAGTTGAGGACCTGGAGAGTGAAATAGGCTTTTTCATTTTTTTTAATCCCAGAAAATCAGAGTTCCCGAGGGATTTTAAAAACAAGATCCACGCGGACGAAGACGTGGGCATCACCTAATTGAGAAATACGACGCGAAGAGTTTTACAAAACTTAAATACTTATCGGTCGAGTTGAGAATTCCCTCCTTTTTTGGATGGAACAGAAATTTTAGAATGGAACTGAAACTGAACACGCTCGCTAATTTATTTCAAAACTTCACGCAAAATGTTAGTTACGTTCACCAATTACCATACGTAATTAAAACTCATTTGCAAGTCACTAGCACTTCGACCTGGAAATATCTTTATCTGCAACAAGACACTCAATTAAGCCACTGAATTAACAAGATGGCGGAAATAAAGCGAAACTGCAATCTCGCTCATTCAAGACGAGCGCGCTGATTAAAAACCGGATTTATTATTTTGTATTAAAACCAGGATAACTATGTACCTAAAGTGGCGCTTATGCAGAACCTATAGGTTCTTCAAAATTGTTGATATGTTGTACTTACAATGTCAACCCTAAGGTAATAAATTACTTTAAGGTTGTCACTAGGACATGTCCATACAAAACTTGGGCCATGTGAAAAAAAAATTGAAATAATATTAAGCGCAGGTCATATTAGGAGCGAATCGAAACAAAACTAAGTTAGTTTCGCTTCGGTCATGTCCTTACTGCGTGTTGTCATACTTCGGATCAAGCCGCGATTTACAGAGCTAAATTAAGCCCTTTAAGTTTAGCTCTAACTTTGTTTCGTTTTGCTTCGCTCATGTCCTTACCGCGTGTTGTCATACTTTGGATTACGCCGCGAACTACAGAGCTAAATAAGCCCTTTTAGTTTAGCTCTAACTTTGCTTCGTTTCGCTTCGCTAATGTCCTTACCCTGTGTTTTCATACCTTGGATCACGCCGCGAACTACAGAGCTAAACTAAGCCCTTTTAGTTTAGCTCTAACTTTGTTTCGTTTCGCTTCGCTAATGTCCTTACCGTGTGTTTTCATACCTTGGATCACGCCGCGAACTACAGAGCTAATCTAAGCCCTTTTAGTTTAGCTGTAACTTTGTTTAGTTTCGCTTCGCTAATGTCCTTACCGTGTGTTTTCATACCTTGGATCACGCCACGAACTACAGAGCTAATCTAAGCCCTTTTAGTTTAGCTGTAACTTTGTTTCGTTTCGTTTACGTCCTTACCGCGTTTTGTCTTACTTTGGATCACACCGCGAACTACAGAGCTAAAGTAAGCCCTTCAAGTTTAGCTCTAACCTTGTTTCGTTTCGCTTCGCTAATATCCTTACCGCGTGTTTTCATACCTTGGATCACGCCGCGAACTACAGAGCTAAACTAAGCCCTTTTAGTTTAGCTCTAACTTTGTTTCGTTTCGCTTCGCTAATGTCCTTACCGTTTGTTTTCATACCTTGGATCGCGCCGCGAACTACAGAGCTAAACTAAGCCATTGATTCAGCCGCTGGATTCAGGTGGCGCAAGACCGAAGCCTGTGGAGGTCCATGCAAGAGACCTTTGTCCCGCTTTGGACGTCTATCCTACTTCCTACTAATATTATAAATGCGAAAGTTTGTAAGGATGGATGTTTGGATGGATGTTTGTTACTTTTTAACGCGACAACGAATGAACCGATTGGGCTGAAATTTGGAATGGAGATAGCTCATTCCCAGGATTAGCCTAGATAGGTTATATTTTATCACGGAAAATTAAAGAGTTCCCGTGGGAATTAAAAAACTTTAATCCTATCCTCTAGTAAGTTGATAAAGACGAAGAAGAAGAAGGTCATCGTAGCAACACAGTCGCTATATATTATTATTATTTTTCTTAAATTGAAGTCTCCCTAAAACACGACAAACACTATTCCAGTTTGTTAACCTCATTCGGATGTCGTCTGTTATACGACTATTTGTTCAAATCTTTACAAAATTAAGTTTCAAGAAAATACATTCAATTTACAACTTCATGCCTATAGTGATAGAGTTCTAAGTACGAGGGATGCGAGGTTGTCGCAATAAGCGTCTGGCAAGGAGGAAATGGCAAAATCGCGAACCAAAATTAGGTTTGGTTTGAAGACGCATTGGAGTGTACATACATATTACCTATAGTGTATACTTGTATAGTATGTGGGTACATGCTCTACCGGAAAAATGTTCTAAGTTATAGGGAATATTCTAGATTTTGAAGGCGATAGTAGTAACTAGGGAATCCAATCCCGTATTGAATCTCGCAAGCCTGCGCGGGGCTGAGGTCTCCAGTCCCGCGGATCCGGTCCAGATTTGTCCAGCAGTGGAAGTTGATGAAGAAAAGATGAAGGAGCATTGCTGGAGCGACTCAAATACGCGCTATGCTCGAAATATCCCCGCGTGGTTGGTTCAGAAATGAGAGGATCGAGGCGCTCATGGGTTGACAATGAAGAAGAAGATATCCAAGGGATTTTGTTTGGAGAATTGCATATATCGTTGAGCGAAGCAACGGCTGGGTCATGCGTCATGCTCGTGAACGGGTGAATGCCGCCGCCGGCGAGAATGGGGCTACTTTCTGTCTGCCCGGCTTAATATGTATTGAATTGTAAGTAGGTATGCATTTCGCAAAGAGCAACCCCCGAGTTTCTTGCTGGTTCTTCTTGGCAGGTAGGGTATTCCAAACCAGTGGTAGATTCATCGACTAAGTATTCAAAAGCACCTGTAAAAGTTTATTTTGAGTAAAAAATATTTCTATTCTGTTCTATTCTATATGATTCATCATCATCAGCTACCCATGAATTGTTCACTACTTAGCGGAGGGCTCCTCTAAGAAGAGGGTTGTACGCCAGAGCACAGAGTAATAGTCCATCACGCTGGCCCAATACAAATTGCCAGACTTCATACACCTATGAGAAATATTTTTTTTCATATTCAAGTATGATTCTTGTTATAAGTAGTGATAGTCCAGTGGTTAGGACTGTGGTCTCCTATTCGGGGGGTCCAGGTTCGATCCCGGGCACATCTCTGACTTCGGAGTTATATTTAATACCAAATGCTTCAAAGGTGAAGGAAAACATCGTGAGGAAATCTGCACAACTTATTTTCCATAATGTTAAAGGTGTGGGAAGTCGCATTGGGTCAGCGTGGTGTCCTATGGCCTATATAACCCTTCTCTGAAGGTTGATCTCTCTCTAAGGGTTGATGATGATGATGATGATGATGATGATTCTTGTGATATAATTTAACAAAATAACGTATTGTTGTTATATTGTTTGCACGTATTTTTCCAGCGGCGCTCCGAGGTAGGAGTATAATTTTTACCGGGTTATTATTTTAGCGAGAACAAAGGCTGCAGCGCGGAGGTAATAGGCAGGTTCGCTGCAACTGCTAAATGGTTATCTTGGCTTGTAGGGTGCGGTGGCCCAAGTCATAAGCTATGTGCGATTGAAATAAAAAAATCCGATTTTTTTTGTTAATTTTATCCTAGCGGTTTACCGCAAACAAAGACCTTGCGTTGCGTCCCAGAAGTTTTTGGGTTCCTCGAATTAAATGTACTTACTCGTAAGATATATTATTAGGTATAGATAGTTTGATAATTTACTTATAGTTTTGTTGTATTTTTGTTATAATGAATACTTATACGTATTTCACTAGCACAACACACCATTAATACAATTTTATAGTTGCCCAACTATCCAAAAGACAAAGAATGATAGACGTCCACTGCTAGACAAAGAATGCACTTCTAAGGGTACGAGTTCATTGGGCGTCGCGCTAGAGAAGCTCCGGTATGTATTCTTCTGAGATCTTGGAGCCTTGCAGAGGGTGGCCACCGAGGGGGTTTTAGTGAGTACAAATCCCGCACAACCCAAACTCTCCCCCAGGGTTTTGGGTATCTTTGAGAAAACTACTACGAGTTTGTAGCTGAATACAGACTTCAGGTGATGTGTCACCGCGGCACTTTTGGTATGTATGTACCATACCTACCTATATACCTATTATACGACACGGCGTATCGAAGAAAGGTTTTTCGTAGAAATACATAGAAACCAGTAGTCTCGCGGCGACACGTCGCCTGCTGCTGCTGTCTGTAGACGGCTACGAACTCGTACTTTTACTTTTCGGAGGTATTTACCCTATACTAGCGGCACGCTATGATGGCCGGTTTAAAATTTATAAATTAATAAATTTTGAGTCCTAAACCTAAAACTACATTCGATAAAATTTATGAATCTCTGCACATCACTATCGTCAATAACGTAATACAATTATTTCCTTCAAAGTCGTTATCAATTAACGGAACTTCATGAGCGGACAAACGTCAAACCGGCCATCATAGCGTGCCGCTAGTATAAATATAACTTGCTGTGAGAAACCTGCACGCTTAATCTTGCCGGGGTATCAACTCTCAAAAGTCACCCACCATACAAATTAACCATTAGCAAACTTTGGCTAACCAGTAACCATCTGGCGATTGTTTGAAAGTTATTCCATTGATTGTATTCTGTCACGACAAAGTAAAATAATCCTTGATTGTATTGATTTAAAGTCACTTATTCAGTAGAACCGACTTTAATATGGAGCGTATCTTATAAGGTAAAACAATTATTGTTCTGATCTTTTCTAACACTTGTATTGACATGTTTTGAGCAAATAAAATTGATTTGATTTGATTTGTATCGTATACGTAAAAACGTATACGATATACGAATGCATACAAGGAATTGAGCTTAAATTCAATGCTGTTATGTTATGGTTTATTTTACCTTGACGCTAATGTCAGTGAACACGAATACGATCAATGGAATAATTTGTAGACAATCGCACACCAGATAGTTTTTCCATCATTCAGATGGATATCATAGGTCCTTTAAAATAATGAGTTCTCAAAGAGATGCGAATCTATTAGGCTACTTAATCGCTTATCACTGTTGACTCGGACCAAACAATAATTGTTGCGCACCTCTGGCCCGGCTACTTTCCGCTTCCATTGTAGCTGCACGGCGCAGGCGGCAGGGCTCCGCAATCAAAGGTCACGATGCGCTCATTGAATATTTACGAACAAACCGACGGTATTATTGAGTCGATTACGTGACTTTCTTAATGGGTTTTGCTTATCGGATGCTTATTTCGAATTGCAATATACTGTTTGGGGAATAAGTTCGCGTATTTTGTTTTGTAAGGCTGGTTACATACACTACTGACTACAACTAGCGGTAATTCTAGTCTTTCTCTAAACTAAATTTTATCTAGTTTTTTTTCATTTATAACATTAAAAAACTTGAGGGGTGTCAAGGGACATCCGGATGGAACGTAGTTCCTTTCGATTACATTGTGTTCGGTATTATAAATTATAATAACTTATAAATTATAAAAAAATTAGGGAAAAGTTCCACATGTAGAAATTGTTTAAAATAAAATTGAAAATGGAAAATTCGGTCTGTCGAGCTGGGATTCGAACCATCGACTTTGAACTGTTAAGCGACTGCCGGAGCCACTAGGCTACGGAGACACAATGTTGTACCGCGAAAATACCGAACACAATGCGAAATTCACATTCAACAAAAAAGTGTCGGTTTCAAAAATATGTCGAGTGTCGGTTCCTTAATTTTTAGGGTTCCGTACCCAAAGGGTACCAACGGGACCCTATTACTAAGCCTACGCTGTCCGTCCGTCCGTCCGTCCGTCCGTCCGTCTGTCAGCGGGCTGTATCTCGTAAACCGTAATAGATAGACAGATGAAATTTTCACATATTATGTATTTCTATTGCCGCTATAACAACAAATAATAAAAATTAAATTTAATTAAAAAAATTAAATTAAAATATTTCCATGGGTACATGGAAATATTTTTATTTAATTTTTTTAACGGAACCCTAAAAGAGCGAGGCCCGACTCGCACTTGGCCGATTTTTTCCGTCTAGCCCCCTTCCGCACCGCGCGATAAGGAACTTACGTTCCAAAAAGAACGATATACAAAAATATTAAATCAACGACCGGGATGTATAGGTAATTATAGGTATATAATATGCAATAGGTATATTAGGTACAATTCATACATTCAAACATACAAACTATGCTTTAACACTGCAAAGTTTGACAGTTCAAAGTTAATATAGGATTTTTAAAAACTGATTTTTTAAAGTCGTGGGCAGAAGCTAGATTAGATTAGATTATTATTTCGTCGTAAATTGTATAAATTATGTGCGACGATTTAAAGCAGTTTGCTGCGGAGCGATGGAAAATCGAACGCAGTATATAATTTAAAACAATGTAAAAATAAGATGACCCAGTGGAAACTATGCCTTAAAATAAATCATAGAGTAAAATGTTCCTTTCCTGCAGGCTAGGCACAAGAGCAAACAGACAAGCTCTGATCAGGGGTCATGTCGGCACGGAGAAATGCACCGGCGCAAATAATATACCTTGGAAGCCTTTATGAAGTGCAAGAACTATGATACGAGTCACAACGAGTTGTGTTTTACGAGATCATATTGTTATAGTGGAAGGTTTTTATTTTGACTTAAGAAAATTTAATATATACAATACTATATTAAACCTAAATTTAATTCTAAAATTAAAACAAAAATAAAAAACTAATTAAAATCTAAAACCCCATCCAAGCCACCGCAGTGTGGCATAGTACCCAAGATGCTGGCAGCATTACCTCTTTGGATGGCCAAGCTAATCCTTTGGCCAAGGTAGCTGCCAGCTCTTGGATCCCCGGTAGACTCGATCACTCTTTTTGATATCTCTAAAAAAAGTGCGCGAGCCTCCGGGCCCCACGGCCCCAGGGTCTCTACACCAAAAGGCGCAAATATGAAACCACTGTCAAGTTTTTCATATTTGCGCCTCTTAGCCTGTTCGGCGTTAGTAGCCGCTGCACCCGCCACAGAGGAGGTCGCATGGATGTGGGAAGCAGCTAGAGTATCTACACAGGTGGCATCCCGCACAAGCGACCTCCCTGTCCTCCAAGGAACAAGCGTCATACCATCAGGTCTCTTGCCATCACCACGTGCCAAACTAATAGGTTCTAATACAGCTGGAACGTGAGCAGTAGCAAGAGACCTGCGGATGATGTCGTTGAGGGCATTGTGGCGGGAGAAACGACCAGCGCTCTTCGAACAGGAGAGCCCGTGATGACCGTAAGTGTCGACGCGTTCACCGCAGTGGCAACGGTGAGGCTGGGTTATTTTGGCGCCAAGCCTAAGACCAACTACCACTGCAAGAGTGGCGTGGTCTAAAAGAGTGCCCAGATTAGCAGAAGGGATAGCATGGAGCCAGTGTCCGGATTCTTTCGCAGAGACAGCGAGAAGACGAGCACGGTCTTTAGAATTTGCTTGCATTAACATTGCGTCGAAAGTTTTTTTACAAATAATGTCATCCCACTGTCTCTGGGAAGGAAGAGAAACCGGCAATTGATTTGGGCTAATCGCTGACCATCCATTTCTTGCCTCTGCCAAGTACGACACCTCAATTGATCCCAATGACTTATTGTTATAGTATATTGTACCTTTGAAAAAATTGTGAAAAGTGGTCAAATATTTGAAAGTGAAAAGTAAAAAAAAAAATTGTTGCCTGTAAAGTCGGTTTACGGACGATAGTTTTACGTGATAACGTCATAAAGAAACATTGATGAAAAATTGCATACTTTTATGAATTGAATTGAATTCACTGATATAACTGAATTATCATTATTTTGTGTAATACAAAGAAGGAGTTAATTGAAAATTACAATTTTCTCTAGTCACAAGCCAACGCTTGGGCCGATCGTGCCTCTCTATCGCTTACTCCGCGCTCTCGCTTGCACGCGCAGGCTCTGGCGGAACGTGACACGTTTTCGTGCGTGCAGCCAGTGTTCATCGATTTATAAGACGTTATCACTTCAAAAAATAGAATTTTTTTTTAGAATACAATAGAATAATTTTTAGTCAAATAAACTTTTGCAAACTGCTTTCGAATCTTCAAATGAATCTCCCACTGGTTCGGAGTGCCGGTATTTATTTCTTTGTTCTTATAAACGCAATACATAGTATTTTTATCATAAATCAATGATGAATATAATATCAAAAACAGATTGATACAAGTGTAAAATCAAAAAAAATATTTTTAAATGCAAGCTTTTAGTAGCTACATAATTAGACTCTGGATATCATCTAGGATCAGAATACTTGTTATGACGAATCAAACGAGCCCAAAATCGATGTGGTTACGTCGTTTTATTACAGAGTTCCGAGAGATCTTCCGTCTCCATCATCAGATCAGCTCCATGTCACAATAATATTGTATTGTCATCCGATTTACACATACATGCAAAATTTCAGCTCGATCAGAACAGACCCAAACAAACATTGCAAGATAAATAAAAGCTTGTAAAAACCTCGCTTATCGTCCTCTTTGTTTCAAAGTAGTCAGTTAAATGAATAATGCCCAATTTCACCAACATCCCCTAAACAATCACATAGTTAGACAACCGCTAAGCTAAAAGGTCCCATAAACCAACCCATAACTAAAATTTGTTTTCACGAACGCAACAGACCCATAGCTAGCGGACCCCTCCTTATGCGACAGATTTTTTACGATGACAGTGTACCCAGTACCAGTATACCCAGTTGTAGTTACCGGTTTTATAGGAAATGATTTATATAATACGTATTCATGTAATATTTTAATGAAGAACTTAATTTTTTCATATTTTGACTGATGATATTTTCATTTTGTGAATATTTTAATAATCTATACTAATATTATAAAGAGGAAAGATTTTTTTGTTTGTTTGTTTGTACCGAGTAGACTCTGTAACTAATGTACCGATTTTAACTATTTTTTCACCAATAGAAAGCTAAGTTATCAGGAAGTAACATAGGCTATAATTTATTAAAAAAAATTAGAGATCCTTAAGAAAATTGCAATAATGTAACCCAAAGTAGCAAAATTTTGCCTATAAAATGCATTATTTGGCGTGTGCTGAGAAACTATTGATAATTATGTACTACATGATTAAAGTACTCATTATTCTCTACAAAAAAGTCTCCGAGGGAATATATCTAACTATCATATTTAAATCACAATAGTAGCTTTTGTGTTCTAAAATTTAATTAGATCGCCTTTAATATCGTCGTATTAATTTTTCCTTACTAATACATATTATAAATGCGAAAGTGTGTTTGTTTGTTTGTCGGTTTGTTGGTTTTTCCGTCAATCACGCTGTAACAAAGCTACGGAATGACGTGATTTTTGGATAGGTATAGTTGAGAACCTGGAGGGTGACATAGGCATCCCGGAAAATCAAAGAGTTATTTTTTTTAGATTTTAAAAACTAAATCCACGTGGACGAAGTCGCGGGCATCAGCTAGTAAACATATATTTTTAGTCTATGTTTGACAAGTTACCGTATTGGTATGGGGAATGGTTCCTGTAAAAAATATAAACAAGTACCTAGGTAAAGTAAATCACAAACTCTAGAAATTAAAAATAGTAGGTACCTGACTACTTAAGTAGATATACCTGGGGTATCTTCTTACCAAGGTAGGTAAGTTAGCACCAAACAGGTACCTACGGCCTACCAGGTAGGTAGGCCGTAGGTACCTGTGGCCGTAGGTAGGTAGCCTATACAGGCTCATTTTCCATTCAAGTTACTGTTAGGAGAGCAATAAAGTAAGCAAACTTTTATGCTTTACCTTTATTTCGTAGCTAGGTATAACATCTAGGTAGGTATAAATAAGTGAAAAGGTATGGTAACCACATAAAAATTGATAATTACCTATGTAAATAGGTAGGTACTCACCTATCATCAGAAAATTCCAAAAAATATTCAATTTTTTCCAACAAATATATTACTGTTGATTTAGATAACCTATATCTTCGGCAAAAATCTATTTCATCGAAATTGTTGAAATAATTTGGTCGTTTACGATATATTTTAGGTTTTCGACTACGATTTATATCAAATATAGTATCAGTCGTGTCTAAATTATCAAAAAAATTAAATAGATCACGTCCATCTTGTCCTCTAGAAGTCGCTTTTACTTATGTGAAGGTTTATGGGACCAATAATCCATCTCATAAATTTATGGGATCGTTTAGGCGTTAACGGACCCTTTAAAAATGGTGAAACGGAAACTATCCCCTAACTGGCCGCTAAATATGCTAAGGGGTCCCATAAATCTTATGGGTCGTTGGTGAAAGACCAGTATACCCAGTTGTAGTTCCCGGTTTTATAGGAAATGATTGATATAATACGTCGTATTCATGTATTATTTTAATGAAGAACTTAATTCTTTCATATTTTGACTGATAGGTATTTTCATTTAGTGAATATTTTAATCTATATTAATATTATACAGAGGAAAGATTTTTTGTTTGTTTGTTTTTTTGATTGTAAATCCTTAAGAAAATTGCAATAGTGTAACCCATAGTAGGAAAATTTTGCCAATAAAATGCATTATTTGGCGTGTGCTGAGAAAACTATTGATGGTACATAAAAATGATGTAGGCTGCATGATTAAATTACTCATTATTCTCTACAAAAATGTCCCCGTGGGAATATATCTAACTATCATATTATTTAAGTCACAGTAGTAGCTTTTGTATCCTAAAATTTAATTTGATCGCCTTTATTATCACAGTATTCTTCCTTACTAATACACATTATAAATGCGAAAGTGTGTTTGTTTGTTGGTTTGTCCGTCAATCACGCTGCAACATAGTTACGGATTGACGTGATTTTTTGGATAGGTATAGTTGAGAACCTGGCGGGTGACGTAGGCATCCCGAAAAATCAAAGAGTTCCCGCGGGATTAATCCACGCGGACGAAGTCGCGGGCATCAGCTAGTAAAAATATATTTTAGTCTATGTTTTACAAGTTTGGTATTGGTATGGGAATGGTTCCTAAAAATATAAACAAGTACCTAGGTAAAGTGAATCACAAACTCTAGAAATTAAAATAGTTGGTACCTACCTACTTAAGTAGATATACCTGGGGTATCTACTTACCCAGGTAGGTAAGTTAGCACCAAACAGGTACCTACGGCCTACCTACCTATACACATGCTCATTTTCCATTCAAGTTATTGTTAGGAGAGCAATAAAGTAAGTAACCTTTTATGCTTTTACCTTTATTTCGTAGCTAGGTATAACATCTAGGTAGGTACCCAATAAGTAAAAAGGTATGGTAACCACAAAAAAAATTGATAATTTCCTATGTAAATAGGTAGGTACTCACCTATTATCAGGAAATTCCAAAAAAATTTTTCCAACAAATTAATTACCTACTGTTGATTTAGATAACCTATAATATCTTCGGCAAAAATCTATTTCATCGAAATCATTGAAATAATTTGGTCGTTTTCAACATACATATTTTAGGTCTTCGACTACGATTTATATCAAATATAGTACTGTATCAGTCGTGATTATCAAAAAAATCAAAGAGATCACGGTCCATCTTGTCCTCTAGAAGTCGCTTTTACTTATGTGAAGGTTTATGGGACCAATGATCCATCTCATAAAATTATGGGATCGTTTAGGCGCTAACGGACCCTTTAAAAATGGTGAAACGGAAACTATCCCCTAACTGGCCGCTAAATATGCTAAGGGGTCACATAAATCTTATGGGTCGTTGGTGAAAGTGGGCATAAGGAAACTAAATACGACTTAGAAGTGGACCGATCCACAATTTGCATAGAGCAACACTTCGTGAGCTAACAACATAATACCCAAGCAATGCAAGCACGGAGAAACAATCCACGAAGTTGCAACTCGCAACTTGCAACTATCTGCAACTTGCAAGTGCAATTCCCGAATCGAATACGCTATCCCGATGGCCTGTAACTTGCGAAACAATTTACAAGTTCGCTCTACTGAATTCTATAGCTACTAGTATAAGTTACTATGTTATGTGATAAGATTTTTTTTATCTGACTTCAAAAAAAAGGATGTTATCAATTCGACACGTATATATATGAAACCTGCACCTGAGAGTTGTCCATAATGTTAACAAAGGCGTGTGAAGTCTGCCAATTCGCATTGAGCTAGCGTGGTAGACCTATTATATTTATAACCCTTCTCTGAAAGGAGACCTGTGCTCAGTAGTGAGCCGTTGAAGGGTTGCGGATGTGATGTATGTAATATTATTGGAAAGTCTGCAAATTTCACCTATTAATCAGATTATGATCATTCTTTTTTAATTGCTTACATTTACTTTAACCCAGAGTTAGCAGCTAACTCTGGGTTAAAAGGACAGATTTGACAGATTTCGTATAAAGCCTCTGTCAAAATTAGATATTCATCCCTGGTTTAACTAACCCGGCTTCTCTTCAAGCGAGCCTCAGTGGTTTCAGATGTGCATTTATAGATTAGTCAGTCAGTCAGTCAGTCAGTCACCTGTCTTCTTCTTCTTCTTTATCAACCTATAGACGTTCACTGCTGGACAAAGGTCTCCTGCATGGACTTCCACAGGCTTCGGTCTTGCGCCGCTTGAATCCAGCGGCTCCCTGCGACTCGTTTGATGTCGTCGGCCCACCTCGTGGGGGTCTGCCAACACTGCGTTTTCCGGTGCGGGGTCGCCACTCCAACACCTTGGGACCCCCAACGACCATCAACTCTTCGAACTATGTGCCCCGCCCATTTCCACTTCAGTTTCGCGACACGCTGAGCTATGTCGGTGACTTTGGTTCTCCTACGATCTCCTACGTTCTCTACGTTCTCCTACGGTCACCTGTCACTTTTATATAATATATTTAGATTTAAGCCTAGTTTTTGACCACATATACAAACTACCCCTTACAGTCCAAATACAGGCCGTCTGAATAGGTACACGACCTCAGTTAAATACCAGGCATATTCCTAGTCATCATCATCATCATCATTAGCAACCCATCAACGGCTCACTACTGAGTGCAGATCTCCTCTCAGAGAAGGGTTATAGGCCATAGTCCACCACGCTGGCCCAATGCGAATTGGCGGACTTCACACACCTTCAAGAACATTATGAAGAACTCTCAGATGTGCAGGTTTCCTCGCGATGTTTTCCTTCACGGTTGAAGCAAGTGATATTTAATTGCTTAAACGCACTTGACTCCGAAAAGTCAGAGGTGCGTACCCGGGATCGAACCTGCGACCCCCCGAATAGGAGACCATAGTCCTAACCACTAGGCTATCACTGCTTATTTTTCTAGTACAGCAATCTGTTTGAGACACGTACCTATTCCAAAAATTCGTATCCCAGCGTAGGTGCGGCGTGTATTACACGGCTGAGCCGGTAGTCAGGCGTTAAGATGAGAGATTACCCCGCGCGGTGTCGTATTTCATTTGGAGGGATTTATGGAGGCGGAATACGCGGTGTGACGAGTGCATAAGTTATGTTTACCGGGAATATAATAATCTATGGTTATAGTTCTTGCAATTCACGAGGGCGACTGACTTATGGTTGTGTGTGTGTCGTATCTGTATACGTGTGAGCGAGCGCAATGCTCGCGCCTGCCCGCTCCCACCTAGGCTTTGACAGGCACGCACACTTATGCAATGTGCATGTACACGAAGTAACCACGAGTAAAGCTCACTCGCCTTCGTGAATTGCAAAAACTGTACTAGTTTTTAACCCAGTTATACATGAAGCGGCTTATGTTACCTTAGATAAATGGGTACAGAGTTTCCTTATCCTTCCTTCTCCTTAGAACATAAATGCGAAAGTGTGTTTATATTAGAAAACGTGCGAGTCGCGAAACTAAAGTGGAAATGGTCGTGGGGTCGCAAGGTGCTAAATCGGAGACCCCGTGTTGCGTTACACCAATGGTTGCTGTAACAGCGTGTTCTTGCAGAGGGACGTCGTTGAAGGAATAAAGAAACACAGACTGCAGTGTCTACTGGTAGTGGCATATATTACGTATTTACAAAAGATCTTATATACTAATTAATTTTATAAATAAAGGTGGGGAGAGATGTGCTTGGATATTACGTACGTGCAAAAGTTGCTGAACTAATATTATTATAAGTTTGTTGAAATAAATTACAAGGTTTTGTTATTGCGGAATTAAATATGCTATGAGGTCCGTATGGTCACGTCTCGTACGTGCCATAGATATTCCCCCCTTTAGGGAAAAAATGACGTATACATCAAAAGGGAAGAAAAACTACTACTAATTAACATTGTTGAAAACGAACTGTAGGACGAGATATGCGTCCTGAACGCGTGACCTTCTGCTGTTGAATCTCTCTATGATCTGTTGCTATGTCGCGTTGGTTGCTGCTGTTACGCTCGTCGATCTCTTCGTTCATTAGAAATGCTGGCTTGATCCGGTCTATTGATACGTTATATTCTTTGCCGTCTCGTTCAATGGTGAAGACTTTATCGTTTCGTCTGATTACTCGGAAGGGTCCCTCATACGGAGGAGTTAAAGACGGGCGTAGTCTATCGCACCTCAGGAATACGTGCGTACAGTCTGACAGGCGCGGGTGGACGAAAACGTTTCGATTTGCACTCTCTCTCTGCGGAATGTTCGTGGCTCGACTTATGTTTTCTTTGATATCTTGAACGAATTCAGGGTATGTGGTCTCTGTCTTGTCGCCGAAAAACTTGCCGGTAACCGAATAGCTGTGCCATAAACGAGTTCTGCGGCGCTATAGCCAGTATCTTGTCGATAACTGGAACGTATGCCTAATAGAACTGATGGCAATTCTTTGGTCCAATTCGCTGTGTTTGCACGAGCCCTTAATGCTGTTTTAATTGTCCTGTGCAATCTTTCAACTTTCGCGTTTGATTGTGGGTGGTAAGGTGTGGTCCGGATCTTCTCAATTCCCATTAATTTCGCGAGACTTTTGAGTATCTCACTCTCCATCTGAAGCCCCAAATCTGACGTTAAATGGATAGGGGTCCCGTACCTGCAAATCCATCCTTCATACACCAGTCTGGCTACAGTGGTGGCTGTAATATCAGATACAGGAAAAGCTTCTGGCCATGACGTGCATCGATCGATCATCGTTACTAAATACCTTTTGTTTTGTGATGTAGGTAATGGTCCGACGATGTCAATATGTATGTGCGCAAAACGCTGTGCAGGCATAAATTTCCCGAGTGGCGATACTGTGTGCCTATGCACTTTTGATAGTTGGCATGGTATGCACGAATCGCACCACTGATTTATTTCTGTGTTCATTTTAGGCCAAATGTAATTTCTTCCGATTAATTTCCTTGTCGTATTTTTGCCAGGATGGCTGAAGTTGTGATAGCTGTCAAAAATAGTTCTTCTAAGTTGCTTCGGAATGTATGGTCGCGTAATTCCGGTAGAAATGTCGCAATAAATCTTGCTACTTGTATTGGGTACTGCTACTCGCGTCATGTATAATGACCTATTTTGTTTGAGTCGCTGTAGCTCGATGTCACCTTCTTGGTATTTTTCTAGCTCAGAATGATCGATAACGGTGGGTAACGTGATAGTTTCCACAACTCGAGATAAGGCGTCAGCCACTACGTTGTGATTCCCGCTTACGTGCTGTATATCGGTGCTAAATTGTGATATATAATCCAAATATCTTATTCTCCTCGGAGTGTCATCTAGTGACGGCTTCTTGTCGAAGGCGTGCACCAATGGTTTGTGGTCGGTGTAAATCGTAAAAATGCGACCTTCTATCAGTCGTCGGAAATGTTTTACCGCCATATAAATTCCGAGTAGCTCTCGATCATAAGTTGAATACTTGACTTGCGTATCTGATAAGGATTTTGAAAAATATGCAATAGGTATCCATTTTTGCTTGACCTTTTGTTGTAAAACTGCGCCGACGCATTTTAAACTAGCGTCGGTCATTATTGCGATCGGTGCGTTTTCATCAGGAAATGCTAACGTTGCAATGTCACGTAAATCTTGCTTGCATTGTTGAAAAGCACGCTCGGCCTCTGCGTTCCACTTAATCAGCGTATTATCGTTTTTCCTTGAATTTATTAAAAATATGTTGAGTGGAGCTTGATGCTTGGCGGATTGCTTGATTGCATGTCTGTAAAAGTTGACCATGCCCAGGAAACGACGAAGTTCCTTCACAGTTTTGGGTTTGGGATAATCGATGATTGCTTGAATTTTTTCTTGTGTTGGTTTCATTCCTAGGCTCGTTATATGATAACCAAGAAAATCTAGTTCTTGTTTGGCGAACTCGCATTTGTTCATGTTGATTGTAATACCATTTTGTTGCAATCTCTTGAAAACTGTTTCCAAATGTTCGTAGTGTTGTTCTTCGGACTTGCTTGCGATTAATATGTCGTCGACAAAAATGAAAACGTAGTCCAAATCTCGGAATATTGAATCCATGAATCTCTGGAAGGTCTGCCCTGCGTTACGTAAACCGGAAGGCATTTTTAAAAATTCGTATAAACCGATCGGTGAAACGATCGCGGTTTTCTCGGGTTCCGCTACTGGTATAGAATGATAAGCCTTCCTAATGTCGATTTTGCTGAATATGTTTTTTCCGTTTGCGATATATGTAAAATCCAGTAACCTTGGCAACGGGTATCTGTCTGGAACAGTAATCTTGTTAAGGGCGCGGTAGTCACCGCAAGGTCTCCATTCACCATTCTTCTTTTTTACCATGTGCAATGGACTGGCCCATGGGCTACTGGATGGTCTGCAAATTCCCATCTCCATCATCTCTTGAAATTCCTTTTTGGCGATTTTGTACTTGTCAGGAGGAAGTGGACGAGCTTTGGCGCATACTGGAAATCCTTCCGTGATGATGTGATGTTGAACATTGTGCTGCGTAGGTCCTTTCATTGAAGTTGGCCTTGTAATACTTTCGTATTTTTCCAGTAATTGTTTGAGAGGAGCGGATAAGTTGTAGTCGATGGAGCGGACGGACGGAATATTTACTCGTATAGAATTCATTGGTTTCTTGATTTCAGTCGCTTCGTCGATTAAAGTTTTTCCGTGTATGTCTACCAAAAGTTGGTAGTGGTCTAGGAAATCAGCTCCTAATATAGGCATCTTGACGTCGGCAATAACAAAGGTCCAGATGAATGGGCGGCGTAACCCCAAATTTAAGGTTAGGGTTTTTTCTCCATACGTATTGATAATGGTTCCGTTGGCGGCAAATAATTTTAACTCGCTTGCCTTTTTTGAGCTCTGTGATGGCTTTGAAATGACTGAAATGTTCGCCCCAGTGTCCACGAGGAATCGATAACCACCGTTAGAGTCGGTAATCGTTAGGCGATTTGAGGGAAGAATAGCACAGAGTCTCGCCGCACGCTGTGCTGAATCTAGTTTTCCGAATGCTTGTTTACCCAAGAACAGGGTTTTTCACACTTTCGAGCTTTTCCTCTAAAGTTTTTACGATTGTAACAAAAATTGCTTCGTTGTTCCGATCGTGAATGCAGGCGTGAACTTGACCTAGGTCTATTGTACCGAGGTTGACTAAAACTGCTGCGTCGATGCATTGTTCGCGCGCGGTCATTGCGTAGCGCTGCAATTTCTAACTGCATCGTTGCAATTTGTGACGTCAGTTGGGTGATTAAATTTATGTCAGCTGATGCCGAAGACGATATGTTCGTATTGCAGCGGCTGTTCTCGTAGATGCGATCAGCCATTTCGCTTAGCTTGTCCAGTGCCAAATTTTCGGAAATCGCTAACACGGAGGTTACGGATGGAGGAAGTTGTCTCATCCATAATAAGCGTAGTGTGTCGTCATTAATCTTGCCGCAGCCAGCTTCTTTCATTTTTCTTAATAGTTGAGATGGCTTTTGATCTCCCAGATCCATCTCAGACAAAAGCTTATGGAATCGCCGATGTTCGCTTTCTTCATAACAGCTGATGAGCCGTTCCCGGATGCAGTGGTACTTGTTCTCTGAAGGCGGACTCATTAAAATGTCGCTGACTTGATGGATGACGTCTTTGGGTAATTTTGATACGACCGCGTTGAACTTGTATTCGTCGCCTTGCTTCTGCGGAGCCACAATTGCGTCAAATTGAGAGAACCAAAGACGCGGTGAATCCGTCCAGAACTGCGGAATCCTCTCTGCTATTGAGACTGATGCCACCAAGTCTGTGCTGCCGTTGAGTTGTTCGTCTGTAGAGTTGCCAGCGCCGAAACCTTTGACAGGTGTTTGACGAGCCATGATGACGAAAAAATATGACTCACAATGATGAGGATGTCTTGATGTGTTGGCCGATCTCGTTGGTTGGTTGGACACGTTGGGTACGATCTCGTCGGATGAACGCGTCGGATGACTCGGTTGAGGATCACTGCTTCGTACGTCGGAGAGCAGAATCACGTTGAGGTTTTTTCACGGTCGGGGTCACCACTTTTGCGTTACACCAATGGTTGCTGTAACAGCGTGTTCTTGCAGAGGGACGTCGTTGAAGGAATAAAGAAACACAGACTGCAGTGTCTACTGGTAGTGGCATATATTACGTATTTACAAAAGATCTTATATACTAATTAATTTTATAAATAAAGGTGGGGAGAGATGTGCTTGGATATTACGTACGTGCAAAAGTTGCTGAACTAATATTATTATAAGTTTGTTGAAATAAATTACAAGGTTTTGTTATTGCGGAATTAAATATGCTATGAGGTCCGTATGGTCACGTCTCGTACGTGCCATACCCCGCACCGGGAAGTGCAGTGTTTGCAGACCACTCACTAGGTGGACCGACGACATGAAGTCCATGCAAGAGACCTTTGTTTATCAGTGAATGTCTATCAGTTGATAAAGAAGAAGTAAGTATATTAGTTTGACCTTCTCAATCCTGCCGCATCAGAGCTATGGATTGTCGTAATTTTTGGCACGAGAAAAGACATAGAAAGTTACTTTTTATCTCGGAGCCATTCTCGCGGGATTATAAAAACTTTAGGACTAACTCGGACTCTGCTCGCGGGAGAAGTCGCGGGCAAGTGCAGTAAATAATTAAAATATTCTCATATTTAGAGGATTGATTTACGTAATTTTCCTCATATAGTACCTAATAAGTATAATTTAGTAACTTTCTCCATCTCTTCACCACCATTGATTTGTATTAATTTATTAGAACACAATTTTTGTTTTTAATTAAGAATATCAGCCAAGCTGCGAAGTTGACTAATATCCTCCTTTCCCCTCCAAATAAGCGGAAAACTTGTGTTAGGGGTGGGTTCGAACCTGCGACCTTTCAGTTTACAGTCCACACCTTTAACAGTTGGGCTATTGAGGCAATAGAATGAAAATTTATCTTTTTCATTCATGAATATTAAAAGAAACTGTTTTTAACTCATAAAGGAACAAACATAAAGGAAAAACCTTAAAACATAAAGGAATTTATATTATACGTACCTTACCACTATACCTACTACCAGTGCTGTAGGTACTATGCACAAGTCTCGTAAGACCAGTGCGGTTAGTCCGAGTTTTAATTCGTTTGATCGTAAACGTAAACTATGGCATTAGCATCAAAGTAAAATGAACCATAATACTATCGATTTAAAGTCACAAATTCAATACAGACGATTTTAATATGAAGCGTTTTCGTAACGAAAAGGTATAAGAAACATACACGAAATTGAGCTCTAACTCAATACTATTATGGTTTATTTTACTTTGATGGTAATGTCATCGCTAACTATTTACTAACTATCAAATCTTGTACTAAGCGTACAGAACAATTGAGTTGAAACATTATTAGGCGTTCGATTGAATTCCTGGTTTTGGCTTGCTTGTGGTGTCTGCCGAATGGCTAGAAATGCTGCCTTTGTTTCATCTCAGTAATGCTCAATAGATACGAGTAACCGATACTCTCTCAACCACTCGCTATTGGAAATAACAGTAAAGGCTTTTATCCATTATCTCTGGTAACTGGTTCGAAGTTCGAACCCCAGGCACGCACTGGCAACTTTTCGTAGCTAGGAGTATTTACGTTTAAATTAATTAAAAATAGTCCAGTAAAAAGTTAAATGAAACCATGATCTGACCAGCTTTGGCGCAATGAGTACAAATGTGTTCATTAATACTTAAATAATGATATTATAAAAGAAATTTTGATTTAAATTTAGGGGAAAGGGATGAAAAAAATAAAAAAAGGGTTGAAAAATGCCTTTTTTTTAAATAACTTAATAACGGTAGGAAAAAGAAAAAACAGTTTCAAGTAAAAGTAGTAGAGAAAAAAATTTTACACAAAAAAGTTCCACTTCATTTTTAGGGTTCCGTACCCAAAGGGTACGAACGGGACCCTATTACTAAGCCTACGCTGTCCGTCCGTCCATCCGTCCGTCCGTCCGTCCGTCCGTCCGTCCGTCTGTTAGCGGGCTGTATCTCGTAAACCGTAATAGATAGACAGATGAAATTTTCACATATTATGTATTTCTATTGCCGCTATAACAGCAAATAATAAAAATTAAATTAAATTAAAAAAATTAAATTAAAATATTTCCATGGGTACATGGAAATATTTTTATTTAATTTTTTTTTAACGGAACCCTAAAAGAGCGAGGCCCGACTCGCACTTGGCCGATTTTTTTTTGCTATCTGCTTTAGTTTAGCTGCAAAAAATAAAAATTAAATTTGCATTGTAATTAATTATAAAGATGTATAAAGGCGGGAAACATAGTGCCTATCCTATCAATTAATTAAGCTTTGAATAACGGTAGTACAGTCAAATTAATAAGGTATTTTAGGGTTCCGTACCCAAAGAGTACCAACGGGACCCTATTACTAAGCCTACGCTGTCCGTCCGTCCTTCCGTCCGTCCGTCCTTCCGTCCGTCCGTCTGTCAGCGGGCTGTATCTCGGTAACCGTAATAGGTAGACAGTTGAAATTTTCACAGATTGTGTATTTCTATTGCCGCTACAACAACAAATAATAAAAATTAAATTAAATTAAAAAAATTAAATAAAATATTTCCATGGGTACATGGAAATATTTTTATGTATTTTTTTTTAACGGAACCCTAAATGATCGAGGCCCGACTCGCACTTGGCCGATTTTTTTGAAATAGAAGATACTTCCGAACATCATCCAACAGTTTTCAAAATCGGTCATCGTAGCTATTAAAACTCTAACCTGCGTGATGTCAGATTTCAGATTGAAACTTTTTCGCTTTCTATATTAAAAAGTTAGACTTTAGACTGTTTGACTTTAATTTGTTTTTAACCAATTTAAAAAAAGGAGGAGGTTCTCAATTCGTCGGAATCCTTTTTTTTGTGTATGTTCACCGATTACTCGAAGACACCTGAACCGATTTGCAAAATTCTTTTTTTTGTTTCAAAGGGTATACTTCCCAGGTGGTCCCACTTAAATTTTATCGAAATCGGTCGAGCGCTTTTTACAATAACAACAATAAATTATATACTTTGTAGTGGCGCGGGCGTCTGAAGTCGGTTTTTTAAAAAGTATTTTTTAGTATAGATTATAGCGGCAGTGATCGGCCTAATTTTAGGCCTATATTTTACACACTTCTACTTAGAAGTGTGTACAATATAGGCCTAAAATTATACGCATAATATTGTGACTGGCAACTACGGAACCCTACACTGCGCGTGGCCCGACACGCAATTGGCCATTTATTATACTTTACAAATAAAACTACAAACATACTAGTTTCCAGAGTTACAAACAGAATTCGATAACATAATCAAATAAGAATCAAACTTCATTTGTGTGGGGCTCGCTCGCTGAGTCTTCTATTGCAAACTTCAAAAATCTAGATACTCTGATACAAAAATATGATTGAGTTGCACAGCACAAAACCTGACAATAGTTTGATGAAACGCATGACTTTTGTATACTTAGTTTTAAGCATGGACACGTCTCATATACTTAAGTATATGGTATGAAATTCGTATTTTGTCATACCTCCGTATTTTTCAGGTATTTTTCTATCCGTAGTCAACCCAAGTCAACTGACTTGGGTTGACTACGGATCGAATTTTATATTACGCCTCATGCGTACTGCAAATTCACACTGCTGTAATTTTTAATTTCGTACAACTTGGCAAAAAAGTGTAGAAACTGAACTAATTGTTCTCTTTATTTTATATTACGCCTCCTGCGTACTGCAAATTCACACTGATGTGATTTTTAATTTCGTACAACTTGGCAAAAAAGTGTAGAAACTGAACTAATTGTTCTCTTTATTTTATATTACGCCTCATGCGTACTGCAAATTCACACTGATGTGATTTTTAATTTCGTACAACTTGGCAAAAAAGTGTAGAAACTGAACTAATTGTTCTCTTTATTGACAGCACTATTATGTTGTCAAGTTTCATCGCCGAAGTGTTTTTTTTATTCGATGACAAGCTAGTCCTTGACTGCGATCTCACCTGATGGTAAGTGACGATGCAGTCTAAGATGGTAGCGGGCTAACTTCGAAGGGGTATGGCAGTGAATATTCAACCCATACCCCTAATTGGTTTCTACACGCCATCGTGCCGGAACGCTAAATCGCTTGGCGGCACGTCTTTGACAGTAGGGTGGTAACTAGCCACGGCCAAAGCCTCCCGCCAGACCAGACCAGAGACAATTCAGAAATTATAAATTCCAAAATTGACCCCGCCGGGAATCGAACCCGAGACCTCCCAGTTATAAGACAACACAGCTCACCACTGAGCCAGGGAGGTCGTCAAATGTTATGTCAATGTTATGTTTTGAAATTCGTCAATATTTATTTGAATTCGTAAATACATACCTACGTATTAGTCTAGTCAACAAGTTCAAAAACGTGAAAATAGAGATAAAGGTCCTAAAAATATGAGCGATGGCTCATTCGAGTCGGAATCACCTCTAGAAAAATGTTTTTGAAGGATTTTGGTGCAGGTAAAAAATTGCAATTGTTATTAACAAAATAAGATGAAAAAAAATGATTTAATAAAAAATTGGTTTAATGTAGTATACTGTATAAAGTCAAAATGTCATAATAAAAAATATGTTATAATAAAAAAAATAAAAAAAAAATATTTCGTTTTTAGGGTTCCGTACCCAAAGGGTACCAACCAACATTACTAAGCCTACGCTGTCCGTCCGTCCGTCCGTCCGTCCGTCCGTCCGTCCGTCCGTCTGTCAGCGGGCTGTATCTCGTAAACCTTAATAGATAAACAGATGAAATTTTCACATATTATGTATTTCTATTGCCGCTATAACAACAAATAATAAAAATTAAATTAAATTAAAAAAATTAAATTAAAATGTTTCCATGGGTACATGAAAATATTTTAATTTAATTTTTTTAACGGAACCCTAAAAGAGCGAGGCCCGACTCGCACTTGGCCGATTTTTTGTTAATAACTCGAAAAATATTGACATTTAAGCAATTTTGAAAAAAGCTCGTTAAGAGGAGGAAATTTCCAATAAAAAAGTCCCAAGTCCCGGGATTCTATCTCCATTATTTATAATTTTAATTTGACGTTGAAAATAGGGCTCCGCGCGGCTGTTACAGCATGCGCGCGCCCCCGCTAAAGAGAGTTCAGCAATAAAAATATTTTTTTTATAACATAAGATGTGATTTTAAAAATTTGAAAAACTTCTAGTATCTTCTTAACACTTGAAAGAATCGAGCCCTGGAGAAACAAAAGTTTAACCACCATTTTTCAAAATGTTATTCAATTGTTAACTAACAAATTATTTCCCAATCTCCATTGTCATAAACAATGGGATGAAAGGTATAAATAATTGGCCTATATTTTTGTATCAGAGTATCTAGATTTTTGAAGTTTGCAATAGAAGACTCAGCGAGCGAATTGAGAACCTCCTCTTTTTTTAAAATTGGTTAAAAACAAATTAAAGTCAAACAGTCTAAAGTCTAACTTTTTAATATAGAAAGCGAAAAAGTTTCAATCTGAAATCTGACATCACGCAGGTTAGAGTTTTAATAGCTACGATGACCGATTTTGAAAACTGTTGGATAATGTTCGGAAGTATCTTCTATTTCGAAAAAATACCTTATTAATTTGACTGTACTACCGTTATTCAAAACTTAATTAATTGAGATAGGCACTATGTTTCCCGCCTTTATACATCTTTATAATTAATTACAAAGCAAATTTAATTTTTATTTTTTGCAGCTAAACTAAAGCAGATAACAAAAAAATGAAAAGGAACTTTTTTGTGTAGAATTTTTTTCTCTACAACTTTTACTTGAAACTTTTTTTTCTATTTCCTACCGTTATTAAGTTATTTAAAACAAAGGCATTTTTCAACCCCTTTTTTATTTTTTTCATCCCTTTCCCCTAAATTTAAATCAAAATTTCTTTCATAATATCTTTATTTAAGTATTAATGAACACATTTTTACTCATTGCGCCAAAACTGGTCAGATCATGGTTTCATTTAACTTTTTACTGGACTAAAACACTCGTTTTAACGGTGAAGATATAACATCATGAAGAGACTTGCACGCCTGACAGTTCTCCATCTTTTTTTTTTTTTTTTTATTCGATGACAAGATAGTCCTTGACTGCGATCTCACCTGATGGTAAGTGACGATGCAGTCTAAGATGGTAGCGGACTAACTTGGAAGGGTTCCATAATGTTTTCAAAGGTGTGTGAAGTCCGCCAATTCACATTGGGCCAGCGTGTTGGACTATGGCCTATAACCCTTCTCTGAGAGCAGACTTGCACTCAGTAAGGAGACGTATTAATGGGTTGCTCATGATGATGATGATAGCAATCTATTTGAGACACGTATTACAAAATACAGTAGGTAGTATGCTTGTAACTTATTTTATAATGCACATCGGATATTGTTCCTAAAAGCGTACATTGTAAAATGTGTAAACTACTTTTGTTTGTGGAGAGAGATTGGCTACAGGATGTATGTTTCGTGCACCTTTACGTATACAACAAAAATTCTAGAGTTTCATTAAAATATAGGTATGAGTAGGTAACAAGTATGAAGGTGTAAGCGCCAATAATTTTTCTTTATTAGGTATAATGTTTTACATTTTTTTTAAGTACTTACCTAATTATATTTTATATCCTTGGTGACACGTACACTCGCTCTATGTAATAGACACACTCTGTAATCTATGACTTCACTCTGTAGTCTTTGACACTTCACAATAGGCTATTTGACTACTTTTAGAAAATCATCTTAAATTCTTAATAATGCTATGCTGAAGCTAACAAAACATATATTTCGGCATAATTTTCATTATTTTTCATAAAAATCGAGAAATAAATTCAAAAAATAAATTGCCGCCGAAACGTTCCATTTGCTCTAATGACGTAACAGTTCACATTTCAAACAATGACAATTTTATAATATGTGTCTAGGCCGCGTGTCGCATACTATTTGGTATTTAATAAAATAGTAACGATGAAAAACAGACGAAATTAGCCTATTACGCCGCACAAACACGTCGAAATGTATTGACAAAATGAGAATTCCATAGGTGGTGTGGACTGTGACGTCATTCGAGATCACGGAACGTTTTCGATCACGTGACCATGGCCAGAATTATAGCAATTTTATTTAATGTTTTCTAATTAAATAAAGCTTTATTTTTTAGTTTTGTCGTATGGAATAATGTTTTTAGATAATAATCTTTTAGGATGACACCAGTTGAAACGATATTTTTATTATAGTCAAATACCCTATTCCTTTCCCGTATCCTCTAGTAAAAAAAAAAAAAAACTACTTGTCATTTCTCGTGTGACGTGATAAGTACAACTCATTTTCAACGCAAAGTAACTCTGAAAAACACTCTAAAACGCTCAAAAACTTATTAATATCGCCGGCCGGTGTTTGATGATAAGTGATCAAGACTTTTTTGTGAAGTGTTCGCCAAGAAATCGCTATATTGCACTGTTGGGCGCAAATTCTAAGAACGAACAAGTCAAGATAATATGTCGTGAGTCCTCCATAAAATCCTCATAGCCCCAACTGAAGGCATTGAAGTAACTAGTGAATGTGTGTTTTGTGGGAATTCCTAGCGAAAGTAGGTACCTAGTGCATGGAACTACAACGCATAGAACAGAAGTTTCGAACAAATTCCGCTCCAAACAAATAATGAATGTGTGAGTGCCGTTTAATTATTTTCTGGTACTGATACTGATTATCACGTTTTTGATAGTTATTGTGATGAATCATGACACCCTTTCACAGCATAGTAGGTACTTATGTCAAAAAATCTTAACCGACTTCAAAAAAGGAGGAGGTTCTCAAATCATTGGAATCTTTTTTTTTATGTATGTTCACCGATTACTCGAAGACGCCTGAACCGATTTTGAAAATTCTTTTTTTGTTTGAAAGGGTATACTTCCCAGGTGTTCCCATTTAAATTTTGTCGAAATCGGTCTAGCGGTTTTAATTAAATCAACAATCAATAATATACTTTGTATTGGCGCGGGTGTTTGAAGTCGGTTTTTTAAAAAGAATTTTTTATACTAAAATAATATTACGCGACGATACTATGTAGGCCTAGTAGGCCTTTATAGGCATACTAAAAATGGCTTATCATTATCACTGCGTCAACTATTGCCCTTCAAAGCGCTATATTTCAATGACCTCGTGCTTTTTTCATCATCAATGACAATGACTTAGGGGGAGGACAGACTAGCTACTTTTAGCTACTTTGAACCTCGATTCCTCGTCCGAACGCTTACGTGAGCAAACAACAAACGCCAAACGCAGCGATCGAGTTGCATTTTTTTGCATTGCGGTGTTTCGCGATTTTTAAACGCTGACCTTCGCTACTTTTAGTATCGTATCGATCGCTTTTGAGTCGTGAAAACGCGATGCAGTTGCAAAAACGCTTAGTCCTGGGTTAGGTCAGAAAATAGTATGTTAATAATACAGTTACTTTATATACTGTTGTGTTATAATATGTATATCTATGAACTTAGGGTATATTTTCTTCTTCAGTTTCTTCTTCTCAGTCGTAGGTACACTCTAACAAAGTGGTCGTAGTTGCTGGGTTGTTTACGATAGATGGCGTTACTTTCTATCAGTTACAAGTTACAAAACAACTACGCGCCTCTATAAATTTTCCCTTCCTAATAATTATGTAATTAAAAACTTTCTAATGTATGTAACAATAAAAACAAATTACATCTCAACAAAAATGTTTTTACATGTTAATGATGTAATAAAATATTTTAATACATCGATTAAATCAAATTACATTAAACGCAAATAACATCAACACAAATAAACACTTACCAAAAAAAGTACACCCCGCGGGTTGGATCGGGTCGGTTAATTAATTATTTTCTTTATTACTGCTTAATTAAAAGCTAAGAAACGCCGCTTCCCGGCGAGATGTAGATTGGTCGATAGATTACTCTGAATTAATTTGTTCAAAACATTGAGTTAGGGACCTAGAGGTGGGGCGTTAAAAAAACTCCCTCTTTATTTTAACAAGAATAATGTTTTTGTCAAAATGAAAAAACAACTCAATCAACTCAGCTCAAGACTTAAGAGTTGCATCATACGTATAATATTAAAGTGATGTTACTGATATACAAAACACGGGCATCGTCTATTTGCTGAATAATAAAACTGCTTAGAGAGATGCAGCATTAGAGATTTTATCGGCTTGTATGCAACACTACGGGCATGATTTTCGTCCGCGTATCTGTATAATTTAATATAAAAATATATTTTTAAAAAACCGACTTCAAATGCCCGCGCCAGTACAAAGTATATATATTGATATTATATTATATATTGATATTATAGTATAGTATATATATTGTTGATATTTTAAAAACCGCTCGACCGATTTCGATAAAATTTCAATGGGACCACCTGGGAAGTATACCCTTTCAAACAAAAAGGATTTTCCAAATCGTTTCAGGCGTCTTCCAGTAATCGGTGAACATACATTTAAAAAAAAGATTCCGATGAATTGAGAACCTCCTCCTTTTTTGAAATCGGTTAAAAAGAGAATGACAAATCCTCTTGTAGACTGTTTTGAGGGACATCACCGCCTCTAATGTACGACAACTCTCTGGGTCAAAGTAATTTATTGTTTATAACTGTTCACAAACTCAAAATGAAGTCGTGCGCGGGATAATTGAAATATATTTTTGGGAAACAAACAAGTACAGTTATGGCTTTACTTTCCGGGGAAAGTTTTGTGGGAAATTGACACTTATTGTTTGCTTACTTTCTTTTTATTATCTTCTAGAATCTAGATAAACAGATAATCCATCATTAATTAAGTACCTATTAAATTGTTTGTAGAGAAAATCACAGACACAGATTGTAGATAGGTATTATTTAGTTTCTAAGCACGCCTAATACACCTACCAAACTTCGTTTGTATGGAACAGTGCGATTTTACAAAACAATATAGCATAAAACAATTTTAAAAAATAATTTTATTTATATGCCAGGAGCAATAAGGTCTGTAGTCTCTGTATGGTACCTTCAATCATAAAAAGGATGGTACAAAGACACCATCATGATGGTTCCTTGTACCATCCTTTTGCATCACTTTGAAAAAATAATTTGAGAATCCACTTGAGAAGTTTTTCAACGAAAATTCGTTAATACGGACGAGTTTAACGATAAAAAGAGTAAAACTCAGGAGTAAAAGGATTATTTATTATTGAAAAGTTTGTATTTGTACAAACTTTGTGCATACAAACAACGCTTTGTAAAAATGCTAATCAATTTCACACGACGGACGTCTTGTTGTTTATATCCAACACACTCGTGGATCTCATTGTAAATAATGTTGTCGGTATAAAACATTGCGAGCTGACCATGAAATGCATGTAGGTATAGAAGTGTGGCCCCTCGTTCACGCATGTTAACACGCAGACGGGGTCGCCCATGGCAGTAAACTTGTATTTTACAGTGTACACAATACAAAAAAAACGCTAGCTCTAAGAAACGCTCACAAAAAGAGTAAATACAGTAATTATTAAGTTCAGCCTGAAACTGCAATACATAGTTGAAACTGTATATTCTTGGACTTACATAAAACTTCCTGGAAATATAATTTTTTCTTATTTTATAATAGCTGATCATAAGTACAACCGAAAAAAATTTTTCGCTCTACAAGTAAACCAATATCAATCAATCATCTTCCTAAGTATTGCCTCTCTTTCTATATTATGTAGTATGTACAATACAATAAAACAAGTATTCGACATCTATGGTAATTAAATTGAAATTACGTTAGGTATGCTAATCATAAATAGAATGTAAATAAGCATGTGTTTGAAAATCTTCTTCTGAATATGTAAAAGGAAAAGATGACTAACTGACTGATCAACGCACAGATCAAACCACCACTGGACGAAAGTAAACATCTGCTAAGAAAGGATTTTTGAAAATTCAACCCTTAAGGGGGTAAAATTTATTTTATATACATATGTTGTTATCTGTTTCAATTAAGTTTATCTCATTTATAAATTTCAATTTGTAATATTTAAAATTTTCTCTCCCTAACTTCACAAACATCACTTTATTTTCATATATTCTACGTGACAGGAACATGTTTTAAAATAGTCGCGTTATTCGAGCGGTAAAATAGCTAATGTGTAAGGAGCGTTGTATACAGGGTTGGCTATCTGTAACGTATATGCAGATTGCACACCCCTATGTCTGGAGGCGTGCTCTGCAAAGCGATGCGCGTCCGAGCGTGCCGAGCCCGAAGCGATTTAAAGATTACAGTGTGTATATCGCTTTTGGTGTTTATTATTTCTTCTTCTTCTTCTTTATCAACCTATAGACGTCCACTGCTGGACAAAGGTCTCCTGCATGGACTTCCACAAGCTTCGGTCGTGCGCCGCTGTCAAGACTGCGTTTCCCGGTGCGGGGTCGCCACTCCAACACCTTGGGACCCCAACGACCATCAGCTCTTCGAACTTTGTGCCCCGCCCATTTCCACTTCAGTTACGCGACACGCTGAGCTATGTCGGTGATTTTGGTTCTCCTACGAATCTCCTCATTTCTGATTTGATCTCGCAGGGAAATACCGAGCATAGCTCTCTCCATCGCTCGCTGAGTGACCCTGAGCCTTCTTATGAGGCCCATAGTTAGCAATGTCTCGGATCCGTAAGTCATCACTTCTTCACATTATTTCTTCTACTCCTGGTCAATTCCTCGTTGGGTATCCTCTGACGGCGATAGCTTCTCCGATGACATAAGCTTATAACAACACTGTGATCGAGTTAAAAAACTTCGATAGAACTTTTGGGATCGCTGGAAAGAGTAATACGTTGCAGAGCTCCAACAGAAGACCAAATGGAGATCTTCGAAGAGCAGTCATGAATGGGTGCCACCGCGGGAATGGGGCTACTTTCTGTCTACCCATCTTAACATGTATTGAATTGTAAGTAGTATGCATTTTTGGAACTTCCCCTCATTGTGGAAACCCTCCCCTGCATACATAGCATAGTATCTATTTTATTGTAAACTTGTTTCAAAAAGAGCAACTGCCGAGTTTCTTGCTGGTTCTTCACGGCAGGAAGGGCATTCCGAACCAGTGGTAGACTCATCGACGATTCAAAAGCACTTGTAAAAAAGTTTATTTGAATAAAAAATATTTCTATTCTATTCTAGTCTGCGTGTAAGCGATTTGGTTCTAATTAAGGATGATGCTCTGCCTTCAATGAAGTGGAACCTTGGAAAATTCAGCATGTCTTCGAAGGCGTTGATGGAGTGGGATTTGTAGATATTCAAACAACAAGAGGCCTCGTCCGAAGAGCCTTTATCAGAGTGTGTCCCTTGTCAACATATTCTGTTGAAATCGGTGATTTCAACGTCGGGAGACAATAGGGGCTGTCCCTACTCCATCTACATCCCAGTATAGTCTATACTCCAGTGAATCAGTGGCTGTAGAGGTTGGACGAGACATAAAATAGGTACTGAAATAATGTTGTTACCTAGCCTCTAAAACTCCTTTGCTTCTTTGACTAATGAAGGGTTTTTTTAATCTATTGAGAAGCTACCGCTTTCGTTGTGGCGGCACACTTTATACTTTTAATTTATTTTTTAATGCACTTTTCTGTAACTTACACTCGGCGTGCAGTGCCATGCCTTACAAACTACTTAATAATATATCATTAACTAAACTTTATAAATAATAAGTAATTGAATCAAGGGCTTCTATTTTATTTTTGTAATAAGTATTATTCTTAATTAATATTTTTTTATATTGTTTATTGTTGACTAGTGATGGTTGGCAATCAGAATTTCACGAGCCAAAATACTTCCACTGCACTGGTGATTTTTGTCCGCTTTTAGTTGTTGCGAAACTAGGACTTTTCTTGGGACCAACCAGCCTTTATAAGCGGCAAGTTTTCCAGGAACTTTTTCAGTTGCAGGAGTTTGTGTTTGGTGCTCGAACATGCGCCCCAGATGTGTGCAAATTTTTGAAGTTTACACTTTGGGTAGGCTCGTCGCGTATTGGTGTAGAGGAAATCTCGGGTAAGTATGGTATGGTTATTTGGCAATATATCGTTATATAAGCAATGGTTAAGCGAAGCAATGGCTGGGTCATGCGTCATGCTCGTGAACGGGTTCCACCGGCGGGAATGGGGCTACTTTATGTCTGCCCATCTTAAGATAGAAGTTAGTCGGTATGCATTTTTGGAACTTCCCTCATTGGGGAAACACTGCATACATAGCATAGTATTTACTGTATTGTAAATTTGTTTTGAAAAGAGCAACCGCCGAGTTTCTTGCTGATTCTTCTCGGCGGGAAAGGCATTCCGAACCAGTGGTAGATTCATTGACTATTTTAAAAGCACTTGTAAAAGTTTATTTGAATAAAAAACATTTCTATTCTATTCTATTTACGTAGCGTCTGGTAACAACGTTGTCCTAGTTAAGACGGACAGTGTAATTGCAATAAAGCTGGCAGAGCAAGGCACTGTCAGAGCCAGCGGTCGACTCCGTGAGCCATTAGTTTCGCTAGCGTGCTTGTCACCAGTGTCACTCTGACGAGATTTTCCTAAAGATTTTGTCTAAAGCCTGGTCAGAAAAACCAAGAGTCTGCGTTAGCTGCCTGCTTATATTGCTTTGTTTCATTTCAACACTATTAAAACCTGATTTACGGCTGCGGGTAAAGCCATTTTTAAGCGACTTCAAAAAAGGAGGAAGTTCTGAATTCGTCGGAATCTTATTTTTTTTAATGTATGTTCATCGATAACTCAAAGACGCCTGAACCGATTTGGAAAATTCTATCTATGTTGCAAAGGGTATACTTCCCAGGTGGTTCAGATGTGCAGGTTTCCTCGCGATGTTTTCCTTTACCCTTGTAAGTGATATTTAATTGCTTAAACGCACATGACTCCGAAAAGTCAGAGGTGCGTACCCGGGATCCAACCTGCAACCCTCCAGAATAAGAGACCACATTCCTAACCACTTGGCTATCATTGCTTCGGCATACTAAGTAAATACACGCAAATAAATCCGAAAAAAAATTGGATCGTAAAACAAACTTTATAAATGAAAATCAAAAATTAAGAGAGCGAACTGCGCTTTGTTGATTCGGACTCCAATTTGATTTTGTACACTTTTGTCTGCAGAATACCTAATAGATGATAACGTGGAGTTAGTTCTTTTATTATGGAAGAGTCTTTTGGACACAATTAAGTTGATTTAAAATTTTTTCGTTACTTTAATTTGAATTTTATAGATTTTTGGAGCCTAACAAATAATGAGCTTAATTTTGTTGTATCATGTATGTTTAAACTAAACTGAATTTCCAGATCCAAATCTCGTGATCTCCCTATCGTAATACTCCCTGCGGAAAAGGAAAGGATAGACATGTCAATTTAGTTAACCAGGATATTATCAATAACCAATGGAAAATAAATTTAAAAATATTATCAAGGGCCGATTTCACCAACGTAAAATAAGTGTTAACCGAGCGTAAATGTGATATTTTGACAGGATTTTCAATACAAAAACTGTCAGAACGCCCAATTTATTCCTAGGATAAACGTCACTCGATGCTGGTGAAATCGTCACTATAATATAATATATCGGTTTGTGTTATTTGACGTACTCATAATGATGAAAAAATTAGCGACGTCCCTACGAAGTCATTATCATACTTTTGTTTCATCATCATTAGTATTGGAATTATGGACTATGGCCGAATCCTGTTAGGATTGTATAAAAATTAAAAATATTGATATTAAAGGCAATGTGATCTTTCTTGTAGTGTTTCTCTACATCATGGATATAAATCTTAGAGAGATCTCGGGCAAATTTGATTTGCTGATTCAGTTTGCACTTTAATTCTTATGATTGGTGAATCCTAATCGACTGTAGCACAATGATGGGTTCTGTAGATGAACATCATAGCAACTGCTATTTTAACCTTATAAGTGCCGATTTAACCAACGTCGATTGTCGTTTTTATTTTAACCTTCTAAGTGCCGATTTCACCAACTTCGAGTTAAGTTTTACCGAGGAATAATTTGGGCGTTCTAACAGTTTTTGTATTGTATTGAAAATACTGTCAAAATATCAAATTTACGCTCGGATAAGACTTATTTAGTGTCGGTCCTAAAAGAAGGAAAGACGTTACGTGCTTTCTGAGTCACGGGGGTGACATACCGCAAACTTGCCTAAATTCAGGCTAGTACTGAGAAATTATTTACAGAAAAATTCAATACCTATTTTCAACCCGATTCCCGTAATCGAATCCAGAACCTCGTCAGCCACATTCAACCTTCCTAACCTCTACACCAACTAAGGAGTTAGCTTTGTTAACATAGTCAGGTATCTACATTTAAAGCGTGTTAAAAATGGCAGCAATTTTTTTACAGACATAAATCGGCTAGCGTAACAAATTAAATACGTTAATCGCTTCAAGCGATATTCTGCAGCGCTGTAATGAATAATTCCGGGGGTCGGTCCGAAGGGGAGATGTGAACGATACGCGCGTATTAACATAACCGAGTGGTCAGTCATGCGTTCATATCTGGAGTCGTATTAAGGGCGTAGATCCATGCTAATCTCTACTATCTCTACCTACCAAACATACTTAACTTACTTAAGTAACAAAGTGAAGGAAAATATTAAAAAAAGAGACGTGTCAAGGGACACCCGGATGGAACGTAGTACCTTAGTAGTAGTATTTTAGTGAAGGAGTTGTAATAAACTAGTGGTGTCATCTAGTATTAAATTGATTAACTACGATGAATTATTTTTAGTTTATTTCTATTGCACTGATACAACACCAAAGAGTTACTCTGGTGGAGTTACTGTTTTTTCACAGATGGCGTTATCCAATTATACAATAAAAAATTAGGGAAAAATTCCACATTTAGAAATTATTTAAAATAAAATTGAAAATAGAAAATTCAGTCTGTCGAGCTGGGATTCGAACCATCGACGTTGAATTTATAGGCGACTCTCCTAACCACTAGGCCATGCAGACGCCGAGTTCTAAGGTGAAAATACCGAATACAATGCAAAATTCACATTCAACAAAAACTGACTTTTCAAAAATGTGTCGTGTCGGTTTCCTTAATTTTTTCCGTCTAGCCCCCTTCCGTACCGCGCGATAAGGAACTACGTTCCAAAAAACGCGTGTGTGTCAGCTCCAACGCACGACTGGAGTTTACTCCTTACAACGTCGTAATGCATTCGCGGCGCTTGCTGCGCCGCTCGGACCCGATCGGTACGCGCTCGGCTTCCCGAAGCGAAAGCTCTTTCGCATTCGACAACTCAAGCGAAACCAGCCTTATTTACTCAACGTTAGGGTAGAAATTTGCATCGTTGTGAAAAACGTAACGCGGCAATTCAAGCGAAAACCAGCCTTATTTACTCAACGTTAGGGTAGAAATTTGCATCGTTGTGAAAAACGTAACGAGGTCATTCATAAGTAGATTTTACTACTCGAATTTTTCTCATACCGGGCGCCTAAAATCGATTCTTAAGGAGTAAACTCCAAAAAACATAGTGACGAAACCTAGGTAGGTATAATATGCCTGAGAGTTCTCCGTAATGTTCTCAAAGGTGTGTCATCATAATATATAGAACCGATTACGATGAAACTTGATAGGTATATAGCAGTTGCCTAAAGTTGTTACTTTTTTGGAGTTTACTCCTTAAGAATCGATTTTAGCAGCCCGGTATGAGAAAAATCCGGGCAGTAAAATCAATTTATCAATGACCTCGTCACGTTTTTCTGTTACGTTTTTCACGACGTTGAAATTTCTACCCTAACGTTGAGTAAATAAGGTTGGTTTTCGTGCGAAAGAGTCCCCGACGCGAAAGTCGGTCGGGGCGCGCTCGGACCCGACTCGCGCGCATAGAGAAGGATATAGCGTCGCGCGTAAACTCCAGTCGTGCGTCGGAGGCCGGAGCTGACACACACTTTTTATTCCGATATGCCCACGGAATCGTAACTTACGCGGGTGAAAGCGCGGGGCACAGCTAGTAATCATTATGAATGCGAAAGTATGTCTATCTGTAACGTTTTCAGCGCTTAGCCGCTAAACAGATTATGTTAAGTTAGCTAGTAATTTTAATAAATAATCCTTACTAATACTATAAATGCGAAAGTGTGTTTGTTTGTTGTTTTGTGGGTTTGTTGGTTTGTCCTTCAATCACGCTGCAACAGGGCTACGGATCGACGTGATTTTTGCATGAGTAGAGTTGAGGACCTGGAGAGTGACATAGTTCAATCAAAGAGTTCCCGAGGGATTTTAAAAACTAAATCCACACGGACTAAGTCGCGGGCATCAGCTAGTTAAGCATATTTAACCTTGGCAATCTAAAAATCTTGAGGGAATTGATGCACAGCCCTATACAAACGTAGGGAGGTGATCCGAGTTACGGGCAATATCGATAACTTTCCGTCTGCTCGATGTAATGACGCTAATTATACAGGCCATTTGCCTGGCCGTTGCACACAGACAATGGTATTATTCCACCGCGTGGGCACTGTACGAAGAGACACCGTAGAGAGACCTCACGGTGTATAATTGTAGCCTGTAGGTATTGTACAGGTTACATTATAATAATACACGAATAATCTGGTACATAGTACGAAAAGCTGTTGGTCGTTGGGGTCTCAAGATGCTGGAGTGGCGACCCCGCACCAGGAAGCGCAGTGTTGGCACGAGTCGCAGGGACCCGCTGGATTCAGGCGGCGCAAGACCGAGACCTGTGGAAGTCCATGCAAGAGACCTTTGTCCAGCGTTAGACGTCTGACAATAATAAAGGAACCGTTGAACCAACCAACCCATGCGTATTAAATAGATGATGCCCGCGACTTCGTCCGCGTGGATTAAGGTTTTTTAATTCCCGTGGGAACTCTGTAATTTTCTGGGATAAAACCCCATGTGTTAATCCTAGGTATGAGCTATCTCCATTCTAAATTTCAGCCAAATCGGTTAATTCGTTGTGGCGTGAAAGAGTAACAAACATCCATCCATCCAAACTTCCATCCATGCATCCTCACAAACTTTCACATTTATAATATTAGTAGGATTAGTTGGATAGTAGGATGGGTTGGTTGATGAACTGTCCAACACCCAACAATCACGAACTGTCTTCCGTGGACGCTTCATAAAAATTATTTTCTAGCCACCACTTTCAAAGTTCTGGTGTGCCATTCAAAATGAAGGTTAACTTCAATTTTTATAGCCGAGTTTTTCATTCATAACAATTTAATATAAAAAAATATTTTTAAAAAACCGACTTCAAACGCCCGTGCCAATACAAAGTATAGGTATAATTTATCTATATATATAAAAGAAAGTGGTGTTAGTTACACTATTTATAACTCAAGAACGGATGAACCGATTTGGCTGAAAATTGGTGGAGAGGTAGCTTAGAACCAGGAGACGGACATAGGATACTTTTTATCCCGTTCGACCGCGTTTCCGTCAAGTCACTATAAAACGTGGTATAATAAAAACTCATCTGACATGGAATAACAAAACGCAAATGACAGTGGAATAAAAAAACGTAAATGACAGCTAAACGTAATTTTGTCTTTGGTTAAGTATGGTAAAAAATTTGACAATTATAAAAATGATAGCTAAACGTAATTGATAATATCATCAGTAATATGTTTTCTCTTTGAATCATCATTAACAATGCTTGAGAATCTGGAGGGTGACAAAGATATCCCGCGGGATGTTATGAACTAAATCCACGCAGACGAAGTCGCGGGCATCAGCTAGTTGTTGATATTTTAAAAACCACACGACCGATTTCGATAAAATTTAAATGGGACCACCTGGGAAGTATATCCTTTCAAACAAAAAAAAAAAGAATTTTACAAATCGTTTGAGGCGTCTTCGAGCAATCGGTAAACATACATACAATTAAAAGATTCCGATGAATTGAGAACCTCCTCCTTTTTTAAGTCGGTTAAAAACTTATACATGATGTTAAATCTTGTGTTACAAACCATTTGCTAAGCTACAACATGCTGGACCATTACATACACGCTACTTCCGGATTATGCACCAGATACTTTAATTAGAAATAATTATTAATAATGAGTAAATCTTATTTTGTTATGAATGGTTAATATCGTAATATTTTTATTATTTTATGTTTTACGAATATATACATCTATAAATTATCTTTAGTTTGTAAAAATAGCACTGATATTATTATGATTATTTTGTTGGCAGAATTGTAAGAATATTATACTAAATCACAGGTATTTTGATTGATATTGAGTTGCCTGAATATTTAATTTTTTTTTTCCCTCAAAAATTTGTTTATTTCTAGCAGTATACTACATTAAACCTATATTTACTCTAAAATTAAAACTACCTACTACATTAAAATTAAATTTATTCTAAAATATATTCTATATTTAATTCATATTTAAATAATTTACTCGGTTCACTATAATTGTAATTTAATTATTTCGTGCAGCATAATTATTTCTGTTTTGTAAAATAGTATTCGGAACACTAATACTAATAATATTAGTTTGGTTGGCAGTACTGTAAGCCTGTTGTCTGAATCATAATTATGTATAAAAGTAAAGGAACTGGATTAACAGACGTTCATTCTTGTAACATAATGAAGGTAGAAACTCTGCCTGAAAATATAGTGAAAGTATTTTTACTATCGACTATTATTTCAAGACGCTCCCATGCTCTGTCACACTTGTAAGCGCAATGCATTTTCCTCACTTCAAGTAAGTAATTCGAGTAAAACTCATGAAATATTTAAAACACAGCCTATTTTACATCTACCCTCGAAAATGCTATTAAGCCGAAGCCTTGTCAACCCACTGACTGCGAGCCGGTAACGAGCAAACTTTAAAACTCCAAACTTATGAATAAATTACGTCAGACGAGTAAACTCGAAGACCTTTAATGAAAACTAATATTGTACGTTGATATTCACGAAACGCTATAATTTAGCGGGAGTAAATAAGCCTAGTAGGACCACTAGTATTCTACATTACACTTACTTAGAGGGTACTAGTGGTACTAGTTTGTATCGCTAGTACCCTTGAAATATTTACATTATGTTGGCCCTGGTTTGCTCATATTATAAATAGGTACATAATACTGAGCATATTATTCAAAAGAGACTACATTGGTCTCGACCTTGGCAACAATTTTATCATCACATCAGCCGCTTCCCGCCACCCTGTTTATATCATCGGTCCAACGTGCTGGAGGAAGTCCCACACTGAGCTTGCTTGTACGTGGTCTCCATTCTAGGACTTTCCGGCTCCAACGGACCTTGTCTTTCAATCACGCAGCAATGGAGCAACGAAGCAACGGACCGACGTGTATTTGCATGAGTGTAATTGTGGACCTGGAGAGTGGAGAGTGACATAGTAATCTACCTGTACTTACCTATCCCATACTGTACACACATTTTATCCCAGAAAATTAAGGAGTTCCCGCGGGAATTAAAAAACCTTAATCCACGCGGACGAAGTCGCGGGCATCATCTAGTATATCCTAATTCCTACTAATATAATTAATGCGAAAGTTTGTGAAGATGTATGGATGGATGTTTGGATGGATGTTTGTTACTCTATAACTCCACAACGAATGAACCGATTTGGCTGAAATTTGGAATGGAGATAGCTCATACCCAGGATTATAATAATATAGGCTACTTTTTATCCCGGAGAATTACAGACTTCCCGCGGGAATTAAAAAAACCTTAATCGACGCGGACGAAGTCGCGGGTATCATCTCGTCATACTATAATTCAAAATTTTAACAACCAAGTAAATGCAATCTAGAATAAACCTGCTAGCTTAATAGATAAACCTTAAACATTAAACATTCTAATTGAATTGTATTGCTTACCATATGAAAAGATTTGGATTGTAAGAGCATAATATATAATACCTATTGCTAAATAAATCGTTTGGCAAAACGTCCTAAAATTTTATTAGTCTAATTAATATTTACGCAAACTCAGCTAGGCTTATCGCTTTAAGAGTTCTGCAAAAGTTTAGCACCCAATTTATCAACTGGCACCTGCAATGGACTTCGGAACTTGCGATCGCTGCCGAGCCCCGGGGAACTTTGTACATTTTATGCAACTAATTTAAATCTGTGTTCAGCTGAATTGGTGTTTTTGGATTATGAAAGTAATTATCGATTCTAGAGTTGCTCCAGTATTCAGCAGAATCTAGGCTTCATAATACATGAAAATACGATTTCGTGTTAGTAAGAACATCATTCTGTTACCAAAATAATTTGTGATTTTTGCCTAAAATTGTTTGTTTGTTAAAACACATTTTTGGTTTTGTTCCTGGTATTATGTTAGCTCTTTTGCAGGAAACGTTGAAAGAGCTAACATAACACCAGAAACAAAACCAAAAATGTGTTTTAACAAATATTTATTTATTTATTATGTTAGCCAGGTATGTTTTGATAACAAGGGTGCCGCTATGACCTCCTATCATTAGAACTGTACAAGCAATTTAGCAGGTTCAAATCAAAGTTGATACCAACGGGATCTTTGGCAACAAATATGTAAAGAACATCATCATCATCAAGAAACTAAGAAAAGTAGTAATTTAAACGCACGTTATTAAAGAAATATATTTTAAATTAATATAAATATAGATTTATTTATGGTGGTATTTCATACGTAAGTGAAAAATCTTCAAGTCGAGATTACTCTGACGGATTTAGCGTATAAGATGTGTCCCTATCACACCTATCTCAGCCGTTCCCTAGGCACATCCACTCCGCAGCATATGAAATACGTCCGCTATTCCATACACAACCAGCAAGATGACCATCTTACAACGACCTCATATCCTAGTAACATTTCTAAATATGCTGTTCAAAGGTGTTATTCTCAGAGGTCGAGGTAAACTGGCGGAGGTGTGTATGATACAATAACAATATATCAAAAGGACAGCTGCCGAAAGTGAAGAATGGTCTGTGTCACCATTCTACTCCTCAAGGAGTTTCACAATGTAGATTCGGTGCTCCATTCTGTATCGGTTTGATTAATAGCTTTTGTTTCGAGGAATATGATATTATATTTGAATTTAGGTAGGTTCTCGGCATCGTTTCGATACAATTTATTGAAAACTGGGTTCGTTTATCGTTTACGCTGAATTATATACGTAATATCCTTTAAAGCAACTGAGGCAGAAGATTTTCTAGTATTTGGGAAATGTATAATAATATTCACGTATTAGGGCGAGCGAAGCGAAACCTATCACTATCCCACATTTTGTGGTACACTTTACTGAAAAACTATCACGCCTATAGATTTGTGCTTTAACATAGTAATTTAACTTCATATCCAGATGTGTTATCTGTCAAAAAGAATATAATTTTATAACCATTAAAAAAATTGTATTCATTGGATAGAATGTTATTGTACTACTAACGCCATCTGCTAGAAAACCAAAGACTAAACCTTAAAAAAAGTTAACATGGCTACAACAGAAATTATTACCCGTTAGAAAAATTACGCGAGCCCTCACAAAGCTCAGCTTTTTGCTAGTCGTAGTAATAACAGGATGTAAATAATTGTTTAAATAAGTCACTGTCGTACTATATTCCTGCGAGATCAAATCCAGAACCAAAGTTACCGACATAGCTCATCGAGTTGCGAAGCTAACAATGGGCTGGCACAACTGATAGTCATTGGGGTTCTGGAGTGGCAACACTGCACCAGAAATTGCAGTGTTGACAGACCCCTCTAGGAGGTGGACTGACATCTGCAGACGAGTCGCAGGCACAATCAATGCGACAAAGCTATTGTATTGATAAAACATAGGAAAAGCCGCGATAAAGCGCTGGCGCTCTAATGGACAATATGATGACAGTATTCAAGAATTGATTAAATTATGAATTTATCCATTGAAACAGGATTAATGGATTATAAAACACGTATTTGTTTTTCTATTACGTGCGCGACTAATAATTTAAATTTTGATAAAATAAAGCTATATAATACAGCAATCCGCCATATTGAATTGAACACCAATCAGAGCGATACGTCACATCTATTTCAAACTTTGACTAGATATTAGGTAAAGTTAAGACATATTAGAATCACGATTAAGTATATAGGCATAGGCAGGTAGGTATACAGCTTGATATATTTGTCATAATATAACTTTATCGTAGTTGTAGGCAACCTGGCTATATTTTTCAATATGGCGTCCGTACGGCTACACGCATAAATCTTGCACGCCTGTTCGAGATAGCGTCGAACGGCTAAATTAATCTATCTTGTACACAATGCACGATATTTATTGTAAATTTATTACAATAGTGCCTGTAGCTCGGTGCGGTTACGCTTTTTAGGGTTCCGTACCCAAAGGGTACCAACGGGACCCTATTACTAAGCCTACGCTGTCCGTCCGTCCGTCCGTCCGTCTGTCAGCGGGCTGTATCTCGGAAACCGTAATAGATAGACAGATGAAATTTTCACATATTATGTATTTCTATTGCCGCTATAACAACAAATAATAAAAATTAAATTAAATTAAAAAATTTAAATTAAAATATTTCCATGGGTACATGAAAATATTTAAATTTAATTTTTTTAACGGAACCCTAAAAGAGCGAGGCCCGACTCGCACTTGGCCGATTTTTTATACTTCCTGTATTGATTGTTTTGCATGGATTAAATCTAATACTTACTTTCACCCTTCACCCTTACTCTTAGGTGCTTCACCATTTCTTACTCAGTCATGCAGAGACGCCGGGTTAGGTTTAACCTAGGAATAAAATTGTAATTTTGACAGAAGCTTTATACGAAATCTGTCAAAGCAGCAGCTAACTCTGGGTTAAAAGAATAACCCGCCGTTTCTGCTTGAGCGAGCCTAGTAAAATAATTCTCTGCAACATGTTACATGGCAAAGATCGCTTATAAACGCTAAGTACTTAGACCTCTATAATTTCGGTAGGTATTGTTACTGCACAAAATCAGATAATGTGTTATACCTATTCTTTGTGTAATCTTTTAGTGTTCAATAGATAGAATAATGAAATCCCATAACACACATCCTACAAAAAAATCGGCCAAGTGCGACTCGGGCCTCGCTCTTTTAGGGTTCCGTTAAAAAAAATTAAATTAAAAGATTTCCATCTACCCACCTACCCATTTTAATTTAATTTTTTTAATTTAATTTAATTTGTATTATTTGTTGTTATAGCGGCAATAGAAATGCATAATATGTGAAAATTTCATCTGTCTATCTATTACGGTTTACCAGATACAGCCCGCTGACAGACGGACGGACGGACGGACGGACGAACGGACGGACGGACAGCGTAGGCTTAGTAATAGGGTCCCGTTGGTACCCTTTGGGTACGGAACCCTAAAAAGTGTTTTTTTTTTGCAGATTTTAGTTATTGATAAATAAAATCTTGAAATTTTGCTATTTATTAGTCAAAATAATATTGCTATTTATTAGTCTATGAAGTCATTTATTGCGAACCAAAGTAACTAAAAGTAAAATAAATGACTATGCAAAAATTCGTCCCCACACACCAACAAATTTCAAACGTATATCAGTTAATACATCATGGCAACCAGAAGTGCGATTGTGTAAGAATTGCCGATCAAATCGTTTAGGGTATCGTACATACCTAAACGTATGAGAATGGATACATGAAATTGAGCTCTAATTCAATGCAATTATGGTTTATTTTACTTTGACGCCGAACTTTGACGATTTGATCGGCAATTCTTACACAATCGCACTTCTGATGATTTCTACTATTGACGTTATCCGCCGTAAGTTTGGGGTGTTCATGCAAATCCAGTAAGAATTATTTATTTATTTATTTTTCAGTGAATGGTATCCAAAACACAGTTTAGTAGTTTACAATTATAAAATGCACATTACCATACAATAACTAATACAACTTATTAAAGCAAACCTTTTATATTATTGTGGTGTTGTATTTGTATCTGTTGAACTACCATCAGCAGGAGCAGTTTCACTACCCTTTGGTACATTATCATTACTTTGAACTGTAGTAGGACTATTCGTTTCCACTGCATTCGTAGTCTTACCAGCATCAGCAACTGTAGTAGTAACTTCCACAGTAGCACTCGTAACATTACTAACTTCAATAGTAGTAGCATCATCATCTGTAATGCTACTGGTAACTTCAACAGCTTCAGTAGTCTCAGTAATATTTTCCTCTACTACTACTTTGTCCTCGTCTGCATTAATTAACTTATGATAATCTTCAGGTTGAGCTCTTGCAGTGAATATACAAGTGTTGACACATTCATATTCATCGTGGAACATGTTTATGTTAGGAAGGCATCCCCTCCATATCCCCACTTCACATCGAGAACCTGGTTTCCAGTAGTACAGAACTCGCTGAGGCGGTCTGCCACAGTCATCCCATCTGAAGTTGGCGAAACAAGCTTCTGGGGGAACTAGAAAACAGACAGAAATAGTAGGGTCTTCCTCCTTTATATTTCTTTAGTATCATGTAATGACAAACTAACTTAAAAGCTACGATTCCTTTTAACTTTTCTGTGAAGCCCCAGGCAATAGCTTGCATCCTTCCCCACGATGCAAGCCTGCCTGTCAGAATCGGTTCAATCTTAACTTTAAAACTTCGGTGGTTTAAACTTATAAAGGTAAAGAGGGATATTTTCGCATTAATATATCAATGCAACTTGATAAACATTAACTTATATACCTTCAATGTAATATAACAAAAGTTTTTGTGTGGTTAAATATATAGAACGAAACCGCGGCAACCTATCTCAATCCTTCAACTTAAATGCTTTAAAGTGTGTAACCTAATATCAGACCCATAAAGAGTTTGTCCACAATCTCAAACAATGTTGCTAAGAAGCTCAAAGTTCTTAAAGGGTTATTAAAGCATCAAAAGCACGTCCGAGACGTGTATGGGCCGTTGAAATTTATTTGCCCTTTACGAGGACTACAATGTGGCTGTGTAAGGACCTCCACAAACCGCAGACTTTGGTCAAACGATACGAATACTTCAACTATACCATCCGGTGGGCGATGGGTATTAGTATTTATCTATTCCGTGGGTATTATCATGTTCAATGAGGTTTCTAACATGGTATGGATAATTATATTTTTAACGACGATTAAACTAAAAATGTAAGGCTGTGACCTATAAAATCTCACTCTTACTTTGCTCAGACTCGAGACAGAGTTAAAAACCATACATCAGTACATATAAATTTAGCTTTCTTATTTTCATCGAAACAATCTTAACTCATTATTTCAAACTTAATAATGCATGAAATCTTATCCCAATTGATGTCTCAAAATGTATTTTATGCATAGTTCCAATTTTAAGTTAACGATTGTTGATAAATATTTTTTAAACTGAAAAGAGCAATTAATTGAGTTTCTTGCTGGCTCTTCTCAGCAGAATCTGCTTTCTGAATCGGTGGTAGAATAATATAAGCCACAGGTTGCCCTACATAAAATATCCTTTTTTTTTTCAATTTAAAGTGATAGAAAATCAGGGACTTGATTTTCTCGAGTTTGGTGAAGCGCCTGTCAAACTACTAAACACTGTTATATTTTATTTTTTATTTAAAATTTTTTAAATATTAAAATTAAAAAATAAATATTTTTTAAATTTTAAAAATTTGTTCGGGCTAGACACTGCAAGTCTAGCAAGACTAGCAAGTCTGTGGTTTGCGGTGGCTCTTAGTAGAGGACAAAGTCGCTTTGTAAGAGGTATTTAAAGGCGTAAGGAGGGTGAGCAATTGTTGCTAAGAATGACTTGTTACAAAGAATGTGGGGTTAAATAATTGCGTGTTGTAAGTTGGTGTTATAAATAAAGGCTAATCTTTCATAACAGCGGCATAATCTACGGCTTCTTAGACATTATTTTTAACATTAGATTTAATACTATAAAGACATTTTATAGTATTAAAACACGTTGCGTCCAATTTTTTGTAAGCAAAGAAGAGAGAGAGAATCGGGGCTCGGTTCGGCGTTTTAATTATGATTTAAATATGACTTGCTATAACGGTGAAGCAAATTGTCGTGTAAGGAAATTTACATGTTTGCCATTTAATTTTTATTAAATCAACCCATGATGCGATGCTTGTACTAACCTTAAAGTTTCAAATATATTAAACACCGATTTTGTGAATAGGTACTTAAAAAGGTTGCAACTATTTCCAAAAGTTAACCCGATCAAACGCTAAGTACAAACTAAAAAGATTAAGTGAAATCATCAAAACATACCTGCATTTATCTTCATGTGCGAGTACAAAAAAAGAAAAATAAAAACAGATTTTGTACGTAACATTTTCAGAGAAATGTGTTATTTAAGTTAATACAGAGCTCTTATCGGTAATGAGAAAAGATTTAAAATTTTAATACCACGTACCAATTACGATAATGGTTATTAATTTGTAGTCATATATATTTAGCTATAGTTTATGAATTTAAATTCTTTACTGAACAAGCAAACATTAATTTACGTAATTCCTTGCCGAACTCTAAAACAAATAACAAACGATTGCAACACTTGCTGGTTGATCGAAAAATATATCTTAGAATCCGCTCTGAAGTGGTGCTTATACAATGCAATATACCGCATCAAAATCGATTCAGACCTTTTAGGAAGTGAAGTTAAAAGTTGCTGAAATGGCATTCAAGTGGGAACGCAGTTCAAAAAATCATTAGACGTTGGGATCCTAAAATACTCGAGTGGTGACTTCGCATCGGGAAGAGCATTGAAAGACCTCTCATTAGGTGTTCGAAGGTTCTCGAGTGGTCGGTTGGATACAAGCGGCGCAAGATCGTGTTACGTGCTGATTCTTCGGGGAGACTTATGTCTAACTGTGGAAGTCTGTCGCTTGAAACGATCATACACTGTACACTTAAGAGAATAAACTTATTTGAATAAATAATCTTAATATATATAAATTACGTGTCACGTTGTTTGTCCGCGATGGACTCCTAAACTACTTTACCGATTTTGATCAAATTTCGTAACTATCTGTAATTTGGTCCAACTTAAAAGATAGGATAGTGTTAGTAGTTATTTGTTTTATTTATATAGATAAGTTGGCGGTACGAAGTTCGCCGAGTCAGCTAGTTTAATATAAAAATTCTTTTTAAAAAACAGACTTCAAAAGCCCGCGCCACTACAAGTAGTTAAAGTAAGTATGTAATTTATTGTTGATATTTTAAAAACCGCTCGCCGAACCGCTTGGCTCGAGGCGATAAAATTTCAATGGGACCACCGGGAAAGTATACCCTTTGAAACAAAAAAAGAATTTTCCAAATCGGCTCAGGCGTCTTCGAGTAATCGGTGAACATACATAAAAAAAGTGGCACTCGGGGACTGCCGCAGTAAAGCATAGCATAGCATTTTTTATCAACTTATGCAATTATAATATTTATGCAATATTTTTTTTGCATAGTAAAAATTATGCAAAAAAATAATTAAAAAACAAACAAACAAGAAAAGCGCACTGTCACTACTTCGCGAGTGAGATTCGAACCTGCGACATCTAAAGAAAGCGGCCGCTCGCCCACTGCGCCAAACAGAGCTAAATGTGAACCTCTAAAATTTTGAACGCTTACTGAACGACGATGTTAGGTTTTTTTCGTTACGGAATTTCTTGATTCGATCGCCGCGCTCAAACTGTTTGTCCTAGTTCAAAGGCCGCGATAAAAGCTATGCAATAGCTTAAAAAGATTCCGAGAAATTGAGAACCTCCTCCTTTTTGAAGTCGGTTAAAAAAGAAAAGCCAGTTATGCAATATGATAAATATTCACAAACTCTCGTGCATTATAATTTTTTATGCATCTAATTAAAACGTATCACAGAAATTAATCCACTTTGAAAGGAATGAAAACTACTTTTATATTTAAAATCTATTAGCTCTCACAGACTACGGAAAACTCGGTAAATATTTGATAAAGCTATTTTCAAACTGTTTCTCAAATGACTGCTTTTATTATATCAAGTTTACTCGGCTATTACCTACTGGAGATTTTTTAACAAGATAAAAATACTTAACGGTGCCAATTCGGTTGTATGCAGAATTTACTTAAAATTATCTCAACTAGAAATTCATCCTTAAAGGGTTGATTTTTTAACCGTAGAATATACTATTTGCTAATATTAACCGTAGAATATTTTTTTTGCTAAAATTAACCGTAGACTATTCATTTTGCTACTTTAATATTAACCGTAGAATATTTTTGGAGTTTATTGGAGTTTACTCCTTAAGAATCGATTTTAGCAGCCCGGTATGAGAAAAATCCGGGCAGTAAAATCAATTTATCAATGACCTCGTTACGTTTTTCACAACGTTGAAATATCTACCCTAACGTTGAGTAAATAAGGTTGGTTTTCGTGCGAAAGTCGGTCGGGGCGCGCTCGGACCCGAGTCGCGCGCATAGAGAAGGATATAGCGTCGCGCGTAAACTCCAGTCGTGCGTCGGAGGCCGGAGCTGACACACACTTTTTTTTTGCTAATATTAACTCTAGAATATTATTTTCGCTAATATTAGAAGTTCCTTGGAATACTCATGCGAGAACAAACCAGGAATGAGGAAATTCTTAAGAGAACCGGAGTTCCCGATGCGGAGTCGCGAAACTGAAGCGGCAATGGGCGAGATATAGTTCTATGAACCGATAGTCGTTGGGGCCTCGAGGTGCTGGACTCCAGCTGGAGCCCTTGTAACGGAAAAGACAGTGTTGGCAGGGGGCCCAGACGACATCAAAATAGTCCCAGGCAGCCGATAGATTTAGGCAGCGCAAGATAAAGCCATATGGAACTGTATAAAGGAGACCTATATGTCTTGTAGTGGACGTCCATGTGTTTATAAAGAAGAATAAAAAAATAAAGTGTGTGTGTCAGCTCCGACGCACGACTGGAGTCAAAATAGTCCCAGGCAGCCGATAGATTTGCCATATGGAATATGGATAAGCCATATATATGGCGTCCGTACGGCTACACGCATAAAACTTGCACGCCTGTTCGAGATAGCGTCGAACGGCTAAATTAATCTATCTTGTACACAATGCACGATATTTATTGTAAATTTATTACAATAGTGCCTATAGCTCGGTGCGGTTACGCTTTTTCATACTTTCTGTATAGATTGTTTTGCATGGATTAAATCTAATACTTACGTTCAACCCTCAGTCATTAAAGCCCGCTTGCAGAGATGCCGGGTTAGGTTTAACCTAGGAATAAAATTGTAATTTTTGACAGAAGCTTTATACGAAATCTGTCAAAGCAGCAGGTAACTCTGGGTTAAAAGAATAACCCGCCGTTTCTGCAAGCGGGCCTAGTAAAATAATTCTCTGCAACATTGCAAAGATCGCTTATAAACGCTAAGTACTTACAGCTCTAGTTTTTTTTTGCAGATTTTAGTTATTGATAAGTAAAATCTTTAAGTAAAGTCATTTATTGCGAACCAAAGCAACCAAAATCTATATATATAAAAGAAAGTTGTGTTAGTTACACTATTTATAACTGAAGAACGGATGAACCGATTTGGCTGAAAATTGGTGGAGAGGTAGCTTGGAACCAGGAGACGGACATAGGATACTTTTTATCCCGTTCGACCGCGTTTCCGTCATGTCACTATAAAACGTGGTATAACAAAAACGCATCTGACATGGAATAACAAAACGCAAATGACAGTGGAATAACAAAACGTAAATGACAGCTAAACGTAATTTTGTCTTTGGTTAAGTATGGTAAAAAATTTGACAATTATAAAAAGTGTTATAATAACGCATTACTGATATTATAAATGCGAAAGTGTGTTTGTTTGTTGGTTTGTCCTTCAATCACGTCGCAAAAGAACAGCGGATTGATGCGATTTTTTGCATGGGTATAGTAATGGATGTAGTAGTGGTTCCTCAGACCGGGAGAGCTACTTTTTATCTCGGATAATGAAAGAGTTCCCGCGGGATTTTTAAAAACTAAATCCATGCGGACGAAGTCGCGGGCATCAGCTAGTGTAAAATAAATGCCTATGCAAAAATTCATCCGCACCCATCAATTTCAATATCAGTTAATACATCTGGCAACCTGATGATTTTTACTATTGACGATATCCGCCGTAGGTTAGGGGTGTTCATGCAAATCCAGTTCGAATTATTTATTTATTTATTTTTCAGTGAATTGTTTTGGATACCAGTTTAGTACTTTACAATTATAAAACGCACATCACCATACAATAACTAATACAACTTATTAAAGCAAACCTTTTATATTATTGTGGTGTTGTATTTGTATCTGTCGAACTACCATCAGCAGGAGCAGTTTCACTACCCTTTGGTACATTATCATTACTTTGAACTGTAGTAGGACTATTCGTTTCCACTGCATTCGTAGTCTTACCAGCATCAGCAACTGTAGTAGTAACTTCCACAGTAGCACTCGTAACATTACTAACTTCAATAGTAGTAGCATCATCTGTAATACTACTGGTAACTTCAACAGCTTCAGTAGTCTCAGTTATATTTTCCTCTACTACTACTTTGTCCTCATCTGCATTAATTAACTTATGATAATCTTCAGGTTGAGCTCTTGCAGTGAATATACAAGTGTTGACACATTCATATTCATCGTGGAACATGTTTATGTTGAAGCGGCAATGGGCGAGATATAGTTCTATGAACCGATAGTCGTTGGGGCCTCGAGGTGCTGGACTCCAGCTGGAGCCCTTGTAACGGAAAAGACAGTGTTGGCAGGGGGCCCAGACGACATCAAAATAGTCCCAGGCAGCCGATAGATTTTGGCAGCGCAAGATTAAGCCATATGGAACTGTATAAAGGAGACCTATATGTCTTGTAGTGGACGTCCATGTGTTTATAAAGAAGAATAAAAAAATAAAGTGTGTGTGTCAGCTCCGACGCACGACTGGAGTCAAAATAGTCCCAGGCAGCCGATAGATTTGCCATATGGAATATGGAATATGGATAAGCCATATGGAACTGTATACAGGAGACCTATATGTCTTGTAGTGGACGTCCATGTGTTTATAAAGAAGAATAAAAAAAAGTGTGTGTGTCAGCTCCGACGCACGACTGGAGTTTACTACTTAAAACGTCGTAATACATTCGCGGCGCCGCTCCGACCCGATCGGTACGCGCTCGGCTTCCCGAAGCGAAAGCGCTTTCGCATTCAACAACTCAAGCGAAAACCAACCTTATTTACTCAACCTTAGGGTAGAAATTTGCATCGTTGTGAAAAACGTAACAAGGGCATTCGACAACTCAAGCGAAAACCAAACTTATTTACTCAACATTAGGGTAGAAATTTGCATCGTTGGGAAAAACGTAACGAGGTCATTCAAAACAGATTTCACTGCTCAAATTTTTCTCATACCGGGCGCCTAAAATCGATTCTAAAGGAGTAAACTCCAATAAACTCCAAAAAATTACAATTCCTTTAAACCCAAACCTAGTTTAACACCTTAGGTTTCCTATAGCAATTCCACTTACGAACTAAACCCAATTATTTCAAGTTTGTTTAAAGGAAATTATTTTCCGATTGGTTTACCGAGCGCGTCGATTCATTTCCAAAATGGAGTGTTAATTCCATTAAAAGTAATGCAATTTCGGTATTTGATGGTTCGGGAACAAGGCATATTGAATAGAAAATCCAGACAAAACTATTTAAATTTTCGCACCGTCTAAAGCGAGACAGAAAACTCGCAGAAAAACGTATTTGTATTTCAAGTGAGGTTAGGTAGTTTCACAAGTAAATTATAGTTCGATAAAGACTGAAAAGAAAAAAATATATTTTTTCACATAACGTATACTAACGTTTTTCATATACTTTTTTAACTTATTTTTTTGTAAAATAAGTGTGCTAGCAAGCAATAGGTGATAATAATTTTTAACCGACTTCAAAAAAGGAGGAGGTTCTCAATTCAACGGAATGTTTATTTTTATGTATGTTCACCGATTACTCGAAGACGCCTGAACCAATTAAGAAAATTCTTTGTTTCAAAGGGTTCCAGGTGGTCCCATTGAAATTTTATTAGAATCGGTCGAGCGGTTTTTAAATATAAACAATAAGTTATATACATTGTACTGGCGAAACGAATTTTTTTATATTATAACCGACTTCAAAAAGGAGGTTATCTTGACTCTTGAGTTTTAATGACCTTCATTAGATGGACGAGACAAACTCAATTGAGCAAGAAAAGGTTAGAATTATTTTGCTATAATCCGCCAACAGAAAAAATCTGTATGGTCAAACATGCAATTAAAAGCTAAGCACCACTCACCTACCCAGCCAAGCAAAAAAGCCAAGTTCCCAAGCAAGCAATGCCACCACCACTCACATGCACCACCACACAAGACTTTTACACTACTCTCAACGCACGTTTCGCCCCGACACCGGAGCATCCTCAGGAGATGTCGACTTTACAATGCTGTATTGTCTAGTGAAGCTCGTGACAAATGCGCGGTATTATATACCTTTTTTTAAAAAGGTATATAATACTTTTATATAATATATAAAAGGTATATAAAAGGTATAAAGGTATATAAAGGTTTATTAAAAAGGTATATAATACCGCGCATTTGTCACGAGCTTCACTAGACAATACAGCATTGTAAAGTCGACATCTCCTGAGGATGCCCCGGTGTCGGGGCGAAACGTGCGTTGAGAGTAGTGTAAAAGTCTTGTGTGGTGGTGCATGTGAGTGGTGGTGGCATTGCTTGCTTGGGAACTTGGCTTTTTTGCTTGGCTGGGTAGGTGAGTGGTGCTTAGCTTTTAATTGCATGTTTGACCATACAGATTTTTTCTGTTGGCGGATTATAGCAAAATAATTCTAACCTTTTCTTGCTAATCATGAACTTCCGCAAAGTAACGCCTGCTTCTATCCAATATCCAAACTCAATTGAGTCGCCAGGAGCAACTAAACACAAACGGCAAAAGATCGTGTTATGTAGCGTACCTATTTTACTTTACCTTTAAAAATTTAAGTCATCCATTGTGTAACACTGAAGCTACTCAAATATACGTTATAACGTTATATATAACGTTAGGTATATTATATATTACCCATTGGAATAAGTACCTATATTATATGATTGTACCTACCCATCTATAGCCGTATAATAAAGTTGATCCCTCGGGACGCGTATCACTCAAGCTCGTAAAACGTCCTTACTTCCCAACGTCTTGAATGTTACCGACTAAATCATAAAGAAACCTGGCAATAAAACTTTTTTACCCTCACAGAAGGTACAGGGTAGGTTGTACGCGTACCTGCGTCTGTATGTTATCTTAGCTATTCTATGTCCTTATCAGAAAAATTACTGGGCCAATTTTATTAATATGGTGTAAGATGAATAGTTATCTGATGGGGAAACTCTTGCAGAGGACTAAATTCCTATAAAAAAAACTTGAGAGGTGTCAAGGGACACCCGGATGGAACGAAGTTCCTTTCGATTAATTAGTGAAGGAATTGTAATAAACTAGTGTTGTCATCTAGTATTAAATTGATTAACTACGATGAATTATATTTAGTTTATTTCTATTGCAGCAATGTTACAAAACCAAAGAGTTACTCTGGTTTTTTAACAGATGGCGTTAGTAGTACAATAACATTTTATCCAATTTAGGTATACAATAAAAAATTAGGGAAAAATTCCACATGTAGAAATTATTTAAAATAAAATTGAAAATAGAAAATTCAGTCTGTCGAGCTGGGATTCGAACCATCGACTTTGAACTGTTAGGCCACTGCCGGAGCCACTAGGCTACGGAGACCCAATGTTGTATCGCGAAAACACCGAACACAATGCAAAAGTCACATTCAACAAAAAAGTGTCGGTTTCAAAAATGTGTCGAGTGTCGGTTCCTTAATTTTTTCCGTCTAGCCTCATTCCGTACCGCGCGATAAGGAACTTACGTTCCAAAAATTAAAAGCATTTGCTTAAACCACTTTAAGAAAAAGAAGCAATTTTATTTAAGTAAAAAATAATACAATAAAAATTGTGATTCTTTGTAATAAGGCGCTTTTCACACTGCAGGCGTTATCGCCGCGGAGCAAACTCGAATGCAATATTCTAATCGAGCGATTCAACGAGATTAAAAACCAATTACCGATGTAGCGCCCCGCTGAGAGTTACTGCGGAATGATAAAGGTTAGGCGAGCAGAATTAAGAGCAATTGTCTCTCTCTTCCCATACAATTCTGCGCATATTTTCCGGCGATTCTTAATCGAAAGATATTAGACCTATTTCCTAGTTTAATGACATAATTATGTGCTAAACAGCCCTGCGATTGTCTATTCCATTGATCGTTATCGTATTCGATGACATTTGCGCCAAAGTAAAATAAACCATAACAGCATTGAATTAAAATTTTTAGATTGAGTTTATGTTTTTTGTATTTTTTCCACTGTGTAAACTTTTATTTCTTACTAGCTGATGCCCGCGACATAGTCCGCGTGGATTTAGTTTGTAAAACCCCTCGGGAACTCTTTGATTTTCCGGGAGAAAAAGTAGCATATTATGTCACTCTCCAGGTCCTCAATTATACCCATGCAAAGAATCACGTCGATCCGTAGCCCTGTTGCCTCGTGATTGAAGGAAAAACCAACAAACAAACACACTCTCGCATTTATAATATTAGTAAGGATAGTTTTTAATTTGTACACCTTTTAATTTCTGTGCACGTTGTGACTTCTTATATAAGTTATGTCATTTAGTTATGTGTATTTTTGTTGTTTGTAATCCAAATCTAAAGTACATAATGTAATATAAAAGTAATCTAGGTAATGTAACAAATTTTGTGCCTAATAAATAAATAGGTAAATTTATTCATTAAATACGAAGTAATATTTAAAACGAAACATTTTCAGGACCTTGTTCAAATAGCTAAAGCACGTCCCACACTGCACTCGCGGCAGTCTTCGCTGAACGAAATCTAATGTAATATTGTAATCGAGCGACTGAACGAGATTAAAATCCTATTATCGGTGCAGCCCCTGCGGAGATTTATATTGGAATTACATTGGTTCGGTGAGCGGAATTAAGAGCAATTGTCACCTCTTTACATTAGTATTGAAAGGAGAGTTTTTTTTTTTTTTTTTTTTTTTTTTCGATGACAAGATAGTCCTTGACTGCGATCTCACCTGATGGTAAGTGAAGATGCAGTCTAAGATGGTAGCGGGCTAACTTGTAAGGGGTATGGCAGTGAACATTCAACCCATACCCCTATAATTGGTTTCTACACGCCATCGTGCCGGAACGCTAAATCGCTTGGCGGCACGTTTTTGACGGTAGGGTGGTAACTAGCCACGGCGAAAGCCTCCCACCAGACCAGACCAGAGACAATTCGGAAATTATAAATTCCCAAATTGACCCCGCCGGGAATCGAACCCGAGACCTCCCAGTTATAAGACCACAGCGCTCACCATTGCGCCAGGGAGGTCGTCAAAACCTCGAGACTCGAGAGTTGTGACTTTAGTAATAGTGTTTTATGTAGGTATTAAAAGATTGAGGCAGTGAGAGCCTAGTGGTTAGGACTGTGGTCTCCTATTCGGGGGGTCGCAGGTTCGATCCCGGGCACGCACCTCTGATTTTTCGTAGTTATGTGCATAATATCATAATATTATGCTTCAACGGTGAAAGAAAACATCGTGAACAAACCTGCACACCTGAGAGTTCTCCATAATGTTCTCAAAGGTGTGTGAAGTCTGCCAATTCGCATTGCGCCAGCGCGGTGGACTATGGCCTATAACCCCTAAAGGAGACCTGCGCTCAGCAGTGAGTCGTTACTGGGTTGCTGATCATTATGATGATGATGATTCCAAGATTTGTGATTCGTCGTAGCGATGGGTTTTTGGATGTCCTTTAAAATAAAAAAGTCGTATAGTATATTAATTTCAAGTTCTATTCGAGGTATAAAGAAAATAATTATTCGGGTATACATTTTTTATCATGAATTTTTTATCGATAAAAAAAAACTACTTTACAAAATTATCTTAACACCTTTATTTTGTTTACAGTGACTTATAAAAATATATAATAACAAGTGTACTTAATTTGTTATTAATTTTTTACCAAATATTATACATTATAAATAATAATAAATTAATAATAAAAATAAAATAAATAATAATAATCTGAAGTCAGGATTCGAACCTTTGAACCGATAGTATCACTCCTTCTTTTTACCGCTGCGCCATCGAAGCATTGATGGAATGTATAAAATAAACGAATACAATAATAAAACAAGGACTGTGACGAAAAAATCTTACGCTTTTATTTAACGTTACGGACGATTTTTGCCGGCTAGGGTACCCCTCCGCAACGCTCCATAAGGAACTTCGTTCCAAAAATAGGTGAATATACATAAAGAAAAAATAATTAAGACAAGTTTGTCAAATCAACCCATGCAGTTAGCGACTGAGATTAACCTAACCTCACAGCATTCCTATAAATCCTTTAATACGCAGTGGAAATATAAGCCAATTAACCTATTTCAATTGAGGGGCAAGCGAAAAAGTGTAAACTATAACACACACTATAATAGATAAACACAAAACATATAACACATACATATAATACACTTACCTACACCAATTAAAATAACTTAACTTAATAAACTTTAAAAATAAATAAAAGGTACAAACTGAATGGCGGCCGTATCACTTAGAAGTGATCACTGATCCCTACCATGAACCACTTTGCAGAGAATATTACTATGATGATCCAATAGGTTAACGCAAGCATAAGAGAATTATCGAAGATTTACTCATAGTAACTAAATAGTACACACGATGTATAATACCTATATACAAACACTAGCTGATGGCCGCGACTTCGTCCGCGTGGTTTTAGTTTTTAAAATCCCGCGTTAACTCTTTTATTTTCCGGGATGCCTATGTCACCCTCCAGGTTCTCAACTATACCTATCCAAAAAATCACGTCAATCCGTAGCTTTGATACAGTGTGATTGACGGACAAACCAAAAAACAAACACACTTTCGCATTGTAGAGAATAATGAGTACTTTAATCATGTAGTACATAATTTTTATGTAGGGTAGACTGGGTACGGTTGTAACAATTTCCCTTTGATCACCCACAGCATTGCCAATATTGCTATAAACAACGGTTATAGCATTTGAGATGAAAGCCAGGTTATTTTTCTTTAATTGAATATCAAAATCACATGCACAGGTGAAACAATTTAGCAGCAATGAGTAGTTTTATTGAGCGTATGCTATTGTTACAATCGACCCCATACCAGGGGCGGTTGTAACAGTGATGGGGGACAGTTGTAACAAGCAGAAACAATACAGAATTGAAGTATTTAATAAACCAGCTTTACTATTTAAAAACGCTGAAAAGTACTTTACCTAATATCGCCATATCTTAGACACATTTTAACAGTTATTTAGGTAATTTTTAGAATAACATGTTTACACAATAATAAATTACCAAAAATAGATAATTTTTCCCCTTTTACTACATCGGTACTCAATCAGTCTCACCAAACGAACATAATCTCTAATTATTATATTTCCAGGCAAAGAAAGCAATAAATATTCTTCATCTTTGGAAGAATCTGGTGGTGTATTAAATGTATTTTTCTTTTTTTTACCTTCACCTTTCCCTTTGCGTTGGTTTGTCTTGCCACGAGATTCAAATACGCGTTTTTCTTCGTTTTCTTATTTTTCAATCTTTTCTGCCGCTCTGCATATTCTCATCTAATAGCTTTTTTCCATCTGTGTAAATTGCCGATTTTTTGGTTTTTCGACTTCTGGTTCTTATTTTCCTAGGAGGAGCTTTGAGGAAGAGCCGTAATGCCTCAGGTGCGAACTCAAATGTTCTGCTTGTGAACGGAATAGGAAACAGCAGAATTTATTAGAAAATATGTGCGGTTCAAGGTTTGGTGCAATAGCTTGTTCGTTGGTTTCTACATTGTTGATAAATTGTCTGGGTGTAATTCTTGTTGTTTGTATATGTCTGCACAACGAATCAGGTATTTTGCCAATAGACGCTCTTGATCCTCTGTGAAAATTCTGTTATGACCTACATAGTCCATGTTGACTTCTTTTACTTGGTCATGTTCATCTTCATTCACTGCATTTCTTTTTCGTTTATATTTTAATAGTGAGACATAATTAATGCCGTATTTCTCATTAGTTTTCCTCAAAGATGCCCCAAGTTTCATTTCATAATAGGCGTTCTTATACAACAATATGTCACTTTCACCTCTTGAAGTCGTTCTTACGCGTTTCCTATGCATCTGCAATGCAAAAATAAAATAAAACTAATGTTACAACCGTACCCATGAAAATCGTTACAACCGTACCCACCACCTATTTTGGCAATAACAAAGACACAGGTATGAGGCCTAATAACGTACACAAATCGAACCAGCTTATTATAATCTCTAATATACAACAATTGTGTATGTTAATACTCAAATATGAAAATTATATTGGTAGTCACGCTATATCGTAAAGAAATTCATTAAAAATACTTACTTTTGGTTGACAAAACACAATAGGCTTTCGTTTAAACATAATAAGTGCGCAGAGTGCGACGTAACACTGGGAATCATGTTGGCACTTGAAATCCGCGTGCCTCTCCCCTTGTACCCCTTCCTGTGCTGTGTATAGTTTTGGAAATATTTGAGTTGTTTCATCCGTATCCCATTACAACCGTACCCAGTCTACCCTATCATCAATAGTTTCCTCAGAACACGCCAAATAATTCATTTTATAGGCAAAATTTTGCTACTTTGGGTTATATTATTGCAATTTTCTCAAGGATCTCAATTTTTTTGAAAATAAATTATAGCCTATGTTACTTCCTGATAACTTAGCTTTCTATTGGTGAAAAAATTGTTAAATTCGGTCCAGTGCCTATTCGGTACAAACTAACAAACAAAAAAATCTTTCCTCTTTATAATATTAGAATAGAATAGAAGTATAGATAAATACGTACTTACATATTCATCTTCTAATATCAAATATTAACAAATTAGTCAATTTCTGGTTTGAAGTTACGGTTAATAGTTTAGTGGGCAAGGTAGTTGGGGAAAGTTTCCCATTGTGCGAGCGCCCGAGTTAGCTCTCTATAGTTAGATTTTAGCACCTAGTTCCCACTCCAGGTATAATTTATTAGTTCGATTTTAGCGCACCGAAGTTGTATGAAACCGCGTTAATTGCATCAAATTGTTATTCGGTTCATTTCTGGCCGACTGTGGACCTCTTTTCTCTTGTAACTTCAGAAGTTCAGCTCTTGAAACTTGTTTCAATTTACCAGAAATTACCAGTCAATAATATTTTTTTACTTTTCTTCAGTTTATTGATTGAACGAACTGAAACTGTTTCACCACTTGCTGATAAAGTGCCTGATAAATATCTAACAGATAAAATATCTGCTGGATAAATCTGTGTGATATCCTTTTGAGTTTTAACTGCCAGATTGACTTATCAGATATTTATGAAACAGAAATTTAAACGCTATCCGTCAGATAAGCTGTGGATAGACTATCAGACCTTTATCAGCAAGTGATGAAAAAGGGCCTAATTATATTATACTAGTGTTTGCCCGCGGCTTCGCTAATGCAAAGTTCGATTTTTCAAACCCTTATTTTACCTCCTTAGGGGTTTAATTTTCAAGTATCATTTCTTAGCGGATGCCTACTTCATAATAGCTATCTGCATGCCAAAGGGCTTGTTTCATTTGGGGTCAGGTACTTGTACGCTATACCAAAAAATAGTATTAAATCATAGAAATTGAAATAAAATATGCTTTTTTGTAGCATTACAATGAATAAGAGGTACAAATATAAAATTGATAATTGGGTACATCTGTAGAATGGCAACTCCCGGAGTGCTTCCATCTTCTTTCGTTGTCTATGTTATGACGTTACGTCATCTTAATGTCATTTCAATTGTCAAACGTCAATTGCTGGTATGTCAAATGTCATTTGCTGTCAATTGTGATTATTTTTATGTCAAATGTCATCATGACTCGTGTAAGTACGTGTCATTGTCAAAAATAATGCCATGTTGTTACGCTTTTATTTTGCAAAATAATTTCGCATTGTACCTTGTAAAAAGGACTTTTTAATGAGAAATAATGCAAAAATAATCATTATTTCATAACCCCAAACATTTTGAAAGACTGTACAAAGACCCCAGGCTCCTTATATATTTGAAATCCATCCTCAATGATCCATCCAGTGCAGTGGTTTGAGCTGTGCATTATTTATTTATTATTTATTTATTATTTATTTATTTATTGCATTATTTATTTATTATTTATTTATTATTTGAGCTGTGCGTTGATAGATCAGTCAGTCAATCATTCATCTTTTCCTTTTATGTATTTAGATTCCTTAGGTAAGTAGGGATTCCTTATTCCATTATATATCCCGTATTCGGTCATTTATTTCCTACATTATATAGATTGGATAAGTAATTCATTGATAAAAAATCTTCTGCCGGCCCGCATCTACTGTGCGCTAGCCCTAAGTACCGCCTTCTTTTTTGAAGGTCCCCAAAAGATCGCTGTTAAGTATAGGCAGGCCGCAGGGTACCTATAATTTTTTACGAAACATGAATAATTAAAGTACAGAGCAAATTATTCGTTAAACATTAAAAATAAATGTCACAATAATATTACATCAAAGGCATATTACACGGTTATTAATTTTACCAACATTTATCAAGATATTTTGCAATAATTGGTATTTAAGAGATTAACCAAGCGTTTACAAAAACCCTCTCAAATTACGAAGGAGCCTTGACCTTTGGAGCCTGTACGCAATTGGGCTGCTCTGGCATTTCATTCATTTATTGGAGCAATTTTTTCCCGCCAATGTAATCACTTTCATTCAGTTGAAGTGTGCAATTACTTGCTTTACCATTAAGATTTTTGTGAAATTACTTATTAGCATGATTTGCCGTGTGGTGACGGCAGATCAGAATACAGTTGTCACCACCCCTCCTCTTCCCGCGGGTGTCGTACGGGGCGACTAAGGGAATATAACGGAGAACGGGCAGCAGCGTCCTCTGTGCTACTACTACCATCTACTGCGATCACCAACCCGTCTGCCCCGCGTGGTGATTATGGGCAAACCCTCCCCTTGGGAGAGGCTTTTAGTCCAGCAGTGGACTGTTATAGGCTATTGATGATGATGATGAAGTACTGACAGAACTTGCTTCATGATTGATCAACAAACTACTGTTAGTAAACAAAGAATATTATATTCTACAAATATGGTGATGAATTGATGATATTAAATTGGTACAATCATTTGCATTCAAATGCAAGGAAAACTTAATTCAAATAACAGAATTATTAAAAGCGTATTATTTATCATCAACTCGATGGCTACCTTTCTAACTTTTTTGAAGTAGATTCTTAATATTCCTTAAGTATATAATTTAGGTGTAAGACGTGCAATTCCAAATGCTTGAGTGAAGTTTAATATTAGTAGTTACTTTTTAAAGACAATAGCTAGTAAGGAATGATTTTTGCAAAACTCGCATATTGCATTGATTTAAAAGATCAATTGATGTTTTTATTATTGGGAGGTGAAATTGATGCAATTGATTGGAGAATATTTATTGCTTTTGTTCAAATATTGAAATGTTGTATACAAGGCATAATTTTTTATGTTTTTATCTTATTTTTGCCGGTATATTTGGCCAGTTCAATAACAGGATAACATTCTCTTACTTGAGTTACTGGTGTTTTATTTATGCTCCCGTATCGATAAAAAATTTCTAACTTAGATTAAGACGGTCATCACGGACTCTCCTACGGTCATCACGGACTCTCCTGTTCGAAGAGCGCTGGTCGTTTCTCCCGCCACAATGCCCTCAACGACATCATCCGCAGGTCTCTTGCTACTGCTCACGTGCCAGCTGTATTAGAACCTATTGGTTTGGCACGTGGTGATGGCAGGAGACCTGATGGTATGACGCTTGTTCCTTGGAGGGCAGGGAGGTCGCTTGTGTGGGATGCCACCTGTGTAGATACTCTGGCTGCATCCCACATCCATGCGACCTCCTCTGTGGCGGGTGCAGCGGCTACTAGCGCCGAACAGGCTAAGAGGCGCAAATATGAAAAACTTGACAGTGGTTTCATATTTGTGCCTTTTGGTGTAGAGACCCTGGGGCCGTGGGGCCCGGAGGCTCGAGCGCTTTTTGTAGAGCTAACTAAAAAGGTGATCGAGTCTACCGGGGATCCAAGAGCTGGCAGCTACCTTGCCCAAAGGATTAGCTTGGCCATCCAAAGGGGTAATGCTGCCAGCATCTTGGGTACCATGCCACACTGCAGTGGCTTCGATGGGGTTTTAGATTTTATTTAATTTTTTATTTTAGTTTTAATTTTAGAATAATTTTAATTTTAATGTAGTAGGTAGTTTTAATTTTAGAGTAAATTTAGGTTTAATGTATCTCAATAATTATAATTATACTTAGATTTAGAACATTGTATAACGTTTTGAAACTAATAATAATTATTATAATACATAAAAATATTTAGCAAAGGTTATTTAGTACTTGATATCTTGTTGCAATCCAAACTTATAAAAAGACTTGTCCTGCCGGACTGACTGACTGATCTATCATAGCCCAGCCTAAACCATAGGAGTTAGGAACTTGAAATGGATACTTACATACGGTTCCTTTCATGTCGCCACTAAGAAAGGATTGTTTAGAATTCCACTGGTCAGTGGTCACACTCATTAAACTTGGTTAACACACTCAGAGCGCGATTCCAGAGAGATGTGGGTTCGAACCCTGTTGGCCTCGGAATTAATTTATTTGGATATTTCCTTTAAGTGTAACATAACAGTGAAATTTTAATAAAAAATGAAATCAAACTAAGTTAAAAATAGCACGCTAAAAATTGAACAGCTTAGCAATATTTTGTTATTAAATGCTATCTAGATGGACCGAGTACATCAGACAAGTCGCAGGGAGCCGTTGGACACAGGCATCGCAAGACTGCGGCCTGTGGAAGTCCATGCAAGAGACCTTTGTCTGGCAGTGGACGTCTATCAGTTGATAGAAGAGAGAAGAAGAATTTATCTAATCAATGTTAGGCAACATTTATTGACTGCTGTGTGGGAGCACCTTTATATCGTTGTGAGTCGGGAGGTCGCTTCCATAACTTTATTACAGCGAAGTCCCGCGGGATCGCCGATGCCCCGACGAACTGCGAAATAGACAATGCAACTCAACAATAGTTATAATGTTATAAAACACATACGTGGCATTGTGGAGACTTATTTTATAATTTTTATTGGATTGATTGGAATCCATTGTAGTAGTAGATTACAATTTTGCTCATCATACACTGTGTCCGACAGTTTTGTTGCTTTGACACACAACTCGTTCATGATAGGAGTTCTTGTTCTCAATCGGTCACTCTTGTCAGAGTGGTCGTGGCTGCTGGGATGATGTGACATTAGTTAATAGTCGTCAGTCTTCTTGATTGTTTTTGGATCGCACCGCCTCCCGTGCGGTGCTCCTCCACTTGCGAGGGTCAGTTGCGTTGCGGGAGCACTCCACCACTGTTGTCATGATAGAAGTAGGTTTGAAAAAATATATGGAAGTTACAGGGTTCATAAAAGGAGTAGCCTGTATGAAAAAAGTAAGCGAGGTACAGTACAGGTACCTATAGAGGACACAAAAGCGAAGACACAAAAGCGGAAGGTAAAGATCTAAAAGGCGATTAACAAGAATCTTTCTCTTTGCACGCCCCGCTACCGCTCATACCATAAACTTTACTAGCAAGTTGAACAAGACATAAAAAGAATTTGCATGTTAGGTGTAATGTCTCTTTAAGTAGTAATATGAAGAAGTCTTAAGTGGAAAACAGTGGAACAACTGAGATATATACATTCCGATACGGACGCGAGTAGCATCACAGTTTGCACTTAACGGGGGATACGCGATATCTTACCGAGAATACGTCTCACTTACCGACCGACTCACTCCTCGCACAAACATTATAAACTAGAAAACGACATAAACTTCTCTTTATTTATAGGTACTCAAAAGACTAACTTTAATGACCGCAAAAATCAATTGTATCAGAAAATAAATCGTCAGCATCGAAATTAGTTATATGTATCTACTTATTTCAGTTTAAGCTAATGTAAGCGATCTAGTAGCAACACGTTACAGTTGTCGAACTACTTTTTTTGACGTGTGTGCGGCTATGGTGTAACGCTAACACACTCGGGCGCGATTCCCAAGCGATGTGGGTTCGAATCCCGCTGGCCTCGGAATTCTTGATATGTGTTTATAAATTTATTCTGATATTTTCTTAAGTGTAGGTTAATACTTTAATAAAAAAACAATTGTAAGTAGTGGAACTATTGCTGAAAATATTTTATGATAACTCTGCATAACCTTCCTATCGCAATAAGGCTTAACAAGAATTTTCTGTATGCATAAAAATAATATCATTTACATTTAATAAGCATCAAAATAAACAATAAAAGTAAGTCAGAGTAGTAAATATGACGGTAAAATTATAGCAACTAGTATAAGACGGGAAAATTTTCTATAAATCACGATACAGACGCGGCTCGAATGGCAATATGCGCTTACCGTTGGATACACGATATCTCACTGCACACTTTAATGTTCTGCTCGAGGATAAATCTCACTTATCGAAGCGATACAGTTACACTCATATTAGCTACAAGTGAACTAGTAAAGGGACTTTTTAAGCTATTGCATAGCTTTTATCGCGGGCTTTGAACTAGGACAAACAGTTTGAGCGCGGTGACCGAATCAAGAAATTCCGTAACTAAAATAAACCTAACACCGTCGTTCAGTAAGCGTTCAACATTTTAGAGGTTCACAAGTAGCTCTGTTTGGCGCAGTGGGCGAGCGGCCGCTTTCTTTACCGTATGGTGTATGATGTCGCAGGTTCGAATCTCACTCGCGAAGTAGTGACAGTGCGCTTTTCTGGTTTGTTTGTTTTAAATTATAATTTACTCTTTAAAACCGAGCCACTCAAAAGTCTATTACTCACAAACTAATCCGGCCTTAAGAGAATACTTATTTATTCTCTTAGAATGCTTAAACCCTACCTATAGCCGTCTCCTCCTCCCCTGTAACGGCCCCTTTCCTCACATCTATAATAAATTTAACCACAAACACGACAGACAAACACCATCTGAACGTGAGGGTAGTTATCGAAAACATCTAAATGTTAATCAATCAATTACACTAATCGAAGCGAACAATATTTATTCAATCAGGGCGCGATTGCTATCGCACGTATATATCGCGCTGAAGACTCCCAGAGTCTCCAGCGCGGCGACAAGGTTACGCGTACACAACATTCCTGTGATCGAGACGGATATTAGTTCCAGGAAGCTGTTACAGCCTGTAACTAATTGTAACTTTAGAGTTCATAATCCTTCGTCACTCAAGTCGGCTATTAAGCTAACAACTTGAGTCCCATCCTTACTTGATATAGCGAGTGATACAGTTGGGAACTATGTTGATTCGATACCGTCCCGTGACCCGCCCTTCTTGCCCCGAAGTCCGAACCAACTTCTGACCTGTGTCATTATAATTTACAACTTGTAAATTCCTTGTTTATAGCTTATGTTCGCGATGTACATTGTACAGGGTCGATGATTTTTAGGGTTCCGTACCCAAAGGGTACCAACGGGACCCTATTACTAAGCCTACGCTGTCCGTCCGTCCGTCCGTCCGTCCGTCCGTCCGTCTGTCAGCGGGCTGTATCTCGTAAACCGTAATAGATAGACAGATGAAATTTTCTCATATTATGTATTTCTATTGCCGCTATAACAACAAATAATAAAAATTAAATTAAATTAAAAAAAAAAATTAAAATATTTCCATGGGTACATGGTTTTTTTTTTTTAACGGAACCCTAAAAGAGCGAGGCCCGACTCGCACTTGGCCGATTTTTACATAATAATGCGTAAGGCTAGAATAGGATTTTTATTAAGAGTAAATAATAATAATAATGTTAAGAAGTAGACTTTGAAATATTACCATAATAATACGCCAAAATTTTACCACACATAATTTTAATTTAATTTTATGCTATTTTTAATGTTATAATTGTTATTTGATACCTAACTATGGACAATTTACTGTCTGAAATAAAATATTTTAAAGTATAAAATAATTTTAGTTTGTAAGTTCGTAGATATGTTGAAGTTGAGCATCGTTTCTATTAAGGCCCGCGTATTTACTTTGTATTGGCGAGAATAGAGATAAAGAATTTTTATAGATTATTATTTAAGCTTTTTAGTGAAGCTTCATAATATTATAATACTAAACTATCAATCACTGAAAATCAATCAAATTTTGAGAAATTCTGTCCTCCATCAACGATTATTCATCAAATGTTTACCTTTAAATAATAACCTGACAGTTTGCCTTTTGTCAAATTTATAAAAAACTAGCTGATGCCCGCGACTTCGTCCGCGTGGATTCAGTTTTTAAAATCCCGAGAGTACTCTTTGATTTTCCGGGATACTTTACACTCTACAGGTTCTCAACTATACCTATCCAAAAAAATCACGTCAATCCGTAGGTTTTTTGCAGCGTGATTGACGGACAAACCAACAAAGACAAAATTACGTTTAGCTGTCATTTACGTCTTGTTATTCCACTGTCATTTGCGTTTTGTTATTCCATGTCAGATGCGTTTATGTTATACCACGTTTTATAGTGACTTGAAGGAAACGCGGTCGAACGGGATAAAAAGTATCCTATGTCCGTCTCCTGGTTCTAAGCTACCTCTCCACCAATTCTCAGCCAAATCGGTTCATCCGTTCTTGAGTTATAAATAGTGTAACTAACACCACTTTCTTTTATTTAAATAGATATTGAAATCGGTTTAGATTTGACGGAGTTAAGGAGTAACCTCGCCAAAAAAAAAAAATTAAAAAAAAACGGGGCGAATTGAGAACCTCCTCCTTTTTTGAAATCAGTTAAAAATAATACTCATAAATCTGCTACATAAATTAACAGAAGGGGCATCACCCCAATTCTTTAACTTCAAAGTAGCCCCCCAAAATTTACAATCCGTGTAATAAAATTACCCTCTTATTATTTCTTTGTCATTCGGTCGACGTTTACGAGTATGTCTGTATTCAAAATGTTGACAAAGTCTCTATGGGTGGCGCCATTACAATTATTACAAAGTTTATTTCAAAGGGTTCAGAGGTTTCGATGGTTTACGGGTTTTTTAATTTATTCTTTTATAAGGAGTATATCTCTAGGTAACCCCATACAAACGAAGTTCGATTATTATTGAATTTAACCAAACAAACATACGTAATGATCTAAGATACGAAGAGAGGTCGTCCTTCACCCATCTGTTTACCAGATGAAATTAAAATGTGTTCAAGACTATTAAAAAAAAAAAATCTGATGTTAGTACCCAACTAGGGTAAAAATCTTAATCCATCTCTAAGGCGGCGCGCCGCGGGATGGCCGCAAGCAAAACGGCCTGTTTAGTGTTTACACGAAATGGCACTCTGGCGAAGAGGCTTCAGACTTTAGATTAACAGTAGAGGTATCAGAGGTATCAGAGGTCACAATACGCCCTTTGCTACTTAAAAGAGTCTGCTTGTACTAGTATGTTTGAAGAATATTGCTCAGCTGAATTCTGTAGCATAAAATATTGTATTCTAATTCTATTTCTTTTTTTATTGATTTCTATGTAGTTATTTATTTTGTTGGCTCGTCTGTCCAAGTGTCCACCTAGTAACCAGTCTGCCAACATGAGGTGAAATGCCAAACCAGTAATTTGGGACCGCAACGTCTATTAATTCTTGCTATGTGTCCGGTCCATTGATATGTTAGGGCCTGTATTACCACCTTCTGATAATTGTTGGATAGCCTAACCGTAAATTTTGTCATTTTCTTACTTTATGTCAAGTGGCAAAGACAAAATATGCGAATAAGCTATCCGAGAGTTATCAGAAGATGGTGAAAATGGCCCTTAAAGCTTCGCAATCGCCGGGAACCGCTAGAATCAAGGGGCTCAAGGCCGAGGCGTGTGGATTTCCCTGCAAAATACGTTGTATGTCCAGCAGTGGACAAGCTACAAAATTATGGTTGTCATGGGCGTGTCTTCTAAGAGTTTGGAGTTCTTTCCTCCCTTCGTTAAACCAACAATACCGGGAGCATTCAAGAGGATATTTTCAGGATGTCCTATTGGATAACCCAAATAAGCTCTTCTACAGTATGCTCATGATTTTTTGGAACTAAGTAGGTAGGCGTTCTACCTACTACTTCTGCATTTTATACTGAAATCATACTAATACTATAAATGTGAAAGTGTTTGTTTGTTGGTTTATTGGTTTGTCCTTCAATCAAGCCGCAACAGAGCCACGGATCAACGTGATCTTTTGCATGGGTATAGTTGAGGACCTGTAGAGGGACTGGCTACTTTATCCCGGAAAATCAAAGAGTTCCCGAGAAATTTCAAATACTAAATCCACGCGGACGAAGTCGCGGGCATCAGCTAGTAAAAAATAAATTCGTTACATAAAATGATAACATTGATATCTCTCCGGCCTCACGCTTCCCATATGAAAACTGTTGAAACACGTTACAGGTAGTTGAACGTATAAAAGCATTTACAATTTACTCTGTGACCGTACAAAGTGCCCACTATACATTAAAGTCATAGCGAAATCACCTTTAAAGTTACGTTTATAGGAGCTATAATTATACCTGTGTGGTGCACTGTACTCGTACACAGACACACTCAGTGTGACCAGGTGTGAATACGATGTCATTCCAAAATGACCACTAAGTGCAAGTAAATAAGGTTGATAAAAAGCTTATTGATAGGGCCTACGTACTCGGGTCCCCCATTACACGACTTTGTAACGGCTGAATGCTCTCGTTAACTGTAGGGATTTCGCGACTAGTTTTTCTCTTCTGTAACTGAATTTGGAAAGTGGTTTTGGCACTTTGGTCTGAGACGGCGGCGGAGTTGAGAGTTAGTTTATACGCCTAAGTTGATACGGTCTTGTTGGTTTGGGTACGTATGTTTTGCTGTGTATACCTGAAATTCATGTTCGGATGGTTTGCTATTTATAAAACTTACACGGTTCTAAGTGATTATTAAGTTTTGTTAAGATGACGCCTTGGACCAAAAAACATGAAAACGAGTACTTTTGAATGCGTAGTGTGAGTGCAACGAATGATATAATTAGAATTTTAAAAATATCGTAAAAAAGGGGAAAAGCTGTATAATTTCTTAAATCGGACACAATTTTTAAAAATAGTCTGACTTATTTAAAAAAAAAAGTACAAACTTCACACCAAAAAAGTTCAAATGCTTGGAATTATCAGCGACAACATCCTATTATTTTTTACGAATAAAATAGCCAGACCGCTATTCTATTTCATAGATCGAGAAGTTATTTTATTTTATGCTTATGTTATGAGTAATTACATAAAAATCCAGTCAAAGTCACCCGCTGGCACGGTCCGGTCGAGTGCGACGCGTACAACAAGTCAGGGTGAGCGGGGAGTGCGAGAGAGAGAGCGGTACTCGATTTTTTGAAACAATAGTTTATCAATGCGTCGCCTTAATAACTTTTTAATAGTATAATCAACGTCGTTTCCAGTGGTTGTCAGTGAGTTGCTTGAGATTTTCTTGTGCATCCAACATTAAGGGTCTTCCTTCGTTGTGTTTGAGTCGCCATTCGAGCACGCAGTGCCCCAACGTCTATTGTTTCCTCGAGCTATGCCATCTATTGCCACTTCAGTTTCGGGAATGGTAAAATTCAGCGGGCGATCATCCAACATCGCACCAACATCGTAAATTCAGCTTCGTGACTCATTGAGTTAATGTCGACTCGTTCGCACTTATTCTTCCTTTCTATAGATTTCTTCACTTCTGCGCATATGAGCATAGATTGCTCCATCGCCCTCTGAATGATGTTCTCAATGATTATAATATTTTTTATTACTTTATTGCACACTAGCTGATGCCCGCGACTTCGTCCGCATGAATTTAAATTTAAAATCCCTCGGGAACTCTTTGATTTTCTGCGATAAAAAGTAGCTGTCACTCTCCAAGTCCTCAGCTATACCCATGCAAAAAATCACGTCGATCCATGGCTCTGTTGCGGCGTGATTGAAGGACAAACCAAAATTGTGGGTTTGTTGGTTTGTCTTTCGCCTTTATAATATTAGTATGATTAAAGTACAAAAGGCGGATTTAAGTAATGCTTAAGCATTTTCTGTCAGTCTACCTTTGGGGCTTTTATAACATTTGATCCTCAAATATTTTGAAACATTAAACGTCGCGTCGCCAAGGAAGTGACATCTCAGGCTTAATTAAGCACAATGCGCCAGTCTTTGCAAGCTGCATGACAAAAAGAATGACCCGACTTGACTTGAATTCTAGATAAAATTTGTATTTTTATTTTTTATTGATTGTAAAAATCTCAGATACTTTTGTAACAGTTATGTGTAACAGATAAGTTTTTTACAGATAAGTGTGATCTATTATTATTATCCTTGATGGTAAAATTACGGATATTTTAGATATAGTTTTATTATGATATACTTAACCTAGAATTAGAGAAAAATGGCGAAAACTACTATTAACTTTTATAACTCTATCAAAAACTATAGGTTTATGCTAATAAAAATATGTCTAAAATATCCGTAATTTAATTGTCGAATATAAAATAGACCACATTTTGTCAAAAGTATCTAAACTCTTACAATCATTGAAAATATTAGAATATGTGAGAGAAGGATGCGAATTGTAATAGTCCTCTTAAGACTCACAGTTAAAGCACAGGTTAAAGGTTAAAATAAATAAGCAAAATATTAAAAAAGAATAAAAAACCCGACTGCTTTAAAGAACATCAATGAAAATATCAATTATCAAATTTATGAGAAAAAAAATGAAAAATTTTTTTCGAAATCACCTTTTTAAACCCTTTAATTTGGTACCCCACTCAATAGGATTTGAAGAAAAAGAAATTTCTGTACTCCGCATTATGGCGTTCGCCATTTTGAATTTTTCAAATTTTATGTTCTCGTTGACACTCGCGCTAGCATGGCGAATCGACGTGCCACTTATAAAAATCGGCCTACGCGTTTGGTCTCTAGAGTGCCACAAAGGAACAAACAAACATACATACCTAGACTGATAAACACATTACCTCTCCTTTGCGTCGCGCTATCGGGTGAAAAATCTGAAATAATTGGTTCAACGATGCACTAGATAAACTAGATTGCCTAATTATGTATCGTGAGAGGAAACAGCCTCAATGCAGTGATATCTTGGGCGTAATTAGGCTGTATGCATCAGTAATCACAGTGCACAGAGTGTCTTGACTCTTGACCTAGTTCTAGAAATGAAAGCTTTCAACTATTGTTTAGTAAATAATTGTTTAATTATACCATTAGTAGATAGTGGATAGTTGCCTTCACATTATTTATGCTTTGAATGCCTGAATATTAAGTATGATTAATATGGCCGTTTATCTTTTTACTAGCTGATGCGCGGCGACTTCTACTACTTTGTTTTAAAGTTTTCGGGGTAAAAAGTTGCTTAGGTCACTCTCCTCAGGCTCAGGTCCTTCACTATAGGGTGGTTATCAAAAATATCTAAATATAAATTAATGGATTACACAAGCCAACAGGCAATATCTACTCGATTAGGGTGTGATTGCCATTTGCCATCACAATCCCTCAATCAATTTTAACGAGAATCCAGCGACTCCCAGCGAATCTTTTGATGTCGTCGGTCAACCTAGTGGAAGGTCTGCCAACACTGCGCTTCCCGCCACTCCAGCACCTTGGGACCTCAACGACCATCAGCTCTTCGAACTATGTGCCCGCCCATTTTCACTTCAGTTTCGTGACTCGCTAAGCTAAGTCGGTAACTTAGCTCATTAGCGACAAAATCTTAACTCTAAATATCCCTACTGTCTGATAAGCGCAGAGCCTAAAATAAGTCAGCTGTCAGACAGACGGGCTATTTATTTAAGAAGCCAACATTTCCTTGCGGGTAGACTATATTTATTTCTCTGCGAATTTTTAGAAGACCGTAGAATCCGTTATACATAACGTGACCAAACGTTCCACTTTGAGCGGGACAGTCCCGCTTTTGAACTGCGTGTCCCGATTTCCCCAAAAAAAATATTAAATGTCCCGCAACGTTCCCAAACAGGATATTTATTGCCTATCGAGAGAATTATTTCCATTATATTTAAGAAGCTTATGAACTTATTTATTACATTAATAGAAATCCTTGATTTTCATAATTCATTCAGTTTATAATATTACAGCGTTTCTATTAAGTAGACTAGATGTTAAAACTACTACTCATCATTACAAAATAGGTTAGTATAATTCATAATTCATAATTCATTTATTAATTTGTGAATATGGTACAGTCAAGATGTTATAATATACAATTTAGAATGCGCATATCCTACCAAATTGTGGTGTACTAAAATAATATACAACAGTTAAAATTTTTCCATAAGGTAATCATAATAATAAATAAAAACATTTCAATACAAATATGTCAAATATTACAAGTGTCTAAAAACTCCCGAACACTATAAAAACATTGGTCAATCAAATATTCAAACAATTTTTTCCTAAACTTGGGCATTGGTAGACTCCTAGTGCTGTCAGATAGCTTATTAAATAGGGTCACCGCCATACAATACGAATTGCACGAACTTACAGCCAACCTTCGCCGTGGTACTTCTAATTTAAATTTTTGTCGCCGGCTTCGGTTGTCAGGCTTCATATCGAATAATAACATGTGTTTCTTTACAAATAGACATGTTTCAAATATGTAAACATGGCAAAGGCAAGATCTTTTTCCTTTTAAATAAGGGTTGGCATGGAGCTATTACATCGGCGCCACACAATGATCTGATGCATTTTTTTTGTACTCTGAAGGCATTTACAACATCGACAGAGTTACCCCACAATATGAGTCCATAACGCAGTACAGATGCAACATAGCCATGGTATGCAGTTGTGGCTACTTCTTCAGAAACTGTATTTCGGAGTCGGTACAGTGCATAAACAAACCTATTTAGTTTCTTACAAGTAGTTTGTATGTGTTCCTTCCAGTTGCAATATTTATCAATCAAAACCCCCAGAAAAGTTGCCGATGGCACGACTTTTATTTGTTCATTATTGTATTGAATATTAAGGTTAAGAGATGAGCTATTATAGGACAGGAATTCAATTACTTTTGTTTTCTTTAAGTTAACACATAGATTATTTAGATCAAGCCAACTAATAATTTTATTTAATCCATTATTGATATCATGCTTAAAATCATTATTTTTTTTACTTTCAATTATCAAGGTAATATCGTCAGCAAAAAGAATTGTGTCATTATCAACAGTGTCTGGCAAGTCATTGATATAGAGTAAAAATAGCAGAGGTCCCAGGATACTTCCCTGGGGGACTCCGCATGTAACCTCTTTATATGACGATCTATGGGTAACTTTATGTTTATTGCGTATTGTGGTAATTTCAACACATTGTTGTCGGTTACAAAGATAGCTTTTTAACCAGCATAGCCTGTGCCCCTTATGTCATATTTATATAGTTTTTCAAGAAGAATCTCATGGTTAACACAGTCAAAAGCTTTAGACATATCCAGTAGGATTGCAGCAACTGAACTTTTATTGTTGAAGGCAGCATTTACCTTTTTAATTAAATCAAAGCAAGCCAGTGTGGTTGTACAATTTTTTTGGAATCCATACTGGTTTGCTTTCAATATGTTATTATTATCGATGAAATCATTTATTTCATTCTGCATTACTTTTCAAGAATTTTTGAAAAAATTGGTATAAGTGTTATTGGTCTGTAATTATTCATCTCATTTTTATCGTCCTTTTTATGTATCGGCTTAACAATGGAGTATTTTAATTTTTGGGGAAAAGTACCATCTTGGAAAGATTTATTTATTATATGGCATATTGGCGCTGTTATTATTGGTGCACATGTCTTCATAATCTTAGTTGTAATACCATCGTAAACTGTAGAATTTGTATTTCTTATTATTTATCACTTTATATAAGTCATATTCAATAATAGGTGTTAAGAACAAAGTTTTAGTATTAAATGGTATTTTTTATGGAATTGTATATATTCGTAGATTGTTTATGTTTAGTTATATTAATAAAGTAGTCATTAAATTTCTCTGCAATAGTATTTGAATCAGTAAGTGTAACAGAGTTAATTTTTATTTCATTTATGTCATTTAATTTATTGTTGCAATTAAAATTATTCTTAATTAGTGTCCACGATGCTTTACATGTGTTCTTAGCACTTTTGATGTATCTTAAACTCCCCATTTTTTGAGACCTAAAAATGCAGTGTTTTAGAATTTTTGCGTACCTAGTGTATTTTCTTAGATTTAGCTGTTTGTTAGTTTTTGAATATATTATATAATTTAAGTAGAGGTTTCTTTTATTGATACAGCATTTTTTAATACCTTTTGTTAACCAACTTGTTCTTATTCCCTTTTTTACTGTTTTAACTAGAATATATGGAAAACACAGGTCATTAAATAGTGTGAAAAGTTCATAAAACTTGTTAAATTCTGCATTTGTATCCGTCTCATCGAATACTTCTTTAAAAGATAGAGATGCGACGCATTCATAAAATTTATGTATCATTTATAAAAGTACCATTTTTTTTTGTGATTATAAACAACAAAAATTTCTACAAAATTCCTCTGGCGTCCCGCTCTGACGGAAAAAATTGGTTACGTTAGTTATACATAAAGTATCGGAATTAGCATAAACGCTTTATCGGTTGGTCCGCACATAAAACATCCGTGAGCCAATTTATGGGCACGACACGATCACGATCCGACGCACTAGATTTATAGCGGTAGAGGCGCGGTAGGCTGTTGGAGTGACCCGACGAGATATGGAGTCTACTACTATGAAAAATTGATATTTTATAAAATAAATTGGTCGGTTTGGTTGGGTAAATATTTTACTCTGATTTAACGCTTTTGGGTAAAACGATTTTCAACTACATACGAGTACGTACTCGTATGAACTCGTAATCACACGGTCTACCTTGTAATTTTATTTTATACTTTATACTTTTATACTTTATTGTCGCTACACATACACACACATAAAGAAACTAGGAAAGCAAGCTTCGGGACTTAAGCCTACAATTTCGCATATATGCCACAGAATTGCGGATGCATGTATACATTTTTACATACAATTATTGATATATCCATTGATACATTTTGAAACTCTTTTTGATTTTTTTGTTTAGTTTCAGTAATTGATTTGTAATTGACTTCTTTAATAAGGTTCGTTTTTGCCCACGACTTCGTTTGGAGTTAGGTTTTAAAAATACGACGGCAAACCTTTTTTTTAAGATAAAGTTTAAGTTACTTTCCATGTCCTCAACTATACCTGTATGGGTGACGTGAAGTCTCTGTTGTGATGTGATTGAATCACAAACATACAAACACACTCGTACTTATATTGTATATAAATAATATAGTTAGGTGTATGATAAAATACCATTATTTATAATAACCTACTACATAACATACGATTACATCGTATGTTTTGTAGTAGGTTATTATATGTATTTTTATAATATTATACCTATTATAATTTAGTACAATTACAATCGTAATCGATTAAGTATCTAATAAACGTACCTAATCATATTTATCTGCCTACCTACTATTATTTACCCAAGAAAATTCGTTGAAGAAATGCTTCATTAACGAAGAATATTAAATAAGATCTCCTTTTTTCCTTCCTCTAGAATATCATCGCTAAACATAGTATAACAGCTAGGTGTTCCTTTGATAAATTGATTAAGGAAATTCGTAGACGGAATTTAGCGTTAATTACAAAGCTATGTCAAGTCTAGGCTACGAGCTACGTGCAATAAACTCTGTACATTGCGCCTAATTAAGCCCCGGCTATCACTGCCTTGGAGACACTTCCTGTCATATGGAATAATAATGGTAGCTAAGGCGCGATATAGCTTGCACTTTGTAGTTTAAATATTAAGCCGTAATAGTCCATAGCTTTATAAGTTTATAGCTGCTATAAGAGCCATATTAGTACAAGTACTAGTAGTATAGCTAGAGTATCTGTTCAATAAGTTGACATGGGTAAATTGAAAAATAGGTTGTAGCAGCATTGTGAAAGAGTCATCGATGAATCAAACAGTTTGTTATACTACATAAAAATAAATCTGATTTTAATTAAAAATAAACTATGCACACATTAATGTGAAAAGGTGTATAGTTCTTGCAATTCACGAGGGCGACTGACTTATGGTTGTGTGTGTGTCGCATCTGTATAAGTGTGAGCGAGCGCAATGCTCGCGCCTGCCCGCTCCCACCTAGGCTTTGACAGGCACGCACACTTATGCAATGTGCATGTACACGAAGTAACCACGAGTAAAGCTTACTCGCCTTCGTGAATTGCAAAAACTGTAATAAATGGAAAAACTTTTGACTCTCAAAACTCATGACTAATTGAACAGCAGTTAGGCTTTTCGAGTAAGATGTAGGTACGAAGTTGTAATAATATAGGAAATGTCGTGCATCGAACTTACTTGTCGCCACATGACACGATTTTGCGCCGCTTGTGTCTAGCGACCGCGAGCGATTCGCTTGAGATCGTTGTCAAAATCCTTGTACTTATTTCATTTTTTATTAGATTAAAAAAAACAATAAATAATAAATACATGAACGTCTCACTACTGAGCGCAGGTCTCATTCCAGAGAAAGGATAGACCATAGTCCACCACGCTGGCCCAATGCGAACTGGCGGACTTCACACACCTTCAAGAACACTATGGAGAACTCTCAGGCATACAGATTTCCGTCACCATTAAAGCACGTGATATTTTGTTGCTTAAAACGCACATATTAACTCTGAAAAGTTATGACATATGCTTGCCTAGAATTCGAACCCTGGCCCCCTGAAAGGAAAGCCTAAGTCTTTTAACCACTAGGCTGTCGGGCTTTGCTAATGCGAAAACTTTAAAGGTTTATCGCGAAGCTCTAACTACACCTACACTTTAATTATCTAGACAAGGCAATAAAACACGCGATGATTTAAAAGTGTCCCGCCTGTCCATAAACTAAAAGCGATTCCCAGTAAGTCTTTACCATCAAAGCCTTAGTCACACTGCATACATAAATAAGGCTGTGCAGGAAAAGAAAAAGAAGACTAATTTGTTTAAGACGTATTCGTGGCAATAAATCTACTGTGCCATTAAACATTTGCTGGCTAAGTCCACATATTTGTACGATGAACAGGCTTTGGCGGTTAATTCAGATCCTTTGATAGCGCAATGGTTAGAGCGACGGAGAGAAAACTTAAAGGTTGACGGTTCAATCCTCAACTGTTGCATTATTCATTTCATTCATGCATTCATTCGTTCGTTCATTCATTCATTCATTCATTCATTCATTCATTCATTCATTAGTGTCGTATCGACTAACCATACAAAGTTTACGCTCATTTGGAGGGGAAAAGAGATTATTAGTCATGTACAGTATGTTTTTTTATATACTTGATGTTCACGAATTCGTTAGGGTGGATTCCATCATCTCAACCCCTCGCCAGTTCACTACAGGACACAGGGTTTCGCATAAGAAGCTTATGCTTTTAGGGCTTTCGAACATAGTCCACCACCCTGATCAAGTGAGGATTGGCAGACTAGCGTGGATTTAGGTTTTAATGATAGTTTCTTCATCATGTTCTCATCGTATCATCTATGACAAGCATCACAAATTAATGTGACCCAAACTTTTTGTTTTGATTGAAGAAATTAAAGCGATTAAGTTTCTTCAAGCTACTGATGACAAAAACCGAAGCAATTCCTATTCCTTTGTATATAAAATAGCTCAAATATCTGGCAAATCGATAATAATTATAATATTAAAGTCATTCGGCTCTCAAATTTAATACAAATTCATGAATACATAACATTTGCATGGGACATAATATTGAGACATTAAATACCTAGGCCTTAATGAATCAGTGAACCGCAGAGAAATAAAAAGTTAAGGGGTTTTTAAAAGATAATAGCTGCAATAAATCTAGCCAACTCCTTCGACAAGTTTATGCTTTCCGGGTAACTCCGCATTTTTATATGATGACTTACACGGGAACATTAATGGAGACATATACTCACCCCTCTCTAACTCTCTCTGTTTGCATCGTATTCCTCATTACTGAGGGTCGTGACACCTTTCCGATATTCATAATAAGCAAATAATAAGTATAATGGTACGGACTGGGATAATCTCAGATCCTTCCAATTATAACTTCTAAGAGGAGATTTCGACTCTAATTAACGGTTATTATCGAGTTAAACATCTTTTTCTTCTTTATCAACCGATAGACGTCCACTGTTGAACAAAGGTCTCTTGCGTGGACTTCCACAAACCTCAATCTTGCTCTGGGTGTATCCATCGGCTTCCTGCCACTTGGTTTGATGTCATCAGCCCGTCTAGTGGGGGTTTCGCCAATACTCGGCTTCCCGGTGCTGGGTTGTCATTCCAGCACGTTGGGACCTCAACGACCATCAGCTCTTCGAACTACTATGTGCTCCGCCCATTTCCACTTCAGATTTGTGACTCGCTGAGCTATATGAGGAAGTCACCGACTTTGGTTCTCATACGGATCTCCTCATTTCTGATTTTTCTCGCATCGATAGATACGAGCATAGATCCCATAGGTTAAACATAAATAGCACTTATTTTATTTGTTTAAATATAAAAATACATTTAAAAAATAACATTATATATTTACGGTGTCACAAATACCTAATAGGGTTTACCCGCATTAAATGGTTTTATACTATTTAAACATAATTATTCAATCAGGGCGCAACCGGTGAAGTCTATTGTCTTGATTCTAGAAGAAATAAAATGTTTTCTCTGGCGCAAATTTTCTAGTGTATGATTATGAAAAGCGTTAGAATAAGGCATAATCACAGGATTAATCCATCCAACTCTATAGTTAAACCGTTTGAAAATGCATACAAAATCGCAGGTGTGCAACATAAGAGGGTGGAATGCACAGTAAAAATAGCCGCGTCAAGCTCCAACCAGCATGAAATAATGATTAACCAGTCTCGTTGGCAGCAGACACCGGACAGCCGGCAATTCCCGGCTACGGGAGACGTCGTTTTTCCATTTAGCGATATTTAGCATTCATTGCAATGACTTGTTATTATTCATAATTTAATCTACTTCAGACCTACTCGTTGTCATTTCACTTGATATGTGAGTTCCGGTCTTTTTTAAAGGAAACTCTTTGTTTTACTGACAAAACACTTAATGCCGAAACACACCTCGCGACAAGAACTGCACGAGATACGCGAAGGCAAAATATTCGTACATTTAAGGCCGATTTCACCAACGTAAAATAAGACTTATCCGAGCGTAAATCTTATATTTTGACAGAGTTTTCAATACAATAACTGTCAAAATGCCCAATTTATCCCTTGGATAAACGTCCCTCGACGTTGGTGAAATCGGCACTTAGTGTTAAATATTACATCGGACCTCGGAAAGAGACATTCAAGTGGCTTCGGTTTTATAGAGCGTCTTCTCTATCATACGACAAAGACGGCGATGGTCTTCTATGGTTTTGACCAGCGTTGATCAGTGATTACGGACCTTCTTTGACCTCTTCAGGGAGGTTAGGGTTTGAGTCTATGTGGTACATTTTAGCTATTAAATGTCACTTGTTTTATCTGGGAGTGAAAACATCGTGAGCAAAACGAAATGTCTGAGAGTTTTCCATAATGTTCTCCAAGATGTATGAAGTTTGCCAATCTCCTTCCTTCCAAAGTCTAAAATCCTTCTTACTTTGAGAGGAGATCCGTCTATGTTTGAAGCATTATGGAACTATAAAACAAATAAAACTTAAAATAAAACAAACAAATAAGTTCATCCTTTAAATAATTGTAAATCTTCAATGGAATTATGTTCAAACCTATTTATTACGTTAATACGTATATCAATGCAACCTTGAGAACTTGTATGATGTACACGCGACTAGAAATTACCGCACAAGATACACACCATGTGTTTCGGCACTTACGCTAACGCAATAATTCTGTTTGTCTGTAAACCCGTAACCCACACTGTACAGCTAATGCCTAATGCCTAGGACAAAGCATAATGCCTGTGATAATGCCCTGAGGCCTGCATAATATGCACAAACATGCATAAGCAACACGCTGATTTTCAGCTGTGACCCAGGTGAACTCACTGCTATACAAATAAAAATGTTTGTCTGCTATAATAGGACAAATTTTTAAGCTATTGCATAGCTTTTATCGCGGGCTTTGAACTAGGACAAACAGTTTGAGCGCGGCAACCGAATCAAGAAATTCCGTAACGAAAATAAACCTAACACCGTCGTTCAGTAAGCGTTCAACATTTTAGAGGTTCACAAGTAGCTCTGTTTGGCGCAGTGGGCGAGCGGCCGTTTACCGTATGGTGTATGATGTCGCAGGTTCGAATCTCACTCGCGAAGTAGTGAAAGTGCGCTTTTCTTGATTGTTTGTTTTTTAATATTTTTTTTGCATAATTTTTATTGTTCAAAAAAAAATATTGCACAAATATTATAATTGCATAAGTTGATAAAAAATACTATGCAATAGCTTTACCGCGGCAGTCCCCGAGTGCCACTTAATTTTTTTTAATATACCTATTGATTATTCTTCTTTGTTAGCGTTTTTATTTCGTCCATCACCTCCTCATGTACACGCTATTATTTTCGGTGTTGTGCCAGTCAAGTCTTTTCCACTAAAAAACTTGATGATGTCGACGACACTAACATGCTGTTCAAAGGATATCTAATATTAGATAATCAAACTGAGGGATTGTCTAAAAACGATTGTCACCGTGTGAGGATCGCAATCTAGCTATTGGCTAGAATTCATCGTCACAATGAAAAAATCATAAAAATTACGATTGTACCAATGCAGTTCTTCCGTAAAAATGATTGTACCAATGCAGTTCTTCCGTAAAAATAACGATTGTACCAATGCAGTTCTTCCGTAAAAATAACGATTGTACCAATGCAGTTCTTCCGTAAAAATAACGATTGTACCAATGCAGTTCTTCCGTAAAAATAACGATTGTACCAATGCAGTTCTTCCGTAAAAATAACGATTGTACCAATGCAGTTCTTCCGTAAAAATTACGATTGTATCAATGCAGTTCTTCCGTAAAAATTACGATTGTATGAATGCAGTTCTTCCGTAAAAATTACGATTGTATCAATGCAGTTCTTCCGTAAAAATTACGATTGTATCAATGCAGTTCTTCCGTAAAAATTACGATTGTATCAATGCAGTTCTTCCGTAAAAATTACGATTGTAGCAATGCAGTTCTTCCGTAAAAATTACGATTGTAGCAATGCAGTTCTTCCGTAAAAATTACGATTGTATCAATGCAGTTCTTCCGTAAAAATTACGATTGTATCAATGCAGTTCTTCCGTAAAAATTACGATTGTATCAATGCAGTTCTTCCGTAAAAATTACGATTGTAGCAATGCAGTTCTTCCGCTAAAACCAGCCGCAACCGATATAGTTACGATTGCTTGATGTTTCATGTTATCGATTAAAAACAAACAATAAGCATAATAATATAAACAATAGCATCGACCGAACAAAGTTTCCCTAACCCGCTTACCACAATTACAAAATCGGCCCAACGGAAATTCTTTCAGCAAACAAAACGGAGTCGAACGCGTTATATTTTGTTTTCCCCATTTTAATGAGTACCCGCTAAAACAATGTTCCAGCTGAGAACGGTTTTGGAACCGCAGGAGCAGAAAATTGGTCCCCATTAAGAGGCTTTCAATTTTATTTTTTCCTACAGTTGGTAATTAAATGATAATTACCGGATTCGGGGTAGGCCTTTTTTTATTCCACCCTTGCAATATTTACGATTTATTTGTTACCAACTTTTAAGCTCAAGATAAATAGCCCGTCGCTTGACTTATCTGCGATTATTGTTCTAAAGCTCAACGCAAATCGTCGAAGTGCCGCATCGTGCCTTTTTTAACCGACTTCCAAAAAAAGAGAAGGTTCTCCATTCTGCCGGGATATTTTTTCTATGTAGGTACATAATTATGTCCACTGTATCCACCGACTTGGACAGAGGAAGCTTGCGGAATTGTCCTATGAAAATTATGATTGTGATGTAGGGTAGGGTAACTAGCCCCGGTCAAAACCTCCCACCGGAACAGATTAAAAATTTCAAAATTTTCTGCGCCGGGAATTGAACTCGAGACTTCCCACGTTAAGACCACACCGCTCACCACTGCGCCACCAGTGAGGTTTAAGAATATTAAGCGTGATGATAAGTATTTGTAGAATAAGTTGAATTAGCAATTCTGTGGAAAGTGAGCGCGGTGAAATAACGCTATTTTACATAATTCATGGCTTAACAAGGCTCTAAAGCTAAGCCTAGGTATTTGAATTGAGATTAAGCGCTACCGTAGAATACATTAATTTTCACCGAAGTATATTTTAAAATGACTTTAATAAATAATATTCCCTTCTGTTCAGTCGACTTCTTCAACAACCGAGTGCCAGCCCGTCTGGGCACAGGTCTCCTCTCAGAATAAGAAGGGCTTAGGCCTTTGGCTTAGCATAGGCCATAGTCCACCACACTGGCTAAGTGCGGATTTGCAGACTTTACACACCTTTGAAAGCTCAAATACTAAGCATGCATGCAGGTTTCATCACGATGTTTTCTTTCACCGAAAGAAAGTGATAGGTTTTAGGCTAGAGGTGCGTGCCTGAAATTCGAACACCAGACCTTCCGAAAAGGAGGTGGAAGTCTTGGCCACTGCTGCTGTTCATGACCACTGATGCTGCTTCTTGGCCACTGCTGTTGCTTCTTGGCCACTGCTGCTGCTTCTTGAACACTGCTACTGCTTCATGACCACTGCTGCTACTACTTGGCCACTGCTGCTGCTTCTTAGCCAATGCTGCTGCTTCTTGACCACTGCTGCTGCTTCATGACCACTGCTGCTGCTTCTTGGCCACTGCTGCTGCTTCTTGGCCACTGCTGCTGCTTCTTGACCTCTGCTGCTGCTTCTTGACCACTGCTGCTGCTTTGTTCAATGATAGATGGAAATCCCTGTAATTTTTTTTGACTAACCCTGCAGTCAAACTCGGTGGAGGGACTATATTTTTTGACTAACCCTAAATAGATACATAGATAGATACATAGTTTGCCAAAATCATAACCCTTCCTTTGACTTTGCCGTTCAAAAGAAATTCAAAATTTTCAAAATTATTTGCTACCTGTGGCTCGACAAGTCAACACTCTACCACCGGTTCACAAAGCAGATTCTGCTTACAATATACAGTTAAAGTGGCAGTCGTTTAAATAAAAAATTAAACACACATTATTGGATCAAGTTTACAGTGTTATGCGGTTGCGGTAACAAAAACCTCTGCCGGCGAAGCAACGAAAAAAAAAACAAAAATATCGAAAATGAAACGTACATTTGAAAATGAGAATGTGAAAATAATACGTAAGCCTGAACAACTGCCAGTGGCATGGCGCGGTTAATTTTTCATATCTTTTACTGAAGAGTGCAATTTCTGTGAATGGGAACCAGTTTGGGTGGTTTGTGTGCGTGTATGCGTGCATGCATGCGTGCATTCGTATGTGTCTGTATCTGACTGTACCCCTCTTTCTCTCTCTGTGTGTGTGTGTGTGTGTGTGTGTGTGTGTGTGTGTTTTCCGGGACTTCAATCCCGGGTCTGACCAAAAAGTCATTGAGTATTGGAACGTAGTTCCTTATCGCGCGGTGCGGAAGGGGCCTAGACGGATCGACACTTTTTTGAAACCGACACTTTTTTGAATGTGAATTTGACATTGTGTTCGGTATTTTCGCGGTACAATATTGGGTCTCCGTAGCCTTGTGGCTTCTGCAGTCGCCTTACAGTTAAAAGTCGATGGTTCGTTTCATTTTCAATTTTTCACTAATTTTTTATAACTTATTTTTAAGTTATAAAAAGTTAGGGAAAGGTTCAACATGTAGAAATTGTTTAAAATAAAATCGAAAATGGAAAATTCGGTCTGTCGAGCTGGGATTCGAACCATCGACCTTTGGCTGTTAGGCGACTGCAGAAGCCACAAGGCTACGGAGACCCATTATTGTACCGCGAAAATACCGAACACAATGCCAAATTAATTAATCGAAAGGAACTACGTTCCATCCGGGTGTCCCTTGACACCTCTCAAGTTTTTTTGTCAAGAAATTCTCATTGCAGCATTGTATTCAAATAGAATAGTTATCACAGAAAATTTGAAATTTTAACAGTAAGCTACTTCCACAAACTATTTCCAAACTTAATTTGTTAGATAATAATATTATTTATGTGCCTGCTTAACGCTCAAATTATAGTCAGAAAACGGCCATGTTTTTCCTATAACCGTAAAATATAACCAAATAAAACTTTAGATCTAATCAGAATCGGATAAAACCGATTGCATTCATAGTCTTACGAAAAAGTCTCCATAAATAAACGTCTATCGCCCATTCACATGCCAAACTATCAGAATCCATCATAACTTTAAAGTAATAACGATAACTAAAAAATGATTGGGGTTCGATAAAATCGATTAGATTCTTAGAAGGCATTACAGTAAATATTCAAATTAGTCGATGTGACATTCGTGAATCGAATTTAATTTCGTCAGACACAATTTTTAACATAGCTTTCATCATTATCAACATTCATAGACGTCCACTGCTGTTCATAGGCCTCCTCAAATGATCGACACAGAACACGGTCTTGCGCCGCCTGCTTTCACCGGCCGCCAGCGACTTGTATCAGATCGTCTGATCACCTTGTGGGTATAGGGCTTTAGTGTACAAAACAAGTGTAAATAAAAAAAAGTCGTGTTGTGTCGTGGGACACCAGAATATAGGAACGAAGTTCCTTATTATAAAAATATTAATTTCAAGTTCTATTCGAGGTAAAAAGAAAATAATTATTCGGGTAGGTATACATTTTTATCTTGATTTTTTTATCGATAAAAATCAAAATGACCCCAGGGCCAGATGGCCTAAATATCGATTTTATAAAATATTAATTATTAATTTTTCTTGTCATACTTGTTCAATGGAATATTAAGAACACAATACTTTCCTAGCCTTTGGAAAGTATCTCAAATACTAATGATACATAAAGCAGGGAAACCACCACAAGACATTAAATCTTACAGGCCTATCAGCTTGTTACCAACTTTGTCCAAGCTGTTCGAGAAAGCACTGCTACATAGAATAACACCAATACTAAGTAGAAATAGCACCATACCCTCTCACCAATTTGGTTTCAGACCATATCACTCTACGGTTGAACAAGTCCATAGAGTTTATGATAAAATCAGAAAATCTTTAGAGCAAAGAGAATATTGTGCCTCAGCTTTCTTAGACATACAGCAAGCATTTGACAAGGTCTGGCACAAAGGCCTTCTCTGCAAACTGAAATCAGTCCTACCACATAGTTATTTACCACTCTTAGCTTCTTATCTGTCTGAAAGAATTTTCCAGATTAAAGATGGTGATACTACTTCCCAGTTCTACAGTATTCACGCTGGGGTACCTCAAGGATCCGTTCTTGGGCCTACGCTGTATACTTTATATACATCAGACCTGCCAACAACAAGTCCCGATATCACTACAGCAACGTTTGCTGATGATACAGCAATCTTAGCAAGTCACAAAAATGCTGCATCAGCCTCTGCACTACTGCAACAAGGACTTGATCAGATTGCTCTCTGGCTACAGAACTGGAGGATCAAGGCAAGCGCTAATAAATCAGTGCAAGTGACATTCGCATTGAGACAAGGAAACTGTCCACCAGTTAGTCTGGGTAGTAACACTTTGCCACACAGTGACCATGTGAAATATTTGGGGCTACACCTTGACCGAAGACTGACATGGAAGAAACACATTAAAACGAAAAGGGAAGAACTTAACATCCGGTTCAAAACATTCCATTGGCTACTGGGTAGAAACTCAAAATTATCAGTGGATAATAAGCTGTTAATTTATAAAACAATACTAAAGCCAACTTGGGCCTACGGCGCACAACTGTGGGGTAGTGCGTGCGACTCCAGTCTAAACATTCTACAAAGAATGCAAAATATAATATTACGTTCTATTGCCAACACGCCATGGTACATAACCAACGAAGAACCACGTGTTGCTCCTCGCACACACGTTAGTCCGTATATAAATAATGCGAACATGCTAAACATGGAATCTCGCCGGAAAGTACATCTAGCTACTTTATTATTTGGAGTTATTTCCACGGGAAAGCCTGCCTATTTATACTCTAAAATAAAGTGGATTCATGATAATATCAATCTTAGACCGAAGTCAGCTCCCCGGATCTCAATGCCTAGCCATAAATCAGCCGCTTTCAGGGGGACGTTTAAATATGCAGCCTGTAAAATATGGAATGATTTGCCTCCTCCGATTCGTTTGATAAAGTCATTATATTCATTTAAGAATGCGATTAGGAAATACTTTTTTGGGAAACAATAATATTGAAATCAAACTTGTAGTAATATTATTAAGGTAGCTTTTCAAACTTCATATGGCACAGGCTCGAAAGTATATTAGGTAAGGTTATACTCAATGTACTCAATATATCTGTTAATTATTAGGTTGTATATAATATATATTAATATATGTAATTGGAATAATATTTATACATATATATCTACAATTGGAATGCATAGAAACTGTTAGATCAGTCCGTGACGTCACTGTGAGGGTCATGCCTGAAAACCAGCGCTATGGTCTTTCTCGACTGTAGCACATGCTGAGGCAGCGCCCTGTTCAGCAGCAATAAGCACATTTTATAGGTACTTAAATATATAAGGATAATATATAAGGATATTGTTTGGCGCCTAGTTTTCCAGAGAGCTGATTATTGGGTTTCTCTTTTTCGGTTCTTTCGAAAGCTTAAGGGGCCTTTCTTGTTTGTTAAACTATAAGTTTTTAAATTTGTGTTGTATGCTTGCTGAATAAATGTTTTATTATTATTATTATCATCTTCATTTACTTTTACTCATATTATTTACATTTTTAAATATTTCATTATAAAACAAAAATAAAAAAAATATTTAAAAATATAAAAAATAGCGGTCCACCGGTCTCGGGAACAGGGTCCAAGCAACCGGCGGTCAGGGCCCCAGAGAGAGGAACCTCCTGACGATGCGAGCCGTGTCCAGGAGTACAGCCTTCTGGATCTGGCCCTTGACCCAGCTACCCAACGAGAGCCTCGAAAGATGTTGGTCGAGGCTCTTGGCTATAAGACCATTAGCGGTTATCACTATCGGTACAATGATTGCTGAGTCTACATTCCACATGGCGACAACCTCGTGCGCTAAGTCGAGATACTTGGTGAGTTTCTCTTTCTCGGCTTTCACGAGGTTTTCGTCATGCGGGACAGCAACATCAACAATCATTGCACGGCGCTCTGATCGATCTATCACCACTATGTCAGGCTTATTGGCTACAATAGTCCTGTCTGTAATGATAGATCGATCCCAGTACAGTGTGATATGACCATTTTCAAGAACTGGGTCGGGCACATACTTGTAGTACGGTACCTCCGATTCCACAAGATTGTATTTCAAGTTGCTGGTGGATAATCCTGGCCACTTGGTTATGTCTGTGTAAGTATTCGCCGTTAGCTAGATGAGAACAACCAGAAACAATGTGACGGATAGTTTCTCCAGGACGGCGACATGCCCGACATATGTCTACCGTTCCATCCTTCACTATGTATTTTCTGTAATTGTTCGTCATCATGACCTCGTCCATAATTGCACACACAAACCCTTCGGTTTCCCCAAAGAGGTCACCAAAGCGCAGCCAGGCCACGGACGCTTCAAAGTCAACATCAGGCCCGTGGAGGGCCCGATAAAAGCGTCCGTGAAGCTCCTTACCTTGCCATACAACCCTGCGGTCATTGGTACTGAGCACCACAGGTATGCGCCAGTTCTCTTTAGCCAAGGAGAGCGGCGTCAGACCCCTGTCCACTGCGACCACATCGCGGTGCATCTCCATCTCGGCGTGGAGAAAGTACTCCCTGAGACTGCACACCTCGCGGTTGTGGAGGGTTTTGGCATTCAAAAGGCCTCTTCCCCCACACTTCCGCGGGATGTACAGCCTCATCACCGAGGAGCGCGGGTGATGCATCCGATATGCGGTCAGCAGCGCACGAACTTGTCTGTCCAGGGCGTCAAGCTCAGTCTGAGTCCACCTGAGTATGCCGAAGGAATACATCAAGACCAGCATGACCCAACCGTTGAAGGCGCGCACCTTATTGCCGCCCGACAAAAGGCTTTTCAGCACTTTCTTCAGACGGCCAAGGAAACGCTCCCTCACCGACTGCCTCATGTCGGCCTCTCTGATACCTAACGCCTCCGCCATGCCCAGGTATTTGTAGGTTTCAGTTGGGGAGAGCGATCTGAGGTATATGGAATCCGAGAGCTCAACACCCTCAGATTCCACAATCCTCCCTCGCTTTACATGCATGACCGCACATTTGTCCACACCAAATTCCATCCTAATGGAATCACTAAAGGCTTTAGTTACCTTTAGTAACTCTAGTAGATGTGATTTGTTGGGGGCAATGAGTTTTAGGTCATCCATGTAAAGGAGGTGTGATATAACCTGACCACCTCTCCTCAACCGGTAACCTAGCCCTGAATTCTCCAAGAGAGTACTCAGAGGATTCAGAGCCAGGCAAAACCACAAAGGACTGAGGCTGTCGCCCTGGAATATGCCTCGCTCAATCCTTATAGGCTCCGCGCTCCCCAGGGTCCGGCGACACCCTGGATAGTGAAGGACCGTCCTCCACTGCCCCATACACGTCTGTAGGAAGGCGCGTAGTACTGTGTTTACTTTGTACAGTTCCAGCACCTTCATGAGCCATGTATGGGGCACAGAGTCGTATGCCTTCTTATAGTCTATCCAACATGTCGACAGATCCTTTCGGGAGCGCCGAACCTGTTGACAAATGGCCATATCAATGAGGAGAAGCTCCTTAGTACCACGGGAGCCATTCCTACATCCGTTCTGAGAATTAGACATGATGGATTTTGTATCGATGTGATCGTTAATTTTCGTTCTCAGAATGGATGTAAGAAGTTTATACAATGTTGGTAGGCACGTAATCGGCCTATAACTTTTGGGCTCCGTGGTACTACCTGATTTATGGAGCAGGAGGGTAATACCAGTTGTCAGAAACTGGGGTAGCGACTCTGACTCTAGAGATGATTGGAATTGGGATGCCAAACGAGCGTGCGAGCTGCGTAGCCACTTTATCCAAAAGTTGTGCAGCCCGTCCGGCCCAGGGGATTTCCAATTGGGCAGGTGACGGGCTGCAGTGGCCACGTCTTCAGGGGTTATAGTAACTAGGTCCATTTCTGGAATTTGATCGCACGCTCTTTCTACATCCCACGTCCAATCACCCTCAGTGTGAGCGACAGGCGCCGACCAGATGTTGCGCCAGAATGATGTCATGGCTTCATCATCCGGTAGGCGCGCATCGGTGACACCTTGGTCAGGGTGTTCCCAACCTCGGTATACCCGCCTTTGATCGCTTTGGAAAGTGCGATTCAGGGTATATCTCTCGACCCGGCACTTGTATCTGCGAATACGGCTAGCCCATGCCGAGACCTTCTGTTTCAGGAAGTCAATGCGCTCAGTGACGCGCGCCATATAATCTTGAGGGCTGATATCAGTCCCTAAGAAAGCGCGCCTCACAAAGCGCATGACTCTAGGGCGAGTGTTGCCCTCCCTGAAGCAGAGTAGTTTGCCAATGAGTGCCCTAGCCCCATCAATACGACGTTCGATCCTGCACTGCCAGGCTGGTGCGGTAGACTTCGGTCGTGTTGCTGTATCATTATTAATTAACTTTACATTAGCAACACGACATGCCGCAACAGCCGCGCAGTACAGAATCGAATGTGTGTCGGAAAGGTCTTCGCTGCTGTCAAAATAACTCGGCAGCAGTGAATCCAGGGCACCCATTAGCGCTTTGTTCTTATTTTTCATGGGCAACCGAGGTAACCGCGGTCTAAACTCGGGTGGTGAAGATCTATATTCCCGAATAGCACTCTCCAAAGCACTCCTCAATTGTTCACTACACTGGGTACTTACATGTGCAGCCCCGCTATCCTGTCCCTCATCAGCCTGAGTGGGCTGCAGCGAAATCGCATGAGCAGTTTGCGATTGTGCTGGAGCTTGCGGTGAGGGGGGGGGGGGGTAGCGCGGTTACATTGGAGTTCAGAGCGAAGCCGATCAAGCACGGCGTTGTCCAGCATGTGATTACGCTGAATAACCCGCACCTGGTCCGACAGTCGCTGAGCCGACACATTGAGAGCTGGTTCAAGGACCTGAAACAAAGCATGCATCCTAGCACGGTACGCGGTCATGTTGGTTCCACCCTCAGTAGCCCCTAAGTATGCGCGCATGACATTTTCATTAATTGATGTTGTCCACCTCATGCGCGACACACTACCGCCGGAAGCGGGGACCCTATCAGAAGCCGGTGGGCCTCGGGATCCAAAGCAAGTCGGCGGCCGGCCTCTCCCACGACGATGTACTGGTGGTGGCGACGTCGGCGGAGAGAAAAACTCGTCGCTCGAACTCGACGCAACTGCAGCATTGGGTGTGGTCCCGGGTGGCTGCGAGGCGGAACTGAGCGACGAGTCCGGGGGTGGTGTTTGTGCGTTCCGTGCTCTGGATCGTGTCAGCATTCTACATTATTAATTCGTCTAATAATTTCTTTTGTATTCTATCCGGCATCTATTGACAGGTTGTGTCAGTTATATTTCGGACTGTTTTGATTTTCTTTATTTGTTCTTTCATGGTTTGTTGTTCTTATTAGTTTTTACTACGGTAAATTTATTGAATTAAATCTAAAATTCTGTTGAAATCCGTTTTATAATATTTATTTCGGCAAAAATGTAACGGTGAAAAAATATGATGTATGCTGACATTCAGGGTTGCCAGGTTATTATTATTATTATTATTATTATTTCTCTATATATTATGACTCTCACACCCGCATACAAAATAAATAGATATAGGGCCAAAAAGTATTATAAACATAAATATATACACACAGATAAATAAACTTACATATAGATTACATAAATAAATACTTGTAGCGGGCGGAGGATTACGCCCCGGCAGGGGAGACCAGACGGCCGGGGGTCAGGGCGACAGGCTGAGAAACCGACGGACCATCCTAGCCGAGTCTAGCAACACCGCTTTCTGCATCTTGGCCGCGAGCGAACCGCCACGGAACCCCAGTCGCCTCAGATGGTGAGCGAGGCTGACTGGGATCAACCCATTCGCAGAAATAACGATTGGGATGGTTTCAGTGGACTCCACATGCCACATGCCAGTAACCTCGTGAGCCAGATCTAGATACTTTCGTTTTTTCTCTGTCTCCGCTCTCACGAGGTTCTCGTCATGTGGGATGGTGATGTCCACTAAAAACACCCTCGACTGTGCCCGGTCCATCAGCACGATGTCAGGCTTATTCGCCAGAATCGTCCTGTCCGTGATGACGGACCGGTCCCAATAGAGCCGGACTCCGTCACGCTCAAGCACCGGCACCGGTGTGTACCTATAGTACGGCACTCTCTCATCCAGGAGACCGTACTTCAGAGCAAGCTCTTGGTGAAGGATTTTGGCCGCTTGGTTGTGTCTGTGCAGATACTCAGTGTTAGCAAGAGCCGAACATCCCGAGAGCACATGCCTGAGTGACTCACCGGGATGGCGACACGCTCGACAGATGTCGTGAGTGCCATCCTTCAGGATGTACTTTCGGTAGTTCCGCGTCTTAACCACCTGATCTTGTATTGCACACACAAAACCTTCGGTTTCCCCAAAGAGGTCACCGAAGCGCAGCCATTGCACGGACGCTTTTTTATCTACGTGCGGCTCATTAAGAGCTTTAAAAAAGCGTCCATGCAACTCCCTCTCCTTCCATACGGTCTCCCGGTCAGAGGTGCTTAGTACCACCGGTTTCTGCCACTCGAGTTTGGCCAAAGATAGGGGAGTGAGTCCTTTGTCACAGTCTATAACGTCTCTATGCATTGGACACTCCCTCTTCGTCTCAAAGTAGGTTCTGAGGCTGGATATCTCCCGATTATGCATGGTCTTGACGCTTAATACGCCTCGACCTCCACATTTTCGGGGTATATACAACCTCATAACAGACGATTTGGGGTGGTGCATGCGGTAGAGAGTCATAGTCGTGCGGACTTTTCTATCCAGTGCGTCTAGTTCGGTCTGAGTCCATCTGAGTACGCCAAAGGTGTACATGAGAACGGGCATGACCCAGCCGTTATATGCTCGGACCTTATTGGCGCCCGACAAATAGCTTTTACAAACTTTTGTCAGGCGGCCAAAAAATACCTCGCAAACTGACTGTTTCACGTCCGCCTCCTTTACCCCCACGGATTGTGACATACCCAGATACCGGTATGACTCAGCTTCAGAGAGGGTCCTGATGTTAGATGGCTCGAGATTGATCTCGGCCGAATGAGTAACCTGTCCCCTCTCCACATGTAAGACCGCACACTTGTCTAGTCCAAGCTCCATCCTGATGGAGTTACTGAACTCAGTGGTGATATTCAGCAACTCCCTCAGGCGGGTGGCATTGGGTGCTAGCAGCTTGAGGTCATCCATGTAGAGAAGGTGAGGTACTTTTGTCCCTCCTCTCCGAAACTGAAAGCCTGTCCCTGATCTCTCCAGCAAAGAGCTGAGAGGGTTCAGCGACAGACAAAACCATAATGGACTCAGACAATCGCCCTGGAAGATACCCCGCCGTATCTTGATCCGGTCACCCGCAGCCGCCAACCGCTCGCCATGGAGACAAAGGATCGTACTCCATTGCCCCATACACTCTCCGAGGAAGTCTCGAACTGTACTATCGACTTTGTACAGCTCAAGGACCCTCAAGAGCCATGAATGGGGCACCGAGTCGAATGCCTTCTTATAGTCAATCCAGGCGGCAGAGAAATTCCGGCGATTGCGTTTGACCAGTTGGCCCGCGACGGAGTCGATGAGAAGGAGCTCCTTAGTACCACGACCACCGCCCCGACATCCGTTCTGAGCCCCAGACATGATGTTGTTCTCGTCTACGTGACGGGAAATCTTAAGGCTCAGAACGGATGTCAATGTCTTATAGATGGTAGTAAGACATGTGATGGGGCGGTACTTAGCTGGGTCAGCGGTATCGGTTGACTTAGGAGCTAAATGAGTGATCCCGGTGGTGAAAAGGCTCGAGAGTGCCCTTTGCTCGAGAGCATCTTGGAATTGTCGAGCCAAAGTAGCATGGCAGAGCGAAAAACCCTTCAACCAGTAGTGATGCAGCCCATCGGGTCCCGGACTTTTTCAGTTCGGGGCCCGGCGCACCGCACCAGCTACATCCTCCGAAGAGATGGCGACGGGGTTCATCGGCTCTATTGAGGCACATGCTTCCTCAACCGCCGCAATCCAAGGGCCCTCCTCATGCTCCACCTCTCTTGACCATACATTTCGCCAAAAGGCGACGAGGTCAGCCGGGCTCGGCCGCTGAGAGGTAGAACAGACTGCTGGGCACTCCAGTTTTTTATAGAACCTTTTCTGATCACTCGAGAAGAGGCGATTTTGCTGAAAGCGCTCGACTCTTTCCGAGTATCGTCGAATGCGGTTCCCCCATGCAGCGATTTTCTGCTTCAAGTCGTCGATGCGCTCCGTTAGTTTTTGGGCTATATCGGGCTGATCTAGCCGCACCCCGAGCCCATTAAAGGCTATTCTAACGGAGCGCACAATCCTTGGCCTAGTGTTGCCCGACCTGAAACTCTGCAGTCTGCCAATGAGAGCTCTGGCCAGGGTGATACGGTGTTCTATTCTCCTTTTCCAGGCTGGTTCCGTGCTGCGCCTTAGAGTAGTGCGTCCACGTTCTTGGGTCTTGACACCCATGAAACGATGAACAGCTAAGGCCGCACCAAAGAGAATAGAAGCCGTATCATCCAGGCCAGTGCTGCGCTCAAGGTATTGAGGCAGCATTTGGTTTATGGCCTCAATGACATCCCGCGTCGCTACATTTAATGTGAGTCGGGAGAGCCGCGGACGGTTCTCTAGAGGAGCACTACGGATCTCCTAAATCGCCTCTTCTAAAATCCTTCTCATCCGCTCTATGTCAAAGGAAACTGTTTCCTCCGTGTCCTCCTCCACAGGCAAATCTTGCGCGATAGCGTCGGTCTCTTCGCGGACAGGTTCCGCCAGAGAGACAATTTGCTCTGTGGTTGGGGTTGTCACCTCGGGAACAGCCTCACGTCGTAATCGTTCGAGCTCGGTAGCGCTAAAGATGTTCGAGCGCTGAATATACCGAGCCCGGTCTGCCAGGTTTTGTTCCGTGACAGTCAGATTCGGCTCGAGCAGCAAGAACTCGCGGTACATTGCCGCTCGGTAGCCAGTCCGTCCGGTTTCCCCTCCTGTCGCCCTGTAGTACGCACGCATGACATTTCTGTTCATTGGAGATGTCCATCTCATGCGGCGCACTCCACCAGCGGCGGGCTCCGAAGATTGGGTCCTAGAGGGCCCTGTCGGCGCCAAGCCGACTGGTGGGGATGATGGATCTGTCGACTGGCCAGGTGGTAAAGGCCGTCGAATGGCGTGACTGGCGGATCGCCTGCTGCCACGTCCAGCGCCAGCCCCAGACGCGCCCTGGCGACCCCCAGGTAGCGGCCTTATACGTAAACTTCTTATTTGTTCCATCATCATATTTGGGGGGGGGGGGGGAGTGGCAGTTACATCACCCGGGGTCCACTCATGTCCCCGAGGAGGCTGTTTCTATAGCCAGCTAGCCGGATTGTGGGGGATTCTAGATGTAACTTCCCCTATTACCTTAGTCGCCTCTTACGACACCCACGGGATAGGAAGGGGTGGCACTATTCTATTCTGCCGGTGCCACACGGCGTTATTATTATTATTATTATTTACATTTATTTCATATAAATCATATAATTTACATTTTTAAATATTTGATTATAAAAAAAAAACATTTAAAAATATAAAAAATAGCGGTCCACCGGCTTCGGGAACAGGGTCCAAGCAACCGGCGGTCAGGGCCCCAGAGAGAGGAACCTCCTGACTATGCGAGCCGTGTCCAGGAGAACAGCCTTCTGGATCTGGCCCTTGACCCAGCTACCCAACGAGAGCCTCGAAAGATGTTGGTCGAGGCTCTTGGCTATAAGACCATTAGCGGTGACGACTATCGGTACAATGATTGCTGAGTCTACATTCCACATGGCGACAACCTCGTGCGCCAAGTCGAGATACTTGGTGAGTTTCTCTTTCTCGGCTTTCACGAGGTTCTCGTCATGCGGGACAGCAACATCAACAATCATTGCACGGCGCTCTGATCGATCTATCACCACTATGTCAGGCTTATTGGCTACAATAGTCCTGTCTGTAATGATAGATCGATCCCAGTACAGTGTGATATGACCATTTTCAAGAACTGGGTCGGGCACATACTTGTAGTACGGTACCTCCGATTCCACAAGATTGTATTTCAAGGCAAGTTGCTGGTGGATAATCCTGGCCACTTGGTTATGTCTGTGTAAGTATTCGCCGTTAGCCAGATGAGAACAACCAGAGACAATGTGACGGATAGTTTCTCCAGGACGGCGACATGCCCGACATATGTCTACCGTTCCATCCTTCACTATGTATTTTCTGTAATTGTTCGTCATCATGACCTCGTCCATAATTGCACATACAAACCCTTCGGTTTCCCCAAAGAGGTCACCAAAGCGCAGCCAGGCCACGGACGCTTCAAAGTCAACATCAGGCCCATGGAGGGCCCGATAAAAGCGTCCGTGAAGCTCCTTACCTTGCCATACAACCCTGCGGTCATTGGTACTGAGCACCACAGGTATGCGCCAGTTCTCTTTAGCCAAGGAGAGCGGCGTCAGACCCCTGTCCACTGCGACCACATCGTGGTGCATCTCCGTCTCGGCGTGGAGAAAGTACTCCCTGAGACTGCACACCTCGCGGTTGTGGAGGGTTTTGGAATTCAAAAGGCCTCTTCCCCCACACTTCCGCGGGATGTACAGCCTCATCATCGAGGAGCGCGGGTGATGCATCCGATATGTGGTCAGCAGTGCACGAACTTGTCTGTCCAGGGCGTCAAGCTCAGTCTGAGTCCACCTGAGTATGCCGAAGGAATACATCAAGACCGGCATGACCCAACCGTTGAAGGCGCGCACCTTATTGCCGCCCGACAAAAGGCTTTTCAGCACTTTCTTCAGGCGGCCAAGGAAACGCTCCCTCACCGACTGCCTCATGTCGGCCTCTCTGATACCTAACGCCTCCGCCATGCCCAGGTATTTGTAGGTTTCAGTTGGGGGGAGCGATCTGAGGTATATGGAATCCGAGAGCTCAACACCCTCAGATTCCACAATCCTCCCTCGCTTTACATGCATGACCGCACATTTTTCCACACCAAATTCCATCCTAATGGAATCACTAAAGGCTTTAGTTACCTTTAGTAACTCTAGTAGATGTGATTTGTTGGGGGCAATGAGTTTTAGGTCATCCATGTAAAGGAGGTGTGATATAACCTGACCACCTCTCCTCAACCGGTAACCTAGCCCTGAATTCTCCAAGAGAGTGCTCAGAGGATTCAGAGCCAGGCAAAACCACAAAGGACTGAGGCTATCGCCCTGGAATATGCCTCGCTCAATCCTTATAGGCTCCGCGTTCCCCAGGGTCCGGCGACACCCTGAATAGTGAAGGACTGTCCTCCACTGCCCCATACACGTCTGTAGGAAGGCGCGTAGAACTGTGTTTACTTTGTACAGTTCCAGCACCTTCATAAGCCATGTATGGGGCACAGAGTCGTAGGCCTTCTTATAGTCTATCCAACATGTCGACAGATCCTTTCGGGAGCGCCGAACCTGTTGACAAATGGCCATATCAATGAGGAGAAGCTCCTTAGTACCACGGGAGCCATTCCTACATCCGTTCTGAGAAATAGACATGATGGATTTTGTATTGATATGATCGTTAATTTTTGTTCTCAGAATGGATGTAAGAAGTTTATACAATGTTGGTAGGCACGTAATCGGCCTATAATTTTTGGGCTCCGTGGTACTACCTGACTTATGGAGCAGGAGGGTAATACCTGTTGTCAGAAACTGGGGTAGCGACTCTGACCCTAGAGATGATTGGAATTGGGATGCCAAACGAGCGTGCGAGCTGCGTAGCCACTTTATCCAAAAGTTGTGCAGCCCGTACGGCCCAGGGGATTTCCAATTGGGCAGGGGACGGGCTGCAGTGGCCACGTCTTCAGGGGTGATAGTAACTAGGTCCATTTCTGGAATTTGATCGCACGCTCTTTCTACATCCCACGTCCAACCACCCTCAGTGTGAGCGACAGGCGCCGACCAGATGTTGCGCCAGAATGAGGTCATGGCTTCATCATCCGGTAGGCGCGTATCGGTGACACCTTGGTCAGGGTGTTCCCAACCTCGGTATACCCGCCTCTGATCGCTTTGGAAAGTGCGATTCAGGGTATATCTCTCGACCCGGCACTTGTATCTGCGAATACGGCTAGCCCATGCTGAGACCTTCTGTTTCAGGAAGTCAATGCGCTCAGTGACGCGCGCCTTATAATCTTGAGGGCTGATATCAGTCCCCAAGAAAGCGCGCCTCACAAAGCGCATGACTCTAGGGCGAGTGTTGCCCTCCCTGAAGCAGAGTAGTTTGCCAATGAGTGCCCGAGCCCCATCAATACGACTATCGATCCTGCACTGCCATGCTGGTGCGGTATGCTTCGGTCGTGTTGCTGTATCATTATTAATAAACTTTACATTAGCAACACGACATGCCGCAACAGCCGCGCAGTACAGAATCGAATGTGTGACGGAAAGGTCTTCGCTGCTGTCAAAATAACTCGGCAGCAGTGAATCCAGGGCACCCATTAGCGCTTTGTTCTTATTTTTCATGGGCAACCGAGGTAACCGCGGTCTAAACTCGGGTGGTGAAGATCTATATTCCCGAATAGCACTCTCCAAAGCACTCCTCAATTGTTCACTACACTGGGTACTTACATGTGCAGCCCCGCTATCCTGTCCCTCACCAGCCTGAGTGGGCTGCAGCGAAATCGCATGAGCAGTTTGCGATTGTGCTGGAGCTTGCGGTGAGGGGGGGGTAGCGCGGTTACATTGCAGTTCAGAGCGAAGCCGATCAAGCACGGCGCTGTCCAGCATGTGATTACGCTGAATAACCCGCACCTGGTCCGACAGTCGCTGAGCCGACACATTGAGAGCTGGTTCAAGGACCTGAAACAAAGCATGCATCCTAGCACGGTACGCGGTCATGTTGGTTCCACCCTCAGTAGCCCCTAAGTATGCGCGCATGACATTTTCATTAATGGATGTTGTCCACCTCATGCGCGACACACTACCGCCGGATGCGGGGACCCTATCAGAAGCCGGTGGGCCTCGGGATCCCAAGCAAGTCGGTGGCCGGCCTCTCCCACGACGATGTACTGGTGGTGGCGACGTCGGCGGGGAGAAAAACTCGTCGCTCGAACTCGACGCAACTGCAGCATTGGGCGTGGTCCCGGGTGGCTGCGAGGCGGAACTGAGCGACGAGTCCGGGGGTGGTGTTTGTGCGTTCCGTGCTCTGGATCGTGTCAGCATTCTACATTATTAATTCGTCCAATTTCTTTTGTAGTCTTTCAGGCATCTATTGACAGGTTGTGTCAGTTATGTTTCGGACTGTTTTGATTTTCTTTGTTTGTTCTTTCATGGTTTCTTGTTCTAATTAGTTTTCACTATGGTAAATTTATTGAATTAAATCGAAAATTCTGTTGAAATCCGTTTTATAATATTTATTTCGGCAAAAATGTAACGGTGAAAAAATATGATGTATGCTGACATTCAGGGTTGCCAGGTTATTATTATTATTATTATTATTATTTCTCTATATATTATGACTCTCACACCCGCATACAAAATAAATAGATATAGGGCCAAAAAGTATTATAAACATAAATATATACACACAGATAAATAAACTTACATATAGATTACATAAATAAATACTTGTAGCGGGCGGAGGATTACGCCCCGGCAGGGGAGACCAGACGGCCGGGGGTCAGGGCGACAGGCTGAGAAACCGACGGACCATCCTAGCCGAGTCTAGCAACACCGCTTTCTGCATCTTGGGCTCGAACCACCAACCTTTCGGTTAACAGCCGCACGCGAGCCGATTGCGCCACGGAGGCCATGCACAACTTATTGAAATTATTATATAAGATTCTTAGGCCAAATCTTACGCTTTTTTCATAACGTTACGGACGTTTTTTGCCGGCTAGGATCCCTCCGCAACGCGCCATAGGGAACTTCGTTCCAAAAAAATATTTTTAAAAAATTGGTTGTCTGTAAAGTCGGTTTACGGACGATAGTTTTACGTGTTAACGTCATAAAGAAACATTGATGAATAAATGTGTCACAAGCCAACGCTCGGGCCGATCGTGCCTCTCTATCGCTTGTTCCGCGCTCTCGCTTGCACGCTCAGGCTCAGGCGGAACTAGACTAACGGAGTATACTTCCCAAATCGGTCGAGAGGTTTTTAAAAAATCAAAAATAAATTACATATTATATATTTTGTAGTGACGCGAGTGTTTGAAGTCGTTTTTTTAAAAGAACTTTTGGAGTTTATTGGATACTCCTTTAAAATCGATTTTAGGCGCCTGGTATGAGAAAAATTTGAGCAGTGAAATCTGTTTTGAATGACCTCGTTACGTTTTTCACAATGATGCAAATTTCTACCCTAACTTTGAGTAAATAAGGTTGGTTTTCGCTTGAGTTGTCGAATGCCCTTGTTACGTTTTTCACAACGATGCAAATTTCTACCCTAAGGTTGAGTAAATAAGGTTGGTTTTCGCTTGAGTTGTCGAATGCGAAAGCGCTTTCGCTTCGGGAAGCCGAGCGCGTACCGATCGGGTCGGAGCGGCGCCGCGAATGCATTACGACGTTTTAAGTAGTAAACTCCAGTCGTGCGTCGGAGCTGACACACACATTTTTTTTATAATCATATCTTTGTCAGATCAAAGAACACGAGGAAGTAACATTAAGTTAAATTCAATTTGTCATTCATAAGCCATTCAATCCGAATAGTCCAGTTACTGTGTTCTATACCAACATGGTCAGGTTAGATGCCAATCTATGCTATTAGCAAACGCTCTATCGTCGGTCTGCGTCTGAAATGTTAATGTCGATTGTCGACGTTCCCACCGTTACATCACTAGCTCACAAACTTAACAACTTCATTCCGAATATTTAGCAACACTCTTATCCCGATACATTAAGGTTCAATTTTGTTTAGCAAATATTAAGTGAACTAATAAATTGATTTTGTAAATAATTTCAACAAAGACATAAATACACCCCAAAAAGTAACACGTAGACTTTATAGCAGCGAAATAAGTTGCTAAATCGCATATAATTTCGAAGGGATATGTGAAATTAACTTTGTAAAGTCCTTAGGGCGAATTAGTAGTCAATGTTCGCGCATGCTCAAATACGTCTATCAGTATACAAAATGCAAATAGCGAATCTAGGCTGCTAATACTATATCTAGGGTCTGGGCCGTAATCTGAATATGCGATCGGGATACAAAAGCGATATTATATCGGGCGCAAATAGGTACAGCGGTATATAAATATTCGTAAACCTAAGAATTTTTTGGAAAAATATAGGTACCTACATTATTTTTCTAAAAAATCCGAAAAACTAAAGAATTATAATAATATTATGGAAACGCTCACGCTGTGGAAAACTATTCGCACAGGATTTTATATCAATTTATAAAGAAAAAAGTGAATATAACAGCCGTCTATATTGATTTTTAACCGACTTCAAAAAGGAGGAGGTTATCAATTCGTCGGAATCTTTTTTTTTATCTATGTTCACCGATTATTTATTCGAAGACGCCCGAACCGATTTGGAAAATTCTTTTTTCGTTTGAAAGGGTATTTTTCCCAGGTGGTCCCTTTAAAATTCTATCGAAATCGGTCAAGCGGTTCTAAAAAATATTATATACTTTGTAGTGGCGCGGATGTATGAAGTCGGTTTTTTTAAATAATTAATTTCTTATATTAAATTATGTTCTGATAAAATGTAGCTAATGACACCCGGACCGTAATAACCAATCGATTCATCAAAACCGGCTCAGCAGTTTAGGCCCTACGGTAGAATATACGTAAATAGACACATACACATAGACTGCTAAAATCAAAAGCCATCCTTTTGCTGTAATCGGGTAAAAAATACATCCATCTGCGCAGGAACCTAGGAACCTATAAGCGATATAGGTTCTTGCGAACTATGCAACATAAACATCACTAATTGTCTTCAAGTCGAACGGGAAGTGAGACGATGAAGCGTACCTACTTATGTCCTATTTGTTCTAGCCTTCAGGTAATAGATTTCACGGTCTGCTGGATTTAATTCAATTCTGCACTACACGTTCTAATAGATATTCCAAGTCCTTACGAGTATATTAAATTCGCGGTAGGTTTCACGCTGTTTTGTATACAAGTAACAGTGCCCTCTCAGAATGAAAAGGGTGTAAGGCCATGGTCCACCACGCTGGACTACTAAAATTATCACTACATATCAAACAACAAAGTCCCCAGCCGCGTCTGTCTGTCTGTCTGACTGTTCGCCATAAACTCAAAAACTACCGAACGGATTTTCATGCGGTTTTCACCAATAGATAGGGTGATTCATGAGGAAGGTTTCAGTGTATAATTTGTTTAGGTTTTGTGTAAATTAGTTGAAATATGACGATAATTGTTGACAATGTCGGAAAAATTCTAGCCGCTTGGGAGCTTTCATCGAAAACGCTGCGTAATCCCTTTGAGATTTAACAAAACAATTTATGGTGGTGGTATGGTGGGATTAGTCTTTACAGAAAAGTTCGCGATGGCATATACATCTTTCTTACATACATACATATCTTTTAAGTATAGCTCACTATACCCATTTTAAGTTTAAAAAATGGTCACATGCCATGCGGTAATTGGAAATCTATTTAGAGGGATACAGTATTAATCCTTATAAACTTAAATACGTTAATTACCATAAAAATTACATGCACATTGTGATAATCCTGTACACCATACAATTTAAATGAATATCTTAGGAATTATCGCAAAATAAAAACGAACGCGTGCCATCTATCTAATATATAAAATTCTCGTGTCACAATGTACGTTCCCGTACTCCTCCGAAACGGCTTGACCGCTTTTTATGAAATTTTGTGTGCATATCGGGTAGGTCTGAGAATCGGCCAACATCTATTTTTCATAGCCCTAAATGATAAGGGTGACCAACCACTAAATATTTTTGCTGGCGGTACGAAGTTCGCTGGGTCAGCTAGTAATATAATAAAACTGTAACAGGACCAATTCTGTACATTGAAGATATTTTGAAAATTTTTGTTTGAGGGCACTCTATAATGGATACTGAAGCCAAAACATTTTTTTTTAATTTTTTGTCTGTCTGTCTGTCTGTCTGTCTGTCTGTATCTTGGCCGCGCATCACGCCGAAACTACTGGACGGATTTAAATGAAACTTGGCACGATTTAAGTTAATACTACGAGGTATAATATAGGATACTTTTTATCCCGAAATTCAGCACGGTTCCCTTGGGAGAGGGGATGAAAGTCAAAATGTGTATTTCGCTGTAATTCATTAAGGCGTATTCCGATTTAATCCATTCTTTTTTTGTTAGAAAGCAGGTTGTTCGCGCCATAATTCCTTGTTCCATGGTCGATGGCGCTAGCAACCTCTTTGGCTCGCCATGAAATTGACAGATGACACTTGAAAGGAAAAAACTTCCCGCCGTTTTTGGGCGTGAGTTGGCAAGTTCTTTTTGCTTTTGACAGCTTACACGTACTGAAAAAATCCGGGTCGCGAACGCACCGTTTGCTGTTTTTAAGTGTCTAGATTTAGATTATTTTACGGTTTTGTTGCGTCGTTAAGCGGCCTAAGTGTCGACCTAGCTATAAGCACAATTACAGACTGTTATCCGTAACAAAAGAACCCTTTTGGAACCCGCCGATTTTGTTCGCCAACGCGCTCGGCGAAGTGTGATCAAGATTTTGGACCCTAACTAGTGACAAGCCGAGTGTACAGTGCCACGCCAACCCAGCGTCTTCAGCAGGCCATAGCTGGCTGTCTGCCTGCTACTGCTAGCGGTCTGAGAAGTTCACATTACACTAAACACCACAATACACCACACCACCACTCTCATACCATCTCAGGCCCTATACAAGGAGGACTGCTGCAAGGAAGGTCAGTGCAACCCTACCAGTTACGTTGAGAACAAATCTGACCGCGGAGAAAGGCCCTTAGGGCAGCGACCCTGGACTCAGGTTATAGCTGATGGGCCCCTATATCTCGTGTTCCAGGCCTTGACTCGCTGGCCAAGCCGTAGGCCTCAACATTTGGTACCAAGAGCGTGGTTAAATTGATTCCGCGGACAGATTTGGCATTACTGTGACTTAACTTGGCCGTTCTAGGGTTAACTCATTAATTGTAAACTTATTGATTTATAACTTGTTAATACACAGGCTTATTGAGTTGCTAGTACGTGGCCTACCTTGTCACATGTAGGCCTGTATAATGATTGCAATTATTGAGATTTTGTTTTGTTAATTTTTGTTGATTAATAATTAATAGTATCTAATTGTTGTTTGTGGCCCGTAACTGGCCAACAGTTAGATGTAGATTGTAAATAAATAAACTTAATATTAATATAATTTGATAATTGTAGGGTTCTTACCAAGCCAATTTGTAATTTGCAGTACCTAGTATGAGTCTAGTGGCTTAGTACGGGTAATTAAAAACTTAATTTTTCTTTTATCTTAATTTATGTTATTGATTGACTTAACATAAATTATTGATAGCTTAATTTGTATCTGTTAGAACTTTTAACCAACAAATACTTTGTTTGTTTACTAGAACTCCTCCTGGTTAGGTAACAGAGTAGTTTGTTTGATGTATTTAAAATAAATAATTCTTGTTTTAAAGTAAATAATTCTAATTAATTAATAGTATTTAAGTAGTAATTTGTTTGTGTTTAAAGTGGGTAATTCTTGTTTGATTATTAATTTGTTTGGTTGAAGTTGAAACATAACTTGTAACAAATAACTTTGTTTTGATTTTGTTATCTATTTGCGGTAACGACCTTTATTTAAGTTGTTTTGTACCTACCTAAGATGGCAGCCCACAAAAAATTGAGCGTGCAAATTCAATCAGAGCTGCGTTGGGCTGCTACAGCCAACGCCTTGGTAGGCCGGGAGGACCGGGCATCCGCACTGCTCCAGCGGTGCGAGCAGGTGCGGACCAGGCAGGCGGTCGTCGAAGGGGCCTTCCGAGACCTCATGGCATTGGAGCTACCTCCGGAATCGCTGGAGTCCTCAGTGCGGGACTACGAACAGTTTTTTGAGCTGACAGACGGTCTGGTGGAGGAGGCCGCGAGGCTCAAGAAGGAGGCGAGAATGAGCTCTATTCTTGAGTCTCCCACCAGACCCACCACCCAGCCTGCGTTACAGGGCAAGTTGCCAACAATAAACTTGCCCCACTTTTCTGGCAACCTGAGCGAGTGGCTAGGCTTTCTCAGCCTCTTTGATAGCCTGGTGGACGCGAGAAGGGACCTGTCTCCCTGCCAGAAACTGGCCTATCTACTCTCTTCCCTGCAGGGAGAGGCTCTGGGTTTAGTTAGCCACCTAGACCTCTCCGAGGAGAGTTATACCACCGCGCGGGAACTACTGACTCGGCGGTATGCCAACGTGCGCCGGTTAGCAGACACACACGTGGCACAAATTCTAGCGCTGCCACGTGTCTATGGGGTGTCTCATTTAAGAGAATCGCTCTTAAATCCACTGATTGTAGCCTGCAACGCTCTTAAGCGTTTAGAGCTTCCCGTGGACCAGTGGTCCTTCCTTTTATTACACATTGTGTTGTCCCGCCTACCTCCCGAGTTGAAACTGCGTTTTGAGCAAAGGTATGGTGGGGACGGGGCCAGCTACCTGCCCCCCTTTTCGGACCTTTTAAAGTTCCTTGAGGAAGAGTGCCGGCAGGCTGATAACTCCGGGATTGCTGGTCCTTCAAGGACCCCAGAGCGGCCTGCCCAGCTGAGGAAGGAAAGGGGTCACACTGGCGTCCCTGGTAAAAGGGCCTCCGACCGGAGACCAATGCCCGTTTACACTGGACTTGCTGCCACTGAACCCGCCCCTTGTAACTATTGCAGGCGTCCAGGCCACCGGGTGCTTTCTTGCCCCCAGTTTCTCTCTAAGCGGATCAAGGATCGGAGGGGCATTGCAAGAGACCGCCACTGGTGCTATAGCTGTCTGGGAGCTCACATGCAACGGGACTGCCAACAGCAACGGCCATGCCCAATTTGTAGGGGTAACCACCTGGAGATTTTGTGCGCCAACAAGAATGGTGTTGGTCGCCAGGTGGAGAGTGAGGGCGCGCCCCGCACGGGCGAGGGCGCTCTTACCAATCGCTCCCCGGATTATTTGCGTCGGTCCCCTGATCAGGGCCATGAATCCCGACGCGTCCGGATTTCGACCCCGCCTATGGGGGCTTCACCCCCCCGTGAGGGGGGCGCCAACCCCCCTCGACGTTCTGATGGGAGATTTGTGGCGGCCCCGTCTACGGTTCGACCTACCCGCTATTCACCTCCGCTTCATGAGTGGCTACGCCTCGAACGCCGCCCACCTCGAGCGGGTGACCCTCTTGACCTTGAATGTGAGTTGTTTTATCAAAACAACACAGGCCGCCGTGTTGATGGGCGATTTGTAACTCGCTTGCCCTTTCTCGCTTCTCGCCCCCCGCTTGGTCAATCGCGGGCCTTGGCGGAAAAGAGGCTCTTGTCTATGGAACGGCGCATGCGGCGCGACTCCACCTTCCGCTCCAAGTACGTTGAATTTATGCGCGAGTACGAGGGCCTGGGGCATATGTCACCATCCAATTTTGATTGGCGCGCACACGAGCACTACTTCTTACCCCACCATGCCGTCTTGAAGACCCCTGGGGGGAAGATTCGAGTGGTTTTTGACGGCTCCGCGGCCACATCCAACGGGGTGACATTGAACCAATGCTTGCACTCCGGTCCTAAGCTGATCAAGGATATCTCCGATATCCTCACGCATTTCCGCCGGCATCAAATTGTTTTCGTAGCTGACATCAAGATGATGTTTAGACAGTCGATGGTACATCGCGATGTTCGGAGATACCAAATGATTCTGTGGCGCGAAAATCCTAATGAGCCAATGCGTCTTTGAATTGAACACCACGACCTATGGACTCAAGTCAAGCCCCTATTTTGCTATCAGGACCTTGTTAGAACTAGCTAACCGGGAGCGACTGAATTACCCTCGCGCATCAGCCACCTTGGAATCGTCAGTCTATATGGACGATATTTGCACGGGAGCCTCGAGCGTTGAGGAAGCTCTGACTCTTCGCGATGAATTGATTGCAATACTGAAGTCCGGAGGTTATGAGTTGGGCAAGTGGCTGTCCAACTCCCCTCACGTCTTGAAGGATCTTCCGGGAAAGGATCAGCAGGATCCTCATATTTTTGAAAATCCCGAAAATCCCAATTTGCTGACGGTCCTTGGAATACAGTACCAGCCCGTCCAAGACGTTTTCACCTACCGGGTCAAATTAGACCCACCTCCTAAGGTCTGGACTAAGCGTTCCGTCTTGTCTACGGTTGCTCGAACCTTCGATCCCAATGGATGGATCACTCCCGTAATATTTTTGGCTAAATGTTTCCTCCAGAAGCTTTGGATTGCTGAACTCGGTTGGGACGAACCACTCTCTGGGAAGTTACTGAAGGAGTGGAACTCCCTTGTGTCTTCACTTCCTGAAGTTAACCGAATTTCCATGCCTCGACGCTTCCTACCAACAGGAAGGTGTCATGCCAGTCTCCACGGGTTTTGCGACGCCTCCGAACGAGGATACGCCGCCGTGGTATATTTGAGGACTGTCGATGTCGCCGGTGAGGTCGCGACGCATCTCGTCTTGGCAAAAAGCAAGGTGGCCCCTATTCGGTCACGGTTAACTATCCCGAAATTAGAATTGTCTGGCGCCGCCCTTCTGGTACGCCTCTTGAACCACGTCCGCTCCTCTTTGGCATCTGCGGTCGATCTGACCGACGTTTATGCTTGGACGGACAGTGAGATTGTCCTTTGCTGGCTACGAGCCGCGCCTCACAACTTAGAGGTCTTTGTTGCGAATCGGGTCTCCCAAATTCAGAGCTCTGCAGTACCGGTGATTTGGAGACACGTACCCGGAGAACTGAACCCGGCCGATTGCGCCTCCCGCGGCTGTGAGGCCTCTTCACTGGTCCACCATCACCTTTGGTGGGATCCAAGTTGGCTATCCCAATCCGAGACGACTTGGCCTCAAAATAGGTTTTCCGCTCCCGAAGTATTGCCGGGCTTAAGAGTCGGAGTGGTTGAGGATAAACAGATCCCCGACTTGAACTTTCTTTTGAACCGTTACAGTTCCCTTGATAAACTAATTGGTGTTACCGGTTGGATTCGACGTTTCATCCATAATGGGCGGAATTCAGAAAATAAAAATTTGAGTCCTGTGCTTTCCCCTCTTGAACGCCAAGACGCCCGGAACTACTGGGTGCGTGTGGTTCAGGTGGAGCATTTTTCATCCGTGATTGACACTCTAAAGAGAGGTTTAGTTTTGAAGGGCCCTCTGGCTCGCCTAAGCCCTTTCTTGGACAATAACGGAATGCTACGCGTTGGAGGACGCCTCAAGAATTCCAATCTGCCCTATGGTGCTCGCCACCCCCTTTTGCTACCTAAGGACGGCACCTTTGTCAAATTGCTAGTGACACACTACCATCTTAAAAATGCCCACGCTGGTTGTAATGCACTCTCGGCTATTTTACAGCGCGAGTTTTGGATTCTGGCAGGGAGACGCACCATCCGGAACGTCACTTTCAAATGTATTCCGTGTTACCGCTTGAAGGCTAATACTTCACAGCCGATGATGGGTGATCTGCCCTCCGACCGCGTTCTAGCCACTCGACCCTTTGCTGGGGTTGGCACTGATTTTGCTGGCCCGTTTGCCATCAAGAGCTCTAACCTCCGCAACGCCAGATCGCTCAAGGCCTACCTCTGCGTTTTTGTATGTCTCGCTACCAAGGCGGTACATTTAGAACTTGTGAGTGCCTTAAGCACTGAAGCTTTTGTAGCCACGCTAGGTAGATTTGTCTCCCGTCGAGGATTGCCTGACCTGATTCGCACGGATTGCGGCACCAATTATAAGGGCACTGATAGATATTTAAAAGAGATTGTCGAATTCCTGTCTAGCAATAAGATTAGATTAAGTACAGCATTGTCCAAGATGGGGGTAACCTGGAAGTTTGACCCCCCAGCTTGCCCTCATTGGGGTGGAATATTCGAAGCCGTGGTTAAGGTGGCCAAGACTCATCTCCGGCGCGTTATAGGCGAAACTGTTTTAACCTTTGAAGAACTCGCCACCGTGTTTTGCAAAATTGAGGCTGTACTCAATTCTCGGCCACTCTGTCCCCTCTCATCTGACCCAAATGACCTGGAGGTCTTAACTCCCGGTCATTTTCTGATTGGTCAGCCCCTTAACGCTCTACCCGAATACCCCTTCAGAGACGTGAAGGTCTCACGTTTGTCCCGGTTTGAGCTGCTGCAACAGATGACTCAGAGTTTTTGGCACCGTTGGTCACTAGAGTATTTGCATCTTTTGCAGCAGCGGGTTAAGTGGGCTGACAAATCTGATCCACCCAAAGTTGGTGACCTAGTGCTGATTAAGGAACCTAATTTTGTTGCGCCCTTGAGCGATCTATGTGTCGACCTAACTATAAGCCTAATAACAAAAGAACTTTTTGGAACCCGCCGGTCTTGGTCGCCAACCGCCCGGCGAAAGTGACTTTGACCAACTCCAGTTGGGCCTTACTAGTGATAAACCAAGTGTGCAGTGCTACGCCTGCCCAGCGTCCACAGCTGCAGGCCATAACTGTCTGCCTGCCTGCTCCTGCGAGTGGCCTCTGAGACGTTCACCAGCACACTTAACTCCACAACACACCCTACATAATCACCACTAATCATACCAATCTCAGGCCCTATACAAGAAGGACTGCGGCAAGGAAGGTCAGTGAAACCCTACCATTAAGTTACGACGAGAACAAATCTGACCGCGGTTAAAGGCCGCTTTGGGCAGCGACCCTGGACTCAGGTTATAGCTGATGGACCCCTATATCTCGTGTTCCAGGCCTTGACTCGTTGGCCAAGCCGTGGGCCTCAACACAGGTTCTTTAGAAATTGTCCTGTAATTATTTCAAGGTCGTCAATTTCGTAGTTCAGAAATTATAGACATCACGATCTTCAGTATAAGGCCAAATAACTTGAACCCCAGAATCTACAAGATACTTTGAATGAACAGCTCATCTTAAGCTGGCAAGCGTACTTTATCGTATATAGCGGCAGCCATCGTGGATAGCCCTATTTTGACAAAGTCAAACTACTCCAAAGGCGTCAGATTTTGCCAAACGATCATTATACCTACATACTACATAGTAGGTATGGATGTAATAAATCGTATGGACTTAATGCTACAGTGTTTTCCTATGCAATTTAATATTCTAATCATACTAATATTATAAATGCGAAAGTGTGTTTGTTTGTTGGTTTGTCCTTCAATCACGCCACAACAGAGCCGCGGATCGACGTGATTTTTTGCATGGGTACTATAGTTGAGGACCTGTAGAGGGACATAGGCTACTTTTTATCTCTTAAAATCAAAGTGTTCCCGAGGAATTTTAAAAACTAAATCCACGCGGACGAAGTAGCGGGCATCAGCTATTATAATATAATAAAACTGTAACAGGTCCAATTCTGTACATTGAAGATATTTTGAAAATTTTTGTTTGAGGGCACTCTATAATCGATACTGAAACCGAAACAATTTTTTTTTAATTTTTTGTCTGTCTGTCTGTCTGTCTGTCTGTCTGTCTGTCTGTATCTTGGCCGCGCATCACGCCGAAACTACTGGACGGATTTAAATGAAACTTGGCACGATTTAAGTTAATACTACGAGGTATAATATAGGATACTTTTTATCCCGAAATTCAGCACGGTTCCCTTGGGAGAGGGGATGAAAGTCAAAATGTGTATTTCGCTGTAATTCATTAAGGCGTATTCCGATTTAATCCATTCTTTTTTTGTTAGAAAGCAGGTTCTTTAGAGATTGTCCTGTAATTATTTCAAGGTCGTCAATTTCGTAGTTCAGAAATTATAGACATCACAATCTTCAGTATAGGTCTTAATAACTTGAACCCCGGAATCTACAGGATACTTTGAATGAACGGCTCATCTTAAGCTGGCATGCGTAATTTATTGTATATAGCCATCGTGGATACTATTTTGTTAAAGTCAAACTACTCCAAAGGCGTCAGATTTTGCGAAACGATCACTATACCTACATACTACATAGTAGGTATGGATGTAATACATCGTATGGACGTAATATTACAGTGTTTTCCTATGTAATTTAATATTCTAATCATACTTACTAATATTATAATAGCGAAAGTGTGTTTGTTTGTTGGTTTGTCCTTCAATCACGCCGCAACAGAGCCACGGACCTACGTGATTTTTTGCACGGGTATAATTGAGGACCTGGAGAGTGACAGAGGCTACTTTTATCCCGGAAAATCAAAGTGTTCCCGAGGGATTTTAAAAACTAAATCCATGCGGACAAAGTCGCGGGCATCAGCTAGTTATAAATACGCGGATTTCAACCCGACGATGGTGATGACGAGACTCGCTCATGCGACCAGTGATTTCCCCCGCGCGCGCCGCGTTGTTGCTATATTATAAGCCCAGCGATACTTCTTTTATAAGCCTACGTACCTACTGTTCAATATGCTGTTCAATATAACTTATGGAACATTTCAAGGAGTTTGCAAAGCATAGGCGTAATATGCTCTACTACCCGTGCGAAGCCGGGGCGTACGGGGCGGGGTAAGTACTTTTTTCAATGCTAACCAAAATGTTCGATGTTTACTAGTACCTCCTAGTCGTATGGCAAGATATGGATGATCGTAGTACCAACTAGGGCCATTTCGGTCCATGTCTTGAGGGATACAGATCTACGCAGTACCCTAATGTTCTTTCAGAGCTCTGTTATATGTATATTTGTCGTAAAACAAAACAAGTAATGTTGGATGGTGTGTCTGCCTAAGCAAATGTATCTTTCAAAACGGACACAGCATGTATGTTCCTTAGTTTCAGAACTAGAACTAAGACGAAACAAATAGGCCTGGAGGCCTCTCATTCGCTCTGATTTGCCTCCCTCCTAGTTCTCAACTTTACACACGAAGTTCAAGTGTGTACGCAACTTCGGCTTATTCCTTCCGATGAACAGACAAACGCTTTGTGTTGGAGCGACTTTCGTGTAGTTACGAGTTTGCTTTTCGGTTGTGGTTTCGTAGTTTTCTGACTTGAGGAAAAGATAAGAAAACTCGAAATATTCTTAGGGCTGTGTCTATACTTGATGATTACGTTATATGGATGGCAATTTGCTTGTGGTCCGAATTGAATGCAATAGAAGCCCACAGAACAACAAAATTCATCATCATCTCAACTGATAGACGATAGACGTTCACTGCAGGACATAGATCTCTTGAAAGGATCGACAATCGTCACAGAATACCAGAAAACAATCTTGTGCGGTGTATCCAGGGGGTGCCAGAGACTCGCTTGAGATCGTTCTTCGACTTAGGTAATATAGGAGGCTAAGGGGGCTCTGGCCATTCTCAGCCCATTGGGACTGGAATGTCGCCACCTCAGCTTATTACCTATTAAAATTACCTATTTTATTGACCACCTTCTCACCAGAAGAGCATGGAAAGTTGACGTAGTATTGTGAGTAAAAGACTGAAAAGGGGCTGAATATATCTAATGGGTTCCGTGTAAGAATTCCATTATAAAGTATTATATTGAACTGTTAGGAGATCGCCATACTTGCGAGTACGTGGAGAAATCCCCGAAGAAGATTGGCATAGGTACACATTTTTCTGCTCACAAAATACCACTCGATTTGTTCTTAGATTAATTTAAGGAAGTCTATAAACAATGGTTTTAGGTAAATATTTTACATATCACTACATACGAGTAATATAAAACAAAGTCCCCCGCCGTGTCTGTCTGTCTGTCTGTCTGTTCGCGATAAACTCAAAAACTACCGAACGGATTTCATGCGGTTTTCACCAATAGATAGGGTGAGATCACATGAGGAAGGTTTTAGTGTATAATTTTTTAAGGTTTCGTGTAAATTAGTTGAAATATGACGATAATTGTTGACAATGTCGGAAAAATTCAAGCCGCTTCATCGAAAACGCTGCCTAATCCCTTTGAGATATAACAAAACAGAAAAGTCCGGGATGGCATATATCTATGTTATAAGGATAGCTCACTATACCCATTTTAACTTCTAAAAAAATGGTCACAAACCATGCAGTAATTGGAAATCTATTAAGACGGATACAGTATTAATCCTTATCAACTTAAATGCGTTAGTTACCATAACCATTTCATGCACATTATGATAATCCTTTACACCATACAATTTAAATGAATATCTTAGGAATTATGGCAAAATAAAAACGAACGCGCGCGCCAATATAAATACGCGGATTTCAACCCGACGATGGCGATGATAGGACTCGCTCATGCGACCAGTGACCACCCCCGCGCGCGTCGCGTTGTTGCTATATTATAAGCCGAGCGATACTTCTTTTATAGGCCTACGTACTGTTCAAAATGCTGTTCAATATAACTTATGTAACATTTCAAGGAGTTTGCAAAGCATAGGCGTAATATGCTCTACTACCCGTGCGAAGCCGGGACGGGTCGCTAGTTATTTACCTACATAAAACCGTAGTCCGAGATTTTCAAATAATCAATTATAATCAAGCTAATGAATAGAACTCGAGACTGCTCGAGAGCCAAATTAAACAAAAACTCTGAATGTGCATTTACAAAGCTAAAAACACGATGTTGGACCCAAATTAAATTAACTACAAAATGTATTGTCTCCGCGGGGATTCCCCGCTCCGCGCCGTAGCGGGCGAGCTCCTACCAGTAACAGCTACTTTGCAGACGAAACGATGATAGTTTGTTACGTATGTGCGACCCTTACTATTTGTGTATGAAACATTAATTTTCCTAATTCCCATCCAATTTCGAAGCAGATTATATTTTTTTAGCAGTATCATCATCATCATCATTAGCAACCCATCAACGGCTCACTACTGAGCGCAGGTCTCCTCTCAGAGAAGGGTTATAGGCCATAGCCCACCACGCTGGCCCAATGCGAATTGGCGGACTTCACACACCTTCGAGAACATTATGGAGTACTCTCAGATGTGCAGGTTTCCTCACGATGCTTTCCTTCACCGTTGAAGCAAGTGATATTTAATTTGTTAAACGCACTTGACTCCGAATAGTCAGAGGTGCGTACCCGGGCTCGAACCTGCGATCCCCCCAAATAGGATACCACAGTCCTAACCACTAGGCTATCACTAGCAGTAGTTTAGCAGTATACAATAAAGTTATTAAGTACTTTTACTATGCCTTATTAGCTACGCTATATTGTTAATGACACGTCAATTGCCTGATCAATCACTTCTTTTTGCGCCTAATCTTTTGTCTCAATAGAAGATATTGAGAGTCGAAACAATCAGAAGCATTATATAGCTGCCGTAGCCTCTTATCTTGATGCTATAGGAATGCTGCTATCAAAGAGCCCAATGTGCGACATAGGCAATAGTATTGTGATTCATAAGATTATCGTTGTATTCTGATAGATATCACCACATAAATCTCCCTTGTTTCCCTACAATTAGGGACTTCGACACACCAGAGTCATGCAATGCTTATATCCACCTGCTTCGATTCGATTGATGTCGTCCGACTATCTAAGGGCTAATTTTGCTTCGAAACTCAATGAGCTGTCTGTAGTTCTGCTGCGGATCTCTTACTTATTTAATAGTGATTTAATAATGTTGAAAAGTCTAAGCATAAATCTCTCTATCGCCCGCTGAGTGATTCAACTCTTTATTAGGTCCATAGTTAGTGACTACGTTGAATGAGAGTTTGTTAGGTAATGAATTACAAGCTGATGCCCGCGACTTCGTCCGCGTGGATTTAGTTTTTAAAATCCCTCGGAAACTCTTTGATTTTCCGGGAAAGTAGCCTATGTCACTCTCCAGGTCCTCAACTATACCCAAGCAAAAAATTACGTCGATCCGTAGCCCTGTTGCGGCGTGATTAAAGGACAAACCAACAAACAAACACACTTTCGCATTTATAATATAAGAAAGGATGTTAATCAGTTTTTACTAGATTTTACTTCTAGAGATTTCATGGTAAGAGATTCATTCACAGTATCTCAACATGTCACGGCTTTATGCAAGCGAGTACCGCTGAGTTCTCTCTGAATTTCATACACGGAATAAAACTTAAGAGACTCTATTTGACTACCGCAACTGTTTCTGAATAGAAGCCGCTCTTAAAAGTGAACCTTGTGGAGTAAGTAAATCTTTACTGCTATCTCAAGTTAGGTATGGGTACTAATTTACTTGTTCCTTTAACCTAATTTTAGGTTTCACCATACTGAGTTACTGACCTAAGTATCGTGAAACGCAGAAAGAAAAAACTTAGACTAGAGATACGTAGGACCCGGCTTAAACAGAGCAATTACGAAAATCCCATTTCACTTAAACTTTATTACTTGGGGCTTTGGAATGAAAGCATTTTAAGGAGTCTGGAGGTAGGTATTTGGTGCATTCGTGCGGTCGACTCAAAGGGTCCGATTCAGACTAAGCCAGTACAAGTTGGTGACACTATGGTTTCGCAAATAGTAGGACGAAACCCGAATAAACATCGAGCTTTTTGATTTTCATTAATTCCTTTAACTCAACCTATCGCTGGGTGATGGGTCACTTCTCGATACAGGTCTCTCTCTCGAGTGGGAAATGTTTAGGCCATAGTCCACCACGCTGGCCAAATGCGGATTGTCAGACTTCACGCATCTTTGCGAACATTAAAATTTGCCGACTAGGTATGTGCACAAAAGATATCGACGTAAACTAATGACCACGATCACCGACGAATATGACACATTATACGTTCGAATAGTCATTATCATTCTATCTCTATACGTGTAGAATATGTTGTAGAGAGCAATACAGAAATCTTTTTTCTTTGTGAATATCTTTCTTTCTTTCAAATCATAGTTTACGACCACAATCACTGACGAATATAACACATAATACTTTCGAATAGTCAATATCACTCTATCTCTATACGTGTAGAGTATGTTGTCGAGAGCAATACAGAAATCTTTTTAAGCTATTGCATAGCTATTATCACGGGCTTTGAACTAGGACAAACAGTTTGAGCACGGCGACCGAATCAAGAAATTCCGTAACGAATAAAAACTTAACACCGTTCAACATTATTAGAGGTTCTCAAGTAGCTCTATTTGGCGCAGTGGGCGAGCGCCCGCCTTCTTTACCGTATGTCGCAGGTTCGAATCTCACTCGCGAAGTAGTGACAGTTCGCTTTTCTTGTTTGTTTGTTTTTTAATCTTTTTTTTGCATAATTTTTATTATGCAAAAAAAAATATTGCATAAATATTATAATTGCATAAGTTGATAAAAAATGCTATGCAATAGCTTTACCGCGGCAGTCCCCGAGTGGCACTTAATTTTTTTTTATCACTATTTTTCTTTCAAATCATAGTTTACGAGCGTCATGGTCACTCTAATCCTGAAGGAATTTAGTGTTTAATGACTGGGCAGTGCGAGAGATGCCGGGCTAAGCGGATTTGCCGCTGTACTCGGGCTGGGGTGAGCACTTTTCTGTGAGTATTTCTTGCGGAAAATAGAGCTTAATCGCGGAATTATGGCTGTATGATATTATATCATAAAGAATGTCAATAGAAAACTCAGCAGCTACGCGCTCCACGTCGCGGACTAAATTCGAAAAGATGGTAGTTGTAGATGGTAGGAAGGAAACCAAACAAAATTGAACGCGAAAGAGTTTTTGTTTGTTGGCCTATCCCTCTACCCGTAGCAACGGAGAAACGGATCGATATGAATTTTTGCATGAGTATAGTTGAGGCGCTGGGAAAAGTTCTTCATTTGTTCTTCATAATATTCTCAAAGGTATGTGAAGTCAATCCACACTTCCCCAGCGTGTTAAGTACCCCTTCTCATTCTGATAGGAGCCCGTGCCCAATTTTTGGCCGGAGATGGGTTGCAATGAAGAAGAACCTTATAATTATATAGTCGAAGACGTCTGCAATAGGTACGCGATGTCAACGACCAGTGTAACGTCGATTTAATAGAAATAGTAATTACTTCAAAAGTTGCAAATATTGCAAAGACCGGATTTTGACTGCAGCGTCTGATATTGGATGAAAAATTGCCAAAGCCCGATGAAGCAACTAAAAGGGAATAAAAATAAAAGCAAAGTAGGATGAAATGTGACAAATCTTTTAGGTTTATTAAAAATCGTAGCCTCGACGAAAGAATTGGCAACAGTTGTTTGTAACCGAGGCTTGGGAGGCTATTCGCTTTCTCCGGGGAAAATTGCTCGCTTGGCAACATCTGCGCTCTGTATACACTCTGTGCGGATAAAAGTCAATTAATACTACATAATATTTTTAAATCTCTATTTTCATTTGTCATTAAGGGTGCTGAGGTGTAAAGCTCTGGTTTGTGACATCTGACTATCCAATTCTCTCAATGAGCTCTAATTTTGCTGGAGACAAGAATTATTCTTCTGCTGAGACTGGGATTTTTCAAATTCCTTACTGCGGATTTTCTTGAATAGGACTGGGTTGGTAGTGTTGGGGATTTTAGGTGGGTTTGTTGTCACATTGTGCCAGAAAGTATTCTGGACTCCCAAAACTATCGGCCCTGATTAAGCAGATTGGTTCGATGTAAACGCAGACAGACAGTATCTCGAATATTTAGGGGTTATTAATGATAAGAGTTGTGAAGAAATGGAAAGGAATCGTCTGTCCAAGCAATAAAATAGTACGACCCAGTTTATATTTTACTTGAAACCAGACTTCCAACTAAACTTCCAGTAAGATCCCTCATCCATAAATAGTAAGAAAAATCAGAAGCATCCTTGTAAAGTTAGTCCGTACTCGTAAAAACGTACTCAAAATTTTGATAACTTTTCACAGCGTATCAAGAATATAACACAAGAAAAAATCATAATAATTTGTACAGCATTTCGCATCTTACCCCCGTTATTTCAGCCAAACTCCCCAAAACAGCCATTAAACAGAGATGTCAAAACTGTATTTTGCAACTTCACAAACCAAGATAAGAATGTCCGCATGCCACTTACGACGTTATACTCGTGGGTAAGTTGGTGCAGAAGTTTTTGCCAGTATATTATGTAAACGTATTACTCGTTGAATCTGATGTGAAACTTTTTTGATTTATCGCCAAACTGTAAGTATTCTGGATATGAGACACACACAACAACTGTTTTTGGTTTTTTGTTTTTAATTTTCTGCCTCTCCTTATTTACAGTTCACAGGAGAACTCAGGAGTAGTTACTTAATGTCTCAATGATATGCAGGCCTTATTGATTCAAGGCCTCAATAGCCCAACGGTTAAAGGTGGACTGACAGGCGGACTGAAAACTGAAAGGTCGCAGGTTCGAATCCCACCCGTTGCACTATTGTCGTACCCACTCCTGGCACAAACTTTCCGTTTATTTCGAGGGGAGAGGAGAATATAAGAAAAATTGATTTGAAATACTTCAGCAAGCCTGTGCAGTGTGCAATCTGCACATGCTATCTAATTCAAATTGTGGACGCCACTATGACGCGTAAAGAATAACCAAAATTACCACTTGAAGTACCTGTCTCAAGTAGCCACATCGTTTTATGTAAGTGCAAGTGTTGAATTACCTTGATATACCCCAGTATTAGAGAATATTTCACCAACGCCGAATGACGTTTTACCGAGGAATGAATTGGGCATTTTGACAGTTTTTGTATTGAAAGACTGTCAAAATATCCAATTTACGCTCGAATAGGACTTATTTTACATTGGTGAAATCGGCCCTTAAAATCTAATATTTGAGTGATTTTCCAAGCTGTGGGTATCAAAATATACCAAAGCCTTATTCACTGTGATTAGTTTTTGAATGAGTGTAGTCAAGGCATAGTTTTCAAAAAACTAAAGATGATGTGTGGTGATGTGTGTGATGAAAGATGTGTGGAGTTTAGGCCAATAACTGTATCTATCTGTTACTTTATCGCGAGATAATTTCATCTACAGAAACTAATGATAAGGGTCTTCGGACCAAGTTAGAAGCTAATGCCCATTTTCACCTACCCATATCTAAAAACTTCCCTAAGTAAGTAAGTATAGGCATCTTCTTACGTAGGTAGCCCCTAAATACAATCCCTTATCCAATGTCATTTCCACTTCAAATGGTTCCCTAAAGGTTCGTGAAAACTAAAGTGACCGAAAGCGTCACCTAAATTAGGTTAGGTAGCCCATAAAGGTTAGGGAATGTTGGTGAAAACGATCATAAGTGTATCATGTGTGTGTTGGCCCTTACATACTGGGACCCCTAAAACCAATGTCAAACAAATTAACTCTCGAATAACAGCCAACATACCTGCTCAGGTAGCGGCGCCTGCTTGACAGAAATAAAAAAAATAACCGACCAGTTGGCCGGGTGCGGTCGAAAATGAATGTCGGAAAGAATTACTAATTAGGCGGAACGATTGAGAAGATACTAAAAGTCTTTTGTTTGATGTTTCTAATAGATTCAGATGATATTTGATATTATCTTAGGTTTTTTATTTGCTCAGTGAAACCATAGAGGCTTTATTGTTTTTTGACGTGATAACGACTTATAAATCGATAAACACCGGCTGCACGCACGAAAAATTTCGCCTGAGCCTGAGCGTGCAAGCGAGAGCGCGGAACAAGCGATAGAGAGGCACGATCAGCCCAAGCGTTGGCTTGTGACTTGTTTTTTTATGACGTTATCACGTAAAACTATCGTCCGTTAACCGACTTTACAGACAACCAATTTTTTTGACGTGATAACGTCTTATAAATCGATGAACACCGGCTGCACGCACGAAAAAGTGTCTGCACGTTCCGCCTGAGCCTGAGGGTGCAAGCGAGAGCGCGGAACAAGCGATAGAGAGGCACGATCGGCCAAAGCATTGGCTTGTGACTTGAGAGCGCCCGCCGCCGCCCGCCAGTCATCATCAATGTTTCTTTATGACTTTATCACGTAAAACTATCGTCCGTAAACCGACTTTACAGACAACCAATTTTTTTTTATATAAAAAAAGGCTTATAATATAATTTTCTTCTTCAAGAAAGATTACAAATATTTTTGTGTGACGACCGATAGGCTAAAAGCTGCACACGGCGTATTTTCTACGCGCAGGCGTCCAAGATCAAGAAGCAGTATTGTATAACGTTTGTAACGTTTTTGTATCAACGACATAATGGTGGTACTTGTTTATGATGCTTGGAATTAGTGGATAATTTTTATCACCTATTTGTTTATAGAGACGAATATTTCATCTCAGAAAGATTTATTAATATTTTTTTCTTTTTCTTATAGGAGTATTATCTACGTACGTGACGCTGAACTTGACATATTAATATCCAAATAAGCGGAAAGCTTGTGTTGGGGGGATCGAACCTTTCAAGTTCCTTTTGGACGTTTTGGCAGATGGAGGCAAGGCGATGAAAAGTGTAAGAATTTTCCGTCACGACACTTGTTGCCTCCGTTTATTACATATGGACCGTCATATCTTTAGTGGCGTAGCGGCGCAAAAGAAGGAGTGAAACTATCGGTTCGGGGGCTCGAATCATGACTTCAGATTATAATTTTTTATTTTATTTATTTTTATTATTAATTTATTATTAAAAGGAACTTCGTTCCAACCGAGTGTTCCAAGACATTCACGCATTTTGTTTTTAATATGTTTCGAAAGAGAGTCGTTTTGTTTTATGTCAACGTCAAATACCTGTTTAATTTTCCCGGGTAACACCCAATAAGGATAACGCCGCCTGGATCGTTGTCATTAGGCGCCGCACCTCCAAATTGCTCTTACGGCGGGAATTTGGAAGTTTAATGACGTCATTTTTCGTCGCCCGCGCTGCTTTATCGCCTTATTAAAGTAAGTGCTATCAAAATTATATTACTCTGTACTCGTTCCGTTCGGTATTTTACTGATCTACATGCCTGCCTGATTAAGCAGACAGATAATGCTGATAATTCTGTTTTAGATTATCTATAAAATATAAAAATCTATTGCTGTTCGATAGTCTGGCTTAAAACTATTCTTTTTTCTGGCTAAAATTCTTTTTTCTTTGTTTGATATAATACAGGGGGGTTTAAAAATAAAAAAAAATAGGGAAAAATCCAAAAGACCAGCTGAAAAATGGAAAAAATCAAAGTTGGTAATTTAGTATAGGATTCACCACTTCGGATTAATTTTAATAGACGGCGGGAGCGAAGTCGCGAGTAAAAGCTAGTCTAAAATAAACCAAAACAGGTCTAATGTAAATCTAGTCTAAAATAATGTCATCCTTTTCATAATGTTCAAGAAGGAAAGGAATCTAGCTATTTGTATATACTTAACAATTTAGTTTATTTAATAGGATCCGCGCTTGGTCATCGTGGTGGAGTATGGCTTAAACCCTTCATTCTGAGAGGAGAACCATGCACAGTCTGTACACTGAAAAAACAGATTTCTTAATATGAGATACATTTAGTTAAGTCAAAGCAATTATCATTAGTCCAAGAAACATTTTCTCCCTATAGACCTGAGACAATATTTTCTTACCAATAGAAAAATAATTAATGCTCTTAAGTATATTCTGTCACAGTAACATATTAGTTAACAAATCAAGAAAAAACAAATTTCCTTAAGCAATCACACATTAATCGGAGTAAAAATATTCTCAAATCAAATATTTTTCTCTTGACGCTTAACTAAACTTAGAAGTTTTCAACCAAGATTTGGTCTATTTAAAGAGTTTCTTTTTCTCACGCTAATACACATTTACTTGAATTTACGAAAAATCACAAGAAATTTCATTTTCTTGATTCAATTAATCCTTTTTTTTCGTCTACTCTAAAGGGGGCCAACGATACACTACTCTACTACGTTTATCAGTTCTAAATCATAACAGGACCTTTTTTAATATTATGAGCTATATACCTATTTCGTCCGCGAGGTGTTAGGGTTTTAAAAATTCCGACCCAACAAATAGACTTTCGCACTTGTAACATTTAGTTAGAAGCTACAAAATATCTTTGCAAAGGCAGCGGCTCTAAAGCAGAGCATAATCCTAGATATTACCAAATTATTTCAGAAGCTCGAGGAAAAAGTACAATAATAATAATCCATCCTTACCATTAGTATAAACAAGGATAGCTATTTAGGTCAACGGGTTAAAAGCATCGTTTTAGCGAAGTGCCTTATTATAATCCCCTCTATCTAAACACGACACGGTTGTGTTATCTTGGGATAAATGTGTGCTATATAATATTACTTTATTAAAATAACACTTCAAAAGGAGCTTATTAGACCCTGTTATATAAATTTTCTGTTATATAAATGAACATACCTACATATTAATTATGTGGATATGGGGGCCGATCGCGCTATTTTTTACGACTGAAACGTAACTGAACTGCAAACGAACCGCAACCGCTTTTTGAACGTTTCGTATCGCGCTAACAATTTGACAGCTAGGTGACACTCAGTTGAACTTGAGTTGGAACGCAACTGCTGTCAAACGAACGTTTTTGCAACAGTTCAATAGACGCTACTTTTTTATAGTTGAAGTTCGATCGCAACAGTTCAATACAGTGTTTACAAGTGTAGTGTTTATTTATATTAAAGTTGAATTGTAGTTGCACCACTATCGCAACTGATCCATAACTGAACTGTAAACGTTTCGTTGACAATGCAAATAGCGCGATCGGCCTCATGGACAACTTAATGTCCGAGACAAAACTTTAAAATTATTTAGGGCCGATTTCGTCAACCAGCGTAAAGGAGGTTGGTGAGTTTTGACCCAGCATTTTTTAAAACCGTTCAGATTCAGAAATCATTTAATTTTAATTAATATTTTTCAGAGTATTTTTCTGTGTAAACCCGATATTTTTTGAAGATGGGGATCAAAAATATAATTATTCACGAGTACACATTAGAAATAACCGTTAAATGGCAATACAAGTGAATATCTTTTTTTCCCCAACTCTATTGATAGACTTTGATGAGTTCGATGAATTTTTTTGATAGACTGGTCAAGCATGAGAAGTTTGATTCGTGAACGTGGGCTTGAGGCCTACGCCACGGTTCAATTCGTCTGGGTCAGAAACTCTATGGAATTCGCCAATCTCCTTTGATATTTTCGCCGTAGGTATTTTCAATACAAGAACTGTCAGAACGCTCAATTTATTCTTCGGTTTAACGTCGCTCGACGTTGGTGAAATCGGCAATTAGACGTTTTAACAAGTTCTTTTGAACCATTTCTTCTTCTTCTTTTTCAACTGATAAATGTCCACTGCTGAACAAAGGTCTCCCGTATGGACTTCCACAGTCACTGGTCCTGCGCCATCTGTATGATGTCGTCAGACCACCTAGTAGGGGGTCTGCAAACACCGACGAAGTGTCCGGGGTTCGAATCTCAAGCACTTCTAACTTCTCGGAGGTATGTGCATTTGTACATAAATATTACTCGCTTTAGCTGTGAAGGAAAACATCCTGAGGAAACCTGCACGCCTGAGAGTTCTCCATAATGTTATTATGTATACATAATCCATAATGTATTAGTATACATTTGAATACTATAGTATTCATCATCATCACGTGCCAACGGTCTTCGTAAAGAGGATGCTTTAGATCGTGCAAAGTGGAAGAAACTTAGCAGGAAAGCGGACCCTGGCGTATACCGGGACAAACGCTAGGAAGAAGAAGAGTATTCATCATCATCATCATCATCATTAGCAACTCATCAATGGCTCACTACTGAGCAGGATTGTCATGAAAGGAAGTTTAAATGACATAACTGAAAATCACATAAAAAATAATCGTTATATCATTGGGCCTAATCCTTCTATCTAAACATTACCAGAGACTGTTATGTTATCTTGGGATAAATTGCTGTATAATGTTGCTCCATAAGAATAAGGCTGCTATAGGGGTATGGGAGCGACGATAAGGGTATCATAGCATTTTACATTACCTACCTTTACATACCTTGGTAAAATTAATATATTATAGCTCATTTACATTTCTACATACATTATGAACATACCTTATATGTATACTCAAAGGAACATACATAATATAATAACATTATCTTGGTTAGGGTAACGAAATGTCTTTAATGTTAAGTATAATTCCCAATGGTGAAAACTAAGAGTAGAATAGATATAAATATCAATTGATTTATCATTTATTTGATTTTTCGTGAAAACCTGCATGCCTGAAAGTTCTCCATATTGTTTTCAATGGTGTGTGAGTCTGTCAATTCCCAAATAACCCAGCGTGGTGGACTATAGTCTAATCTATATATATATAAAAGTAAGTGGTGTTAGTTACACTATAACTCAAGAACGGATGAACCGATTTGGCTAAAAATTGGTGGAGAGGTAGCTTAGAACCAGGAGACGGACATAGGATACTTTTTATCCCGTTCGACCGCGTTTCCTTCAAGTCACTATAAAACGTGGTTTAAGAAAAACGCATCTGACATGGAATAACAAAACGCAAATGACAGTGGAATAACAAAACGTTAATGACAGCTAAACGTAATTTTGTCTTTGGTTAAGTATGGTAAAAAATTTGACAATTATAAAAAGGTTTTATAATAAAGCATTACTGATATTATAAATGCGAAAGTGTGTTTGTTTGTTGGTTTGTCCTTCAATCACGTCGCAAGAGAACAGCGGATTGATGCGATTTTTCGCGTGGGTATGGTAATGGATGTAGTAGTGGTTCCTCAGACCGGGAGAGCTACTTTTTATCTCGGATAATGAAAGAGTTCCCGCGGGATTTTTAAAAACTAAACCCATGCGGACGAAGTCGCGGGCATCAGCTAGTTAGAAATAAATAGAGGTAGCGCATGGCGTTATCTATTAGGCTGAAATTAAACGGTGCCTCGTTCATCGTTCATTTTTGAGAATATTTTTGCGAAAATGAACCCTAAGGCCCTTTTGCCCTAAGGGCGAAGCCCCATTCCCGCCGGTGCATTTACTGACAGGACCAATTGTCATCACTTGAACCACTGTAGTATGGTTCATGTGCTGAGAAATCGGTGTCTTCTTAGGTTAAGTTTTAGATTTTAGTCCTACTAACATAAATAGGTTTAAGTTTTTGTTTTTTATTATTTTACCAACACATTATGAGTATGATCCCTGTGGGTCGAAATAAAATTCTTTTCAAAAAACCGACTTCTAACGCCACTACAAAGTATAAAAATAATTTTAGTTTGTCCACGTTTGTTGAAGTCGGGCGGGCCTATACACAAACTATGAAACCGATGCGCGACGCTACAGAATATGATAGACTCGTTTGTAGAAGTCGAGCGAGCATCGCGAGTCGGTTTCATAGTTTGTATTTTAGGCCCGCCCGACTTCAACAAACGTGGACAAACTAAAATTATTTTTATACTTTGTAGTGGCGTTAGAAGTCGGTTTTTTGAAAAGAATTTTTATTTTAAGCTTTTAAGTGTAGTATCCTATGATTGAGGAGCTAGGACCTGGAGCTCCATGATGTAGTCCATACTTGTTACCTACAATATCAATTCGTAATCGAAATTTCCTAAATCGCCATAGTTTTAGCCTGCAGCATCAGGCTTGAGGAGTTGAAGGTTAAAATTTTTATGGGACCATTTCGCAAACATCCTCTGTCGATTAAAAAAAAGTCACGCGAATCGGTCCAGTAATCCCGGAGAAATCGGTGGACATACATAGAAAAAAAAAAAAAAAAAAAAAAAGAAAAAAAAAACCTCCTCCTTTTTGGAAGTCGGTTAAAAATATTTTTATTTTTATGTATTTATTTAATTCTTTCTCATTCTGAGAAGAGATCTGTGACCATTAGTGGGCCGGCGTTGAGTTGAGGTCATGATGATTAATTAATACACTGTTTATTTAATGTAATATTTTATTGCCGTATGGTGACGGCAGATCAGAATACAGTTGTCACCACCCCTCCTCTTCCCGCGGGTGTCGTACGAGGCGACTAAGGGAATATAACGGAGAACGGGCAGCAGCGCCCTCTGTGCTACTATTACCATCTACTGCGATCACCAACCCGTCTGCCCCGTGTGGTGATTATGGGCAAACCCTCCCTATGGGAGAGGCCTTTAGTCCAGCAGTAGACTGTTATAGGCTATTGATGATGATGATGATGATGATGATGATGAATATTTTATTCAATACATGAAATTATTAAGTATATTTTATTTCATCATTCTGAATATTCAAACTGAAGTACTTAGCACATCTTTAATGATAACGTGCAACCCTTTGGCGCGATATCTTAATATTGTTATTGGGTTATTCACATGAACCGAATTGCATAATATAGTCATTACCTGTATGGATATAGTCATTAGCCCGCCCCCCTTAAGTAGCACCCACGAAGGCCAGTTCAACCCGTCATAACAGTTACATGCTTAATGACGGGGTTTAAATGACCGGCGACATATAAAACATTTAACTAATCGAAGGCCAAGACGGCAATATTGGCTTACGTCAGGCGAATAAAAGGGAAAGGATGCCAAAAGATGGTACCTACGTACTAAAGTTTGACAATATTTTTCTCTGACACAGATTTTTTGTCCAATCGCTAAAGATCGTTTTAGAAATTTTCCCATACTCTCAGAAATATAAATACTATATTATATTTATAATGTACTGATCCAATGTACACATTACAACATCTCTCTCGTCTTATTGTAAAGTTCATTAAATAAAATGTTGTGTGAACGACATTCAGAAACAGTCCTTGTTATATAGATAAAATCTAAATTAATTTTAAAAGGCTAATAATAATTATAAATTTGAAAAGCATTATTTAGTATTGATCATAATCATTGAAATCCTGTTGGTTGTATGGTTATGAAATGAACACACCTGTTCAATGATAAAATAATGTGCGGGGACCGACATTAAAGATAAATGGTATTATTTGCTGGCACGGTTAAATTAAAATATACAGGCAATAAGGCCACCTATTCTAATAATAATGTTGGGTGAAATTTGCGTGAAAACCTTTTGTTTTTATGAATATTTGTGTTGTTTTACTGTACGTATATGGGAATGAACAATAAAGTACTCGTTTATTGGTGATTCGATTTTCTCATAATGGTTTTAATGTGGTAGCTTTTTATGGTAAATATTTTTTTCCTATTTAATCAGCCTTACATCGCGTAAAGAGATTATTTAATACTAGCTGATGCCCGCGACTTCGTCCGCGTGGATTCAGTTTTTAAAATCCCGAGGATTCTCGGGACTCTTTGATTTTCCGGGATGCTTTACACTCTACAGGTTCTCAACTATACCTATCCAAAAAAATCACGTCAATCCGTAGGTTTTTTGCAGCGTGATTTACGGACAAACCAACAAAGACAAAATTACGTTTAGCTGTCATTTACGTTTTGTTATTCTACTGTCACTTGCGTTTTGTTATTCCATGTCAGATGCGTTTTTGTTATACCACGTTTTATAGTGACTTGACGGAAACGCGGTCGAACGGGATAAAAGTATCCTTTGTCCGTCTCCTGCTTCTAAGCTACCTCTCCACCAATTTTCAGCCAAATCGGTTCATCCGTTCTTGAGTTATAAATAGTGTAACTAACACCACTTTCTTTTATATATATAGATTTTATTAAAGAATCAACTTATGTTTATGTAATTTGATTCTATACCTGGACAAACTTTATTTCAGCTAAATCTAAGGTATTTGAGCAGAAGCCAAAATAGGGGCCTGTTCAATCTTTGCCTATGACCAGGTGGGTAGATGTAAAGAAATGGTTGAAATTATCTACGTACGAGTTAACTTTTTGGAATCTACCTACATCGCGCGGCCCAAGCGCCTACACAGGCGCGCCGCCCGCCTCTCTTGCGTCGCTACCGTTGTACGAGGCGGACGTCTGTCGACGCGGTCGCGAATTTCCAAGTGGAACGTTTTCACGGAAGGAAACACCAATCGTTGATGCCGTGCATCTATCCTGTCAATCCTTGTCTTGCTGCCGTGTTCCTGAGAGCTCCCTGGAAGGTCTACGCCGTGCGTGGTCAGCATTCAACTCGTGGGTGAATACGAGGTGAGTGCAACCAGTTCACTACCCATTTGCAACTCGGGCAAAGATTGATACGTACTCCAGCCATATATCTTCTTCTTCTTCTTCATCAACCGATAAACTTCCACTGCTGGACAAAGGTCTCTTGCATGGACTTCCACAGTCCTCGGTCTTGCGCCGCCTGGATCCAGCGGCTCCCTGCGACTCGTTTGATATCGTCGGTCCACCTGGTGGGGGGGTCTGCCAACACTGCGCTTCCCGGTGCGGGATCGCCACTCCAGCACCTTGGGACCCCAACGACCATCAGCTATACAGTCCACTAATACGTTTCACATTGTGCATGAACAGCACATTATTACATTATTACCGTACTTAAGTACCTACATCTTTGTCACCTAAAATTATACATTACAGGCTGAAAACGAATTGTTTCGTGTCTTATTTGGAATTTATTACTGTTGAATTATACAGAGTTGCACACCTATTGGAACTTTAAAACTGGAGTAAGATTTTATTTAAATGGAAAGATTACCGAGACATGGTCGCTAACTGTGGGCCTCATAAGAAGGCTCAGGGTCACTCAGCGAGCGATGGAGAGAGCTATGCTTGGGGTATCCCTGCGAGATCAAATCAGAAATGAAGAGATCCGCAGGAGAACTAAAGTCACCGACATAGCTCAGCGAGTCGCGAAACTGAAGTGGAAATGGGCGGGGCACATAGTTCGAAGAGCTGATGGTCGTTGGGGTCCCAAGGTGTTGGAGTGGCGACCCCGCACCGGTAAGCGCAGTGTTGGCAGACCCCCCACTAGGTGGACCGACGACATCAAACGAGTCGCAGGGAGCCGCTGGATTCAGGCGGCGCAAGACCTGAAGAACCTGAAGAAGCCTGTGGAGGTCCATGCAGGAGACCTATGTCCAGCAGTGGACATCTAAAGGTTGATGATGATGGAAAGATTAAGAGCTAAAAATCCACTAACCCATAGCGCATAGCTCGCTCTATAAAAGGAGACACGTCCCATTTTGATAGCGGCGGCGTCGCACCCGCCAGCAACGGGTTGTAACGTAAATTCCGTCACTAATCGAATTTTTAACCGCCCCGTATAAAAGTTCCGAGTCCGGAACAAAAAAGCTTTATTTATGCCCCTATTATTGCGGAAGCTTAAATAGAGTTTTTGATTTCAACGCTTCATCATCGAGCTTTAATGAAATTAAGTTCCTTACAAAATAAACTGGCGGTCTAACGAGGCTACTTACTCATATATTTTTTTTGTTTAAGCAGACTATTACATTTCGCATCCCTCTCTCTCGCACATTCAAACATTTTCAATGATTGTAAAAATCACTGGAAGGTACTTTTGATAAAAATAAGTGAATTATAGTTGTAATCGTTTAGGTGCTGTGTCTGACGTATTGGTTTAATACTCAAAGCTTACGTAAGGGCGAACTTTTTCTTAAGAGGACTTTTATTACATTTCGCATTCATTCTAATATTTTCAATGATTCTAAAAATCTCAGATAATTTTGACAAAATGTCTAAGGTCTGTTATTATCTTCGATAGTTAAATTACGGATATTTTAGATATTATCTATTTTCATTAATCATATACTTTATACTTAGTTTTTGATACAGAATAACAGCGATAAAAACCTGCACCACTGAGAGTTCGCCTTGATGTCCTCAAAGGTACAAGGCGAAGCCTAACCATCCGTGCTACCGTAGATGACTACTACAGCCTTTAAGCCTAAAGCATTCTCAATTTGAGAGAAAATCGGACCGCAGATGATGATAAAATACTATGCATAAGTTGTACTTTTAAAATTTAAACTAAAGAGAGTATTAAGATGAGCTTTTAAATAAAATAAGTTTTCACAAAAAAGAAACGGTATAACCTTTAACTCAAAATATGCTACATTTTATTTAAAATAAACACCTAAATTTAAACAGAGAATTCCTATTTCGAATGGCCTCAATGTTTGCAAGCAAGTTATTAAAATAATGAGCTTTAAAATACTTTTAGTTGGCCACATTAATTATTCAATTACCCACTCGAGAGGAGAGGTATTTAATTGATTAATAAAATAATGAAGTTTGCCGTCGCGTTATAGTCAGCTTTCAGTTCGTTATTAATGACTGGAACTGGTCCAAGTGAGAATAATATTGAAATCGACTATCTTTAAAAGAAAATGGCTTAAAACTGTAATTCGATTACGAGAAATTGGATGTAACTTACGTCATACTGATTTTGTTCATTTTTAATGTAGCCTATATGTCACCCGGACCATAATAATGAGTTGATTGGCACCTCATTCATCAAAATCAGCTCAGTAGTCTAATAATATAGACTCAAACATTCATACATAGACTTTAAAATCATAACCTTTACGGCTTTGTTACTCGGGTAACAAGCAAAGTTTTAAAAAAGAATAAAAATCCCGTCTGCTTTATAGAATATCAATGAAAATATAATAATATGAGAAAAAAAAATGAAAATTATATTTTCATTAAGTATCACCTTTTCAAACCCTTTAATTTGATTACTTTTTAATTTAATTTGATACCCCACTCGAAAGGATTAAAAAAAAAAAATTAGAATCCTACATTGTGGCGTAAGCTTTTTGTATTAAAATAGTCCAGTGGTTAGAGCTGTCAGTCAGTCACCTTTTTCTTTTAAGTTTATTTATAAAGAATACTATATGATGCCCGCGATTTCGTCCGCGTGGATTAAGATTTTTTGATTCCCGCGGGAGCCGGGAACCCTTTAATTTTCCGAGATTGAATGTAGCCTATGTGTTAATCCAGGGTATAATCTATCTCCATTCCAAATTTCAGCCAAATCCGTCCAGTAGTTTATGCGTGAAAGAGTAACAAACATACACACACAAACTTTCTCCTTTATAATATTAGTGTGATGTGATTAGCCAAGCTGAATTTGCATTATATTCTCTACTTCTCCAGATAAGCATAAAGCTTGTGTTAGGAGTGGGCACGACAATAGTGAAACGGGTGGAAATCGAACCTGCGACCTTTAGTTTTCAGTCCACAACCGTTGGGCCATTGAGGCTTTTTTAATATGACCCTAAGCAATCTAATAATGTGTGAATGAACTAATTTTCCGGACTAAGAACAAGGAAGACATGTCCCAGTTTGTATGGAAAGTTAATTTCCCCGGGCCAATTGGTAATTTGGTCGGGATAAACGAATTATTTTTGCTTTTTCGCCACCGCCAGCGCTGGCATACGCTGTAAGGTTGGTTTCGCTAGTACGATTAACGGTTTCCGATTAATTAATTAAATGCGAAAGACACAACTTATAACATGAAAAACAATTAATCCGACTTTATTATTTCATATAGACATTCTTATTGCGTGTTGCGATTTGTGTATTAATTATTATTATCAATGACATAGGTACGTCAAAGTGACATACCTAACTGAAATACTGATCATCATCAGCAACCCATCAACGCTCACTACTGAGCGCAGGTCTCCTCTCAGAGAAGGGTTATAGGCCATAGTCCACCACGATGGCCCAATGTGAATTGGCGAACTTCACACACCTTCGAGAATATTATAGAGGAGTCTCAGATGTGCAGGTTTCCTCACGGTGTTTTACTTCACCGTCGAAGCAAGTGATATTTAATTGCTTAAACGCACATGCCTCCAAAAAGTCAGAGGTCGGGATCGAACCTGCGACCCCCCGAATAGAAGTCCACAGTCCTAACCACTAGACTATCACTGCTTCAAAATAGAGATACCGAGTCCCAACTCTTCATACGTGATGCTAAAAAACTTATACCTTATTGAATTTACGGATGTAAGGGCAGGACTTCTGCCGTTTGGCCTCTTCCAACGGGAAAATTGCATAATCTCATAGGAAATGAGAAATTGTACGCGGACGAAGTCGCGTGCAACTCCTAGTCTACTGTATTATTATTTTTCTGTCTAGCAATAAAAGTTTATGCAATTAAGTACATCGTTACTTAAAATTATTATTCTAAAGATAAAAATTGCAAAATTATGCACTACATAAAACAGAACTTTTGTTATATATTTTATAGTATAGTAGTAGTACTACTATTAGAGAAAATAAGGTAGAGTTCACTTTACGCACATTCAGATTAGGTAAGTAATAGCTTAAATAAGTAATAAAAATAAAAACTGAATGGGGTGATAATCACGTTTTGCTAATGAAACTCTCCCTTATCCTTTTAGGGTCAGGTCACGTATGTACGTGAGTACATTGCTACTTATTTGAATGGTAAGAAGGCTTTTACATATTATTGTATTCACATTTTTGTACAGTACACAAAATGTTCTACATTTAAGTAAACCATATCTATTGTTCTAAGAAAAATTAAAAGTTCCTGAAGTTTTAGATATTTTGCCAACTTTTATAAAAAAATTAATTTATTTAAAATTAAAGTTACATAATATAAATTAATATTCAAATCTTCTGAAAAATCAGCCTCTAGAGCTACCGAGCGCGCGTACTATACAAAAGAAATGTATTTCTTCTAATCTGTGACCGTTATTTATATCTTCTGTAAATATTGCTCGCTGCTTTGAAGACTCAGTCCAACGCTCAAGTCGCGACCGGGGGGTTCAAAACCCATCCTTTGTGTAAATACATAGGCATCCAAGTAATCTAGTTTTAGAAATATATTCCAAACTTTTTTGTATGGCGCGCGCTCGGAAGCGACTCCGCTTAACCAGATTCCCGCCTGATCAGCTTATTGCTGATTTAAAAACCTCTCAAACACATCCACAGACCTGGTTTTTTGAATAGTTTTTAAAATTCCAAAATCCCCGAATCTCATATCGCGCCGATGGCTGGATCATCCCGGAGTTTACGAGCGTCGGCGCGTATGCGGCGAAAAAGCCGAAATCCCGGAATAATATCTGGAATTACGACCAATAACCGATGAATTAAGCCCCCGGTTTTCGACATGCGGACGCGTTCTCCTTTCCGCTTTTAGTTTATGCACTCTTTGTCTATGTTTGTAACGTTTACATTCATTCTTTCAACACATCGCCGGTATGGCTACGCGTGTACTTTCGCCAAGGAAGGGTGTAGGCCATTAAGCCCACTGTAACGTCCGTAACTTATAAAAGTAGTTGTAACAATTAGGTACATATACCGTTTAAATTAAGTAATTAATCTTGCATTAGAAACAAGTGTAAATTAAAAATTTTAAGCTATTGCATAGCTTTTATCGCGGGCTTTGAACTAGGACAAACAGTTTGAGCGCGGCGACCGAATCATGAAATTCCGTAACGAAAATAAACCTAACACCGTCGTTCAGTAAGCGTTGAACATTTTAGAGGTTCACATGTAGCTATGTTTGGCGGAGTGGGCGAGCGGCCGCGTTCTTTACCGTATGGTGTATGATGTCGCAGGTTCGAATCTCACTCGCGAAGTAGTGACTGTGCGCTTTTCTTGTTTGTTTGTTTTTTAATAATTTTTTGCATATTTTTTATTATGCAAAAAAATATTGCATAAATATTATAATTGCATAAGTTGATAAAAATGCTATGCAATAGCTCTACCGCGGCAGTCCCCGAGTGCCACTTAATTTTTCTATTTTTAAAAAACAAGCTGGCTACATGTTAGACCTTGGATATCATCTACCTAGGTCCAGAGTACTTATCAAGACGAGTCAGACGAGCCAAAGCTCGATAGAGTTACGTAGTTTGATTACAGAGTTCCCTTAACAACCTTTCAGCTCCATCATCAGACCCTGGATATCATCTAGGACCAGAGAACTTGTCAAGACTAATCAAACGAGTGTAAACTCGATGGGATTACGTCATTTTATTACAGAGTTACCAAAACCACCTTCCGGTTTCATCATCAGACCCTAGATATCATCTAGGACCAGAGTACTTGTCAAGGCGAATCAAACGAGTCCAAACCGATGGGGTTACTTCGTTTTATTACAGAGTTATCAAAACCACCTTCCGGCTTCATCATCAGACCCTGGATATATTATCTAGGACCAGAGTATTTGTCAAGGCGAATCAAACGAGTACAAAATCGATGGGGTTACTTCGTTTTATAACAAAGTTATCAAAACCACCTTCCGGCTTCATCATCAGACCCTGGATATATTATCTAGGACCAGAGTACTTACTTGTTAAGAGAAATCAAACGAGCCCAAACTTGATGAGATTACGTCTTTTTATTACAAAGTTGCCAAAACCACCTTCCGGCTTCCTAAACTGAGAAAACATCACATTTAAATAGTGAGTAGGTACATAATATTATTATGTAGTCATTATTTTAGTAGGTACATAATTATTTAATAGTAGCTGCCTCGTTGGTCTGGTGGTGAGCACGTTCGACTACGGATGACGAGGTCCCGGGTTCGATTCCCGGGTCGGGCCAAAAAAAAAGGTATTGGGTTTTTCTGTCAAGAAATTCTCATTACTAGGTCAATGTTACTAGCCCGGAGTTAGGAAAGTTGGCGGTGAGTCACCCCCGTGCTTCGGAGAGCACGTAAAGCCGTCGGACCTGCGCCTGATCTCTCTCCGGTCGTGTCGGATTTTCCGTCCCATCGGACTATGAGAGTGAGGGAATAGAGAGTGCACTTGTGTCTGCGCACACACTTGTGCACTATAATATCTCCCGCGCAGATGGCTAATCTCTGAGCAGGTTGGCCGCCGTGATCGGATTCGGTCGGGAGGACATTATTTAATAATATTATTTTCCTTCATAATGTCTTTCTACGCGAATAGATTCAGTATTCAAGGTCTCAAAACATGTTTATCTTGCGGGAATCCATTCCGTTCAGAAAATACCGACTTTATTGTGTGATTAATTGTTATGTTTTTCTTCGCAAGCAACACTAATTTAAAAGCTTAATTTGTAAGACTAACGTAATTACAGCTAGGTATACGATAAATCTTGGATAGCCTTGATTAATGCGCAATTAAAGGAAATTTTAAGCCCTTAATTTTAATAATTGACTCCATTAATGCTCAAATGCGAGCGAAATATACGATCGAGTCGGTCCATTTTCGAAACATGTATTTAAATAATTTAATAAGTACAAAAAAATAATTTTAAAAAACCGACTTCAAACACCCGCGCCACTACAAAGTATATAATTTATTGTTGATTTCTTAAAAACCGCTCGACCGATTTCGATAAAATTTAAATAGGACCACCTGGAAAGTATACCCTTTCAAAAAAAAAAAGAATTTTCCAAATCGGTTCAGGCGTCTTCGAGTAATCGGTGAACATAAAAAAAAAGATTCCGACGAATTGAGAACCTCGCCTCCTTTTTTGAAGTCGGATAAAAATGGACAAGGTTCGCCGAGTGAATTGTCCAAATAGTGAGTACCCACAATAGGTTAATGTGTAAGTAGATTAGCTACTTGATTTGAAAGCACAGTTATGGACCGGGAGCCAGGTACAAATTCGGTCAATTATTTCCTCTCGAGCGAAACTTTGTGAAACGCATTAGGGATTTATATTATGAATATTCGCGACCTTCAGCTGCGACTCCGTGGGTGGGGCGGGCAGTGGCAGCCTCCAACGCATGGAGAAAAAAAAAGTTTTTTAGTCATTTCCTCCCATTTGAAAATTTGTCAGATTATAGTTTACCTAATATTTTGAAGGAAAAATAAATTCAGCTGACCATAACATGGTGGATTATACTTCAGCTGGCTGCTTGAACATGAAAAAAAAAATTATATTTTCAATGATTTCCTCTCAACTAAAAATTTACCGTGATAGTTTATATGCTACTATGAATGAAAATTAATTTCAGCTTGCTGTATCGCGGTGGAAAGTTTGTCAGCTGGTACCTTGAAAGGTGTGACGTAGCAGCATCTATCACCTACTGAATCTTATCAGCTGACGACTTTTCCCTTGACTTACAGCTAGCTGATTTTTTTCATTATTTACTAATGCATGTTAACAATCCTCTTATAAATTTTAATCCAGGAGGAAATAACTTTTCTTAAGTTATTCTCTTTCTTTTTACAGATTGAGGCTATACATAAGCATGGAGGAAAAAAAAAGTTTTTTAGTCATTTCCTCCCATTTGAAAATTTGTCAGATTATAGTTTACCTAATATTTTGAAGGAAAAATAAAGTCAGCTGACCATAACATGGTGGATTATACGTCAGCTGGCTGCTTGAATATGAAAAAAAAAATTATATATTCAATGATTTCCTCTCAACTAAAAATTTACCTGGTGATCGTTTATAAGCTACTATGACTGAAAATTAATTTCAGCTTGCTGTATCGCGGTGGAAAGTTTATCAGCTGGTACCTTGAAAGGTGTGACGTAGCAGCATCTATCACCTACTGAATCTTATCAGCTGACGACTATTCCCTTGACTTACAGCTAGCTGATTTTTTTCATTATTTACTAATGCATGTTAACAATCCTCATATAAATTTCAATCCTCTTATAAATTTTCATACAGGAGAAAATCACTTTTCTTAAGTTATTCTCTTTCTTTTTACAGATTGAGGCTATACATAAGCCCTTTCTATATTGCAGCTAGATTGTGGATTAAAATTACCTTCTCCAGATGCTATGCTACAGCAGAGCATAGAATGCTAAAGGTCCACTTGGAGGGGGTAAGTTTTACCCATGACTACGTACAAAGGCCCTTTATTGTGTATAGTGCACATGCAGATTTTTGGTAGAAATAAACTGGTTGTCTGTAAAGTCGGTTTACGGACGGTAGTTTTCCGTGATAACGTCTTATAGAAACACTTGCTGATGCCCGCGACTTTGTCCGCGTGGATTTAGTTATTAAAGTCCCTCGGGAACTCCTTGATTTTCCGGGATAAAAAGTAGCCTAGATGTTGACCCGAGTAATAAGCTACCACGGTATAAAATTTTGTAGAAATCTGTGCGGTAGTTTTTACGTGAAAGAAGGCTTATGTATAGCCTCAATCTGTAAAAAGAAAGAGAATAACTTAAGAAAAGTGATTTCCTCCTGGATGAAAATTTATAAGAGGATTTTTAACATGCATTAGTAAATAATGAAAAAACTCAGCTAGCTGTAAGTCAAGGGAAAAGTCGTCGTCAGCTGATAAGATTCAGTAGGCGATAGATGCTGCTGCGTCACACCTTACAAGGTACCAGCTGACAAACTTTCCACTGCGATACAGCAAGCTGAAATTAATTTTCATTCATGGTAGCATATAAACGATCACCAGGTAAATTTTTAGTTGAGAGGAAATCATTGAATTTATAATTTATTTTTTTTCATGTTCAAGCAGCCAGCTGACGTATAATCCACCATGTTATGGTCAGCTGACTTTATTTTTCCTTCAAAATATTAGGTAAAATATAATCTGACAAATTTTCAAATGGGAGGAAATGACTAAAAAACTTTTTTTTCCTCCATGCTATAATATATAATATAATATTATATATATATAATATAATATTATGTATAGCCTCAATCTGTAAAAAGAAAGAGAATAACTTAAGAAAAGTGATTTCCTCCTGGATGAAAATTTATAAGAGGATTGTTAACATGCATTAGTAAATAATGAAAAAAATCAGCTAGCTCTAAGTCAAGGGAAAAGTCGTCAGCTGATAAGATTCAGTAGGTGATAGATGCTGCTACGTCACACCTTTCAAGGTACCAGCTGACAAACTTTCCACCGCGATACAGCAAGCTGAAATTAATTTTCATTCATAGTAGCATATAAACTATCACCAGGTAAATTTTTAGTTGAGAGGAAATCATTGAAAATATAATTTTTTTTTTCATGTTCAAGCAGCCAGCTGATGTATGTTATGTCAGCTGTTATGGTCAGCTGAATTTATTTTTCCTTCAAAATATTAGGTAAACTATAATCTGACAAATTTTCAAATGGGAGGAAATGACTAAAAACTTTTTTTTTTCTCCATGCGTTGGAGGCTGCCACTGCCCGCCCCACCCACGGAGTCGCAGCTGAAGGTCGCGAATATTCATAATATAAATCCCTAATGCATTTCACGAAGTTTTGATTGGGAGGGACTTGGTCATGAAAATCTGTCACTGGCTCCCGGACCATTATATAAGCGAGTAATTCACACTTCACACTAATATTATAAAGCCGAAAGTTTGTATGTGTGTATGTTTGTTACTCTTTCACGCAAAAACTACTGGACGGATTTGGCTGAAATTTGGAATGGAGATAGATTATAATCTGAATTAGCACATTGGCTAAATTTTGTCCCGGAAAATTAAAGAATTTCCGCGAGAATCTTAAACCACACGGATGAAGTTGCGGGCATCATCTAGTTAGATTATAAAGAAATTTTATAGCAGTGATTGAGGTTCTATGCCGTTTGGTGTCGGTAGATCAGAATACAGTTGTCACCACCCCTCCTCTTCCCGCAGGTGTCGTACGAGGCGACTAAGGGAATATAACGGAGAACGGGCAGCAGCGCCCTCTGTGCTACTACTACCATCTACTGCGATCACCAACCCGTCTTCCCCGCGTGGTGATTATGGGCAAACCCTCCCCTTGGGAGAGGCCTTTAGTCCAGCAGTGGACTGTTATAGGCTATTGATGATGATGATGATGATTGAGATTCTATAAATTATTATCTTTTCCCTGCTCTATTTCTCTAAAAGGTAATTTCTTCAGAAACAATAATCTAATACCGTTAGAATCGGTCCAATGACTTAAAACTTTAGAAAGTGCATCCGAAAACCGATCAGAAGTCTTTGGCGAGCTTCGCAGTGGCTCTAACTTCTCAGAGATAAAAGCAACTAACAGGCAATTTAAGTTTTTTGCAACTTGAACGAATTCTCCGCGATTGCGTGGTTTGCAAAAAAGTACTAAAATATAAATCAGCATTACCATTGTCTTTTCTCGTTTTACTTGAGAAGTAAACGAAGGGAATATATTTTACTAGCTGATGCCCGCGACTTCGTCTGCGTGGAATTTACCTTAATTCAGTCATCAGTGATAAGCCGAGAGATGCAGCCTTAGTAGATAGGTACCCCAATAGGGGGACAGACCATCTCAAGTAAGCTGCAAGGCAGCTACAAGTAGCACAAAATCGTGTCCTTGATGATCCTTTCAAAAGAATCTTGCAGAGGACGTTTATCGGTTGATGATAGGGATAAAAAGTAACTTGGATCGCTCTTTGTATAATAATCTATCTGCCTGTGAATGTTCGATCAAAATCGATTTAGCCGTTCCGAAGATTAGCTTGGACAAACAGATATAAAAAAATCATAAAAGCGTGTTTGAATCAGCTCACATATACACAAACCAAAACTTTATAAACGTGTGTTAAACTAATGCCATCGTTCAAGAACTTGTATTAAAATATGATGAGCTGAATAAAAAGTTATTTCGAAATCTAAGACAAGAAATCAATGCTGAGAGATTATAGATAGGTACATACCCATTCGCCGTCGCGTCGTCTAAAAAATTCAGAGCTAAGCACTAACTTTTCATGAAATATATGTAAAAAAAGTTCACAGCCAAGCACTAACTTTTCATGAAATAAATGTAAGAAATATGTTTAAGAGGACTATTACATTTCTCATCCCTCTGTCTCGCACAATCTAATATTTTCAGTGATTGTAAAAATCACTTTTGACAAAACAAAAGACACTTTTGACAATCTCGTCTATTCTTATTATTCTTGACAATAAATTACGGATATGGCGAAAACTGCAATCAACTTTTATCGCTCTTATTCTCTATCAAAAACTAGATAGCTATATGATAATAAAAATATTTATCTAAGATATCCGTAATTTAACTGTCGAAGATATTATTAGACCTTATACATTTTGTCAAAAGTATCGGAGATTTTTACAATCATTGAAAATATTAGAATGTGCGAGAGGGGGATGCAAAATGTATTAAACTAGCTGACCCGGCGAACTTCGTACCGCCAACTTATCTACATAAATAAAACAAATAAACTATCCTAATCAAAAAAAACTATCCTATCTTTCAAGTTGGACCAAATTACAGATAATTACGAAGTTTGATCTAAATCGGTTTAGTAGTTTAGGAGTCCATCGCGGACAAACAACGTGACACGTAATTTATATATAACTAGCTGATGCCCGCGACTTCGTCTGCGTGGATTTAGTTCATAACATCCCGCGGAAAATCTTTGTCACCCTCCAGGTTCTCAACTATACCTATCCAATAAATCACGTCAATCCGTAGCTTTGTAGCAGGAAACATTTGATCGTCTTGCTCACGGCATTGTTAATGATGATTCAAAGAGAAAACATATTACTGATGATATTATCAATTACGTTAAACTATCATTTTTATAATTGTCAAATTTTTTACAATAATTAACCAAAGACAAAATTACGTTTAGCTGTCATTTACGTTTTGTTATTCCACTGTCATTTGCGTTTTGTTATTCCATGTCAGATGCGTTTTTGTTATGTCCACGTTTTATAGTGACTTGACGGAAACGCGGTCGAACGGGATAAAAAGTATCCTATGTCCGTCTCCTGGTTCTAAGCTACCTCTCCACCAATTTTCAGCCAAATCGGTTCATCCGTTCTTGAGTTATAAATAGTGTAACTAACACCATTTTCTTTTATATATATAGATAATAAGAATAGTCCTCTTAAGAAAAAGTTCGCAATAATTCATACGTCAGTTTTGAGTATTAAACCAATACGTCAGACACAGCATCCACACGATTACAACTAATTTCGCGCTATACGCAATTTCATTTCACCAACCAAATCCGATGTGATTTAATCTCGAACGTCGCGGTGCAATAAATTCGAGATACCCGCACATTTGCATGCATGCACTTGACGAGATGAAAAGTCAACGGCGCCAACCTTTACTGTTTACACTAGCGGCACGCTATGATGGCCGGTTTGACGTTTGTCCGCTCATGAAGTTCCGTATTAATTGATAACGACTTTGAAGGAAATAATTGTATTACTTTATTGACGATAGTGATGTGCAGAGATTCATAAATTTTATCGAATGTAGTTTTAGGTTTAGGACTCAAAATTTATTTATTAAATTGATTTCTAAAATGTATACAAGTGTAGAAAAATCAGTTTGCACCATTTAAGGGGTGAATGTACTTGTGAATATGAACAATTTTCACTATGTGGACAAACCTCTGAAATCGCAAAAAAATATCAGCTGTTTCATACAAAAGGTAAAATTTTTATTTTTATATGATATATACCACAACTCGGCATTTGGTTTTCTAAATTGAAATTTTTTAAAAATGGAATCTAATACGATCGTCACATAGGATCGCTGGCTAGCACAACTACTACCTCCGGCAAACTCGCGTCAATGCTCAATGCAAAACAAAGCAGTTTCGAATTGACGTTGCTTCGAAAAGTATAAACTGTCAGTGCAATGCGATTGTGATATAGTTTTGACCTGGCTTTGGATTTCAAATATTGATACTGCATTACTGTTGACCCTTGCTCGTGATAGCAGTGACGACAGTGAAAATAGTAGTATGGACGAATCTGATTAATTATGGCCTTTTGTGGCACCTTTTTTGGTATCTTTTGTATTCATATGTTTCTTGTGTGCATATAAAGTATGTATATTCATTTTCATTCAAATATTCAGTTCGTTCAAATAAATTAAATAAACATATACATTTTTGTTTTATTAAACCTATTTAATCAGGTACAAAAACAAAACTTAATTGTTTTTTGTTCGAGAATAAATTGACATTCCACATCACTATTGTAATGTGTCAAACCGGCCATCATAGCGTGCCGCTAGTTTAATCTTGGAAAACGAGCGAAATATCCAGACACTTTGGAGTGCATATGAAATAGGACAGACGTGTATTAAAATGTACTGTATTAAAATTTGCCGTATAGTATTGTTACGTGTCATGGTTTCGGAGAAACGTCAGTTGCAGCTGATATTCGTTCGGTATGAGGAATTTAAATTCACTCAATGAGCGACGGAGAGAGCTAAATGTATAATATAATATAACTACTTATAGTTTCGGCGCATTTTTACAAATAAAAGGACATTGATAAACAAACAAAGTAGGGAATTCTTTCATTTAACAATTAATTATTTAAAAAGATGTCCACTACTCAACAAAAGCAGGAATTTTAATGACGTGACGACTAGAAGTGGCCGCCTGCTCTGATACTCGTTGGCTAATTGACGAGTAGCGAGGCAGCAACATTATCAAATCAGATCTGAAATAAGGAAAGGAAGAATATGAGTCCCATTAATGAGCCAAGCTTTTCATAAAGTGTGATGCGCACCGGTGACGGCCACGGCGAAAAATCTGACTGGGTTTCCACGGGCGGTTCACACCCGCGCCCGCAGCGGTTGCGGTAGCGCTAGTACTGCGCCCGCCGCGGGCGCAAACCGCGCCGTGGAAATTGAAACTTCATTTTTCATACAAATCTGCATTCTACGGAGGCCGCGGGCCCGCAACCGCTGCGAGCGCGGGCGCCGAACCGCGCCGTGGAAACCCAGTTTCTAACCGAAACGAAACGTCATTCCAGTATGATTGACCAATGATATGAGAGGGTTTTAGGGAATGACTGGATGAGATGCTCGCCTTAAGGGTGGCTTATGTTTTACGAGATGTAACAATAGTGATCTTACAAATCTTATCTACACTTACAAATCTTTGAGGTGGATGCATACATGGGATCATGGGCCGATGACGAAGAGGATGATAATGTTTCTATGAAGTGCATAAGAGTGATAGACCACTCATCAACTAAACGATGGAAGTAAGGAATTGAGAGCGACTTAAATTCTGTACATTTGGAAGGAAGTCGCCAACGGAAGTCGATGGAAAATTGTGATCATTTTTAGGCTGGGAACAGGATTATGAGAAACTTCTATCTTTAGAAAGGAACGAGCCACAAAGAACGAAGTCTGGTAAAATAACTAGTAGTTGAGTGAAACGTTTTCAATCAGTGCATAAGACAGACAATTCATTAGCAATACAATCAAGTCTCACTGAGTGAAAATTTCCGCTTTAGCATGGAACTTTAAGCGGGTGCTTTCTCATAACATGTGAAAGGCGAAAATCTTTGTTGCCGTTGGATACCTACTAATTTTACCTATGAATAGAAAAATTATCTTCAAAATATTTTTTATCAGGTTGGTGTGGTGTTATTTTCAAAAGCAATGCATAATTATAGGCTTTGGTCATGTCTAGTTCCCTTCCGTGGAAGACGCCAAGCGATATATCGTTCCAACGCGATATCGGAAACCGATTAGGGGTATGGGTTTAATTAAAAACTGCCATACCCCTATCCAAGTTAATTTGCTATCATCTTCTTTTCGTCACTTCCATCAGGTGAGATAGCAATCAAGGAGTATCTTGTCATGATTATAAAAAAAAATAGATTAGTTTAAGTAAAATATAAATAAAGTCCGTCATCGACATAGCTCAGCGTGTCATGAAACTGAAGTGGAAATGGGCGGGCACATAGTTCGAAGAGCTGATGGGTGCTGGAGTGGCGACCCCGCACCGGGAAATGCAGTCTTGGCAGACCCCCCACTAGATGGACCGACGACATCGAACGAGTCGCAGGGAGCCGCTGGATTCAAGCGGCGCAAGACCGAAGTCTGTGGAAGTCCATCCAGGAGACCTTTGACCAGCAGTGGACGTCTATAGGTTGATAAAGAAGAAGAAGAAGGAAAATATATTATGCTTTCTTGTTTAAATGTAGTTATTGAATATCCACTTTATATGAGAAAGCACACAAGGCCCAGAAATAGTGTAGTGCAGCGTTTGAGGAAGTTTGGAATTGAGTGGCTGCAATACCGCTAAACTTTGACAGATTTATAAATTTGCGAACACCGCCGCCTAGATCCGGCTTCAACAGTTATTAGCATATTTTTCCTTTGTTTGCGCAAGTTTTAACCGTTTTCCTACTGCATTTTCAGGACTTTGTCGCTGTTTTGAGGGCGTCACGTAAAGAATGTCGTAACAAGGTTTTTATTGAATAATGTTACCAGTTATCTAACAAACAACTTGGATGATATGAACTAAATTAAATCATTACAGAAAAAATAAATATAGGCCTATACTTATGCTCGTTTTCACCAATCATACGTGAATTATCCCTTAAGTAAAACCTAAACCTAAAAACTTAGCACTTATACCTAATATTATTATTTAAATTTACAATTATTGCAATGTTTTTTTTTGGCAACAGTTAATCGCTGTAATGTAAATGATAATTATTTCTGGTTTATTTTGCGCCAACAACCGAGTCATCATCATCATCATTAGCAACCCATCAACGGCTCACTACTGAGCGCAGGTCCCCTCTCAGAGAAGGGTTATAGGCCATAGTCCACGCTGGCCCAATGCGAATTGGCGGACTTCACAAACCTTCGAGAACATTATGAAGAACTCTCAGGTGTGCAGGTTTCCTCATGATGTTTTCCTTCACCGTTGAAGCAAGTGATATTTAATTGCTTAAACGCACTTGACTCCGAAAAGTCAGAAATGCGTACCCGGGATCGAACCTGCGACCCCCCGAATAGGAGACCACAGTCCTAACCACTAGGCTATCACTGCTTCCCAGTGTGTAACAACCGGGTGTCGAAAATAATTGGATTGATTGAGATGAAACTCTAGTACTTCGCTAGATAATCTTCTTCAGTCAACCTTGATCAGATTTTCATGCAAACGGAGAAGACGGCTTAAGTTAGTCATAATAATGATAATATAGAGCAGGCTCTACCCATTATAATATTATGATAACACTGTTAAAATGGAATCGGAAGGAAGCTTTAACATCGTACACGATCTCAAGTACGCTATTAAAATTATACTCCTTATCAAACTAATATTAAATCAAAGTTTCAACAACATCTCGACTTGGAAGTTAAGAGTTTGATAGGGTTGAAGCTGAATAAATTCTGTACTATAAGTTAAACCTCCATAGCACAGTGGTGCGAATGCTCGATTTTAAGCCTCGTAAATAAGGTCTTAAGGAGTATACTTTTTGTGAAGCAGTGATAGCCTAGTGGTTACGAATGTGGTCTCCTATTCGGGGGGTCGCAGGTTCAATTCCGGGCACGCACCTCTGGCTTTTCTAAGTGCGTTTAAGACATTAAATATCACATGCTTTAACGGTGAAGGAAAACATCGTGAGGAAACCTGCACACCTGAGAGTTCTCCATAATGTTCTCGAAGGTGTGTGAAGTCCGCCAATTCGCATTGGGCCAGCGTGGTGGACTATGGCCTATAACCCTTCTCTGAGAGGAGACCTCGCTCAGTAGTGAGCCGATGATGGTTTGATAATGATGATGATGACACCGGGGGACGTGGATTTCTAAGTGTCGACATTTCATCATCATCAGCAACCCAACAACGGCTCACTAATGAGCGCAGGTCTCCTCTCAAAGAAGGGTTATAGGCCATAGTCCACCACGCTGGCCCAATGCGAATTGGCGGACTTCACATACCTTCAAGAACATCATGAACTCTCAGGTGTGCAGGTTTCATCACGATGTTTCCTTCACCGTTGAAGCAAGTGATATTTAATTGTTTAAACGCACTTGACTCCGAAAAGTCAGAGGTGCGTACGCGGGATCGAAACTGCGACCCCCCGAATAGAAGACCACAGTCCTAACCACTAGGCTATCACTGCTTGCTTGCATTGGTAGTCTGTTACTATATATTGTACTCTATTTACTGGTGGGTCTGCGCTAAACTTCGACAATTTGAGCGGCCTAACAGCTACAGCCTACAATGTACTGCGCAGCTTGCGAGTTGCGACCCACTTAGACGCGAGACATGTGCTAGCTGAAGGAGATTTAGCTTACATGTCGCCTTTTCTCTAGTGTTTGTGTTAAGCTGCGTCCATATAAAATTTCGCGTGGTCACTTTCTGAGAAAATACAAGTAATATCGTGTTTATTATGTACTAAAACATACCTTTATTTTTCAGATATAGATATCACTTCGGAGAAAGTGCTCAAGAAGTATTCAAGTGCTCAGTCCATCTTCAGTCATCTTCTACCATCATTTTGCTTTGTTTCCTCGTTCCTAATGCGCATCGCAAAAATTTGGATTGCCCTTCCGGCTTCCGTTTTACCAACTATAACTATAACTAATACTACCTATAACTTGGGTATCTTTAAATCTCGAGTAAATAGGCATCTTCTAGGCAAGCGCACCATCTTAGACTGCATCTTCACTTACCATCAGGTGAAATTGTAATCAAGCGCTAGTCTATATATTAAAAAAAGTATATCATATATCAATTATGTTCATGGAGCCTTCTTCTAATTCTTTTCTTTTCTTTTAACATTTTCAATATAAAATGTAATATTTTACATTCTGTATACACATTGAAATTTTCTAACTTTATTACAATAGCTAGTCGATGTAGTTTTCAACTGTGACAGTGATTTTGTGAATGAGGTATACAATAGTTTGAAGAATATTCAAACATAGTTTTCTGTTGCAGCGGCCTTTCATAAGTACTTAATAAATAGTAGCTATTCGTACCTATTTTGGATTAACTACCTACTAGGATGGACAATTACTCTGCTTTACTATTAATAACAAACAGTAAAAAATATATCAAACAGCATATTTAAATAATAATCGGACGGGTATTAATTGAAATGAGCTCATCAAATGATATTGCGGTCGGGGCAAAATGGCCGTCGGATTTATAACAATTATATTGTGAAATCGCTTTAAACATGTCCCGACCACAGCCCACTTTGCCACAAGTACACATATTTATGCTATTGACGTCATATTTTATAAAAAATTACGTAAGTAAATATGTACCTAAAATATAAAAAAGTCCACGTCCACTTAAATTTTAAAAAAAAATAAAGTGGCACTCGGGGACTGCCGCGGTAAAGCTATTGCATAGCATTTTTTATCAACTTATGCAATTATAATATTTATGCAAAACAATATAATATTTATTAAAAAACAAACAAACAAGAAAAGCGCACTGTCGCGAGTGAGATTCGAACCTGCGACATCATACATGAAGCGACCGCTCGCCCACTGCGCCAAACAGAGCTCCTTGTGACCCTCTAAAATGTTGAACGCTTACTGAACGTCGGTCGGTTAGGTTTATTTTCGTTACGGAATTTCTTGATTCGGTCGCCGCGCTCAAACTGTTTGTCGTAGTTCAAAGTCCGCGATAAAAGCTATTGCATAGCTTTTAGCAGACTCCTGCAAAGGCCACCGCCACCCAGGTGGAGGCGTGTTGTGAGCACTGAATACTGAGATGACGACGCCGTACTGGGCAAGAGTCTGCTTGATTTACCTGTTTATACTTTGTGAAGAAACTATTTTATGAAGTTTCTCAAAGCTTACTAGTAGATTCTCGGTCCCTCTGGACGAGGATGAGCTCTGATGCTACCAAAAGGTAAATCCTCGAGAGTTTTTGTGGGACATAATCTTATCTTAATATATACTTATATAAATTACGTGTCACGTTGTTTGTCCGCGATGGACTCCTAAACTACTGAACCGATTTTTTTCAAACTTCGTAACTATCTGTAATTTGGTCCAACTTAAAAGATAGGATAGTTTTTTTGGATTGGGATAGTTTATTTGTTTTATTTATATAGATAAGTTGGCGGTACGAAGTTCGCTGGGTCAGCTAGTATTATATAAGGATTTTTGACAAAATAGGGTAAGAAGAGCACTGGTTGCTGTTTGTTAGCTACAGAGGTTTTTATTATGTTTGGTATGGGGATCTTTATTCCTGGGTGAAAGGTTTATACCTGGTAATCGTTTATATGCTACTATGAATGAAAATTAATTTCAGCTTGCTGTATCGCGGTGGAAAGTTTGTCAGCTGGTACCTTGAAAGGTGTGCCGTAGCAGCATCTATCACCTACTGAATCTTATCAGCTGACGACTTTTCCCTTGACTTACAGCTAGCTGATTTTTTTCATTATTTACTAATGCATGTTAACAATCCTCTTATAAATTTTCATCCAGGAGGAAATCACTTTTCTTAAGTTATTCTCTTTCTTTTTACAGATTGAGGCTATACATGCGTTGGAGGCTGCCACTGCCCGCCCCACCCACGGAGTCGCAGCTGAAGGTCGCGAATATTCATAATATAAATAATGCATGCATTTCACGAAGTTTCGCTTGACCGAATTTGTACCTGGCTCCCGGTCCATATGAAGTATAAAAATTGGATGTCCGAATTAGTTCCTCAAAACGCCACCGCCAACTTATACTTGTGGCACTGTACCAACAGATGGCGATTGGCGCGGTAGTACACAAGATCACGCTTCTGTATCACAACGCCTGCGCGTATGAATAGTTTTCACCACGACTAACATACCGTAACATAGACAAGAATTATTAATTATTAAATTTTTGACACAGGTGCCCTCTCTGGTACCTGCAAAACTTATAAAAGGGCGAATTTAGACGGTGCCCCGTTGATCGTTCATTTTTAAGTTTTTTAACCGACTTCACAAAAGGAGGGGTTCTCAACTTCTCTATTCGGCGGCATCTTTTTTTATGTATGTTGAATGTTCATTGTTCACCGATTACTCGAAGACGCCTGAACCGATTTGAAAAATTCTTTTTTTTTTCAAAGGGTATACTTTCCAGTGGTCCCATTGGAATTTTATAGAAATCGGTCGAGCGATTTTTAAAATATCAACAATAAATTATATACTTTGTACTGTCGCGAAGTGTTGGTTTAATACTCAAAGGTCGCGAGCGTTTGAAGTCGGTTTTTTAAAAATATTTTTTTATATTAAATTATGGCTTTGAACACTAGGTACTTACTTGGAAGTATGCTTTTGGTCCTACTTCCGTTTCATTCCAACTACCACTTTGAACAACCAATAGAGCACTATTGGTGCGTGTTCGAAGGACAAACCAACAAACAAATGCCCTTTCGTATTTAAAATTATAAAGAATATTTTTAAGCTATTGCATAGCTTTTATCGCGGGCTTTGAACTAGGACAAACAGTTTGAGCGCGGCGACCGAATCAAGAAATTCCGTAACGAAAAAACCTAACACCGTCGTTCTGTAAGCGTTCAACATTTTAGAGGTTCTCAAGTAGCTCTATTTGGCGCAGTGGGCGAGCGACCGCTTTCTTTGATGATGTCGCAGGTTCGAATGTCACTCGCGAAGTAGTGACAGTTCGCTTTTCTTGTTTGTTTGTATTTAATTTTTTTTTTGCATAATTTTTACTATGCAAAAAAAATATTGCATAAATATTATAATTGCATAAGTTGATAAAAAATGCTATGCAATAACTTTACCGCGGCGGTCCCTGAGTGCCATTTAATTTATTTATTTTTTTTCCTACGCGTCATTGTCTGAACTCTGAATCGATTGGGCATTCGCACTTAGCAGACAGTCATCACTATCTTCATCACTAGCATTCCATCAACGGCTCACTACTGAGCGAGGTCTCCTCTCAGAGAAGGGTTGTAGGCCATAGTCCACCACGCTGGCCCAATGCGAATTGGCGGACTTCACACACTTTCGAGAATATTATAGAAAACTCTCAGACGTGCAGGTTTCCTCACAGTAAACGGGTTAAAAAAATTATCAATTTGTCACTATTGGTCCGTGTTCAAAGTACAAACCAACAAACAAATGCACTTTCGTATTCAAAATTATAAAAAATTTTTTTTTCCTACGCTTCATCGTCTGAACTCTGATCCGATCGGGCATTCGCACTTCGCAATTAGTAACCGGCCTAAAAAAAATGTTATCAATCAATTAATTTATATCCCTGCACAATCAATGTTCTTTGTAGTCACTGAATTGCATGGACGGTAGACGGCGATTTTGCAGCTTTAAAATTGCATCTAGAAATTGCCCAAACACTAGTCCATTTATGAAGGCCTTTAACAGGGCTAAAATGAACTCGGTTTAAGAGCTGCGCTAACGTTGTTTGTACTGCACTCCGACTGATGCGGGAATCTAGACTACTGAGCTCTCATAATGAACTTAATAAGTACAGCGGTTGAACTTTGTACAAACTCTACCTTGCCTTTAGTTATTAAAGCCTGAAACACATGCGCGACGATATCGGTAGCGCAAAACGAAGCGAATCTGACGCAACTTTTAGAAGTTGTACAAGGTTCTATTAACTTGAGACAGCGTGACGCGATGACGTCACAGTCACGTATTTTTGCGTGTAATTGCGAATGCATCCCGTTATGTCCCGTGTATGGCCTGTCAATTGACATGCAATTTTAATCATCCTGTTTTAACTTACATAGTGAAGCCAATTGGTTCCACGCATTAGCGACCGTCATGATCAATCAATTTAGACCAACGGAAAAAGGTGCGTCTGACGCGAATGCAAACAGAAAATTCGCAGGTCCGATCCCTACCCGTTGTACTATTTTTGTACTCACTCATATTACAAGCTTAGAGCTTATTTGGAGGGGAGAGGATAATATTACTTCAGCTTGGCTAAAAAACTATTTTTTAAAACGTCTTACTTCTATCACAACAGTATGCAAGATCGCATGTGTTCTTACGCCGCATGATATGGCAATTATTGTCATATCAAACGGCTCATTGCGATAAAATTGAATATCGTAAACATAAAACGTGCGTGTGTACAGTGTGGATACGTGCGCTTAGTTTCGCGCAGTTTCTGTAGCACATACTGTTTGTAGTGGCCTTAATATTTTTATTAGTAGAAAGTTAGAAATTAGATATCTTAAACCTTATGCTCGTACGTAAACCGCAGGGTTGAAATTAACCTAGTTTATGAACTAGGCATTGTTGTTTGTTCAGTTTGTTTGTGCCGAGCTTTGAAAATCTTTATTAGGTAATATTTTCATTTGTTGAAAAACTCAGAAGATTTTATCTTGCCAAGTGGGTACGTATGTATATTTTTAGGTTTTACTTGTAGCTCTACAAGCGCTAAGCGGGATACTTGCATGACATATGCGGTTAAAGTAAGGTAACGGATAAGAGAACGTCTTTATTAATCGGTTAAACTCAGTTAGTCTATTACTTGACGATTTTTTTTATTACTAGATAGGCTTGCGCTTGAACAATCAACGCTGGGAAGGATTAATGAGGTCTAGGTTGGAGCGCGCTTGCCTAGAAGATGCCTATTCACTCTTGCCTTGAAGATACTCAAATTATAGGTGACAGAAAACACGGATGTGGAAGGGTCTTCCACACCTTGGTTCGTTTCAGAAAAGTTGAACTAAATCGTTTCGTACGACTAGGTTGGATTTATACCACGTAAGGATGCCAAGGGATGGTGAAGGAGGCACAAGGTTGTAAAGTTCCTTGCGAAACGACGGCGAAATAAGTGCGTATTATTATAATTTATAGATTTTAATACTTAAAAAAATTAGTACTTATTAAAATTTTATTCTTCCTAAACTATGACGCATAAAAAACACTGGTTTGACATTATTTATGCTTTGTCAAATTTAGGATGATAATTTTGGCAGATCACGTACATGAAGTTTCATATTTTTTTTCGGTAGTTGTCTTGTAGTTGTACTGCAGATAATTTCGTACTTCATTGATGGGTACCGCCCACTTAGTAAAGTGCCATGCCCCTCGAACAACCACAGACAATAGAAAATCGATTCCGAAATGAAATAAATCGATAAACATTGTTTAGGTTGTGCATATTTATTCCTTGTTTCATTTCACCCTAAAGGCCCTCTCACAGCAACAATTTCGACTTACGCGTATTCCACGCTAAAACTGTTGACTGATGAAACAAAAATAGGCACGAATCGAAAACGAAAGAAATCGTCGTTGTGGGAGGGCTTATACAGTCATATTAATAAATTAATTTAATAGAAAAAAATAGTTTGATTTGTATTATTATTTGACCATACAATATAATATCGAATATCCATGCAACTATCGATTCCAAGTTCTATGGGAATACTAATCGACAATCGAATAAGTTCGGTAACGATTACACACAACCTCATCCCTACTTTGAGTTGTCAAAATTATCATCCTAGATTTGACAAAGCATAAAAAGTTTTTGTAGATTTAATTTATTTTGTTTTTAAGTGAAAAATAGAATTGTCAATAGTACAAAGCTGCCAATTCCAACAGCTGTACAAATCCTTTTTGCGCTTTCATACATTTTATATGGACTCCCACTAGTGTAGAGTGCAGTAAAATGTGTAGTAGCGGATTTTGCACTACAGCCTACTCTGGGATTATAAGCGCATAGTTTCAAATACAAAACAAACACGATAACTTCAGATACTAGGTATTTAATGACCTCTATGGCGAAGTGGTGAGCGCTGTGGACTTACAAATGGTCTCAGGTTCGATTCCCGGTATGGGCAATTGGAATTTTATAATTTCTGTTTTACAACACTTCTGTCAAAACTGGCGACGAAACGATACGTTGGCACGTAGAAATCGATTAGGGATGTGGGTTTAATTTACATAGGTCTCCCTTAATAGCCAACTGCTATCTTAAACTGCGTCGTCAGTGACGTCACTTACTATCGGTAAATTCGTATTCAAATTCAAAGTTTTTTATTTCACGTAGGCCAACCTGTGGCTCTTATGACAAATCATGACTCTACCACCGGTTCGGAAAGCGGATTCTGCTGAGAAGAGCCGGCAAGAAACTCAGCAGTTGCTCTTTTCAAAATAATCATTTTACAATATTATTATGACACTCTGACACCATGTCAGAGGATAACTGAGTGCGAAAAAAAAAAAAAAATATTATTATGAAACTATTACATTGTAATAAGTTTTTTATACTATCTTGTGGGCAGCTAGATGCCAAGCCGATTTGCTGATGCAACTTTGTTAGAATAAAATATAATATTACCACAATGGGGGAAGTTCCAAAAAAAAAAAGTACTAAAATTCAATTCATGTTAAGACGGGCAGACACAAAGTAGCCCCATTCCCGCCGGCGGCACCCTTTCACGAGCATGACGCATGATCCAGCCGTTGCTTCGCTCGACCATATTTGAATTAATTAATTGAATAAATATAACCCGACAGCTCCTAGAAAGAGTAAAGTTTTTCCGTAATGAAACTGCACATCACCGAATTCCGAATCAATCTTTTTACTCGTAAAAGTTTTCTTTGTTCTGCGAATTGTAAAGAAACTTACAGAAAACACGGTAGTAGTGTAAAAATAAAAACTTAAGGAGCAGTTTTGTTACGGCTGGTCATTAAAGCGATCAGCTTTTACTAGGAAAGTTCCGTTTTTTAAAGGATTCTCTTTGAGTAAAGTAAAGGTTTATTTTTTGCTTAGTTTAATAATTATATTAAAGAGACACTTTGAAAAGATTATAAGATTTACTAAAAGTGTAAAGTACGCTTTTATGAAAATCTTTGTTTCTATACTTTATTATAATAAATAACCCAGGGTATTAATTTTATTTTGCGATACCTATATGAGTTGTAAGTCCTAAGTTTACCGGACTTGCACCTCTGGCTTTTCGGACTTATGTGCGTTCAGGCAATTAATAATATCACATGCTTCATGGATGAAGGGAAACATTCTGAGGAAACCTGAGAGTTCTCTATATGGAGATTGGCGAATTCCATAGAGTTTCAGACCCAGACGAACTGAACCGTGGGCCTCAAGCCCACGTTCACGAATCAAACTTCTCATGCTTGTTCTAGTAAACCAGTCTATCAAAAAAGTTCATCAAAGTCTATCAAATAAAGTTGGGAGAAAAAAGATATTCACTTGTATTGCCATGTAATGGTTATTTATTGTGTACTTGTGAATAATTATATTTTTCATCCCCACCTTATAAAAATATCGGGTTTACACAAAAATAAAAAAAATGTGTGTGTCAGCTCCGGCGCACGACTGGAGTTTACTCCTTAAGTACGATTGTCTAAACATACGCAAAAAGTTAATTTAAAAAAAGTTAATGATTTTCCGATGTGCCAACCCTAAACCGCAACGTCGTAAAGCATTCGCGGCGCTCGCTGCGTCTCGGCGCCGCTCGGACCCGATAAGTACGCGCCAACAACTCAAGCGAAAACCAACCTTATTTACTCAACGTTAGGGTAGAAATTTGCATCGTTGTGAAAAACGTAACGAGGTCATTCATAAGTAGATTTTACTCCTCGAAATTTTCTCATACCGGACGCCTTATATATGAAAATCGATTCTTAAGGAGTAAACTCCAATAAACTCCAAAAACTCCAAAAACTGAAAAATATTAATTAAAATTAATTGATTTCTGAATCTGAACGGTTTCTAATAAAAATGCTGGGTCAAAGTTCGCCAACCTCATTTTTCAAAGATGTGTGAAGTCTGCCAACTCGCATTTGGCCAGCGTGGTGGACTATGGCCTTAACCCTTTCTAAGGAGACCTGTGCTTAGTAGTGGGTTAGTGATGGCTGAGATATGAATGAAGTAAGTACCATGGGTGATGCTTTCGAGGATAGCTGATACTAAAGCGAGCGTATATTATATTTATTCAATGGAATGATGATGTAAAAAAATTAACAGAAGTGGCTGGATTAGGAAGGTGTAGGTCCGTGCGTACTCTTGGAGACAAAACAATATCCAGAATGCAGGCTAAATTGGATTGGATTTGCATTTCAAACATGTGGTACAAATGAAGCCCGAACCTGAATATGATAGCTGATACTGAAGCGTATGTAGAGAAATGAGTCAATTGTATTCAATAGAACGATGATCTAAAGAAGATGAAGAGAATTTGCTGGATTAGAAAGGCTTTGGAATTTAAGTAGTGCACTTAAGTAGGCATCATGCAATGTCTGGCAGGGGACACATGCAAGCTAAATTGGATTGAAACATGGTGCAAATTTTTACCTACCTATAGCTCTAATCTGAATATGATCATACCTCATACTTACTAATAATATAAATGCGATAATTAAAATGCGAAAGTGTGTTTGTTGGTTTGTCCTTCAATCACGCCCGCAGCAGTGCTACAGATCGATATGATTTTTTGCATGGGGTTGAGGACCTGGAGAGTGACATAGGCTACTTTTTATCTCGGAAAATTAAAGAGTTCCCGAGGGATTTTAAAAACTAAATCCACGTGGACGAAGTCGCGGGCATCAGCTAGTATAGTTATATAGTTCAGAGTGAAGCGTGCGTAGGGAAATGATAGTCAATTGTATTCAATAGAACGATGACCTAAAGAAGATCAAGAGAAGTGGCTGGATTAGGAAGACGTAGGAATGAGTGTGGTGCTCTGGAGGCTCGATGCAATATCAAGAAAGGGGACGCACGCAGGCTAAATTGGATTGGATTGCTATTTCAAAAATGTGGTGCAAATGGTTATAGCCCGAATCTGAATATGATAGCTGATAGTGAAGCGAGCGTAGGGAAATGATAGTCAATTGTAGAGGTCGCGTATTTGCATAGGGCGAGCGTGCCTCCCTCGTCGGGACTGGTAGCCCGCGGCGGTGCGATGTGACGCTATCCTATATGGGTTGGCGCGCGGGTGCATTGTTACGGGGAAAACGTGAAATGAATATTATTAGGTCATCATCAGAGACCCATCAACGGTAGAGCCGTTATACTGAGCGTGGTCTCCTCTCAGAGAAGGGTTATAGGCTATAGTCCACCACGCTGACCCAATGCGAATTGGCGGACTCTATACACACCTTTATTATCAACTATACATCAAGTCATATCTTAAAATGAGTATTTGATTTGAATATTAGTTTCAATTCGATGCCTTAAGATGGGTAGCCTAAGTATGTCACACTCTCTTTAACATTTCTGCGGTGGTGTCCTGTGATGCGGGTTGTTACGTTCCCTCAAATATGGTTGAGGGAAGCAATGGCTGGGGTCATGCGTCATGCTCGTGAACGGGTGCCACCAGCGGTAATGGGGCAATTTTCTGTCTGCGCGTCCTGACATGTGTTGAATTATAATTAGAAATAATTACGTATGCTTTTGTGGAACTTCCCCTCATTGTGGAAACTCTGCATGCATAGAATAGTATCTATTAAGTATATTGTAAAAGTATTTTGAAAAGAGCAACTGCCGAGTTTCTTGCTGGTTCTTCTCGGCAGGAACGGCATTCCGAACCAGTGGTAGACTCATTGACGATTCAAAAGTACTTGTAAAAGTTTATTTGAATAAAAAACATTTCTATTCTATTCTATTCTATTCTATTCTATTATATTCTATCAGCACCTTAATGGCTCACTACTGAGCATAGGTCTCCTCTCAGGCCAGGTTAGAGAAGGGTTATAGTAAAAATCAACTACGCTTTTCAGAACATTATGGAGAACATTCAGGCGTGCAGATTTCCTCGCCGTTTTTTTGACAGAAACAAAACTGGTTTTTTTACCGTTTTTCAACAACTTTTTACTAATTCACAAAAGGATTGCAAAGTTTATTGAAAGCATAGAACAACGTCTGTCAGTCAGCTAGCTTTTAATATAAACTCGGATATAATTGGCTGTGACGTTTTTTTATACATTATAGGCACTCGCTTGACCACTATCACACCTGATGGAAAGTGATGATGTGGCCGAAGGTGGAACGCATGTGCCTAGAAGATGGCCTATTCACTCTTCAACCCTTCAAAATTCTTCTTCTTCTTCTTCTTTATCAACCTATAGACGTCCACTGCTGGACAAAGGTCTCCTGCATGGACTTCCACAGGCTTCGGTCTTGCGCCGCTTGGATCCAGCGGCTCCCTGCGACTCGTTTGATGTCGTCGGTCCACCTGGTGGGGGGCCTGCCAACACTGCGTTTCCCGGTGCGGGGTCGCCACTCCAACACCTTGGGACCCCATCGACAATCAGCTCTTCGAACTATGTGCCCCGCCCATTTCCACTTCAGTTTCGCGACACGCTGAGCTATGTCGGTGACTTTGGTTCTCCTACGAATCTCCTCATTTCTGATTTGATCTCGCAGGGATGTATCCCTTCGAGATCTTCAAAATTCACTCTTGCTTTAAAGATACCCAAATCGTAAGTGTTAGGAAACACAGATCTCGGAAGAGCGTTCCAGACCCTAGCCGTGCGAATCAGAAATGAAGGCTTGAATCGCTTCGTGCGCGTGGACGTCCGTGTACAATGGAGACGAGCCCATATCTTAGCCCGTACCCGCCGGCGGCGATCGTGTAGAGAAGCCTTCACAGAGCCGTCGAGCATCGCACGACATCAGTACTGTTATAAATTCCCAACATTATATTATTCGGGGTATATCGACGGAAAATTGCAAATGGCCGTGTGACGGTACTGTTAGATATTGGATGAATAGCGCGATTGAACAGAATTGATAAATTTAGGTCTGGAATTAGTTCTTAAAGTGTTCTGGTTAATGGAAACTATTTTGGAACATCGTGAATTGGAAACCATCTCCTGCATCAACTTAAGTCTTGTAGAACTTAGGTCATTTTGATAACTTCGCAGAAGAAAGTTCTAACAAATGGGAGAACCGGGTTCGATTTCCGATATGGATCTATTTCGGAATTTATAAATTCTATCCTTTCTCTGGTGTGTTCTTGTGGGAGCCATTCGCCGTGGTCATTGCTTATTGGAGTACAAATGCAAAATAGTACTTTGCTACTAAGCACTGAGAACTTCGCAATAATATGAGTACCTATAGTTCTTTAATGTTATTCAATCCAATGGGATTTGTTACATAATATGTTGTTTTTGAAAACTAAATTGTCATTCTTAAAGAGCTTTTTAATTACAAGCTCTGCTAGCTCAATTTTCAACAGTTTTATTTTTAAACTACCGCCTTTTCTTCTAATTTTTTCTTTCTTTTAATTTTGCGCCCTCATCGACAAAGTGCTTTGTAATACAAAGGAAATTTCTAGCAGGCCAAGTTTAAAGAAGGCTTTAGAGTTAGACCACGTGGCTACGATAGGTTTGAGTTTATAAAAAAATATTAGGTATTAAAATTTTTTTTGAATTCTTATTGCCACAACTTCTTTTATTGCACTACCTTGTGAATAAAATAAATGTTCATTAGGATCATGAAATTTAATAAGTCATCAACCATTCATATCATTCTAATTGTATGTAGGTACTAACGAAGCATATAGATAAGTGTGAACTTCATAAATCTAGACTAAGGAGATCCTTAAATAAACATTAGTGATTCTGATTGCGGCAATATGACCAATTGAACGATCACGATACGCATACGTATTCTTTCAACGCACAACTTCAAGTAAAAAAGAACATAAAATTCTTTCCGAACCGGAAACTCTCATACATGATACATTATTATATTTATTATTGGAGTATTGTTGCATCAATATTGTTATATCATCGTACATCAATAACCTTTAATTCATCCAAACGTATAAAATTATTATCCTCAATCCCAATTCCAACCAGCATTCAAATGTAGCCCTTTTGCCAAAACATTAGCATCTATAATTGAATATCTGGTAACACTGAGATCTTCTGTAGAGGTACCCGCTTTCTTTCATCGCTTGTTTCGAAAAAGATGCCTACATTCCGGCTAAACCTTTGGTTCCCTTTGAGAGCGGGACCAAAAAGGCCGTCTACCTGTATCTCAATACCTTTGGCATCAACAAAAGAGGCCTTTATGCCTTATCCTTTTTGCGCCAGGTCGCATTCAACACGTTTCCTGCGAATTTCTTATCATTCGTAAACTTGTAAAACAATAAGCAGCCTGTTTGCTTTAGATTTGAATTTAACACTTTTTTATTTTCTCGTTGGATTAGTGGCCCCAAAATATAAACTTTGTCCGCGTGGATTTAGTTTTTTAAAATCCTTTGGAAACTCTTTGATTTTCAGGGATAAAAAGCCTATCGGGGAAAGTAGCCTATGTCATTCTCCAGCAGGCCTAGCATGCACGCGCGAGAAAATTTTGTCTACTCTTTTTCTCGTATTATCTCTATATCTCTATGGAAACTGACATGATTGCACACCATGATTCGCCTCGTTACGTCAAAAAGAGAGATAAAAATATTTTCTATATTTATCTCTACGAACTCTAACATGGCTAGTGGCGACGTCATTTCCTCGAATTTTGAAGTTTAAAAGAGTAAACGAGAAATCAGCCTACATCGACAATATTTCTCTCTCTTCGCGAGATATCACTTCGACGTGCATGCTAGGTCCTTAACAGCTGTACCCATGCAAAAAATCACGTCGATCCGTAGCTCTATAGCGGCGTGATTGATGGACAAACCAACAAACAAACACACTTTCGCATTCAAATATGATGTAGTTACATGTTCCAATGACAAAAATAACCGTTGGAAAGATCAACGGATTAACTTTCACGACTGCTTGTCAAACGATCGTATCTGAGATAAGTCCGTCGAATACCTACATTAATAAAGTGACTTTACCTACTACAACAACGGGTTTCAATGAACTGGCAAATGCTCTGGTAAAGCTTGTTTTAAAGGCTTTGTATAATTAAGATACAGGCAGTATTTACTTAATGATTTATATTAAATAGAATTCCGAACCAGTGGTAGTTTCACTAGACAATTCGTAAAAGTTTTTTGAATAAAAAATATTCTATTCTAATCTATTCTTTTCTATTCTATTCTATTATTATTCATTAATTCATTCTATTACCTAAGTCTATCTCTCTCGCTTGGAAATGAATGTGTTTTGAAAATACAAATCACTAATAAACATCTGAACTCATTGAGTCTAAGCGTAGTTTCCGAGATATGTAGGCCCAGGTGTAGGTAGGAGATAATTCCCCAATGTTAATATTAAAAAAATTGAATACAATAAAATTGGATATAAAATCCATTATATTATTGATTTTGTTCATGTAAAATGTAGCCTATGTTACCCGGAACATATCAACAAATTGACTGACACCTCATTCATCAAAATCGGCTTAGTACTTTAGGCGCCACGATGGAACATTCGTAGGTAGTCACATGCATACATCTTCTTCTTCTTTATCAACCTATAGACGTCCACTGGACAAAGGTCTCCAGCATGGACTTCCACAGGCTTGTGTCTTGCGCCGCTTGAATCCAGCGGCTCCCTGCGACTCGTTTGATGTCGTCGGTCCACCTGGTGGGGGGTCTGCCATCACTGCGTTTTTCGGTGCGGGGTCGCCACTCCAACACCTTGGGACCCCAAAGACCGTCAGCTCTTCGAACTATATGCCCCGCCCATTTCCACTTCAGTTTCGCGACACGCTGAGCCATGTCGGTGACTTTGTTTCTCCTACGAATCTCCTCATTTCTGATTTGATCTCGCAGGGATATACCGAGCATAGCTCTCTCCATCGCTCGCTGAATGACCTTCGCCTTCTTATGAGGCCCATACTTAGCGACCATGTCTCGGATCCGTAAGTCATCACTGGCAACAGGCACTGTTCGAAGACTTGAGTCTTCAGGCACTGAGGGATTTTGGACGAGAAGACATCTCGTTCAAAATCATACATACATAGACTGCTAATATCATAACTTCCTTTTGGTATACCGTAGTCGAGTAAGAAAGCCATTTGGAAAAGCGTTATTACTACAAAGAATTTAAGTGAAAATGTACCCACTTTATCAGTGAATCGGATGAACGAGTTACCACCGACAGATTGTACAAAGCGCCTTGCTAACGAGCGAAACCTGTATATTGCGTGATTCATTACGGTCCAGTCAAATATTAAGATGTGTGGGACAAATAAACTCTCAGTATACTGTCAAGGTCATGTTTTTTAAATAAATTAAATAAATGAATTGAAATAGACCCTCATATTTTATCACTCTCACCGCCACGTGGGCTGCCGGCGGCCCACAAAAATTTGAACCTAGCAGGCCACTATCGGTTTTTTGAATTTTAACTGGCAGGCCATGTGGGCTGCTGGCACACCACAACTATCGCGCCAAATTTGCTGTTATTTTGTCTTGTCGTTGCTTGTCAAAAAATTTAAAGAGCACTCCATCACTATAATTAGGTGACAGTTGCCTCGCTCCTTCGATAGTCTACGATTAAAGGTATATACAAAGATTTACAAGATGGAGTCTAAAGGCTGTGAACGCGTCGAAAATTTGTGCTGCCACCTGTGGCACACGCACTTTTCCCGCGCTCAGTTTGAATTAGGTCATCACCAGATATGGAGCTCGCGAGCCAATATGTTGTTTTTTTAAATGGCGGTTTTTGGTAAATAAAATGTGAAAAAACTGAACAGGACGATCTAAAATAACCAATAACATCACCTACCATCATATCAGTAAATAACATTAATTCACATCAGTTCCTGCAAAATAAGAAATTGAAATTTTTAGAAAATAATTAAATAATAATTATGCTTTGTCAAATTTAGGATGATAATTTTGGCAGATCACGCACATGAAGTTTCGTATTTTTTGTTCGGTAGATGTACTACAGTTAATTTCGTACTTCATTGATGGGTACCGCCCACTTAGTAAAGTGCCATACCTCTCGAACAACCACAGACAATAGAAAATCGATTTTGAAATGAAATAATACGATAAACATTGTTTAGGTTGTGCACCGTTGTACTAGTATTAAATAGCCTTAAATATTTATTCCTTATTTCATTTCACCCTAAAGGCCCTCTCACAGCAACAACTTCGACTTACGCGTATTCCGCGCTACAAGGTTGACTGATGAAACAAAAATACGCACGAATCGAAATCGTCGTTGTGGGAGGACTTTTATAGTCATATTGGAACTTAGTTCCTTATCGCGCGGTACGGAAGGGGGCTAGACGGAAAAAATTAAGGAACCGACACTCGACACATTTTTGAAACCGACACTTTTTTGTTGAATGTGAATTTTGCATTGTGTTCGGTATTTTCGCCTTAGATCACGGCGTCTGCATGGCCTTGTGGTTAGGGCAGTCGCCTAAAAGTTCAACGTCGATGGTTCGAATCCCAGCTCGACAGACTGAATTTTCTATTTTCAATTTTATTTTAAATAATTTCTAAATGTGGAATTTTTCCCTATTTTTTTCTTGTATTGGATAAAATGTTATTGTACTACTAACGCCATCTGTGAAAAAACAGTAACTCCACCAGAGTAACTCTTTGGTTTTGTAACAGTGCAATAGAAATAAACTAAATAATATAATTCATCGTAGTTAATCAATTTAATGCTAGATGACACCACTAGTTTATTACAATTCCTTCACTAAAATTAATCGAAAGGAGCTACGTTCCACCCGGGTGTCCCTTGACACCTCTCAAGTTTTTTTTATATTAATTGAACTGTATAACTATTATATTGAATTGTAAACTTATTATGAAAAGAGCAACTGCCGAGTTTCTTGCTGGTTCTTCTCGGCAGGAACGGCATTCCGAACCAGTGGTAGACTCATCGACGATTCAAAAGCACTTGTAAAAAAGTTTATTTGAATAAAAAACCTTTCTATTCTATTCTATTCTATTAATTAATAAATTATATTAATTTAATAGAAAAAAAAGTGTGTCAGCTCCGGCCTCCGACGCACGACTGGAGTTTACGCGCGACGCTATATCCTTCTCTATGCGCGCGACTCGGGTCCGAGCGCGCCCCGACCGACTTTCGCTTCGGGGACCCGATCGCTACGCGCTCGGCTACCCGAAGCGAAAGCTCTTTCGCACTAAAACCAACCTTATTTACTCAACGTTAGGGTAGAAATTTCAACGTTGTGAAAAACGTAACGAGGTCATTGATAAATTGATTTTACTGCCCGGATTTTTCTCATACCGGGCTGCTAAAATCGATTCTTAAGGAGTAAACTCCAAAAATAGTTTGATTTGTATTATTATCTGACTATACAACATAATATCGAATATCCATGCGACTATCGATTCTAAGTTCTATGGAAATATTAATCGCTAATCGAATAAGTTCGGTAACGATTACAGACGCCGCGCATGCGCGGCACTCACGTCACGCACACTAGCATATTCTCATTGGCCTGTTTTTTTTCGTTCTTTAGTAGCGCGACACTCCTTCTAGACATATAAGTATTCATAGGGTATTTATATTATACTGAAAACTTAAAAGTCGACCGACCGTGACGGTTTGAATATTGCCATGCTAAACTAGTGGTGCGCCCCGAACTGAGTCCTCGCGGTATCCCATAATTCCCATAAGGTAGTTTTAACTATATTATATTGTAATTAAAACGCGCCGAATCTGATGACGTCAATCGTCATCTGCTTTCGTGGATGGGATGCATATTTACAATATTAAAGACAGCGCCATCTAGTAACAGTATAGTGAAGTTTTGTTAAAAACATTGATGCCCATTAAAACTCAAATAATTTCGTTTCTTTATAATATTTATCTAATCTTAGTATTTGTTGTTGAAGTACAGAATATAACTCAAATTATGTGTAAGTTTCAAGTTTTAAAACAAAGTGGTTTTAGAAATCTAGCCTCGAATACAATCTCCACTTTGAAAGCCCCCCATTTCGTATGGGAGCCCCCCTGAAATAAAGATTTTTATAACTTTTTAAGCCATTTTCGGCTGGAGGCCATCGGTTTACATATCATATCTAAAATTGAAGTAATTACGTTCAGTAATTCAGAAGTTATAAGGCTGTGACAGACGGACGGACGGACAAGTGCAAATCGCTCTAGTAAACTCAGAGACCTTCGCTTCGCTCGGTCGATAATTTATTAGTACTGTTTCTTACTATTTATTACCTTCGTATTACTTTTGGTAATTTACTGATTCCTATAATTCAGAATTAAGTTATAATAAACTCATTTTTATAAAATCATCACTTGCACTGGTCTCTGATTCTATCCAAGGATTTTTGCAATTCTTTATAGAATTCCCTTAAACTCCAAAATTTTGAATTAATAGCACTAAAGGTGTGCTCAAACATATTGGAAAAAAACTCCGAGTTTCCCCTCGAAACAAGGATTGGGTTATTAAAATTATTTTTGTATCATAAAAACCTCTAATGGCCTCCTCAATGGCTCTATTAAAATATTTTGATATACAGCTAAATCAATGGGAAATTATTGGAACTGAAATTCGTGATGGGAACCTGATATGAGGGTTCATTCATCTTGCAAAAAATTATAGTTTATAGCTACGTAACATCATTGCGGTATGTTGGTGACTTTAGAATGGAATAGAAATGAATAAGTTTTTTTTCAAATGAACTATAACAATGTGTTGTCGAATCATCATGTGAATCTACCACTTTTAAATCATCAAGTGAATCTTTTCTGTGATCTCTTCATTTTGTTCCTACAATATGTGGCAATTACTTTGAAAAGTTATCAGACAATTAAACCCTTTGAGTATATAATGTTGGTTATATACTCAAAGATTAAACCTGTTATTTTGTACGCAAGAACGCAGCGTACAAAATAACAGGTTTAATCTTTGAGTGTTCAATTTTTGTGCCATCACCATCATCATCATCATCAGCAACCCATCAACGGCTCACTACTGAGCGCAGGTCTCCTCCCAGAGAAGGGTTATAGGCCATAATCCACCACGCTTGCCCAATGCGAATTCAAACACCTACGAGAACACTATGGAGAACTCTCAGGTGTGCAGATTACCTCACAATATTTTCTTTCACCGTTGAAGCATGTGCTTTTTAATTGCTTAAAAATGCACTTAAGAACGCGTATAACACAAAAAAAAATCAGATTTCGCGATGAAATAAAACATAGCCGCAACCTCATGTGAGGCGCGACAAAAGAAAGCGTTTTGCGCGGAATAGGAGTGTAGTAAGCGCCAAGTACTTTGTAACTCGTAAAATATTCATTTTCTTTTCAATTCACTAGGCTACTCTCTTGATAATATCAATCGGAATTTAATGTAAAAATTTTGGCTCTGTAATATGCAACACATTGAAAATAAATGAATATTGGTTAAAAATTAGACCTAACTTCGCGATTTTTTATTATCGAACAAATTTCATCATTTTATGTTTTTGCCCTGCGACTACAGCCCTAATCACTAGGCTTCATCACAGCTTGCAATTGTTGTGTACTTGCTAAATATTCTGGAATTACCAATTCTAGTTGCGAGCTAAGCAGTGTTTGCATAGTGCATTAGTAGTCAAGTATGCATGAATAAGTAACGAACGCCGCACGCTGAACTTTTCGATCGTGAGTCTTCGGCTTAATAGCGGTTCCTTCATCTCGATATTCAATCGCTACTCTTTCATGTTGCAGCCGGAGACATGTTGAAACTATTAAAAAACAATTGTTGTCCTTAGTGTTGTCACATGAGTAATATTTACTCGTGTGGTGTTGTCTAGGGCTTCGCTTCGAATTTTTGAACATGGGTGAGGCGGTGGAATTTCCAAAAATCCTGAAACGCGTATTTCTTAATTTTTAACCAAAAGTTACAACACCAATTTTCATGAATACATATTATTATCTATAACTTAATAAATGAAATGACGGACTTTCATAGGTAGGTACAAACTTTTTCCCTAAGGGAGTTAAATATTCCTATTTATAGTTAAATATTATAAAAACCTTTTTAATGGGTTTCAAGTTCCTAACTCTCTGGAGTTTAGGCTGTGCGTTGATAGATCACTCAGTTATTCAGAACAAGTCTTTTTCTTTATCTTGAAGATTTACCGGATTTTGCTTTCGTTTTCATCAAATAACTTGAGTAAAAAAGAACTCGATTCAGAATTAATTTTAATTCAGATCATGCATTTATTTCGGTAATTAAATTCCGTCGTGGAGTTATATAAGTTAGTGTAACTCAGATTACTTATGTTATCAAGCTAGTGTCACTCAGGATATAATATCCTGAGTGACACTAGCTCTTGTGAGTGACAGTAGTTCTTGCAATTCACGAGGGCGACTGACTTATGGTTGTGTGTGTGTCGTATCTGTATAAGTGTGAGCGAGCGCAATACTCGCGCCTGCCCGCTCCCACCTAGGCTTTGACAGGCACGCACACGCAATGTGCATGTACACGAGTAAAGCTCACTCGCCTTCGTAAATTGCAAAAACTGTATCACTAATTTTTGATCACGTTATTAACCTAGTGTTATCAGGATATTATGACATTAAGTATTTCACAATACCACATTTGTTAAAACTATCAAACTCAATGCTGAGTCCACAAAAATAATAATAAAAACTTACATCCAAAAAACATTACCCTCTTTCAGTGAAGTCGAAAAATCACGGTGCAGAATTTTTTGATTGTGACTCTCAGGCACAATAGCGGTTTCTCATCTCGATATTCAGATGCCGCTCTTTTACATCACCGTTCTGTTTAGATTTTACGAGCACCATCCGAAAGGGACTGTCAATGAGAGTCGGCATAAACCGACTGAAAATCCATCAGATTTTATTGCCATAAGATTTTATGCTTTGCGTCTATCGCTTTACGACATACAATGATGTGACGCTGCGTTATGTACAGGTAAGTTGGTTTTTGTGCGATGGGCCTTGTTTTACACTACACCGGGGTCTTTAAAAGGTTTGGTGAATTGTTTTGTCCCGTTCAGTTCTACTTCCGGCACACGTGGATCGTGGACTGACGATTTCTTTATTCTCATTGTTGTTTCGTACTTAGCTGTTGAGGGGTTGGATTTCATTAATCGGGTCGGGTCCTTACCTATAAAAGTACCTATTTATTAGTTTTTTAAATATCGTCTCAATTCCCGACCGATAGACGTCCATTGCTGAGCATATAGGTATCTCGCAAGGATCGCCAGAGAACTCTATCTTGTTCCTAATCATCGAGTGATCCTTAGCTAGAGATCTGCCCACCTAATTCTAGTTTAGTTAGACCTGTTAGAGGGTCTTCGAACATTTAATTTTCCGGAGACCATCACCTATCTAATTCGTAAGCTATCTCCCCTCTACATTGCCACTTAAGCTTCTTTCTATATAGTGAAAGCTATTATTACTGGTTACAATATTGGAATTCCTAACTCTTAGCCGTTTAGACTTCATGAAATTAATATCATTGAGTCACGCATCGCAACTCTAACTCGTGAAAAGTTGAGATCGCATGTATATCTGTAATTTTTTGTTTCGACAAATAAATGATAACTAATAAATAGACGTTTAGCAAGAAAAGGTTAGAATTATTTTGCTATAATCTGCCAGCACCACTCACCTCCTCAGGAGATGTCGACTTTACAATGCTGTATTGTCTATTCATTGTAAAGTCGACACCTCCTGAGGATGCTCCGGTGTCGGGTCGAAAAGTGCGTCGAGAGTAGTGTCTTGTGTGGTAGTGCATGTGAGTGGTGGTGGCATTGCTTGCTTGGGAACTTGGCTTTTTTGCTTGGCTGGGTAGGTGAGTGGTGCTTAGTTTTTAATTGCATGTTTGACCATACAGATTTTTTCTGTTGGCGGATTATAGCAAAATAATTCTAACCTTTTCTTGCTAATCATGAACTTCCGCAAAGTAACGCCTGCTTATATCCAAGAATTGACGTTTGTTAGTCTCACAAAAACTCGAGAATGGCTGAACTGATATGCCTAATTTTGGTCTTGAAATATTTGTAGAAGTCCAAGGAAGGTTTAAAAGGTGGGAAAAAAAGGAAAAAAATTGAAGTCGTTTTTAGGGTTCCGTACCCAACCAAGGTGCCGACGGTGCCAACGGGACCCAAGCCTGTGCTGTCCGTCCGTCTGTCATCAGGCTGTATCTCATGAACCTTAATAAATAGATATTGTTTATCAGAAAGCTTTAAATTGATTAACTAAAATGTGACTGTGTTGTATTTAAACTTCACCCTCAATTGCAGAATAAGTAAGTAACTAATCCGAATTTGTTTTATTGAGTGCCGATTTCACCAACGTTGAGTGAAATTTATCCGAGAGATAAATTAGGCGTTTTAACAGTTTTTGTATATAAAATTTACGCTGGATAAGACTTATTTTACCTTGGTGAAATCGGCTTATAATATATATACATATATATATATATATATATATATATATATATATATATATATAAACGTTCAGACAACTTTTATTAGTGATAAGAAGTTCGCCGGGTCAGCTAGAATAACTAGTTTTTTGTGACTCTTTCATCATTGTACCTCCTATTTGGTTTATGCACGTTAAATTTGTCTAGAGTACAGTAACGCGTAGGTATATTAATAGTTATTTGTGTTATATGGGGCCAAAGGAATTTTTTGTTCCCCGAGGGCGTTATTTTGAATTCAGAGCGAAGCGAAGGATTCTATAGTAGACTCCCGAGCGCAGCGAGGGATTCTAAAGTAGAATCCTGAGCGTAGCGAGGAATTCAATATACGCCGCCCGAGAACAAAAAATTTTGGCCCCGAATGACACACATTATTTTTCATCATTACCTATGAGAAAAAGCTAGGAGTATCAACCTACTATGTATAGAGTATAGACATTACCAATACGTATATTGAAAGTTTAAATAAAACACAAATAAATTTTTATGAAATAATTAAACATTAATATTTATGTTGGAAGTATGGGCGTATATGTCTAATCGACACATTTGATCACGTGACTTATCGTAGACAACAGCTTCTCAAACATTTTTGAATTTCGACACATTTTTGAATTCTCTCTTCTGATTGGTCCGCGTCAGTGCTTTAGTATGCTAAAGCACTATAACGCGGACCAATCAGAAGAGAGAAATGAAAAGTCCCATGGGGTTAAAATGAAATTTTGCTCCCGCTGTCCTCTGAAGCCAATATTCGTTTTTCGAATAGGTATGATGAAAAAATATATTCTCAATTCAATATTAAATTAATATCAGGTAAGAAATTAGTTTCATAGCTATTATAGCAATTGGTAAAGGAAATTTTGCGATCCGTCATAACTTCTCTTCAAGTCTCTCGGAGTTTATTTCAACAATGGGCAATTTAATCAAGAGTGAAAGTAAGAGTGATCGATTAGTACGACCAAAGAGAAAGTTCTATATAAATGTTGGACCAATTAAAAATCAGATTGCTGAGATTTTCACTTCAAGCGTATTGTAGAGGGCAAACAATCTGGCATTATCTCAAAGACTCTTCAAATACTTTATCTGATTTACCTATAGTTCTTAGGTAAACATAAATTCTTCCATAATATTATTATATTAATCGGAAAATCATTCTAAATATTATGTATATCCAATAAAATTAAACAAGTGAGTCACCAAAAGTTAATTAGTTAAGTAAAGTCATCGTTAATCATACAGACGACAATAAAGCATACGTTACTCGACATTAGATTCATATTTGTACAAATCATGCAAGATTTAGTTTGTCATCTATTTTCTTGTACGCAATTCTTCGCCCCGTGGAATTGTACCATTATTATTATCGATCTTTATCAGACTCCATACATAATTCGACATGCATTATTTATGTTCTGAGGGTAGCCCCGTTTATTGAAATCATACGAACAAATAATATTGGAACTACCGTATCTATCTTTACCGCTCCTTCATGCGATATTAGTCTCTACTTTTAATGGCTTTAGGTGAAGTTTCCTACAGATTTAGTTGTATGGAAGGTTTATTTTAGTTTGTTTTATAGGAAGCCGCTTTCAGCAGTATCTAGGTAACGGATCTTGACAATTTGGTGTTTGTGTAATTCCCCAAATGTTTGTTCGATTGTTTGATACGGTTATCTGTTTGTAACTCATTAATTTGTTGGTTGGAATTTGTTTGCTCTATCAATACAGTTTCAGTCGTGTTCAAATGTAATGTAATTAACATCTTGATATAGTCGGCGTGTATGATAATCGTTTAATTTACTGTTATTGTTGACTGTGAATTAATTACTGCAATCTACAACGAAACCCTAATTTATTCAATTAATAGGTTGGCGATTGATTTTAATTCTAGTAAAGTGGAATTCAAGGGTTTTAATAAAAATCGGCGTACCCTTTCAAGTCAGATCACATTCAAGAGAAAATTGCTTATTGAGAGCTTTTCCTCGAGTTCTCACTGAACTTTATTACAATTAGAGCAGTGTTTGTAATCAGTTGAAATTTTTTGACTCCCAACTCGTGATCACACCAGTTTGTAACACCAGTGTGACTACGAGTATTTTTTTCCTTGTCTTCACACCGCGGGTTTTACTACACCTTTTATATGCATTTTAACGTTAGTACCTATTGCGACTTGTGATAAGTAAATGGTTCGTAGTCTTATATGGTCTTCATTTCAAAACAATAGAGCCCGGGTACCTGAGTATTTATGTACAACCCCAACCTAACCTAAGATATAAAAACATTACTATGAAAACATAAAATATGAAAATATAATATAATGAAAATATAATAGGTACTTATATTCAAAATATAAAATTATTGTTGTTGTCAAAAGTGGTTTTAACTAGTGATACAAAAATATTACCTGGTGGTATCGTTAAACTCTAAAATACCCACCGTAACACCAGAGGTACGGCCAGGGTTCGATCGTCTTTGTATATTTTGACAATTTACTTATGACAAGTCACAAAAATAACGTAAAGATACTTAAAAAAGGTGTAGTAAAACCCGCGGTGAGAAGACAAGGAAAAAAATACTCGTAGTCACACTGGTGTTACAAACTGCTGTGAACACGAGTCGGTCACAAATTTTTTGACAACCACTCTGACCAGCCTTGAGGGCTGTAAGTTGAGTGAGAGCTCCCGGGTTTTTCCCGTTCCCGGTAAAGGCGGCGTTGGTATCGCGCAAATCGAAGGGCAGTTTAGTTATAACCAGCTTTTGATCAGAAAAAATCAAGTTGATCCGTTGCGCCATTGCTACTTGTTTCAAGGACAAAATAACAAACCAATCAAAAATAATTTCGCATTCTTATTAGGTGATACCTCAACCCTAGTAAGGATTTATGACAATCCTATTAATATTATAAATGCGAAAGTTTGTGAGGATGGATGTATGGATGGATGGATGGATGGATGGATGGATGGATGTTTGTTACTCTTTAACGCGACAACGAATGAACCGATTTTGCTGAAATTTGGCACCAACATAGATTATAGTCTGGAATAGCACATAGGCTACTTTTTATCCCAGAAAAGCAAACAGTTCCTGCGGGATAGCATCGCTATTTTTTACGCATTTGTCCTCCAAAATACGCGCAATGGAGTTTTAGATTGACTTGATTTTTTGCACAGGTAAAGTTAAGGGCCTGAAAAATGACAAAGGCTACTTTTTATCCCGGGAAAACAAACGGTTCCTGCGGGATATTAGTATACTACTTTTCACACATTTATCTTTCAATTATGCGTGTGTATTTCAAGTGTGTGTGTGTGTCTGTGTGTGTGTGTGTGTGTGTGTGTGTGTGTGTGTATGTATGCATGCATGTATATATGTATGTATGTATGCATGTATGCATGTATGTATGTATGTATGTATGTATTTATGTATGTATGTATGTATGTTTGTATCCTCCTCCTACTAACTATAAATACATTAACTATATCCTATCCTACCTATTATTACTCATATTATCCCACTAATATTATTAATGTGAAAGTTTGTGAGGATGGATGTATAAGGATGTATGTGTGTATAGATGTAGTCTAAGGATGGATGGATGTATGTTCTCTGAGATAGGGGTTGAACTATTTTGACTGTTTTACTCCATAACTTCGTTAAATTTAAACTAATTTTTATTATTATTTTAACCGACTTCAAAAAAGGAGGAGGATCTCAATTCAACTGAATCTTTTTTTATGTAGGTATGTTCACCGATTACTCGAAGACACCTGTACCGATTTGGAAAATTCTTTTTTGTTTCAAAGGCTATACTTCCCAGGTGGTCCCATTTAAATTTTATTGAAATCAGTTGAGCGTTTTTTAAAAATTATACAATAAATTATATACTTTGTAGTGGCCCGGGCGTTTAAATGTATGCTCCCGGGACAAAAAGTAACCTGTGTTATTTTCCAGGTCCTCAACTTTACCTGTGTAAAAAACCACGTTGACTTGCACTTTATATGGTGAAATATTACAAATGCGAAAGTGCGTCGGTTTGTCCTTCAATCACGCCCCAACAGAGCTACGGATCGACGTGAGTTTTTGCAGGGGTACCCATAGTTAAGGACCTGGAGAGTGACAGGCTACTTTTTATCCCGCAAAGTCAAAAAGTTCCCGAGGCATTTTAAAGGCTAAGTTCACGCAGACGAAGTCGCGGGCATCAGCTAGTAATATTATAACAATGTAAAAAATTCTTGTTATTAATAATATAAAATAATACATACCTACGTAACGCACACCTAGACCAAAAGTGAGACAACTCAAAAAAGATCTCTGTTCCCTAGAAGAATACAAGTCTTTCTGAATCTTTTGTTAGTAAAGTTACGAAACTAATTTTTTTTATATTAGGCCACATTTATGATGTTATAGGCCATAGTCCACCACGCTGGCCCACTACGAATTGGCGGACTTCACACACCTTCAAGAACATTATGAAGAACTCTCAGCTGTGCAGGTTTTCTTCACGATGTTTTCCTTAACCGTTGAAGCAAGTGATATTAAATTGCTTAAACGCACTTGACTCCCAAAAGTCAGAGCGTATCCGGGATCGAACCTGCGACCCCCCGAATAGGAGACCACAGTCCTCACCACTAGGCTATCACTGCTTGTAACTTTACTGCCAAAATATTCAAAAAGACTTTTTTTTTGTCTAGGGAACACAGACCTTTTTTGAGTTGTCTCACTTTTGATCTAGATGTACGAATTATTATACCCCATGGTACTTACGAATCTGAACTTACGTGTCTTTTCAGGCGACAGATTGGAACAATTCTTTCCTAGGAACACATTTTCATTCATGCTCGGTAAGGTGCTAATAGCCGGTTTCCGCTCGCAAAGTAGAGATTTAGTTAGAGATAAGAAGCGCAAAGATGGAGGTAGGAATACCTAACTACGCTATAAATATGTGATTACTTCCTGCGAGCATCTTCCTTTAAGACTTCGCTATTTTAAGTGTAAAAAATAGCGGCATTTTTCAAAGTAATGCCAGATTGTACTACCATTTGAATTTCTAGAATTTATGAATAAATAAATATTATGAAAAATCTTGTGCAGCTTGGGATCCACAAATAGAATAGTGTACAATTGCAAATGCAAGTGTTGGAACGAAATTCCTTTTCGGACGGTTTGGCGGATGGGGGCTAGACGAAAAAAAGTGTAAGAATTTTCCGTCACGACCTTGCCTTGCCCTCGTTTATTATAAACGTTCTATCACAGCTTTGCTGGTCCAGCGGTTAAACGAAGGTGTGAAACTATCGGTTCGGGGGTTCGAATCCCCTTTATTACTAATTACTTAATTTACCCTTATTGAGGGTATATCTTTGACCAATAGCTCTTTAACCAGCCAATCAGAGTTGTTTGCGATCGTCACAATGATTCAATAATTTTTAGACAATCGCACAGCTGACACAGAGTTTTACGTATAGACTCGTTCATTATACAGGTTAGTTATGTAGTAATGACCATTCTCCTTAACCTGATAACAACATAGCCCTCGTGCCTTACTGTATCTCACGTATCAATCAGAATGTCAGTTGACGAAGACGCGCAGTCCATCAAAATGATATACAAAGTATTCTCAAACCATCGAACTAGGACGTTTCTAACAAAGTTCCGCTCCAAAGCAGTATAGGCTCAAAAGCAAAACAAGCAATGAATGTGTGAGTGGATCGTAATTATTTCCCTTACTGGTATAGTTCTTGCAATTCACGAGGGCGACTGACTTATGGTTGTGTGTGTGTCGTATCTGTATAAGTGTGAGCGAGCGCAATGCTCGCGCCTGCCCGCTCCCACCTAGGCTTTGACAGGCACGCACACTTATGCAATGTGCATGTACACGAAGTAACCACGAGTAAAGCTCACTCGCCTTCGTGAATTGCAAAAACTGTACTGATGATTACGTTTTTGATGGTTAGTGTGATAAAAGACACCCTTTCACAGCACTGTGCGTCATTTTTAATAGTTTTCTGCGAGCTCGTCGTACTAACGACGAGGCTTACTAAAGGAGAGGTCAGACTGGCTACTTTTAGCGGCCGGCACCGATCGGCGTTTTTGCTACTTCATCGCGTTTTTGCGACAAAAAGCTTTCGATACAATGCTAAAAGTAGCGAAGGTCAGCGTTTAGAATCGTGAAACGCTGATGCTAAAAAACGCGACCCTCTCGCTGCCGTTAAAAGTAGCCAGTCTGCACCCTCTCTGTTAATAACTTATTACCGCGTCGACTTGCGCTTCTAAGTATTAGAGTTCGATTGCACAAACAGTTGGTTACCTAAGCATTCAAAGTGATCGGTGACATGCTTTCTTCGATGGCGCAATTAAAGTCGATTAGGAATATTAAGGTATAGACTTTAGAGCTCAATGCTTTAACTGTATAGGAAATTGACGAATTAGGCCCAACTCGATGTTTGTAACATCCTATATTTGTAGGTAATTAAATAAATAAAAAAGCCGGCCAAGTGCGAGTCGGACTCGCGCACTAAGGGTTCCGTACTCCAAAAGTAAAAGTAAAACGATAATATTATATTAATTTGCTTATTTATCGTTAACTTTGTTTGTAGAGGTTTATTGTTAATATAAAAAAACTATGCTAGTTAGAGCGTTGGTTTTATTTTTCCTGTAAAACATACATAAACCTCTATTGACCATAATTATTTCAGATTTTTCGATTGGTAAACTTCGGAGATAAGGGGGGGCGGACGGTACTTTTTTCGACATTTTGGCCGATTAATCAAAAACTATTATATTATATAGAAATAAATAAAAAAACTGTTTTAGAATGCACAAGTAAAGGCCTTTCATATGATACCCCACTCGGTATAGTTATTTTACTTTGAAATTTCAAACCCCCGATTTTCCCCCTTTTTTGATAAAACTAAAAATAATTTTCGATTTTTTTTATTCCAATGATGTTGGGCCACAATTATACACAACTATGCCAAATTTCATGTCGATAGCTTTAATAGTTACTGAAATAATCGACTGTGACAGACGGACGGACGGACGGAGAAAGTCTCACCATAAGGGTTCCATTTTTACCATTTTGGTACGGAACCCTAAAAAAGTAGCTCAAACAATGAATTTTGTATCTTAAATCGTAGAACAACTTAAAAAAAAATTTCCATCTCCGATAGTATTTTCATTAGTCCTACTTCCAACTTCCTACATTATTATTTATAAATGACAAAGTTTATGAGGATTGATGGATGTATGTATGGATGGATGGATGAATGTAATGAATGGATGTTTGTTACTTTTTCACGGTACAACGAATAAACTGATTTGGCTGAAATTTGGAATGAAGATACATACCCAGGATTAACACTTTTTATCCCGGCAAATTACAGAGTTCCCGCGGGAATTAAAAAAAACCTTAGTCCACGCGGACGAAGTCGAGGGCATCATCTAGTTATTTAAATAAATCAATGAAAAATAGGTTATTATGTGCTTAAGTATATAACGAAAATCCGAGTAAAGTAAAAAAATAGCATAAGTAGCACATCCCAATAAACCGCTGATTTGATTCATTGATGTAATTAGAAGTTCGAACTAACGACCCTTAGTCCACCACCACTGGCCTACCGTGATTTGTAAACAAAAATGTCGGATCTGATTCAAACTTTTTATGGATCATCCGTCCCTAATGTCCTTGTAACAAATTATGAGCGGAAACTTTTTCCAATACGACAACATTGTCTAATATGTAAATATTTGTTTTTAATTTAACTTTGTAGAAATTTTCATACATAATATTATCATACGTGTAATAATCTGTTTCACTGTAAACAATGTATTATGTAAGCACTCTCTTAGGCAGAGGGTAGACTGGCTATTCTTAGCTGCAGCGATCGCGCGCTTTTATTTCCTGAAGCGTTTTTAGGGCCTTAGGCGATTTCGCGATTTTGCAATTGAAAGCCATACAAACGCGAACGCGATTTTCGCACGCTCGAAACATGATGCACGCAAAAGTAGCCAGTGTGCCCTCTCCCTTAGGGCTGAAACAAACGGACGCGCGATAGCAGCGCGCCGCGACTACGGTGACGGTGTCTAAAGCCCAACACCCACCAACGGAGTGGGTATTATTTCATAGCAACTCAAACTCAGCTTTATTTACTACTACGGTAACTGAAAGCAGCGAGCGGAGCGCCTGAGTATTTTGTTTTATTATACCAATTTCAATCGTATGTACTAGAGAATAAAGCTGAGTTTATGTCTGAAGACTAGATTGTATCTTTGCGAAGTGCCAATGCTAATTTTGCCAGTTTGCCACCGATGTGTACCTACAGCAGATTTCGCAGCCTAGATGTGCTGAAAATCTTAGGACTAGTACTGAATATATTTTTATACTCACTTGAAATCAAGACGGCCTCAATTACTGACCGAATTTTTTAATCATAGAAAAACAGTGTGCTTCAAACAATAATTCCTGTATTACTAACCGTGGGTGTCAAAAGCCACTGTAGACGTCATCCATTTAGCCAAGCCTTAACTTATAGTTTGCGAAAGAGAGAGCTCTCGGTAAAAATACTAAGGAAGTGTTCAAAAACTTAACAAAGTAGCGGGTGCATTTATGAGCGAAGTATGGTCTAAAACTCTAAAGCTATGAGGAATTCCCTAAAGAGATACTAAAATATATCGTTTACGAGAACTGTAAGTATTCGCAAGCTAGCGACTTTTTGTTGTCCAACACAATCTTGGCGCGATTCATGAGAGATGTTAGTTTCATTTGATCTTCTCCTTCTATATTTAATAGATCTCCTCCAGCTATGAAAGATTTTGATATAATACATGTCTTTAAAAATTATAGGCATATTGTAGTAGGCAAATTATACCGTAATAAAAATAGGCAATAACTGTTGAACTGCCACCTTTTAGTTTGACCAGTCACAAATATACGCATTGGATACAGACTATTAAATCGAAACACTACTATAAATAAGACAAACTATCCTGTTATAATTGACCATCTAGACTTTTTCGTGTCGATATCGCACACATTAGAGAACAGTATAAGTACTTAAATGTTTTTTTAAAGAGGATATCATTGGTCTACAATTCGTATAGCTACCTCAAAAGACTGCAAGGGCTTTGTGGACAAGTCTAAAATCAATGTACTTGCCGCGTTCTGTCCATCGGAACTTTTTTTTGTATTCAAATAAACTTTTTTACAAGTGCTTTTGAATCGTCGATGTGTCTACCACTGGTTCGGAATGCCGTTCCTGCCGAGAAGAACCAGCAAGAAACTCGGCAGTTGCTCTTTTCAAAACAAGTTTACAATTCAATAGAATAGTTATACAGTTTAATTACCACCTGCTGTCTCAGGAATCGCTGGAACGAATTATGTCCACGCTTTCTAAAAATCGATTAGGTACCTGTGAAAAATGTTTGCCTGATTTTGTGGGGAAAAACTTGAAATTGCATGCACTAGCAGACACAAGTTCCTACGCAGAGACACGCGACATTTTTTCCTGCGACATGTCGTCAGTGTGTCGTTAGCACTACGAGGAATTCACTAAAGAGTTGAGTGAGGAACTCACTAAAATTCACTACTTAAAATACACTGTTTGAGGGAAGTGAAACGCTTACTTACGAACAAACTTCGCGCTTTGCACGTCTCGGTCTCGCGTTTCTTGTAATACTCGGAATATTATGTAAAACTTGAATAAAACTCGACTGAAATATTTTATTAAGTTTGCTAGTAACATTCGCGTGGTTTCAGACCTTATACCTATCTATAGCTTACCACTTAGGTACGCTGATTTCCAGTCCGTCAGGATGATGTTGAAATTCTGAAAATATCGCCAAAAAAATTTGAACTTGTCACCACTGAGAAGCAAAAAAAAGCGATTAATAGGTTTTATTACTATTATTTTTTAACTACTTTAGGAAAATTATAAAATAAAGTGCATTCTAAATTACTACCAAATATGTTTATTATAATAAGTTCAATAGAATAGGATCTAAAAATAATGAACAATTCATAATATTAAATTACTTCTAAAATTATAAGGGCGAGCGAAGCGAGACCTAACTCTATCCCACAACCTGAGCATTTTGTGGTACACTTTACTGAAAGACTATCACGCCTATAGATTTGTGCATTGACATAGTAATTTAACTACATATCCAGATGTGTTATCTGTCAAAAAAATATAATTTTACAACCATTAACTTATTACCCCTTAGAAAGACTACGCGAGCCCTCACAAAGCTCAGCTTTTTGCTAGTATACTGATATTTTATTCATCATCAGCAAACCATCAACGGCTCACTACTGAGCGAAATCTCTTCTCAGAGAACGGTTATAGACCATAGTCCACCACGCTGGTCCAATGCAAATTGGCGGACTTAACACACCTTCGAGAACATTACGGAGAACTCTCAGGTGTGCAGGTTTCCTCACGATGTTTTCTTTCACCGTTGAAGCATGTGATATCAACATAACTCCGAAAAGTCAGAGCAGGATCGAAGTTGCAACGCCCCGTATAGGAGACAAAAGTCCTAACCATTAAGCTATCACTGCTTTTTTTTAGTAGCAAATTATTAAGTAAACAAATCAATATTAAATCTAAGACTAGCTTAGGCCCGCTTGCAGAAACGCCGGTTTATCCTTTTAACCCAGAGTTAGCTGATGCCAAAATTAAAAATTTTTTCCTGGGTGAAGCAAACCGTCTCTGCAAGCGGACCATAGTAAACTAACAAAATAGAAATAAAAATTTATATCTACCAGGCAGCGTGTTGTAGTGACGAACGAGTATTTTATGCCATGACAAATAACGATTAAATCCGTTTTATCGTTTGCATAATAAAATCGCTGGACGCAATCTTGATTTTATACAAACGTATCAGACTTTAGTTAGTTTTTTTTCATGATTAAGCTATATTTTTGCATGTTGTGATATTTTCAGTTTTGCTTTACTTTATTGGGGATTATCAGAATGATGTGTCATAAACTCATAAATCATACTAATACTAGTGGTTCGCCCCGAACTGAGACCTCGCGGTAACGGTATCCCATGATTATTCATTCAATCGATACATGATAACCAAAACTGACATTATTATTATGCCCGTTTTCACCAAACATACCTAAATCATCCCCTAAGTAGGAGTCTCTTAACGTAGGTAGCTCCTAAATACAATCCTAAGTCCTAACATCCGTCCCAATATCCTTTTAGGTGTCCCGTACAGGATCGTGATAAATAAGTTGACAGAAAACATCAATCACCTAACTTATAGGTAGCCCGTAAAGGTTAGGGAACGTTAGTGAAAACATTGAATTATTTATCAAACATTGAATTTAACTCGTAGTTCCATGGGAATAGTTACTGACTGCGCCATCTATTAGCATTATTGTGAAGCTATGTTGATGCTATATGAATTACTGACGCCCATTAAAAACTAAATAATCTCGTTTCTTTATAATATTCATATAATTTTAGTATTTGTTGTTCAAGTACAGGATATAAGTGACCTAAAAACATAAAATCAGTTTGAAAATCCATAGCGGATTTTTCTAGAGAGCGTCTTCAAGCGAGCGTATAAAATCGCCACTTTGAAAGCCCCCCATTTCGTCAATTTTAAGGGAAAAATTAAAAAAAAAATATTTTTGTACTCAGTTCAAAATTATCTTTAAAATGATACGTAACAATTTTATGTAACGCGATTTTTTTTTTTTACTTCGCATTCGCTTCTATGAGAGCCCCCCTGAAATAAAGATTTTTATAACTTTTTAAGCCATTTTCGGCTGGAGGCCATCGGTTTACATATTATATCTAAATTTGAAGTAATTACGTTCAGTAATTCAAAAGCCTTATGGCTCTGACAGACGGACGGACGGACGGACGGACGGACGGACAAGTGCAAATCGCCCTAGTTAACTCAAAGACCTTCGCTTCGCTCGGTCGATTATAAATGCGAAAGTATGTTTGTTGGTTTTTCCTTCAATCACGCCGCAACAGAGTCACGGATTGACGTTATTTTTTGCATGGGTATAGTTGAGGACCTGGAGAGTAAATAATTATTAAATAATAATAAAATAATAATGAAATGTAAATAATTTAATAGTTATAAATAAATATTTTTAAAAAACGACTTCAAACGTCCGCACCACTATAAAATATAATCATAATTTATTGTAGATTTTTTTTAAACCGCTGAACCGATTTCGATAAAATTTAAATGGGACCTGGGAGGTATACCCTTGCAAACAAAAAAAGAATTTTCCAAATCGATTCAGGCGTCTTCGAGTAATCGAAGACAATACATAAAAAAAGATTCCGACGAATTGATAACCTCCTACTTTTTTGAAGTCGGTTAAAAATTAAGTCTCAAAAATAATACTTAAATATTTTTAGTTTATTGGCTAATTTTCAATCACTTGGATTGACTTGGGATTGACGTTGTTGTTTACATGAGTATAGTTGAGGACCTGGAGAGAACATTGGTGCTACCTAAATCCTATCTTTCCCGTTGTACGCAAGTAGGTACAACGGAATTAGCACCATTATCAAAAATCGCTTAGTAAAATGAATACAACCGAACAATAGCGGATACGTTTTATCATCAAGATTGTGAGCGCGCCAATTTTATTATGCAGCCGATAAAACGGATAGTCGCAATTTGTCACGCCGGAAAATGGCCGACTGAACGCTTCAAGCATGTTGTGCGAAACTTTGGTATAGAACGTGTTCGCATTGACTGAAAGGTATTTATTGCTTATACATTAATTTATACACCTTGCTATCAACAGGAAAAAGCCTCAATAGCCCAAGGGTTAAAGGTGCGGACTGATAATTGAATGGTCGTAGGTTTGATACCCAGCCGTTGCACTATTATAATCTTACCCACTCCTAACACAAGTTTTCCGCTTATTTCGAGGGGAGAGGAGAATATTAGGCGATGGCAGACGAGGGATCATCATCATTGAACATCATTAGCAACCCATCAACGGCTCACTACTGAGCGCAGATCTCCTCTCAGAGAAGGGTTATAGGCCATAGTCCACCACGCTGGCCCAATGCGAATTGGCGGACTTCACACACCTTCGAGAACATTATGAAGAACTCTCAGGTGTGCAGGTTTCCTCGCGATGTTCTCCTTCACCGTTGAAGCAAGTGATATTTAATTGTTTAAACGCACTTGACTCCGAAAAGTCAGAGATGCGTACCCGGGATCGAACCTGCGACCCCCCGAATAGGAGACAACAGTCCTAACCACTAGGCTATCACTGCTATATAGACGAGGGATGACGATGACTAATTTGTGAGTAGGTAACTCACGTTTAACTCGATATTCTGACTAATTTAAACTGGACACTTTCAAGTAAAGATTTTTATATAAACCTATGAAAATGATACTGCTATCGTCGCAATAAGAATGCCATAAGCCTACTTTGTCGCATTAGTTTACGAATTGTAAAAAAAACCAAATTAAATTTGAATTTTGCGGGCAGACCCGTATAATCAACCTTATGCCGTTGTCGGTCTGCCAACAGGATACAGGCGACTCAGGATTGTGTTCTGTGGATTTTAATTAAGAGACCTACGTCCAATACCTTTAGCCAAATTACATTTCGTTGTATCTATTCTCTTTCTATGATCGTTAACGCTTTAAAGCAGGGGTTCCAAAAGTTTTTTATCACGCCTCCCTTCTGAAAGGATTGGAGGTGTTATAAAACATTTTAGTGTATTCGTGTGCGTAAGCGTGTAAGCGTGTATGTTATATACCTATATAAGCGTGTAGCATGAATTCTATTCCGTGGAGCGAAGGAGCGATTAAGAACGTTGTGTCGACTTGGCTACCAATTAATCGTTACTAATCGGGATTCCCAAAGTTTTTAATCACGCCTCCTATCCTTTCAGAAGGGAGGCGTGCTTAAAAAAACTTTGGGACCCCCTGCTCTAAAGCGTTAACGATCATAGAAAGAGAATAGATACGACAATAGATATGTAATTTGCCTAGGGGGGCAGCTGTGAATGTCTATCGGTTGAGACTTGAGGCTTGAGATAATGATGATGATAATAATTGTATACAAGGTGGTCTTGTTATTATAATATTGAAAGTTGTGACTGTTGATTACAAATAAATAGGTCTTGTATGAACTACTCTTGTACTTATGTAAGTATTTAGAAATTATTTTGAGAAGTATTTAGATATGATTCTCTAGTTATTTTTTAAGAGATAAAGAATTTTATCATCTCATAAAAATGTGGTTACCATTTTTCAGGTCGAGTTTACCAGGTCAAGTAACTTGGCCTAAAAACATGTACAAATTTAAGGCTCTTCGAATTTTATAAAGAATCTTTTTCCCTGTTGTCGTAGAATACATCATAATAATTATACCGGTAATGTAGTACCGGTTTTAAATCTTTGGTACCGGTACAGAAGTCGTAAGTAGCAAAATAATTTAAATAGGTAAGTAGCAACTCTTTTGTGTGAGGTGATTGAGGCCAGTATATCAATGATAATAAATAATTATATTTTAATAATAATCATTATTAACTGGTAAAAACAAAAAAAAAGCGCTCGCGAATGTGAACTTGTGAATACACTTGTAGGTATCACGCACTAATATTAATTGACTTGTTGAGGGGATTCCCCTTAGTCCTTACATCATGGAAATCTTAATAATTTATTAACATTTGTATGGTCACCACAAGTTACAACGTGAATACTCAAGATAAAATAAAAGTATTAAAATTAGATTAACCTTTAACGGTTTTCTAGGTTCTATAGCCCAATGGTTCTAGGAGGTGCCCGGACTAAAAACTTGAATTTCGACGGGTGCGTATCGGAATATGCACCCGTTGCACTCGTGTCGTACCTTCCCATAGATCCTAGATAAGTATGTACAAGTTTTCTACTTATTTGGAGGGGAGAGGAGAATATTAGTCAAGTTCAGCATGGCCATATTCTTCTAAAAAAATCCACTAAGTATAATCCTTACTTTCAAAATCATTTTTATCCATTCTTGCTTTTAATCGGCTCGGTTGCCTCAGTTCGCGAGTTTACACGCAAGCGGTCAGATGCGCCGAATGCGTTCACTCCCTCCAATCGTTCATTCGCTCCCCTCGGCCTCAGTCATTCGGCGGCACCCGTCGTGTCTAGACGTATTGCATGTTATCGCTAACCGCGCGTATTCACCGACGAATTTTAAAACTCCTGTATCGTTTTCACGTGTGATCCCCTAAAGGGTGCGGCAAAAACTAACTGGGATACCTTATTTTTTGTATTGTTCCTCACGAGTGTATAAAATATGTGATATTGTGCTCAGTCAGCGTGCAATTCTGTGTTTAAGTTACATTGCAACTAATGTGTTGAATTGGAAACATTCTTGGTGCCTTTGCTTTCATAATTTGGATTCCTTTCTAAAGGTAGGTTACGTACTTTTATTCGTGAAAATTCGTAATCGTAGATATAAGACGTTTATTTCAGTATGAACGGTGTAATGTATGACTTGTTTGTTTAGTTATAATGACTAGTCTTCAAGGTTATATGCGATTAATATTTCGTTAGGTGAATGGATAATGATATCTTATCTGCATAATATACGTAAATCTTTACTAGGTAGGTACAAACTAGGGCTTTCTATGCCGGGACACCGGGATCCTGAGCTTTTTTAAATACCGGTATTTAGGACTTAAAATACCATAATACCGGTATTGGCTAGTAACAGGATTCTGAACTTTTTCACCTTTTTTCAATACCTGCAGCCCCTATGTCGAATAGATTTGAATTGAAAAACAACTGGAAACAGAAATAGAGGTTAAAATTTAAAAAAAGTACAGTACAAGTAAAGTAAAATCTAAACCCCAAGCTACCTGAAGAATCCTCTAGAACCATGAACGTACCTATAAAATAATATATTTTTTTTATAGGTCGATGTCTAGAACCGATTCACTCTTAAAGAGAGTTAAAATGGGTATTTATAAGCTTTAAGCCTTTAAGGCTGGGATTCCCAAACTATTTTTTTTTTTTTTTTTTTTTTTTTTTTTTTTTTTTTTTTTTTTTTTGGGCAAGAGACCCCTTTTCCAAAATTAACTGATACCTTAGACCCATAGCCAAACTACTTTAACAATCCTATCTCTAGTTTTTCCTATTGATACAAAATACAGAAATACCTACTTGCTAATTTAAAAACTTTGCTTATGTGAGTAAACTTGACATCATTTTCTCATCAAACTTAAATAAATATAAAATTCAGTAAATATCAAGTGTAATTAATAATTATTATTACTGAATACAAATTACGTAAAAAGTACAACAATGATATTTCCTACTAAAATATTAGTCATTCTTATAACAAGTTGGTAAGTAGGTACACGTAAGACATTACTTAGGTACAAGTATCTTGAAAGTTTCAATTATAAAGAACTTGTGTTGATTAATAGGGGTCGAATTTTAGACCTCGTCGACCCCCAAAATCAGTTTTCGTTTATGTTGACCCCTGGGAAAACTATTTCGACCCCAAGGGGTCAATATCGACAACTTTGGGAATCGAAAGACGGAAAAAGCGTTCTCCTCCGTCACATATTTATGGAATTTCACTCTCGGATGAAAGCTTAAAATAATAATTTCAGGAAGAAAGAGTCCTGAATCAACTGTATACATAAGTGACTTTAGTTTAAAATTGAGTTTTTAAAATAAAAAATTTACTAAAAATAAAATATTTCTTAATATCAATAGACGTACCTACAAAGGCTTAATAAATACACGATGGTCCACGGAAATTTTCCCCTTAAAAACAAAAATATCTGCACTAGTGAAACGATACCTACTAGCCACTCTGATTTTTAATAATTTTAAGAACATAAATTATGTACGATACAAATAGGTAATCAAAAATTGAGATGTTTATTTAACTTACCGTGAAATATTTATTTGTTTTTATTTTCCCATGGAACTAGGTATTGCGACTACGATGTATTTTCCCGCGACTTAAGGTGGAAGACACAGTTCTGCCCGCGAAATTCAAATTTAATTTGGTTTTTCGCAATTTGTAAACAAATACGACGAAGTAGGCTTATGGCATTCTAATTGCGACAATGGCAGTATCATCTTCACAGGTTTATATAAAAATCTTTACTTGAAAGTGTCCAGTTTAAGAAATTAATCAAAATACTCAGTTGGACGTGAGTTACTCACAAATTAGTCGATATTTTGATTAATTTCTTAAACTGGACACTTTCAACCTGTAAAGCCTGTGAAGTAAACCTGTGAAGATGATACTGCCACTGTCGCAATTAGGCCTAGAATGCCATAAGCCTACTTTGTCGTTTTAGTTTACAAATTGCGAAAAACCAAATTAAATTTGAATTTCGCGGGCAGAAATGTGTCTTCCACCTTAACGAACCGCGAGTAAGATTTCAACAAATCCCGCGGCACCCATTGTTTTTTCGGGATAATACCTATGACACTGTGCACAGGTCAACTATCAGATGTTAAGTAGGTGCTATGTAGGTACACAAAAATACCACTACGACCAAATTTCCTGAGACATCCAATATTAGAAACCACCATTTTACCTCCTTTGAGGTGGATTATCGTAAAAGTTTTTCTTAGATGAAGCCCACGCTCTATAAAGAACCTACCATCCTTTTAAGTTAATAATAATAACAGTTAAAATGCATCAGGGCAATTTCATAAAATGTGACTGACTCTACATTTGACAAAATTTGCGTTTTATTTTGCCTTATAATACGAATACTACTATGTTTACAGTTTTAAATTCAGCATGGTTTATTGCTGATCCTCCAACTATGCCTTTGAAGTACAATATGTGCACGTATGAAGTTGTGAAATATGATTTATTTAATAAAATATAAATGTGACTGAATCTACATGCAATAAGCTTGGTATACGTGTTAATATAAATAGCCGAAAAAATGTTAAATTTTTTTTCAATGCAAAAAGCGGATATTGATTACTTGCGTTGTATTCGATAGAAAATTTCGTACACTTTGAGGACAACATTGCGCAAACAACTTTTTTTGGCTGGACCTATCTCGCATACCTACTTTGGTTATAAAATAGTAAGTAAAGTAGGTTTTAATAACCTTTTTATACCATAGGTGACCATAGATTTAGGGTTCGTAGCTTAGTTGCTACTAGATACCGCCCTTTCTACAAACAAAGGTTACCTACTTAAATGCGGTAACGTAATTAGTTTGAGAAGTGATTTATCGACCGAGCGAAGCGAAGGTCTCTGAGTTTACTAGAGCGATTTGCACTTGTCCGTCCGTCCGTCTGTCCGTCCGTCCATCTGTCAGAGCCTTATAACTTCTGAATTACTGAACGTAATTACTTCAATTTTAGATATGATATGTAAACCGATGGCATCCAGCCGAAAATGGCTTAAAAAGTTATAAAAATCTTTATTTCAAGGGGGCTCTCATAGAAGCGAATGCGAAGTAAAATAAAAATTTTTGCATTTCATAGGGTTGCAGTACCTCATTTTAAAGATAATTTGGAACAGAGTACAAAAGTATTTTTTTTATATTTTTTTTTTCCTAAAATTGACGAAATGGGGGGCTTTCAAAGTGGAGATTTTATTCGAGGCTAGAACTCTAAAACCACTTTATTTTAAAAATTGAAACTTACACATAATTTGAGTTATATTCTGTACTTGAACAACAAATACTAAGATTAGATAAATATTATAAAGAAACGAAATTATTTAAGTTTTAATGGGCATCAATGTTTTTAACAAAACTTCACTATACTGTTAATAGATGGCGCTGTCTTTAATATTGTAAATACGCATCCCATCCACGAAAGCAGATGACGATTGACGTCATCAGATTCGGCGCGTTTTAATTACAATATAATATAGTTAAAACTACCTTATGGGAATTATGGAATACCGCAAGGTCTCAGTTCGGGGCGAACCACTAGTTTATTTATTTATTTAAGGGCACCAACAGTTTTACAGCAATACAAACATGCAGTCATATTAAATTCAAATACGGTTCTTAGGTATGCTATAAACACCACTTATAGGTAGCCACAACATGCGAATTAAATTAATTATGTATCACATAATAATTATATATTATAATTTATAAGACAGAGCAGTTACAGTGGTTGACTCAAATTACTTGATTGATATTGAATAAAAGCTATATAGACAAGCACATAAAATAGAAATAAACTACAAACAACAGAAGAAATACAAAATAAAACAAAAGAACAAAATAAAAAAACACTAAATACGTCAAAATTAACAAATTAAAAAAATTAAGAAAGTTAAATTTAAAAATTAAAAAATTAAATTAAAAATTTGTGATGTGATGTGGGTAGGTACGCCAGTTCAGGCGTACTATGAATTGCCGCAATTTTCTAGTACGCCGACGGTATCTAGTAGACGCGAAGCGACTACCAATCCTAAATCTATGGTAGATAAATACTAAATATGTACCTACCTACATAATCCTACGTATAAATGCGAAAGTTTGTAAAGATGGATGTATGGATGGATGGATGTTTGTTACTCTTTGACGCCACAACCAATGAACCGATTTGGCCGAAATTTGGTATAGTGATAGGCGATAGCCTGATAGCTCATAGCCACGATTAACAGATAGGCTACATTTTATCTCGAAAAATTAAGAAGTCGCGGGCATCATCTTCTTCATCTTCTTTATCAACCGATAGACGTCCACTGCTGGACAAAGGTCTCTTGCATGAACTTCCGCAGGTCTCGGTCTTGCGCCGCCTGAATCCAGCGGCTCCCTGCGACTCGTTAGATGTCGTCGGTCCACCTGGTGGGGGGTCGCCACTCTAGCACCTTGGTACCCCAATGATCATCAGCTCTTCGAAATATGTGCCCCGCCCATTTCCACTTCAGCTTCGCGACTCGCTGAGCTATGTCAGTGACTTTGGTTCTCCTACGGATCTCCTCATTTCTGATTCGATCCCGCAGGGACACTCCGAGCGTAGCTCTCTCCATCAGATACATACTTACAAAATAATTATTTTACAGGAGCAATTTTTATAGAGAATTCTGTTAGCTATAATAATTATTATCGTTCTGAATAGCGCTTTGTTCAGCCCCAAATCAACGGAAACATCGCTTTCACAAACCAATCTCTGATTCAGAGCCCGAACAATGCGCGAATTAGTTATGAGAAATCTTCGATTCACGAACTAGTTCTTGCTTCTTTCGAAGGCCGATTGAATTGTGGCCGTGGGTCTGAACTTTAGGGTTGGCCAACTTATTTCTATGGCAAAACTAGAGCTGAGAATAATCTGCAAATAACCATTTTATCTAGGGTTCCATAATAATGTAAAAGCCATCCTAGGTGCCTACTGTGAATATGTTACCTATATAGATCACATATTCACATAAAAATTTACTTTTGAAAAAACCAACTTCAAACACCCGCGCCACTACAATGTACTTACATATATGTATGACTAGCTGATGCCCGCGAATTCGTCCGCGTGGATTTAATTTTTAAAATCCGTCGGGAACTCTTTAATTTTCCGGGATAGCCTATATGTCACTCTTCAGGCCCTCAACTATACCCATGAAAAATCACGGCGATCCGTAGCTCTGTTGCGGCGTGATTGAAGGACAAATCAACAAACAATCACACTTTCGCATTTATAATATTAGTATTATGTATAATTTAATGTTGATTTTTCAAAAACTTTCAAACAAAAAAGAATTTTCCAAATCGGTTCAGGTTTCTTCGAGTAATCGGTGAACATAGGTACGTAAAAAGAAAAGAATCTCCTCCTTTTTCTGCTTAAATAAATTCAAATAAATTATGTCATCTTGGATTTCGAGAATCACGAAACTACACGGATACCTACTGATTGTTTTGTTTTAATTAGACAGTTCCGAAATCTTCACACTAATTTAATATCAAATATATTTTTTTTAAATTCATTTTTAAGTATTACTTAATTAGAAAAAAATATAACAAATAGAATTATATATACAAAGTAATTATTTAGAAAAATATTTTATATAGGTTTTTTTACGTAAATTACTTATTTTATCTTATCGTATTTTGTCATGATGATTAATTATACCTATTTCTTGGAACACTTAAGTATACAAATCCACAGAATACATAATACAGGTACATAACATACAATCTAAAACCAAACTGTGTTATTCTAATGTTACCCATCTCGACTTTTAGTAACGTAAATCATGATATTGTTACATTACATCCATACTCAGTCATAACTTCATAAGTTGATAATAATGACTCAAACTCATGCTGTGAAGTAAGAGCCTATGAGAAAACCACTGTCAACTCATTAGAGACTGGAATGTGGAACTGGAATGTGTGAATCCACCGCACTTTTATGTTGCCCTGTAGTGTAACCTTATGCACTTTTCAGCTCCTGTCTAATAGTCAAGCAGTACCGTCAAATTAGTCTTATTTTGAATTAGTTGGAGACTGGAGATTTGTCACTGAAGATTATGAATGAATTGACATGATTTATGAATTATGAATTTAGAGATGGAGAGCGAAAATTCTCAGAGATTATATATGACTCAGTAGACATACGAGTGCAGAAGCTTATCAAGGCAAAGAAAGAAGATTTTTTTTTACAAAACTTATAGAATAGCCAGTCGACCTAATAGAAATAAGAAAATGAAATTTCAAGTAAATATGTCTTAGCGTGAGAAAATGAAAAAAGAAAATAGACCAAATCTTGGTTGGAAACTTGTAAGTTTAGTTTTGCGTCAAAAGAAAAATATTTGATTTGAGAAGTTTTTTACTCGGATTAATTGTGTGAATGCTTAAGGTGGATTACACGGGTCTGCCCTCGAAATTCAAATTTAATTTGGTTTTTCGCAATTTGTAAACTAATACGACAAAGTAGGCTTATGGCATTCTAAACCAAATTAAATTTGAATTTCGCGGGCAGACCCATATAATCAACCTTAAGGCAATTTGTTTTTTCTTGGTTTGATATCTAATATTTAGCATTTATTTTTCTATTGGCAAGAAAATGTTGTTTCACGTCTATAGGGAGAAAATGTTTCTTGGATTAAAGATAATCGCTTTGATTCAACTAAATATATCTCATATTATTAAGAAATCTGTTTTTTCTGTGTAGGTATGTTATAGTAAGTTTCGCAGCCCTAATCAAATTGGTCACTCGTAAACAAAATATCCTAAAAATAACAGTAGATACACGTCCCCGGTTTTCCGTTACTCGATTATTTTGGCCGATGTCCAGGAATTGTGGGCACCACCCGCAGTAATTTGACTGCTACGAGGAATAGTTTGACTTATTACTGTTTATTACTTTCTTTGTATTTCATCCTATCTGCTCGGTTACATCACATCCGGGCATACGTTCAAATGATTTATTGCAACGCCTTACTATTTTTGTACTATAAAACTTAAATCAGTTTTGGAGAATTCTCGCCGATAGTAGTAGTTGACTCAATATTCTTCTCTTCAATGGGAGTTGCTTTTCGTTAACTAACTGATGACTGCCACTTAATGTACATTGATTAAGATTTTCAAGTAGATGACGAACAAAAGCTTGATTAGGTCCTATAATTTATCACTGCTGCTCCAGTGGTTTCGATACTTAATAATTTATTTTTTATTTAAATTAAAGTTTTTAATTTTTGATATCCTAAATAATGGTAAAACTAAATAAATAAACTATGGAATCATTCACAAATTCTCTAATATCACAAGGCACAATAAATGTTCGACAAAGTGACGACGAATTCGTGATTGACATAATTTTAAACAAAAAACTCTTTGTGAGCCACGCTGTGAAGAGTTTATCGCCATGACCTTATAGAAATGTTTGTAAACATGAAGCTGAGAGTCGAGATCGGCACTTTATCGAACTGGTTCCGAGAATGGTATTCACTATTCATTCATCGGGGTCCCGTGCAATGTCGCATTCTCCGTAAATTGTATGTGATTGGTCATTTATGGTATGCGCTGATCGTTAATTGATAGTGACAAAGGTTTATAAAAACATGCTCACTCGCCTTGCTTCGCTCGGGTGGTCGTATAGCACGCAATCGTCGCGGTACGTATAGTATATTATTATTTACTAGCTGATGCCCGCGACTTCGTCCGAGTGGATTTAATTTTTAAAATCCCTCGGAAACTCCTTGATTTTTCAGGATAAAACGTAGCTTATGTCATTCTCCAGGTCCTCAAATATACCCATGCTAAAAATCACGTCGATCCGTAGCTCTGTTCTGGCGCGATTGAAGGACAAACCAACAAACAAACACACTTTCGCATTCATAATATTAGTAAGGACTAGCTGATGTCCGCGACGTCGTCCGCGTTTATTTAGTTTTTAATATCCCTCGGGAACTCTTTGATTTTCCGGTATAAAAAGTAGCCTATGTTATTCTCCAGGGCCTCAACTATACCCACGCAAAAAATCACGTTGATCCGTAGCTCTTTTGCGGCGTGATTAAAGGACAAACCTACAACCCAACAAACAAACACACTCGCATTTATAATATTAGTATGATTAAAGTAACCAACTCGAGGTCTGTTAAATTTTTAGGCGTTTTCGATTAGAATAGAATAGAATAGAAATGTTTTTATTCAAATAGAATAAGAAATAGAAATAGAAAACTTTTTTACAATAGGGAATATGCATGATTTTTTTTTAATTTCTTCAATTAATCATTTACATCTTTATAACATATAAAAAATATAAATAGGTTTGAAAATAGTCAAATAATTTTTCAAAGTGAAATTTAAAACATTGAATAAATTGGAGCCGTTCAAACGCCACCATTAGCGCGCGCTTTTGATGACGTCATTCGACATGTCCCGTGTTTGTTTACTATAGCGTTTCAGTTACTTCATACTTATTTTCAGTTTTAATTGCTACACAAACCATGGAAGAAGTTAAAAAACCTTCTTCAAGTATTGTATGGTACCTTAGTACAAAAACACTATTATTAGTACACCCGATAAAGTGTTTTTTCGTATTCCACGAGATGCGAAAGTACGAAAAAAAAGTGTAAGAAAATTGTTCATGTAAATCGGAATATCGTATTTATCTAATACTTATTTACAAAAAGTATATCTTCTTCTTTATCAACCGATAGATGTCCACTGCTGGACAAAGGTCTCTTGCATGGACTTCCACAGGCCTTCGTATTGCGCCGCCTGGATCCAGCGGCTCCCTGCGACTCGCTTGATGTCGTCGGTCCACCTGGTGGAGGGTCTGCCAACACTGCGCTTCCCGGTGCGGGGTCGCCACTCCAACACCTTGGGACCCCAACGACCATCAGCTCTTCGAACTATGTGCCCCGCCCATTTCCACTTCAGTATCGCGACTCGCTGAGCTATGTCGGTGACTCTGGTTCTCCTACGGATCTCATCATTTCTGATTCGATCCCGCAGGGACACTCCGAGCATAGCTCTCTCCATCGCCCGCTGAGCGGTCCTGAGCCTACTTATGAGGCCCTTAGTTAGCAAAAACAAATTAATTTGATATTATCGTTTTACTTGTACTTCTAGAGTACGGAACCCAACTAGAGTAGGGAACCAAAAAGTATATAAAGATATCAAACTTGAGTGAGCTTCAATAACATAATATTACGTATAAATTATCATGATATAGACGTAAATTAGGAGTTTAGGAACTCAGATGGTTATTTAAAGGTTATGTTTTGTTTTAAGTATTATTTAAACATATAAGAATAAAAATCTATGTTAAGGACTTAAATATACCATGTAACATAATAATTACATTGCAGCTTTCACTCCTTTGATCTCTGCGCTCGTAAATTCGAGATTTGATACAAAATATACTGACATCATAAATGCATCTATTTTCGGTAGATTATCCGATTGTGCTTTGACAAAACCAGTTTCAGTCATCGACCTAGATTGACTACAAATATAAATTCACAAGTAATCACACAGGAATACAGTTTTAAACAATTTTTCTCACAAACGCTGTATGAATATCGACGCCGTAAATCAACCGTAAATCAAATGACGTCACATTTCGTTTCGACCAATTGCGACGCGTTTCATAAGTTTGAATTTCCCTCCTTTATTTTTCACTTTCTACATAATATTTTCTGGGTTTAAATAATAACTAAATAAAAAAAATACCTTTTAAGTATAATGTTAAGGCAATAAAGAATCTATAAAAAAATATTTGAGACAAAGTTAAATTTTATGCATATTCCCTATTGCTTGTGATTTCGAGTAAGTACCTCATCTGAGATCTCTTTTTTCAGCTATGTTTTTATCGTCGACAATAAAAGAGGTCAATTGAAAGCGTTTTCTGATGAATTTCAGTCTAAAAGCCGTCTAGACTAGACTTTCTAATGGCTACTTTTTATTCACGAAGTAACACGAAGCAATTGATTTCTTTGACGGAGTTTTATTGCTCAGATGTGACAGTTTTGAAAAGGCTTTTCCTTTCCAGTGTAAGTAAGTACTAACCAACGTAGACTAGAGACTAGCTACAACGCAAATGTTCTGATGCAAAAACACACGTGCACTCTCTATTCCCTCACACTCTTAATTCGAAGAGGGATAGGGTCTACTGGGGAACCGAAATCTTCAGGACATATCCACTTACTAGGAGTAAGTGGATATCAAGTAAGTTCTGTCTATATCAATAACATCTAACTGTTGAAGAAGCTTAGTTTAACCAGATATTTGTACTAGATTAGCACAATGTCGTTTCGTTAGTTAGCTCGGTTGCCAATTTTGGTCATGAACCTTACCATTGCCCAAGTAGGTAGTTTGTAGACTAACCAAAATTGATCTAATAGAACTGAGGAATTAGTTTAGTTTGGACTAGCTGATGCCCGCGACTTCGTCCGCGTGGATTTAGTTTTTAAAATCCCGCGGGAACTCTCTGATTTTCCGGGATGCCTATGTCACCCTCCATGTTCTGAACATACCATTCAAAAATCACGTCAATCCGTAGCTTTGTGGCAGCGTGATTGACGGACAAACCAACAAACGAACAAAAAAACACACTTTCGCATTTATAATTATGTGTTAATAAGGAAGAATTAATACTATACGATGATAAAGGCGATCTAATTAAATTTCAGAACACAAAAACTACTATTGTGACTTAAATATGATAGTTAGATAGATTCCCTCCGGGACTTTTTTGTAGAGAATAATGAGTACTTTAATCATGTAGTACATAATATTTATGTATCATCAATAGTTTTCTCAGCATACGTCAAATAATGCATTTTATTGGCAACATTTTGCTACTTTGGGTTACATTATTGCAATTTTCTTAAGGATCTTTAACTTTTTTGAAAATAAATTATAGGCTATGTTACTTCCTGATAACTTAGCTTTCTTTTCGTGAAAAAATGGTTAAAATTGGTCCAGTAGTTACAGAGCCTATTTGGTACAAACAAACAAACAAACAAAAAAATCTTTCCTCTTTATAATATTAGTATAGATAGAATAGGTGACGTCTTGCCGTGATGATATTTGGTCAAAAATACGTCTTATTGAAAATATCCAATCCTAAATCATTGGCTGAATTAATAAACATAATTACTTGAAATTCACAAATAATAATGTAAATCTATAGCATAAAGCCAAAAATAACATAGTAGTTTTAGTTTATGGCAAACTAGATAATATTTTTTATTTCTTTCTATCTATGTTTAAAAGAAGTAGACGTCCATCGGTTGATAAAGAAGAAGAAAGAAGAAGAATTCTTTGCAACCTTTGATAGCCACGTAAGGTTGCCGTGTGGTGACGGCAGATCAGAATACAGTTTTCACCACGCCTCCTCTTCCCGCGGGTGTCGTACGGGGCGACTAAGGGAATATAACGGAGAACGGGCAGCAGCGTCCTCTGTTCTACTACTACCATCTACTGCGATCAGTTGATCACCAACCCGTACTGCCCAGCGCGCAGCGTGGTGATTATGAGCAAACCCTCCAGTTGGGAGAGGCCTTTAGTCCAGCTGTGGACTTTTATAGGCCATTGATGATAGGTACATAAGTAGGTACACATAAAATAGTTCTATAGTTATTTTTACAAAGTCGAACAATTCAATATTTGAATTATTCTCATATTCAAATAGGTACACTACCTACCTACCTGGTACAAGGGCAGCTCTGATTAAGCTATTTCTTAGGAACCTACCTATTCAACAATTGTGGAAAAAAAAATATTTTTGTAAGTAGTAAACTGTATCTTTATAGGAGGGTTATTCAATAAAAGATAATAAAATTTCTCGGAGCCAGAACTTCTGCGTTTCGTTTACGTTTACGCTATTAAGTCGTTTTAATGTATTCGTTAATGGGGTTTTACTTAAACGGTGCTTAAGCTTTTTATTTCATGCACCGTCTGTTACCAGGTTTTATTTAGGGTTGCCACAAAAATAAGTTACTTAAAAAGCACCTAATTGTTGCATAACGCAAAAGCGGCAGTTCATTTTTTAAGAGTTCCAGCCTTTGAAAAATTCCGTAAAAAGATCGATAACTGAAATATCTTACTGGCTAATGACTTTAATGTTTATGATGATGATGATGTCCGAATACTGATCGGAGTAAAATATATACGTTGATAAAAAAAACACCCATATTACCACACAACTGCAAAACCACACACGAGTACCGGATCACATGAGGAATAATCCTATCAATATTATTAATTTTAACATCGTTATCTAAGTTCGACTCTACTAAAATAGCCTTCGGATCGAATGGCGACTTTTGGCAACCCTAATAAAACATTTGTGGCCATAAAAAATGGCTAAAAAACGATGAAGGGCAAACAAACTCAAGTGATCCCGACTTTCCAATTGTGTTTTTTACGGGACTTTTTCCCCATCCCGCGCTACCGGCAAAGTAAACAGTGACGTCACAAAAACAGATGCTTGAATGTCATGCTCTATTATTCATCACGAATCGATATCTCCCGAATTAATAGACCGATTAATCGTCTGTAACATTGTAATTAATGTGGTAGAAATATATTTTAATCGATTGGTGAAAGCAGTAGACTTAACGCAGCTGTTGACTGTTCCGAAATAGGTTTTCATGAGACAGTGTTAAAGTTGATACAAGACTTAGTTACACGAGTTCATTTAGATTTTCCATTATAGGCTCAGTTACCGTGTTCTCATCTTAACCCATCGCCTGTCCACTTACCTACTGAGCACAGATGTCCTTTCGACTGAGAAAAATTCAGGCCATAGTCAACCACTCATTAGTGAAGTCATTTAGTTACTTACACATTGCTTAAAATCAACGTTAAAACGTTTGCCAATTTTATTAGCTTTCAAAAAGAGGCCGTCCGTAGATTGCAAAAGCAACGTGACAATATTGACATGCCTTGGTCTAGTCGGTAACACTAAGAGTTTTTGCACCACGCTGCATTCGTAATGAAGGAGAAATAATGAATTTTTTTGGTAATAAATAGAGTTTTAGTTGTATTAAAACAATAATTTGAAACAAGGTTCATTTCGCGTAGACCGATTCTACAAAAATCTAAACATATAAAAGGAAAAGGTGACTGACTGACTGATTGATCTATCAACACACAGCTCAAATCTCTGGATGGATCAGGCTGAAATTTGGCATACAGATAGTTATTATGATTTAGGCGTCCGCTAAGAAACTATTTTTGAAAATTCAATCAATCCCTAAGGGGGTAAAATAGGGGTTTGAAAAATCGAACTTAACGTGAGCGAAGCCATGGGCAAAAGCTAGTTAATTATAAAGATGATACTCGTACATGGAAATTTTAAACTAAAACCATAACCTCTTTTTACTATCGCAGCAACCAGATAAAAATATGACTAATTTAAATAACAATAATAGCGTGTGTAATACGGAGTAAATTGTTATTTTTAACGGTTCATTTGCTCATCCACGGCATCCACGGCGGAGGATAATGGCTGCCGGACAGCTGTCACGGCTGTCAGTTCTAAATTTAAAATAAACATTTCATTTTTATTAGGTTTATGAGTATGACGCAGCGTTTGCGCGGGAACGACGGAGGTTTGTTGGTGTCATCTGCGGTTTATTAACACGTAACATGGAAATTATATCTAATAAATTATAATATCAAATAACATGTAAAACACCTTTTGTTTATAGAAAAAAAAATAGGTTAAAAAGCATAATATGTCTATCGTGAGCTAAATCGAATCATTTTGTGAACAAAAAAAAATCTGTGGCACTCGGGGACTGCCGCGGTAAAGCTATTGCATAGCATTTTTTATCAACTTATGCAATTATAATATTTATGCAATATTTTTTTTGCATAATAAAAATTATGCAAAAAAATAATTAAAAAACAAACAAGAAAAGCGCACTGTCACTATTTCGCGAGTGCGATTCGAACCTGCGACATCATACACCATACGGTAAAGAAAGCGGCCGCTCGCCCACTGCGCCAAACAGAGCTACTTGTGAACCTCTAAAATGTTGAACGGTTACTGAACGACGGTGTTAGGTTTATTTTTGTTACAGAATTTCATGATTCGGTCGCCGCGCTCAAACTGTTTGTCCTAGTTCAAAGCCCGCGATAAAAGCTATGCAATAGCTTAAAAAAAAACTAGATTACCTACACTAATAAGATGGGTTTGCTGGAGCTTTAATAGATTTGCTTAAAATTCTGTGACACAGACAGTCAGACAGACTGACTGAACAAAATTAAACGGGTTTCTTGTTTTGCTGCGGAACTTTACCAATAGTACGACTATGTCGACCTTTTTTGTAGAATCACCCAGTCAATAATTATGTTGTTGATTTCGTGATTATAAAAAACTTAGCCTGCGTGTTCCAAGTTTTTATTGTTTTTTTTGTTCCAACTGATATTAAGTGAGTATGATAATATTGTGGCAGATGGCATGTATGTAAACGTGTGCCTTTTTAAGTGTTGCCACGTTATTAATTTAATTAAATTTTATTTGAAGCCGTTAAACGAAGGCGCGTCGGAGGGTAAGCTTCAGCCATATTTAATGTTTGCCTCGGAAGCGAATGAATTAATAATTTACGTCGTTTAGAAGACGTAAAGTTTATACGACACGCGTTAATATAACGTTTTGCGATATTATTTATGGTTTTCATTTGAGTCAACAGGATCTGTTGAGTTATGCCTTGAAGATCACAAGCCGCAGGGTTGTCTAAAAATGAATGCTAGATTGTGTGATGTGTCGTTTGCAATCATAGGTTAGACTAATAAAAAAAATAGATCGCAATCATCTTTGATTGGCCGATACTCTCTCGCTATAGGCGAAGAAGCATTTTTTTATTGAATTAATACAATAATTATTTATTTGAGATTCTTCGTCGAAATCTTTTTTTATGTATGTTCACCGATTACTCGAAGACACCTGAACCGATTTTGAAAATTCTTTTTTTGTTTGAAAAGGTATACTTCCCAAGTGGTCCCATTTAAATTTTCTCGATATCGGTTGAGCATTTTTTTTAAATCAACAATCAATTATATACTTTGTAGTGGCGCGGGTGTTTGAACTTTTGAAGTCGGTTTTTTACAAAGAATTTTTTATATTAAATTATAAAAATTCTACAGTAAGTAACTCCTTTTTCTCCTCTATAGGAATTCCGTTGATGCGCGATTGAAGAATAAACAAAAAAACAGAGACTCGCATCTATACTAATTAATATTAGCTAGTAGCTGTATCAACTCTAATAGCAGCCCGCACACAGTCAATAATATTGTCGAAAATATTGACGAAAATATTGACAATATTTTCGTCAATATTTAGACCCCGCACACTACGCAGTAATATTGTCAATATTTCTAACAAAAAGTGATTTCAGAAAGGCTCTTTTAGGGTTCCGTCAAAAAAAAATTAAATTATTATATTTCCATGTACCCATAGAAATATTTTAATTTTTTTAATTTAATTTAATTTTTATTATTTGTTGTTATAGCGGCAATAGAAATACATAATATGTGAAAATTTCATCTGTCTATCTATTACGGTTTACGAGATACAGCCCGCTGACAGACGGACGGACGGACGGACGGACAGCGTAGGCTTAGTAATAGGGTTCCGTTGGTACCCTTTGGGTACGGAACCCTAAAAATAATTTTCGATTTTTCTATATTCCAATGATGTTGGGCCACTATTATACATTATTATATAATATATATTATTATATACAATGCCCAATTTCATGTCGATAGCTTTAATAGTTACTGAAATAATCGACTGTGACAGACGGACGGACGGACGGAGAAAGTCTCACTATAAGGGTTCCATTTTTACCATTAATGATGGCTTAAATACTGGATGACAAAGTGGAAAAGTGGAATTAAATCATTTAAATCTAATAAAAGAACTTCGAAATACAGAAAAAGATGATTTTAAAAATTACATGAGAATAAAAGGTAGTAGCTTTCAAAAAATACTATCTTTAGTAACCCCTTACTTAAAAAAACAAGATATACTGATGCGAAAATCGTTACGTCTCCCACATTCTAATAAATTCTATTAAATATTCTTTTTCATTGCTTGTTGCACTGGGGATGTCCTCCATTTTTGGTTGCGAGCGCACGTCCTCCTGCCTTGAAATCTTTTTTCAACTAAAATATTGACGCGCGCCCGCACACTGTCAATATTATTGTCAATATCCCTGCCTCCCCCCGATATTGACGAAATTTCCGGACTTCGACAATAATATTGATGAAACCCCGCACACAGTCAATAATATTGTCAATATTCGTAAATATTGACAATAATATTGACTGTGTGCGGGGTGCCAATGAGACCACACTACTCACTAGCTGCCAGTTAGCTAATAATAACTAACACAAAGTGACTATTATTTACATCTCTGAAGGTGAAACTCAATAACGTTGCTTCTTAGAAATTAACTCCATTTTGTTAAATGATTAATGTACACGTAATAATGAGTAACGGAGTCGTCAAAAGTCCCACTACGATAATTAAGTTACGTCATAAGTCATAACACACATATAACATACATACAATACCCGCCTTTAACCCCATCAGCCTAGATACAAAAATCCCATGTATGATTTTACCAACTCTTAATATTTGTCACCGCTTGCAACGCACCTGCAGCAACGCTTCAAAAATGTTATATTTCCCTCTCTATCGGAATGTTATATGTTAAAAAGAGATAGCATTATGTTTAGAGTAAAGGTGCTAATTCATGGAATCTTGAAACGGGTATTTGCATCAGTTTCTGGTTACCTGGTCTTGTTACATGCGCACTAACGAAGTAACGATATGTAAAATTGATAAGGGGGCAGTGTAAAATTACGTTCATTAGGGCCGATTTCACCAACTTAAAATCCGAACATTTTGATATTTTTGCAGTACATATTTTCAATACAAAAACTATTAGAACACCCAATTTATTCCTTCGTAAAACGTCACTCGACGTTGGTAAAATCGGCCATTAAAGGGGTTTCCTTTACAAGCAAAAGGTCTCGAGTTCAATTTGGGGATGAAAATGTACCTAACAATACTGAGAAAATATTTTCTTCAGATTTATCTGTCTTAGGGCCGATTTCACCGACGTAAAATAAGCCTTAACCGGGCGTAAATTTTATATTTTGAGTCAAAAAATTTTTGACTGTACATATTTTCAATACAATAACTGTCAGAACGCCCAGAATATCCCTCGGATAAACGTCACTTGGTGTTGGTAAAATCAGCACTTAGAGAAGATCTTTCCTAAAGCTTAAGTTTGAGAAGTTTTTAGTATGTACAAATATATGTAGTATATACCTAGTATTAGCTATACATATAGCCAAAAGATTACTGGAACCAAAGGGTTAGTGTACATCTCGACCGAAAGAATTTCGTCCGAATGGCCCAGTTGTCCTTACCGAACATACCGATCTTTTGAAAGAAGTAAAAAATGTAGTTTAGGGTACTCACTACTGAGGTAAAAATCTAACCTTAATCAGTATGAGACAAATCCAAGACATTTTGCAAAGTCCCAACTACTCCCAACTTGTAGTCCCAGGAAGCAGGAAGGTAGGTATGAGAACAGTTCGCTGTATTGTATTGCAGATAGAGAAAATAAAATGTATAGAGTATTACTCTGCTCTACGTGAACAAGGCCAGAACATAACGTAAGTTTTGTAATCTTGTTATGGTTTTATGGTTGCCTGGTACCTGCCGACATTCCAACGATAGATGTGAGTTGTACTGATTCAATTTGATCATATTAGTTGAAGTGGATTGATTTTATAGGAGAGGCAAAATTGAGAGTAAGGAAGTAGGTATTTGAAGTGTTTTATCAGGTAATTTACCACCATGCTTTGTTAATGATCCAAGATAGTTAGTGTTCAATAAGTTAAGGCGGTTCCTCACCGGGAGCATTCGCCTACAGTATAACAGTTCAGATTCAGCATTTTATCAGTTAGATAAGTGAGAAAAACTGAGCATTAGGTAAAGTAAGCAACAATTTGTAACACCAATGATACAATGTGTAACATCAATGCCTCATGCCATTAAAAACAATTGATTCGATCATTCGACTGCAGGCAAATCGAATGATGTAATGTTGTTGATCCTTCCTTACATTACAGGCGAATGCTAACGTTGAGAGAACGCCTTTAATTTTTTTTAATAAATAATTAAAATAAATAAAAGTATATAAATTAATAATCACATTAATTATTTTGCAAGATTTCAAGTGTAGAAGTACGTTACAAAGAGCTTTAAACACCTCGCTGTACAATGTACATACAGCTACGAACGTTACGAAATAACAATGCAAAATGTTTTAACATGTTGCCGTCAGTAAAATTAAATGTTTATGAATTGTATAATATGTTTATTGATTAATTAAAATCAAAAGTAAATTAACTTAAACCTTTAGGCATTTTCCTACTGCAAATTGACTAACGGTCGGTTTTATTTATAATAAAGTTGATATTATAATCAATCTTCCTAGCGAGATTAAAAACGGCCGTAACAGAATAAAGATCTGATATTTTAAAGAGTTCATGATCAGTGATCACTTAGAAACTTAAAAATTTAAACTCCGTACAAACTTAGGTAAATAACCCTGACTTTTGAAAAATTTGAACCCGTCCACGAAAATTTAATCCTCAAAGGAAAATTGCTTCCATATTTCCATCATGTGACGCGCGGATCGTAAGCCAGTCTAATCGAGTGGCAGTAGAGGCGAGAATGCGATGAGTGCGCGCACGTACAGCCCACTTATCACTGTGGGGCCCGCGACGTGAGCTGCAAGCGAAATGCGCCCTTATCGACTACACCTTGGGATTGCGGATAAAAATTTGAGACGCAGACGGCTAAAATAATTTAAGTCGGAAAGTACGGCGCGCTTTTGTTTTTTCTCGCATATTTTTAATGTTTCACAATTCACGTTCGTATAGTTTTCACAAGCGCCTAACTTAACAATTTCTATAGGTATCGCGATTTTTAATAACTCTTCCTTCCTTCTTTCGTCAGGTTGTACCTACATTTTAATGAAATGGATTTATTGTTTATTTTATAGTTTAAGCGGGTCAGCGCAGCTTAGAAAACTAAGAAAAAAGCGCTTCACTAGTAGATTTTTATTTTAAACCCAAATACGGACAAGATCGCGGGCATCAGCTAGTGTAGTATATAACCGTAGTACCTAGCTAGGAAAGGTGAGAATGCGATGGGTTTGCTCACGTAGAGACCACTTATCAACGTGGGAATCGCGACGTGAGCCGCAAGCGAAACGCACCTTTATCGACTAAACCGCGTGAGTGATAATATAGAGGCGTGGCAATAATTTCTAGCGAAGCAGTGTTAGAATTTTTCTTTTGTATCTTTGAAGGCTGCGCTGTATTTTTAACCGACTTCAAAAAGGAGGAGGTTCTCAATTCGTCAAAATCAGTTTTTTTGTATGTTCACCGATTACTCGAAGACGCCTGAACCGATTTGGAAAATTCTTTTTTAGTTTGAAAGGGTAATAATAATAAAAATGATGTATAATAATACATTCCAAATGGTCCCAATTAATTATAATTCAACAATAAATTATAAATACTCTGTAGTGACGCGGGCGTTTGAAGTCGGTTTTTTGAAAATAATTTTTTCATATTAAATTATGAATAAGAAGCATTTAGGCCATAGTCCACCACGCTGGCCAAATGCGGATTGGTAGACTTTATAAAGCTTTTCCAACCTGATGGAGTATTCTCAAGCGTGCTGGTTGCGTGATGATCTCTGCCTTATCTTTTAAAGCAAGTGATATTTATTGCTTGCAAAGCAAATCACTCCGTGTCAAAGTCAGTGAAGAGATCTAACCCCAGAGCTCTAAAACGTACAAAACTCCCAAAAGTCTGTGATGGTGGTCGAGCCAATCCACAAAAATGGGTCCTATACTAACCTAAAGAATTTTACAGATGCTGTTCCATAAAATGTCAGTGCGGAATTAAGCAACTGCTGATTTTCTTGTCAGCAGAATCTGCTTTCTGAACCGGTGGTAAATTCTTAACTTGTCATATGAGAAATACTTTTGAATTTTGATGCCTTGAATAAAGTCCTTCTTAGTTCTCAACTGAAGCAATAAAAGACGACAGTCACTAGAATTACCGACGGACATTTCTTTGACGATTCATTCAAAAGAGTTAGTTAGCTGAATAAAAATTCGGACCGGTTGTTCAAAAGAGCTTGTGAAATACTGTTTGAGTAAAGAATAGCTAAAAATACAGACAGGTGGGCAGCCTTGCATCATAAAATTTTAAAACCTTTAGATTTAAATATTGTTAGTATTTTGTTAGACAGTAAAGTTCAGCCGGTTGCTGGAGGAAAGCTGCATCAATTATTTCTATTTCTACAGTTTCAATTTTGGTGATAGGCTGAATTTATGGTGTTTATGCTGCAACCTACAACGACGCATTTTGAGCCAAGAATGTCTGGGTATCGGCCAATAATAGGTAGTTGCAATCGTCACCTGCAGAAATAATTTTTAGAAGCTCACGTAGCAGAAGAAAATGTACATATTTTCAGGTGCATGTATAATGTATATCTCCAACCAACATCAAAGAAGAAAATAGAAGATTAAAAAATTCAAAGGAGGCTCTTGCACTACCCATAAGGATAGGTACGCGTCCATACCATTTTAGACTTCCCCATGACCATCGCTACTGCTACTGCGCATAAAAGAGATAAAGTACTCCTAGTAGAGAGTACTTACTTATCGAAATCCATTACACGAACTCGCCCTAACAAATTAAAAGTTAATTTTAATTACCGTCCACGGCACGGATACTCCGCCGCTTTGATGGAATGGTAAATGATTAACGACGGAGCCATTCGTGTACTAATTAGTATTAGCATAATAAATTTTATATCCCAGCCTCCGTAATTAAAGTCGTCATTATGACCCGTCCGATGGCCCGTTTGATTACACCCTCGGGATCCCGTCCAGTGGAGGTGCGAGGCGATTAAATGATAATAAACATCGTATTTAAGTAAAGTTTAAAATTTATATTATTCATTAGTTATTGTACGAGTATTATTTACACTCACCATTTATAACTTCAGGAGATCATAGAGAATCGAATTGTGAAATGTTCCAAAAGTTATTGTTTGTCGCCATATTATCCGCTGCAATATTAGAGCTGTTGTGCTGCTGTATGTACCTCTACTGTTGTTCTTTCTCTACCTTTTTTAAGTATTCCGTACCTACATACATTTAACCATTGGGAAAACAAGATATAGGTTTCTATATTATTACCAACAATGTACTTAATTTACATAATCTAACTAGCTGACCCAGCGAACTTCGTACCGCCAACTTATCTATATAAATAAAACAAATAAACTATTCCAATCCAAAAAAAACTATCCTATCTTTTATGTTGGACCAAATTACAAATAGTTACGAAGCTTGATAAAAATCGGTTCAGTAGTTTAGGACGTACGTGACACGTAATTTATATATATTAAGATAAGATAATAATTAGATAGAGCAATAATTTATTATTGTCTAATCAAACAAGGACTACTTGCTGCTCCATTACTGGGCTAAGACCTCCCAACTTATTGGAACGTAGTTCCTTATCGCGCGGTACGGAAGGGGGCTAGACGGAAAAAATTAAGGAACCGACACTCGACACATTTTTGAAACCGACACTTTTAGTTGAATGTGAATTTTGCATTGTGCTCGGTATTTTCGCCTTAGAACACGGCGTCTGCATGGCCTAGTGGTTCCGGCAGTCGTCTAAAAGTTCAAAGTCGAGGTTCGAATCCCAGCTCGATAGACTGAATTTTCTATTTTCAATTTTATTTTAAATAATTTCTAAATGTGGAATTTTTCCCTAATTTTTTATTGTATAAATTGGATAAAATGTTATTGTACTACTAACGCCATCTGTGAAAAAACAGTACCTAACTCCACCAGAGTAACTCTTTGGTTTTGTAACAGTGCAATAGAAATAAACTAAATAATATAATTCATCGTAGTTAATCAATTTAATGCTAGATGACACCACTAGTTTATTACAATTCCTTCACTAAAATTAATCGAAAGGAACTACGTTCCACCCGGGTGTCCCTTGACACCTCTCAATTTTTTTTTTCGTTATTCCGTGCCTCTATTGAGTGAAATAGAAAAAAAAATACAAAAAATTTTTAAGGAAGAGGCAACATCTCAGCACCTCGGCCTGGCATACTAGAATTATTGATGGTTTTTGACAGTCGTTTTGGGTGCAACATGATGAAAGTAACAGGCACTGTCCGATCTACAATTATTATTTTCACATACACGGAATAGAATTACTTATCATAGCTATAGCAACGCATTGGAATACGCTCCTTACTACCTAACCCGTCTGATGTTTGATTGCATTTAAGAACATATCGTGACATGTCGTAACATACAACTGGTCTCCGGGCGGCGAGAGGTTACTATTAAATTATAATAATATACCCACATCTATTAAACTTAATTGCACATAATTTAGTTATTAATTGATACAAATTATAAGACTGCCCTTGGAACAATATCCGAAAGCAGGAGTTACAATCTCTCCCCCGGAAAGTCATCTTATAGGTCCGAGTTTAACAGGAGACGCCCTTTATAAGATATTGCCTCATCAACATCATCAGCCAACATTTATCTACTGTTGGACGTTGCCTATCCTCTTTCGCATCCATTCGCTGCCTGCTACTTTCCGGATGTTATCGCTTCATCTAGCCATGTCGACGTTGACTATCCTCTTTCGCATCCATTAGCTGCCTGCTACTTTCCGGATGTTATCGCTTCATCTAGCCATGCCGACGTTGACTATCTCTCTCGCATCCATTAGCTGCCTGCTACTTTCCGGATGTTATCGCTTCATCTAGCCATGTAGACATTGCCTCCGATCTCCTCAAAGCCTAGGGCTCAAACTTAGGAAGTGCTTCGCGCTCACCCCCACTAGTGCCGTGAGGCTGTAACTGACTTTGGGGGGGCATTCGAAGGGCCAGCGTAGTATAATACATCCAAAAAAAGTTAGGCTTCCAAGTTCCAGATCTTTCAGCATACTCGATTACGAGTAAGAATTTCTTACTATTAATACATTATGATCCGAATCTGCCACCTATCTAGTTAATAATTCAGGTCACAGCACAATCGACTGATAACTATGCGCCGATGCGAGCCCACTCACCTAACACCTTCTATGGCTGAAAATTGAAATCTATAGATCGTATTCTGGCTCTGCTCAAGACTCAACATCGAGTTAAAATGAGACACAAATATGTTCCGACATAAATCTGTCTCGTTTCAACTCAATCTTGATTCTGAGCTTAGTGAGAGTGCCATCTATAGATCTTACCCATATGTCTCATAGTTCCAATTTCAGCCAAACACCGCTTTTAAAATATTAATCAAAAATGCTCACACGCCACAGCCACAGCCTATTGTGATAGTTGCGTTGAAGACGCAACGATCACAATAGGCTCCACATCTGTGACATCGGAGACAAATTGAAAGTCTTATCTTAGGTGGTCCGTGGTACGGAAAAAAAGCATGGAAAGCACAATCAATGTAATTAGATGCTACAGCATCGCCGTCGTTTGAACACGAGTATTTACTCGTGCGCAGATATGAGCCAAAAATCGGATCTTCTTTGTCAACCGATAGACGTCCACTGCTGGACAAAGGTCTCTTGCATGGACTTTCACAGGCTTCAGTCTTGCGCCGCCTGAATCGACTCTGCTCCCTGCGAGTTGCGACTCGTTTGATGTCGTCGGTCCATCTAGTAAGGGGTCTGCCAACACTGCGTTTCCCGGCGCTTGGGACCCCAACGACCATCAGCTCTTCGAACTATGTGCCCCGCCCATTTCCACTTCAGTTTCGCGACTCGCTGAGCTATGTCGGTGACTTTGGTTCTCCTACGGATCTCCTCATTTCTGATTTAATCTCACAGACATGAGTTCACATGACAGAGAAAAGCTACAGTACCACGTATAGTGGCCCCTACACTGTGCACTGTAGTAGAATTCATACATCGCTTAAGAAAAAATACTTGACTAATATTAGCCCTATCAATTTCATTTTGCAATTAAAACCTCGTGATGGAGCTGATTAATTTGCTTTCGATACAAATCTCGCCATAGATTGATAACGGTCGAATGTGAATTCATTCTTTCTAATTGCCGCTCACAAAGAGCGCTGTCATTCAAAGGAACCCGCCCACCTCTTAAGATCGTAATTACTGTGTATTCTTCGGCCTCTGAACGCTGAACGTAATGACAGGGTGTGTTTGATGTTTCGACCTCTACCTGAAATTGCTGTAGAGTAGATGGGTAACAGAGCCTATCGACTGCAGTCTTGAGCGTGCATCGAAAGCCTTTTATAGCGTTGCGATTTCAATGTGTGATTTTCAACGTTTTTATCCACATTCTTCTTCATCAATACTGCTGAACAACGGTCTTTTGCATGGAATTACTCAGGCCTCTGGTCTGGCGCGGTCTATATCCGACGGCTTCATGTGACTTGTTTGATGTTGGTCCATCTACTGCGGGGTCGAAACTCTAGCACTATATGGGACGCCAACGACCAGCAGTTCTTCGAACTATGCTCCATCCACCTTGCACCATCTTCGTTCACTTTTTTAGGGTTCCGTAGTAAACATGTCCGTCCGTTTGTCCGTCCGTCCGTCCGCGGTTTAGCTCAGAGACTATTAGTACTAGAAAACTGTAGTTTGACAAGGGTATAAATATTAATCATGCCAACAAAGTGGTTAAATAAAATTGTAAAAAATATTTTTTTAGGGTACCTCCCCTATGTATGTAAAGTGGGGATGATTTTTTTTCTCGTCTATCCCATAGTGTGGGGTCTCGTTGAATAGGTCTTTTAAAAATATTAAGTCTTTACCTATGAAATTGCCTTTCTTCAGTACTGGTCATTTCAAATAAAAAAAAGTTTGTAATGGCTCTGTATTCTAAATTCAAATTAATTTTGTTTTAAAACCATGACATTCTATTTACAAACTCAGTCTTTTGTTTTTTGATTAGCGTTGTATTTTCATTACATTTGAACATTTTTCGTCAAATTGGATACTTTAAAAATTCGTGTAATTATGGAATATGATTTCCGTCGTGGCACCAACGCGACACAAACGGCCCGTAACATCAAAAACGTTTACGGAGAGAACTGTACAAACGATCGCACAACCCGTTATTGGTTTTCCCGGTTCCGTACTGGAAATTTTGACTTGAAAAATGAAGCTCGTGGTCGTCCGGAGACTTTGGTTAACAATAATGAATTAAAGGCGATTGTGGAAGCTGACGAAACTCAATCTACAGCTGAGCTAGCAGCAGCTTTTGATGTAAGCATCAAAACAATATTGATCCATTTGCGACAAATTGGCAAGGTAAAAAAGCTTGATAGATGAGTGCCCTACGACCTTAACGATCGCCAGCGCAACGTACGCGTCGAGACCTGCCTTGCGCTGCTCAACAGGCAAAGAAATGAAGGAATTTTGAAACGAATTGTTACGTGCGACGAAAAATGGATTCTGTTCGACAATCGAAAGCGCTCAGCAAGTTGGTTAGACCCTGGTTCAGCACCAAAGCAATGCCCTTAACCAAAAATGACCCCTAAAAAGGTGATGGTCACTGTTTGGTGGTCTAGTGCGGGTGTGATTCACCACAGCTTTGTACAAAACGGCATGAGCATTAATGCAGATGTGTACTGTGAAGAACTGGAGAGAATGATGGAGAAGCTTGCACATCTGCAACCAGCTATGGTCAATCGGTCGTCCCCACTGCTCCTTCACGACAACGCGCGACCCCATACTGCGCAACAGACAGTCTCCAAGCTGCAAGAGCTGGGGTTGGAAGCTCTCCCTCATCCGCCATACTCACCAGACCTTGCACCTACCGACTATTACTTTTCCCAAAATTTAGACAACTTTTTAGTGGGTAAAAAATTAAATTCCCGAGAGGCAGTACAAAATGCCTTTGAAGAGTTTGTTGCCTCCCGTCCAGCTGATTTTTACAAGAAGGGCATCAATAAACTGCCAATGCGTTGGCAAAGATGCGTCGATTGCATGGGTGATTACTTCGAATAACAGAAATAAAAAAGTTTGAAAAAATAAGTATGTACTTTCACTTATTGCATACAAAACGGCAATTTCATAGGTAAAGACCTATTATTGTGGGTGTGGGAACACCATTTTTAGATTCAGGGATCCGTTTGTGAAATATGATATTTTAAAGTGCTAAATTTTATGAGAGTCAAATGTTACCCTCCTCTGCCAGCTAAATGGTTGTTCAACAGATTGGAAGTCGTCTCACACTGCGCTTACCGGTACACTGTGTTCACTCCAGAACTCATCTAGGTAACCCGGCGGACACTGGCTTATACACAGACGACTTGGCTAATGTCTTGTTAGTTGAACTGGATAATCCTATGGGTAATGAAACTTTGTTTCTCCTACGGATGTCATAGAGATGAATTTATTGGAGAGGCAGCCAACTTTTAACTTAGAATCACTTAGTTTGAAATTATAGGGCGTGTTGTCACTGCTCAGACTAAAGAGTGACTTATAACGAGGCAAGACACTGTCTCAAGTCCAAGTCAGAGTACGCTCTAGCCTTAGTCTTAACTGCTACGTTTATTACAAAGAATCGCCATAGAGTAGTTTAAAAGGAAAGACTTATTATTTTACCCGCCTAAGGCCCGCTTGCAGAGACGCCGGGTTAAGCTTAACCCAGGAATAAAGTTGTAATTTTGACAGAAGCTTTATACGAAATCTGTCAAAGCAGCAGCTAACTCTGGGTTAAAAGGATAACTCGGCGTTTCTGCAAGCGGGCCTTATTAGAACAACATAAACTTGAAGCATATCTTTAATTTATTAACAACTAGCTGATGCCCGCGACTTCGTCCGCGTGGATTTAGTTTTTAAAATCCCTCGTGAACACTTTGATTTTCCGAGATAAAAAGTAGCCTATGTCCTCAACTATAGCACCCATGCAAAAAATCACGTCGATCCGTGGCTCTGTTGTGGCGTGATTGAAGGACAAACCAACAAACAAACACACTTTCGCATTTACAATATTAGTTATATGATTAGAATATTAAATTGCATAGGAAAACACTGTAGCATTAAGTCCATACGATGTATTACATCCATACCTACTATGTAGTATGTAGGTATAATGATCGTTTGGCAAAATCTGACGCCTTTGGACTTGGAGTAGTTTGACTTTGACAAAATAGGGCTATCCACGAGGGCTATATACGATAAAGTACGCATGCCAGCTTAAGATGAGCCGTTCATTCAAAGTATCCTGTAGATTCCGGGGTTCAAGTTATTTGGACCTGTACTGAAGATTATGATGTCTATAATTTCTGAACTACGAAATTGACGACCTTGAAATAATTACAGGACAATCTCTAAAGAACCTGCTTTCTAACAAAAAAAGAATGGATTAAATCGGAATACGCCTTAATGAATTACAGCGAAATACACATTTTGACTTTCATCCCCTCTCCCAAGGGAACGGTGCTGAATTTCGGGATAAAAAGTATCCTATATTATACCTCGTAGTATTAACTTAAATCGTGCCAAGTTCCATTTAAATCCGTCCAGTAGTTTCGGCGTGATGCGCGGCCAAGATACAGACAGACAGACAGACAGACAGACAGACAGACAGACAGACAGACAGACAGACAGACAAAAAATTAAAAAAAAATTGTTTTGGCTTCAGTATCGATTATAGAGTGCCCTCAAACAAAAATTTTCAAAATATCTTCAATGTACAGAATTGGACCTGTTACAGTTTTATTATATTATAGAAGATAAATGTAGGCTACATTTTCTTGTCAATCTTACTAAACATATTAACCAGACTTAACTGTCGAACGTAAAGCGAGTCCTTCGCTGATTGCCTTTCACAAAGAACGCTGCCATTCAAAGAGCCACGCCTCCGTCTTAAAATCGTAATTACTCTGTATTATTAAAGCTCGGGGCGTAATGACAGGGTTTATTTGATATTACGATCAGTACCTGTAGCCACAGAGTAGTTAAAGTAAGAGACCCTAATAGGCTACTGTTAGTTGCCCTATTGAGTGCAAGCGTGCTTAGTAATTTGCCATCGAGCGTAGTTCGGTGGCTTGCCCTTTCGTTGAACGAATGTGTGAATGTCATCATGGTGAATGTGTTAACAAATTATTGTTTTTAACGGTCCAAATTGAGTGCCCAATGCATGGTAAATATATAAAAAAAGAAAAAATACAGAAGAGGTTTTATAAAGCAAATGAATTTGATATTACATATTTATGTATAGCTACAAAACATTATATTATTTATATTGCAATGTAAGAAACTTAATTTTTTTTCCTAAATCAAGCAAGAGAGCTTGCTGAAATATTGCGAAAAAAAAGTGATTTACCTACGTAAAGGTTACTACAAAAGAGAATATAAAGTACATAATTCAAAATGTTGATAAAGGTAACATTAATAGGTACGTACAGGTAGTCTAAATAATTTAAACTACCTGTAGGTGCGTGCCGAGTGTACCTGTACTGATTTAGATTTAATCATTATACTAATAATTATTATAAATTCGTAAGTGTGTTTGTTTGTTGGTTTGTCCTTCAATCACAGCTGCAGATCGACGTGATTTTTTGCATGGGTATAGTTGAGGACCTAGAGAGTGACATAGGCTACTACTTTTTATCCCGGAAAATCAAAGTTCCCGAGGGATTTTAAAAACTAAGTTAATCCACGCGGACGAAATCGCGGGCATCAGCTAGTTTATTATAAATGGCAGTTAGGTATACCTACTGAGGACTAACTGTGTGGTTATAATAATTATTATTACATAGCAGCGTTAAAAAGAACAGTCCACAATAATGGTATTACTTATAATAATATATGCTATTAACGCATAATGTAACTGTTAAAATAATAGTTTAAAAAAACTAAAAACACGCTTTTTATAGAAAACCAAACTAAAAATTAGAAAATAAATTTTAATAAATTTAAATTAAGAATAGGGTCCAAAAATTTCATTAAATATAAATTAATAATAGTGTAAATTAAAAAAATGTATTTTATTTTAAAAAAGCGTGGGGTGCATGGTGTCAATAGTTATAAATATTTTATTGACAGATATGAGTAGAGTGATTATCATTTTGATAATATCTTAAAAAGCACCCCACGCTTTTTTTAAAATAAAATACATAATTTTTTTAATTTACACTATTATTAATTTATATTTATTGAAATTTTTGGACCCTATTCTTAATTTAAATTTATTAAAATTTATTTTCTATTTTTTAGTTTGGTTTTCTATAAAAAGCGTGTTTTTAGTTTTTTTAAACTATTATTTATTTTCTACTTTTTAGTTTGGTTTATTTTTAATAGCTTGTTTTTTTATTTTTTTATCAAATTAGTGTATTGTCATCGGTCCTCGATAAATCTACAAAGTTTGAACGAAATCTGGCCGTTTAAAGTGGGTCAAAATCGCGCCCAAAGAAGTCGGTTACAAGTTAAAAACATACAAGTGAAATCGCGCCCAAAGAAGTCGGTCACAAACATACAAGTTTTTTTTTGTTTTTTTATCAAATTAGTGTATTGTCATCGGTCCTCGATAAATCTACAAAGTTTGAACGAGATCTGGCCGTTTAAAGTGGGTCAAAATCGCGCCCAAAGAAGTCGGTTACAAGTTACAAACATTGTTACAAACATTGTTACAAACATACAAGTGAAGCTAATAAAAAGCGTATAAAAAATCCTAATCGTGCCTCTTACAAGGAGTCATTTTGCAATGTTGATACATATTCGCAAATCACTTCATTGTGTTATTTGATTCCTAAGTGAGTCATGAATGATTTCCTGGGAATACGTTCTGTAATAGGTATATATAGTACCTAGTTATGTTATACATACTTATAACATACCTAACGGAGGCACTAGGTTACATAGTGTAATGAATAGTATAATGGAACAAGTTTGATCAAGTAGCAATATGTAATAAAAAATTGTCAGGTATGAAAATTATTTTGTAATGCGTTCTCGTTCAGCAGAACCTTTCGAACCAAATTGGCCAACATGAAATGAACAATTGAAACATTTTAATTTTACTAATTTAAAAATGTCTAATTCAGTAGTGAAATGCGTAATCTCTACCTAATTCTACTCTCTGATTTCCTTAATATCGACTTTTGATGTCACCAAGTGTGACTGCTCAAAGCCTCAATAGATGTGGTAGTGGATCAGGGAGTGTATATTCAGAAGGTACAAACAAACGTCATAACTCACACTATTATCATCGTGCTTACTTGGTTCGAACAATTAGTCACTTTAACATAGCAAATAGTCATCATCATCATCATCAGCAACCCATCAACGGCTCACTACTGAGCGCAGGTCTCCTCTCAGAGAAGGGTTATAGGCCATACTCCATCATGCTGGCCCAATGCGAATTGGCGGACTTCACACACCTTCAAGAATATTATGAAGAACTCTCAGGTGTGCAGGTTTCCTCACGATGTTTTCCTTCACCGTTGAAGCAAGTGATGTCAGAGGTGCGTACCCGGGATCGAACCTGCGACCCCCCGAATAGGAGACCACAGTCCTAACCACTAGGCTATCACTGCTTATAAGTAGTACATATTATTATAGTGTAATAGTGTGTAGTCTATAGTGTTCATTGTGTTCATACTTAACATACCTACTGGAAGCACTTAGGTTACATAGTGTAATGGAACAAGTTTGACCCAGTTGAAATAATTAATATGTAATAAAAATTGACAGATATTGTTTTATAATGCGTTCAGGTAACAGAACCTGCTTTCGAATCAACACTTATCACACACTGCAGATTGGCCAACACGAAATAAACAATTCAAAACCATTTAATTTTACTAAATTAAAAATGTTTACTAAGAAATATTTAGTTAACGAATTCAGAAGTGGAATTTTGTCTATCTAATTCTACTCTCTGGTTTCCTTAATATCGACTTTTGATGTCACCAAGGGTGACTGCTCAAAGCCTCCATAGATGAGGTAGTGGATCAGGGAGTGTATATTCAGAAGGTACAAACAAACGTCACGCTATTATCATGCTGCTTACTTGGTTCGAACTACTAGTCACTATAACATAGCAAATAGTAATAAACTAAAAACATCTTGAAAACAACCATTGTTTCATTGTATGGAGTCAGTAAACCCATTTATGTTAAGGTCATCACATTTTTTGCAACGAGGGCACGAGCAGTCATTGGTGCACGTCCGTCGACCCCGTTCAATTAAATATTCAATATCAAGGCTCCGCGCCCTGCGACTCGAGTTGTTACGCAGTTAATTCCAATTTCCAACCTTATTAATATTTAGCGCTTCTTTGCTCGTGTCATAGAACAGACTGTTAGAAGAAACACTATCTATAGTACTACATTTTTGATTCTATCATCATCATAATCATCATCGGCTAACCATAAACGGCTCACTACTGAGCGCAGGTCTCCTCTCCGAGAAATGCTAAGATTATAGGCTCCCATGACCAATTGCAAATTGGCGGACTGCACACATTTGATAACATTATGGAGAACTCTCAGGCGTTTAGGTGTTTTCAAGATGTTTAACTTACAATAATACTCATGCAAGAAAAGATAACAACACAAATAATGTAAAGACTTCTAAAAGTTACTTACGTCATTGATCTCAAGCAAGTCAATGGCTGTCGTTAGACATTAGCGGCGCAAGATCGTGTCCAGTGACAAACCTTGCAAGAGACCTATGCAATAGACGATGATCGCTTGACACGACGAAAGTGATGACGATGCACGTACCATCACCACATCATTCTTATGAGAAATAAGCTCAACATATGAATGTTTCATGGACTTTTTAGTTTCCTCTCCTTTCTGATTCTCAGAGCAGGCAATATTATACCATCTCCAAATTGTATCTATTGTTGTATAGCCAGAGCTATCTTTTATATTTCTATTTTAATTTTACACGTCAAGATTTCTACTATGCCTGCGACTCTAAACTGAAAAATACTTAATGCTTTTGTTTCTGTTATTTTTTCTTTGACGCAATTAATTTTTTTTTAGTACCAGTTGCAATGCCTGTTACAATTCAAGCAAAACAATAATTTTTCCTGCCCCTACTTTATTTAACCCCGAATGTCGTTTACTGCTATACCAATTATCGTGTGCAGAGGTACAACGCATTTTTATATTAGGGTGATGTTATGGTAAGGGTGGCCATATAAAGAAAATATTTAGGAATATCCATGTGAAATCAATATTGTTCGGTAAACTTTCCTGAGATTATGAAGGGTTCAAATGCTACTCGTATTAAGAAAAGCCTCTGTATTGTTCAGATTGAATTTCTAAAGAAAAAAATCATGTAAGATTTCTTAATTTTTTTTATATTTAACATGACGTTTTTTTTTCTTTTTCCTCAAAATTAGGTGTAAAACTTGGTTAGGAGTAGGCACGACAATATTGAGCAGATGGGATTTGAATCGTCGACCTTCCGTGTTTCGAGCTATCTCTCAACCTAAACAAAGTTGACAGTTCTAAATCCCATGCTATAGCTTTCCTATCATAATGCTCGCTGTGGAAAGGATAGAACGAGATAGACCTGTCAAATAAATAGCTTAGTTTAGAGATTCTGTACTACAACTGAATTGGGCACAATGAAGTCGTAAACCTAGATAAGTTTGACCACTTAAATTGTAATATTGACAAAATTAATAATATAATCTTCCTTTTTACAGCCATACGGTAATAATTCAAAAGATAATTATTATGGTAACCTCTTTTAATTTTACGTCTGCAAGGTACGGGTGTCGAAATGGCGGCTGCATGTATCCCATAATATCGCCGACCATTGTTGACTTTCGAACGCCATTATTACTTTTTACGGTTTAACAAGCTCGTATTTTACTTATCTCGTTGCGTGAATAGTAAATGTATTATTCTTTTGTGTGGGGGCCATGTCGCCCTAGCGTCGAATTCAATGTCGAATTCGCGAGGGGGTCATTTATATCAGCCCTACATCGGATTTGGTGCGGTTTTTAAATATTTTTATTGTGTTCTTTTAAGTATTTAAGCTTTTTTTACCCACGCGGCCTGGCTTTATCTTTCTTTAATCATAATATAATACATATATTGGTACAAAACATTGAAATAGTTAAAAAGCTAAAAATAGTTTTATCTGCCCGAAAATAAGTGTATAAAATAAATACATCTGTATAATACAATCTGAATCATACAATATAATTATCTATGTATATAGATAATTTTATTGTATGATTCAGATTTAAAAAATATTCTTTCATCTAGAATCTAGATTATTATTTTGCAAGTTAGAGCTATAGCCTAAGACGTTAAGCACTAAAAACGTACTATCTATCTATATGGGAATAAATAGCAAATACATATTATTAGCAAAATCAAAGCACGTGAATCTAAGTGAAAATGCTGTTTTCATAAACGTTCCGTTCTCATTCCTCCGTTTATGTAATTATCTAGAAAATCTAGATTATCATTTTGCTCTAGAATTATAACCTATATTTCACAGAACTTGTATGCGAAAAGTGGTTTTAATTACTCTACTTTTATCTGATGAGGCCAGTTGTCGGATGTTTGTTTTTTCAGTCTGATCTTTGGCGTACGTAATGCCATTAAGTTTACTGGTCTCATATATATAATATGCTGTAATTATATCCGTAATATCAGTATTTAATGTTCTCGAGACGGTGTGAGGCATTTGTAAGCCCAAAGGAAGTAGGAAAACACTAGAAATAATACTATCATCCTATTAGCATTATCATTAGCAGCCTATCAATGGTTCACTACTGAGCGCAGGCAGATCCGAGGTTTCTTAGAGAAAAGTTATAGGCCATAGTTCACCACGCTGCTGGCGCAATGCAATTTGGCAAACTTGACACACCTTTAAAAAGCTGTAGTCTCAAAAACAATCAATCTTAATCCATCCAATTCATCGTATGAGTAGATGTATTTAATTTAGGCGGGTTATGTAATAGAATTCCATCAACTCTCTTGATAGAGTATGAGTAACTAGACCCTGTTCACTTTTCTCTTAGAAACGTGATTTGTGAATAGAAATTGTAATAGGTTTCAGGTGTTACCAACATAATAATATTGAACCCTAACCCTAAATATCTTCAGAAAAAAGGGACCTTCACTATTTTCATAGTTGAAAGAATTCCCGTGAGCGTTATTCGAGGTATTTATTTCCGTTTTTCCTACACGTGACGACCGAAGGCCTTTTTTATCGAACAATCCTTTTACCGGTCAGTGGACAAACATTTTCGATACATGTATGTGAAGGGAGCTATTTTTGGGGCTGCAAGGCAAAACTTAAACATTAATTGATTGAGAAATTTGTTCTAAGGAACCATGACGTCAATTTGAAAATAAAAACTCCATTCACAGATTTTTAAAAATTGTCTGTTCATATAATGAACCTATTACTTAATCGGCATTGATTTATGATAGGCTCCTAGCGTACTGCCACATAGCGTATAGCCACTGCTCACTGTACTGTGGGTTTGTTTGAAAGGTCTATACTTCCCAGGGCTCTGATTCTTTAACTCAGTTGCTATCAAAAAATCGGCCAAGTGCGAGTCGGGCCTCGCTCTTTTAGGGTTCCGTAAAAATTGATCTAAAACCGACAACTTTTATGGCCCCCCATTTCTTCATTTTTGTAGCTAAACAATAAAAAAAATATATATTTGAACTCCACTTAATGAGCTCTAGACTACGACACCCTACATGCCAGGGTACAAAAATAAAATTTTATTTCGACTCCTTTTCCATGTATGGGAGCCCCCTTTATTTTTTAATTTCATTTTATTTTTATTACTTATTTGTTGTTATAGCGGCAATAGAAATACACAATCTGTGAAAATTTCATCTGTCTATTACGGTTTACGAAATACAGCCCGCTGACAGACGGACGGACGGACGGACGGACGGACAGTGGAGGCTTAGTAATAGGGTACCGTTGGCACCCTTTGGGTACGGAACCCTAAAATTGACAGCCACTGACATATATTTTCTATCCATTGAAGGTTTGCTATGAAAATAAAAGTATCATTTTCGTAGCAAACCTTCAATGGATATAAAATATAAGTATGTCAGTAGCTATCATTTTTTGATAGCCACTGAGTTACAGAATCAGGGCCCAGGTCAATCATCAAATCAACAATAAATTATGTACTTTGTAGTGGCGCGTCTGTTGGAAGTCGGTTTATTTTAAAAAAAATACGCATCGAATTGAGAACCTCCTCTTTTTGTTTTTTTGAAGTCGTTTAAAAAGAATTTTTATATTAAATTATAACAAGCAAAATAATATAGTCACCCATTATATTTTCCTCAATGAAAATTATATAACTAGAAAAAAATAACCTTCAACGTAATTCAATAGATGTATTTATAAACGCAATTTTTTTCTAGCCGTGAAAGCACGACGCGGTGATCATGGACTATTTTTATCGATCAATGGGCGACCTTTTTGCCGGTCAACGGACAAACATTTTTCACTGCTCGTTTGATGGACACAGTGTCTCCGTAATTGGCCTTTGTGTGTGAATAAAACTGATAAAACAACGATATCTCTCACGAACAGCTTGTAACATCTACGATTATTATTGTATCATCGATTACCTGTTATCCATGAGTTAAAAAGCGTGGAATTTATTTATAATTTTTTCAGTACCTATCTTTCTCTTTTACCAATAAATGGAAGAACATTCGAAATTTCGATTAAGAGTAGGTTTGTTTATGACTAACTAAGATAACGAAAACGATGATGGACTAGATAATATGTATCTACTGGGTTAACTTCTGCTTTTTACGAATCGCGATATCGCACCGAAAGTGTTCCCTTTCGTGACTTTAAATAGCGGTCAAACGTTATTAGAAGTTTTCTTTACTTATTAGTTTACTTTTAAGTATTGACGATACACACCAATCCATTACCCAATGTGTAAATACGTTCAGTGACTTTTACTTTAAAGTCTTGCGTGGGATCGCTTGACTAAACATTTGTCTCGCGATTGGATGCGAACAATTTTGACATCATCATTTGGGAAGTTCCCACAGACTGATTATTTTATGGTGCCCAACGCCCGATTCCTACAGCAATAGCAACTACTTAGGTTTCCATTTTAAAAAACGGAACGTACCGCCGACTCCAACTCGGCTTTGACAGCGTTCGGGAAGCTCCAAGATATCTTCTAGCCGAAAATCCCTCAGTGCCTGAAGACTAAGGTCTTCGAACAGTGCGTGTTGCCAGTGATGACTTATGGATCCGAGATGGTCGCTTACTATGGGCCTCATAAGAAGGCTCAGGGTCACTCAGCGAACGATGGAGAGAGTCATGCTCGGAGTATCCCTGCGGGATCAAATCAGGAATGAGGAGATTTGTAGGAGAACCAAAGTCACCGGCATAGCTCACCGAGGCGCGAAACTGAAGTGGAAATGGGCGTGGAAATGGGTGGGGGGGCGGGTGGAAATAACTCGAAGAGCTGATGGTCGTTGGGATCTCAAGGTGCTGGAGTGGCGTGGAGCGGGAGTTAGAAGTCGGTTGTTTAAAAAGAATTTTTTATACTTATTAAATTATTGGAAATCGATTCAGCTGTTTAGGTGTGAACAGTTAACAAATAGACGAGAAAGTTACTAAAGCATTTATATTATAATAGGCAAGGGAGCATAATATGGATTATCCACGACAACCTCCAAGACTTCTTGAGCCTATTTATCGCAGTCGTCATATACCGCATGGACCCTAATATATCCCCAGAAAAAGGGTCCTTCGGTCCTTCATAGCGCGAAAAATTCCCGTCAGCGTTATTCGATTGAGGTATTTATATCCGCGATTTTTCCTAGCCGTGACAGCGCGGTGATCATGGGCTATTTTTTATCGGTCGTCGGGCGACCTTTTTGCCGGTCAGTGGGCGAACATTTTTCATCGCGTGTATGATGGACACAGTATGGACGTAATTGGCCTTTGTAGGAAATGTAGGTAGGAAAAATCTTTAAGGTGGAAGACACGAGTCTGCCCGCGAAATTCAAATTTAATTTGGTTTTTCACAATTTGTAAACTAATACGACAAAGTAGGCTTATGGCCTTCTAATTGCGACAATGGCAGTATCATCTTCACAGGTTTACATAAAAATCTTTACTTGACAGTGACCAGTTTAAGAAATTAATCAAAATATCGACTAATTTGTGCTCGTAACTCACGTCCAACTCAGTATTTTGATTAATTTCTTAAACTGGTCACTTTCCAGTAAAGATTTTTATGTAAACCTGTGAAGATGATAATTCTACTGGCGCAATTAGAAGGCCATAAGCCTACTTTGTCGTATTAGTTTACAAATTGCGAAAAACCAAATTCGCGGGCAGACTCGTGTCTTCCACCTTAACGTCGCAACTCGCTACCCTCGTAGTTTTTATTTTCTTCAATAAATATAAATAATTACTGCATAATTAACACAATATCGACACCTGCAAGGAATAACTTCGTAACTTACTTTTTAGCGATTTTGAGTTAAAATCATATTCTTAGAAGGTAAATAAAAGATGTTCAACGAAAACTGAGATACGATGTTTTACCTTGCAGGTGTCGATATTGTGTTAATTATGCAGTAATTATTTATATAGCCTTTAAATTCTCGAACCTTATAGATTAAGTGTCTATTAGGATAATTTATTATGAACTAGCTGATGCCCGCGACTTCGACCGCGTGAATTTAGTTTTTAAAATTCCTCGGGAACTCTTTGATTTTCTGGGATAAAAAGAGACAAATTTATGTCAGGACATATTTGTGTCTCATTTCGGCATTGTCTTGAGTCTGAGCACATTGAAAAGTAATACAGATAGATCTATAGATTTCATCCAAGTGTCACTATAGATATTAATAACAGACGTGACGTCATTTGAATAAATTTATAAACACATATCAAAAATTCCGAGGCCAGCAGGATTCGAACCCACATCTCTTAGGAATCGCGCCCGAGTGTGTTAGCCTTTTACACTATAGCCACGGTCGAACTACACGTCGGCATCGAAATTAGTAGGTACTTTTTCAGTTTAAGCAACTGTTGACGTCTGACGTCATTTGGTTGCTCTGTTATTGTAGCGTCATTGCTATCCAAGGATATTGAACCTGAAGAAACCTTCCACGGACCTTAGTACCAATTGTATTTTCTAAAAGTTATTCCATTGATCGTTTTCGTATTCGATGACAATAGCGTCAGAGTAAAATAATCCTTGATTGTATTGATTTCAACTCACAAATTCAGTTCAACCGATTTTAACATGAAGCGTTATGAAGCGTATCGTACATACCTAAACGTATAATAATGCATACATGAAATTGAGCTCTAATTCAATGCTATTATGGTTTATTTTACTTTGACGCCAATGTCAATACGATTACGATCAATGGAATAACTTTAGGCAATCGCACACCTTGATCCAAGAACAAAAGATTCAAAAGAATGTCGGGGGAATCCCATCACCGTCCAAACAACCCAATACTGACGGGAGTCGGGACCAAGCAAGTAGGTTCGTCTGTTGTAGCATATTCTAGGATAATAATTAAGTATTATCATCATCAGCAACCCATCAACGACTCACTACTGAGCGCATGTCTCCTCTCAGAGAAGGGTTATAGGCCATAGTCCACCGCGCTGGCCCAATGCGAATTGGCGGACTTCACACACCTTCAAGAACAAGAACTCTCAGGTATGCAGGTTTCCTCACGATGTTTTCCTTCACCGTTGAAGCAAGTGATATTTAATTGCATAAACGCACTTGACTCCGAAAAGTCAGAGGTGCGTACCCGGGATCGAACCTGCGATCCCCCGAATAAGAAACCACAGTCCTAACCACTCGGCTATCACTGCTTATAATTATTATAGTTGTATCCAAACTACAAAGCAATTTTGCAGTTCTCAGTCGGCCACAATTAAATTACGAATGTGCAACGGCTCTACGCTAGGAATTTCCATTAATTTCCAAACTATACCTACATAGTTACCTACTCCGTCCGTAATATTATTGTACTCCTACCCATGTGTTTTCCTTAAATTCATACGCCTATCAAGATTTCTTGCTATTAAAGTGTTCTAGAGAAACGAGCGCCGAATTGAGAAACTCCGCTGTTTTTGGATTTCGGTTAAAAAAATAGTTCTGCTTTATTTTACTGAATAGTTCTTTGTTTAATTCAACATCTAAACTGCTCTAGAAAATATTAATAATCCAAACCCAAGTTATGAGGGTTCAAAAGAACGACGAAGCGCTTCGAGAAAAGGGAGGCAGTGCCCCTACGCTTCGCTTGGCTCGTCTCGGCGGGTACACTCCTGTGTCCCCAGATAATAGTAAATAGTAATAAAGCATAGTATGTAGGTAACCATAGAAGCAGTGATAGCCTAGTGGTTAGGACTGTGGTCTCCTATTCCGGGTACGCACCTCTGACTTTTCGGAGTCAAGTGCGTTTAAGCAATTAACTATCACTTGCTTCAACGCTGTGAAAGAAAACACCGTGAGGAAACCTGCACACCTGAGAGTTCTTCATAATGTTCTCGAAGGTGTGTAAAGTCCGCCAATTCGCATTGGGCCAGCGTGATGGACTATGGCCTATTACCCTTCTCTGAGAGGAGAGGGAGACCTGTGCTCAATAGTGAGCCGTTAATGAGTTGCTAATGATGATGATGATGTAGGTAAAGTAAAATAATGTATATTTGGAGATAGTACATAATTATATGGACGGATAGCCCTGTCTGTGAGTGTGGCTTGGATGAAGGCACTGTATCACACATCCTCTTTAACTGTCCCAAACTTCTTCATCCTCTTTATGATGTCCTCCCCTCAAATGTCCCCCGTCCTGTAAATGTTGAATATTTGTTAACGTTTGTGTTTAGTCCCTATTGTAGATTTTTATGTAAATATATAGAATATAATAAAATTAAATTGTAGTATATTATGGTTTCCTACATCTTGTATATATTGTACATAACAATTAATTCATGTTTATATCATTTGTTTTGTTGTAGGTGTTACTAACCCTTAAAAAAAACTACTCTTTACTACATAGCTGATCAAAATTTTGGAACATCTTACACCGATCAATCTCCTTCGTGCCTCCTCCATCAACGCGACACTGGCGAAGCAATCTGTGCCCGGTTGGCACACCTAAAAGCCACTAATTGGGAATTGAATTGAATAATTATATGGTATGTACATATTAAAACAGAGAAGGTATTAGTAGTACATCAGTTCCAAGTAATTTAAGAAATTAGGTACATTAGCATATTTTAGAGATTTGTATATTTAAGTGAATTTATTTTCACTTAAGTGATGCTTTAAATTGCTTTTAATTTAAAATACTCGGTACATCTTCACGAATCTACGTGAAGATGTACCGAGTATTTTAAATTTTAATACCGACCTACTTACCTGATATATCTTTAATATCTAATATCTTTGGAATTAAACTTTCAAAGTAATCCGAGAAACTTTGGATCAACAGCCATGTATTAAACCATGTATTATTAATTATCTTATAAGGTATTTTAAATATTAACGAGTATACAAGTATTTTAGAATTAACTGTGTTGGCAATTTTAACATACTACTAAACTTATAATTATTGCAAACTAGCTGATGCCCGCGACTTTGTCCGCGTGGATTTAGTTTTTAAAGTCCCTCGGGAAGTCCTTGATTTTCCGGGATAAAAAGTAGCCTAGATGTTGACCCGAGTAATAAGCTATATAAATAACCACGGTATAAAATTTTGTAGAAATCTGTTCGGAAGTTTTTACGTGAAAGAAGGACAAACAAACAGACAAACAGACAAAAATTAAATGAAAATCTGTTTTGGGCTCAGTATCGATAGTAAAGCATCCCTAAATTAAAATTGTGTTCCGTGATCTCGTCCTCACTTTTGTACTATGTAGTTTGCACTTGCACTACTGCGCTGCCACAATCTTTAAATGTAAGACCATTGATAAAGTAAAAAACAAAGCACCCTAGTCTATGCTCTCGGCGACAGGCCACCACGCTCGCCTGTCACCTGTCCATGTCATTGTGCTTTTTTGTGCATTGCGCTGTTCACGTCAGCTCCTTTTCTAAATTGAGATTTAATTTTTTCTTGTGTTTTTACAGTTATTTCTTTCTTTAATTAGAACATGGGTAAGCGGAAACGCAAATCTAGAGATGATTTTGATAGAAGATTGGAAAAACTGGAAAAGATGTTGTATAAACGAGGTCGGCGTGACAGTAGCACGTGTAAGTTAAAAAATCTTAATACGTGTTAATGTTATGTCAAAGTCTGGTCAAGTCTCTAGAGTTTTCACGAGAGGTTAACCATGAGAACGTTTAATGACCATACTTACGTAAACTGAGTAACACTACACATGAGCTTTCACGAGAGGTTAGCCGGTAGTAATTATTATATTATAATATGTGCTCACTTTACGAGACATACATACATACTGTTTTGACTGTTTCTTCTTGGAGCTTTCACGAGAGGTTAGCCGTAGAATTTCCACATGCATAACAGTCCGAATCGTAAACCTGCCGAATTATTTTTAGGTGATGAGGAATCTTCTAGCGACTGTAGGTCAAGGAGCCGTTCTCCCCTTGCAAACCGGCCTAATTGCGCTAGAAGCCGCCGTAAGAGCCGTCGCTATCTGTCATCCTCACCATCACCCTCGCCTACTGATAACAGCGACGATCTTGTTGAAGAAACAGGAGGGGGGCATATTGAAGAGCCAGTGCCTTCAGGAGAGGCAGCAGTGTCTGAAGAAGTAGCCACGCCCTCCTTACGAGCCGACATTGAGGGACTTTTGGGATTGGAAGGTGCTCCAAAAATCAGTAATGGAATCGAGTTACACGAAGGTCTCAAACAACGGTGGATGGCGATTCTACAGAATGGCCTTACAGAAGACACTAAATCCAGCCTCATCAAGAAATATGACCCACCTAAAAATTGTTGCCTATTAGTGCCACCGAAGTTGAACGCAGAAGTCACTGCGGCTATAAGTGAAAGCGGAATCAAACGTGACAAACGTATTGCGGACCAACAAACAGTCCTAGCCGCAGCCATTTCAGCCATCGGCAAGGTTTTAAACGACATGGTCTCATCGAGCCAAAGTAATGCTGAAGTCGAAATCCTTAGTGATTCCGCCAGACTGTTATGTAGTTTATACCATACCAACACAGAAACTCGCAGGAGTCTTATTCTCCCCGGGCTCAACAAAGATGTTAAAGATACAATGACACAGAACCCGATTTCAGAATACCTCTTTGGGGACAAGCTACAAGATAAAGTGAATGCATGTAAAGCCGTAAAGAAATCCGCAGAAGACTTGAAAAGTACGCCAGCCCAAAAGCCGCCAATAAGAAAGGCTTTAAACTTCAAGGGCCCACAACGATCCCAGTTGCCACGTCCGAGTGGGCAGAAACAAAAGCTCAGGCAACCAGCGCACTGGTCCACGAAGCCAACCATGAGTCAAGCGAGGCGATCCCCGCAGAGGCGGCGGTATTCGCGGCGCCAGGATCAACGTCGCCGCTAATGCAGGTACAGACTGGCAGGCTAAAATATTTTACTGACCGCTGGGCTAGTATTACTTCTAACCCAACTATACATAGGTGGCTCAAAGGATACATAATACCTTTCTTTGAAGTTCCTATACAGGATACTATCCCGAAAAATAATACGTTCTCACCTAAGGAATCTGAGCTGATGCGAAACGAAATTAATAAATTATTAAAATTAGGTGCAATAGAAGGTTGTTCCCCAATAAATGGTCAGTACTTATCCAGTATATTTTTGCATCCGAAGTCAGATGGGACTTGGAGATTTATACTTAATCTTAAAAAACTCAACAAGTTTGTTAATACTGTTCACTTTAAGTTGGAAGATGTAAGGACTGCAATAAGACTTATGACCCCTGGGTGTTTCATGGCCACCATAGACCTAAAAAATGCTTACTATGTGCTGCCAGTAAATAAGTCAAATAGAAAGTATTTACGTTTTCAATTTCAGGGATCTTTATTTGAATTTACTTGCCTTCCTTTTGGACTCAGTACCGCACCATATGTTTTTACAAAAATTATGAAGCCGGTCATTTTACACCTGAGATCACAGGGTTTTTTGTCTGTCATATACTTGGATGATATCCTCTGTCTTGCTGACAGTTACGAGAAGTGCTTACAAAATGCCTCCACCACCATAGCCTTCTTGAAACATTTGGGTTTCACAATTAATACAAACAAAAGTGTTTTGGAACCTAGACAGAGTTGCCAGTACTTAGGTTTTGTCTTAGACTCAGTCCAGTCTTCCATTTCATTACCCCAAAAAAAGAGAGAATCTATCCATAAGTCCATTCTTGAGTTGAAAGGAAAAAAATACTGTAAAATTATAGATCTCGCTAAGTTATTAGGCCAGTTAGTAGCAGCATGCCCAGCCATAGCTTATGGATGGCTCTATACAAAAATCTTAGAAAATCGTAAAACTACAGCATTGCAGGTTAACAATAACAACTATAACAGTACCTTACGATTATCAAAGGGATGCCTATTAGATTTAGAATGGTGGTGTCGTCATATTCAGACTAGTCTTTGTAGGATAAAACAATACAGTTTTGAAATAGAGATATTTTCAGATGCTTCCTGAACTGGCTGGGGTTTAGTCTGTAATGACATCAGAAATCATGGACAGTGGACTGAGGATGAAAAATTTTTTCATATAAACTACCTTGAGCTATTAGCAGCATTCATAGGACTTAAAACTTTTGCATCTGATCTAAAACACTGTGAAATTTTGTTAAGAATAGACAATACAACAGCTATTGCTTATATCAATAGAATGGGTGGCACCCGTTTTCCGCATCTTAACAGTTTAGCAAGGGCTTTGTGGCAATGGTGTGAAGACAGATACCTGTGGGTGTTTGCGTCTTACATAGCTTCTAAAGAAAACAGTGTCGCAGATAAAGAGTCAAGGCGCTCACATTCTGAGATTGAATGGAGTTTAAGTGATAAGGCCTTTCATAATATAATAGATGAGTTAGGGCCTCCTGAGATTGACCTTTTCGCTAGGAGCTATAACGCCAAGTGTCTGATTATATATCTTGGTTTCCAGACCCTAATGCGAGTGCTGTAGATGCTTTCACTTTAAGATGGGATGGGTCCTTTTTCTATGCATTCCCTCCATTTTCACTTGTGAGTAAAGTGTTACAAAAAATTAAAAAGGAAAGAGCTAGAGGCATTGTAGTAGCCCCATTGTGGCCCTCACAACCTTGGTATCCTCTTTTTAATTCCATGATGGAATCCCAACCAATAATACTTAACCCTTGCTGTAATTTACTGTCGTCTCCTTCCAGCAGTCCACATCCACTGCACAGGAGCCTCAGGTTGATAGCGGCCACCTTATCAGGGTAGCATTCATGAAGCGAGGGGTACCACTTCCCTCAATGGACATTATGCTTAATTCACTGTCAACCAAGACACGGAAACAATATGAGCGTACCCTTAGTCAATGGCTCCTTTTTTGTGAGACTCAGGAGAGGGATCCTCTTTCAGCCTCGGTACCCACAGTTATCTCTTTTTTAACTAAAAAATTTAATGAAGGTTTGTCATATAGTTCACTCAACGGAATAAGGTCAGCAATATCTCTGATTTTAGGACCTCAGTTAGGAACTGATGAAAGAATGACCAGATTTTTTAGAGGAATTTATAGATTAAGACCAAAAAAGCCTAAATATGAGGATGTCTGGAATCCTAGTATAGTCTTAAATTATCTGTCAAACTTATTTCCCAATGAGTCTCTTAACATGGAGCTACTTACTAAGAAGTTAGTTACTCTGTTGGCTCTTGTCACAGCACATAGAGTCCAAACATTGTCTCTAATATGCTTAGACAGTATAAATATTAATGACGACAATATTAATATCAGGATTCCGGCCCCTATCAAAACATCAGGCCCCAATAGACCTCACCCGAACCTAATCTTGCCATTCTTTATGGATAATGTCAGTATATGCCCTGCAACCACTCTGGTATATTATCTTTATGCAACCAAGGATCTCAGACAAAATTGTAAAACTCTTATTCTCACAACGAGAAAGCCCTACCATGCTGCCTCTACTGCCTCGATAGGCAGATGGATTAAACAAACCTTATGCGACAGTGGTGTGGATGTCACTAAGTTCACAGCACATAGCACCAGGCATGCATCCACTTCTAAAGCCAATTTGGCAGGTATTAATATAGAAGTCATTAGAAAGACAGCAGGTTGGACCAACAACTCGTCTACTTTTGCTCGTTTTTACAACAGACCCATTGTTGATGATGTTAATAGTTTTGCGGAAGCAGTGTGCTCTATAAGTAATAATACTGATAAACAATGATGATGAGTGAATGAGGGTTTACTTAATTATTAATTCTTCTTCTTCTTCTTTATCAACCGATAGACGCCCACTGCTGGACAAAGGTCTCTTGCATGGACTTCCACAGGCCTCGGTCTTGCGCCGCATGAATCCAGCGGCTCCCTGCGACTCGTTTGATGTCGTCGGTCCACCTGGTGGGGGGTCTGCCAACACTGCGCTTCCCGGTGCGGGGTCGCCACTCCAGCACCTTGGGACCCCAACGACCATCAGCTCTTCGAACTATGTGCCCCGCCCATTTCCACTTCAGTATCGCGACTCGCTTAGCTATGTCGGTGACTCTGGTTCTCCTCCGGATCTCCTCATTTCTGATTCGATCCCGCAGGGACACTCCGAGCATAGCTCTCTCCATCGCCCGCTGAGCGGTCCTGAGCCTACTTATGAGGCCCTTAGTTAGCGACCATGTCTCGGATCCGTAAGTCATCACTGGCAACACGCACTGTTCGAAGACTTTAGTCTTCAGGCACTGAGGAATTTTGGACGAGAAGACATCTCGGAGCTTCCCGAACGCTGCCCAGCCGAGTTGGATTCGGCGGTTGATCTCTTTCTCGAAATTGGACCTACCTAGCTGGACTGTGTGTCCCAGGTAAATATACTCGTCGACAATTTCGAGTGCAGAGTTCTCAACAATTACTGGGTGGAGCGGTGCATGAGCATTGGACATGATTTTCGTCTTGCTCATGTTCATTTTCAGGCCCACCTGTTGAGAAACCCTGCTGAGATCGTTGAGCATTGTATTGAGGTCTCTCAGAGTCTCTGCCATGACTACTATTGTAACGACCCTAGTCCTTCGTACAAAGGAATTTTTCATGTTTGATAGTACTAAAAATTGTTTATTAAATTTTATCAAAATCGGTACAGTAGTTAAGTTACGAGATGCACTTCCACATGAGATCATAAAAATAATAATTTTAGGAACTTCAATTTTATGTCATATAATTTCAATTTGACGTTGACGCTATTCTGTAGAACGATATACTATAGGGGAAGGCAGCGACGACCGCAGCGTCGTTGACGCGCGGATCGTATATAAGAAGAACATTGTTCGTGTTTGGGGCATATGTTCAGAGACTTAAACATGCACATACTGTATTATGAGAAATGTGAAGTGGTATGTAGTGACATACTTTATATCAATTATTATTGATAAAGTACAAGGGGCGATACACGAAATTCTATTATGAGTGATACCTAATCTGACGTTGGAAGCTGCTTAATGGATGGGGAGCTCTAGCAGCTTGGTGCTTTATGAACCTGTCTTTGGGCTAGCGACCGACGATTTCAGATGAAGATTGATCTATATCGCGATGCTCTATGCTGAGTGTTGTGTCAACCTGTAGGTTGGATGCCGAGATAGGATAGGCTTAGGATGGGCTAATAAACTTGCCAGTCCGGGCTGTCTGGTCCAGGTGTCTGATTCTACTTTCGAACTTGCTCTGACGTTAAGTTGGAGCCTATCACCACTTCGTGGTGACAACCAACTGTTGGATGCTGAGATAGGATGAAGCTAATGATGGCAATTGCTATTATGGTTTTGTCTGGTCCAGGCGTCCGACACCAACCTCGAACTAGACTTTAACGTTGTTAGAGTCCTTCACCACTCCGTGGTGACTTCACGCAGTATAACTATTAACCTACAACCAACAAACAACAACTATACATGAGAGGAGCTCACCTCTATAAAAAAGTCTCAGTGGATCACACCACTATAAAAAAGTCTTGTGGAAACACACCACGGTTAAAAAAGTGTCTTCAGTGGATCACACCACTTTAAAAAAGTCTTGTGGAGCACACCACGGTTAAAAAAGCCTCGCACATTCGTGTGTGAGTGAATGATGACAGTGTGGGGGGGGGGGGGGCTCATGGTTTGATGGTATTTCAGGGACTTGTTCACATTCCTGATTACTGACAAATAATTACCCAAAGTAATATTTGTATGTTTAAGAAATTTAAGCTGCAATCTCATTGCGTCAATTATTATAATAATACATTATTGTTTTAATGGACGCAATTGAGTGGTCCTTGATGTACCACAAAAGGTAGGAGCTCACCATCGTTTGGCGTGCAGGGAGCCAACGATCATCATTTCATTTTTTTACAATGAAATGATGCCATCTTAATTTCGAACGTTGCCTATGGACTCAAAGGAACTTGAAACAACGATGTGTAGTGTAGACGTTCAATGTGATGTTGAATGTCGAGGTGCATAAGTTGCGATGTAGGTTCTTTTGATGTTTACCCATAGAAATAATTGTGTCTCTCAACATCAGTGTTGGGTTTCGTGATGATGGAACAAACCGGTATCATTCATACTGGATTTGAAACATTCTTTAATATAAACCAATACGGGAACCCACTAAAATCTAATACACGAACTCTTGCATATATCGCCTAGGCCTTGTGAACTCATTACTTCTGACGCTCTAAAAGTTCTTGGGTTAATACGATCACAACATTATAAAGGGTTCTACCACTAGCGATTCACGTGCCACGCTAAAGAAATAATTTAAAATAGAAAGATTTATAGGAATTATAGGGTAGAGATTTTCGTAGGATACTTAGTTCAGTTACACTATGTCATCGGCAAATCGCAGGTGAGTGATGTACTCGCCGTTTATGTTGATGCCAAGCCCGTTCCAATCCAGAAGCTTAAAGACGTCCTCCAACGCAGCGGTAAAGAGCTTCGGGGAGATAACGTCTCCCTGTCGCACTCCACGCTGCAAGTGGATTGGCCTCGTAGTCTGGTCCTGTATACGTACTGACATTGTGGCGTTTTCATACAAGCACTTCAACACTTGGATATACCGGTAGTCAATCCGGCATCTCTGCAGCGACCTCAACACAGCCCAAGTTTCCACCGAATCGAAGGCTTTCTCATAGTCCACAAACGCTAAGCAAAGTGGCCGGTTATACTCTGCCGTCTTTTGTATAACCTGCCGCAGCGTATGAATGTGATCTATGGTACCAAAGCCTTTTCGGAATCCGGCTTGTTCGGGAGGCTGGAAGTCGTCAAACCTACGAGCGAGACGATTCGTAATGACTCTCGAGAACAACTTATAAACATGACTCAACAACGAGATGGGTCTATAATTCTTCAACAAGGTATTATCACCCTTTTTGAAGAACAGAACCACCACGCTCCTGTGCCATGCTTCCGGCGTTGTGCCCTCGTGGATGACGGAATTGAACAATCGCTGAAAGATCTTAAGTACCGGTTTTCCACCCGCTTTCAGGAGTTCCGCAGTGATTCCGTCATCACCTGGCGCCTTGTTGTCCTTGAGCTGTTTGAGAGCCATTCTAATCTCGTATAGGCTGACGTCCGGGATATCTTCGGTATAGTGTCGGGTCAGTTTGGCTCTGGGATCTTTCGCCAAATCTTCAACAGGTTTTTGTGTCGTGGTATATAACTGTCCATAGAACTTCTCAACCTCTCCCAAGACCTCAGGTCGAGAAGAGACGAGACGGCCGTCATCAGTTTTCAGCCGCGTCAGCTGGCTCTGTCCGATAGACAGATCTCTCGCGAACACTTTTGAGCCTTTGTTCCGCTCAATGCTATCTTTAATACACTTGGTATTAAAGACACGGAGGTCGCGAGTTTGTGCCTTAGAGATCTGCCTATTAATCCGCCGGTAGGCAGCCGCGTCTGCCGATGACTGCAGCCTCATCTCTTGTCTCTCCTTCATTAGCTTGAGAGTATGGTCAGAGAACTTTTCGGTTCTTTTCCTGCGATGGGTCTTAAAGAATTTAGACCCCACAGTATGGACAGTTTCCACGAACCTGTTGTTTAGATCGTCCACAGAAACGCAGTCTGCTAGGCACTCGAATCGGTTCTGCAGTTCGAGTTGGAAGTTTTCGGGATTTTGGATATGAGCACGAGAAGGTCGGAGAGTGGACTTCACCAGTCTGGCCCTTTCCAGCTTTACATTAATATTCAACGTGCCTCTTACCATCCGGTGATCGCTACCGGTTTTCACCCTATTGATCACAGAGACATCATTGAATATATGCCGCTTGGTCGACATAATGAAGTCGATCTCATTTCTCGTGGAACCATCGGGACTCAACCATGTCCATTTTCTGTGTGGCGGCTTCCTGAAGAAGGAGTTCATCATAAAGAGGCCCTCCTTCTCCATGAAGTCGGCCAACATTTGGCCCCTTTGGTTCCTTCGCCCATACCCAAAATGCCCCAATCTCGTCTCTGCACCGCTTCGTTCGCCCAGCCTTGCATTGAAATCCCCCATCACAACACTGTAATGAGTGGCAGAGGCGTGTATGGCTTTTGATATATCCTCATACAGCGCCTCTACCTCCTCGTCAGAATGTGTCGATGTCGGTGCGTAGACCTGTATAACCTTCAGCGAATACCGTTTGGTGATTCTGAGTATGAGGTACGCTACCCTACTCGACACACTCTCGACTTGTACAATGTTGTTGACGAGGGACTTGTGGACGATGAACCCGACACCACCCTGGGACTGTTGATCGCCCTCCCGGTAGTAAAACAAGTTGCCGGAATTGAGGATTATCGAGTCCTCCCCCTCTCTTCGGACTTCAGACAATCCTATAATATTCCAGCGCAACTTGCTCACTGCTTCTTCCAGCTCGATGATCTTCTCGTCGGTCCTCAAAGTGCGTGCGTTATACGTCACCAGGTCCAGTCGTCGGGGTTGGCAGCGGAATCTCGTCCGGAGATTCTTAGCACCCCCTGCCCCGCCATTACCGTGACCGCTGCCAGGGTCAGGAATAGCGAGGCCGCCGGGAACTAGGGGCCATGGTTTTCTGTGATTATCCATTAAGGTTTTGCCCATAATGACCACGCTGGGCAGGCGTGTTGGTCATCGCAGGTCAATTATTAATTAATTGTACTCAATTAATGATATCAAGTTTACAATATTTTAATTTAAATGTGATTTAAAGAAAGGAAAGTTTATAATTTGTGTGAAATAAATAATACTGTTGGTTTACCAACACAACTTTCTTCTTTGAACATCTACATAGTACAAAAGTGAGGACGAGATCACGGAACACAATTTAATAGATCGGACTAACTTACCTAGTGACGTCCGATCCCCAATTGTGTGAAGTGATCTCGTCCTCACTTAGTCCCAACCCTACCCGTCATGGGCCCTCTGGACCCATTAGGCATTTAAAGTCACCCCAGTGAAAGTTGTGTCTAGTATTCTTTGAAATAATGACATGGACAGGTGACAGGCGAGCGTGGTGGCCTGTCGCCGAGAGCATAGACTAGGGTGCTTTGTTTTTTACTTTATCAATGGTCTTACATTTAAAGATTGTGGCAGCGCAGTAGTGCAAGTGCAAACTACATAGTACAAAAGTGAGGACGAGATCACTTCACACAATTGGGGATCGGACGTCACTAGGTAAGTTAGTCCGATCTATTAAATTTTCAAAATATATTAAATGTACAGAAATCTTCCAGTTACAGTTTTATTATATGTATAGATCTAATTTGAATTCATGCTTTATTGTTTTTAACCGACTTCAAAAAGGAGGAGGTTCTCAATTCGTCGGAAACTGCTTTTTTTTGTGTATATAGACTAGTATTTATTAAGTATACGAAATTAAAATCATATCACCTATGGAGTTAGCGGAGAAATCGACCAAAAATACAATTTATGCTGATGCAACCAGGCTAAACAGTCGTCAACAGATTTATACAATTTAAATGAGTAGAGGTTCCCAGTTCTCACCAATTATTATTATGTAATGTAGCCATTATATCAAAAGTCATCGATCAAATAAGGCAATACGTTGATTACACAACCCCTCTAATAATGACAACTATGTATTGTTATCATTATGTGGATGACATATCGCACCTTCGAACCGAAATGACCTAACCCGAAATATTAGGGTATTGAGCAAGATTGACCTGAATGATCAGTTCAACGAAATGCTGAGTTTAATCTTGCTTTATCATCATGAACAATGCAAAGTACTAAGTTATTCCATTGCAAACTAATTGTTATATAAGTTTTATATAAACTACATTCAGATTTACTTAATAAGTATAGTGTTTGTTATTTATTTAAAAGCATCAATTACGGTTTGGCTTGAGTCTAAGATATGATACAGGATTTAGTGCCAATTTCACCAACGTCAAGTGACGTTTATCCGGGGAATAAATTGGGCGTTATGACTTTTTGTATTTAAAATACTCTCAAGGTATCTTTACGCTCGGATAAGACTTATTTTACGTTGGTGAAATCGGCCCTTAACTCTCGAGTAAAACTTATTACAAGTTCGTGATAGTAGTTTATTTAAAAATCACTCGACTGATTTCGATGAAATTTAAATAGGACCACCTGGGCAGCATACCCTTTCAAACAAAAAAAAGAATTTTCCAAATTGATTCAGAATTGAGAACCTCCTCCTTTTTTGAAGTCGGTTAAAAATAATAAAAAATAAAGGGGCTCTCCATAAAAGAAACGTGATTAGTTTGTCGTTTTTTGCTCGATTTGAACATTCGCTGCTACGATATACCTATACGGATAGTACGGAATCCTTCGTGTGCCCTGGCTCCCTGGCTCAGTGGTGAGCGCTGTAGCTTATAACTGAGAGGTCTCGGGTTCGATTCCCGGCGGGGTCAATTTGGGAACTTATAATTTCTGAATTATCTCTGGTCTGGTCTGGTGGGAGGCTTTGGCCGTGGCTAGTTACCACCCTACCGCCAAAGACGTGCCGCCAAGCGATTTAGCGTTCCGGCACGATGGCGTGTAGAAACCAATTAGGGGTATGGGTTGAATGTTCACTGCCATACCCCTTCCAAGTTAGCCCGCTACCATCTCAGACTGCATCGTCAATTACTATCAGGTGAGATCGCAGTCAAGGACGAGCTTGTCATCGAAAAAAAAAATTAAGTGGCACTAGGGGACTGCCGCGGTAAAGCTATTGCATAGCATTTTTTTTCAACTTATGCAATTATAATATTTATGCAATATTTTTTTGCATAATAAAAATTATGCAAAAAAAAAATAAAAAACAAACAAACAAGAAAAGCGCACTGTCACTACTTCGCGAGTGAGATTCGAACCTGCGACATCATACACCATACGGTAAAGAAAGCGGCCGCTCGCCCACTGCGCCAAACAGAGCTACTTGTGACCCTCTAAAATGTTGAACGCTTACTGAATGACGGTGTTAGGTTGATTTTCGTTACGGAATTTCTTGATTCGGTCGCAGCGCTCAAACTGTTTGTCCTAGTTCAAAGCCCGCGATAAAAGCTATGCAATAGCTTAAAAAAGGACACCCTGGCCTGAGCCAATCTGTAAACGTCGCGTCATTTGTCGTGCCCAAATGAGACGCAATCCCGCCGCAGTACAATGCTAGGATCTCGTTACTGGCGATTGGTGCGACCATCTGTCACCGTACCGAGCGGTAATCGATCGATATTCGATACACGGCGCGGAGCGGGTGACGTTTCGATTGTTAATCGAACGCTATAGCTTTGTATTCACTTAACAGAGCTTTGTGCTAAGTTGTTCACCGTCAAAGTCTAAACATAGACCTTAATCACCCAACGGTTAAAGGTGTGGACTGAAAACTAAAAGGTTGCAGGTTGGAACCCCGTTGGAACAATTCATATTAGATACGAGCAGAGTGTGCACTCTCACTTTTAGTCTGGTTTTCTACGGCGCGGTTCGCAGCGGTTGCGGTACCGCTAGTACTGCGCCCGCCGCGGGCGCATACCGCGCCGTGGAAATTGAAACTTCATTTTCCATACAAATCTGCATTCTATGGAGGCCGCGGGCCGCAACCGCTGCGGGCGCGGGCCGCGAACCGCGCCGTGGAAACCCAGTCTTAGTGGCAATAATCATCAGCGCCAAAATAGCAATTTTAAAGTTGCTTCATTTTGATGAAGCCATTTAGACTTCGACAATTTAAAGTAGGACTTACCTTAAAGCAGATTTAGTATTAATAAATTCTGCCACTTTCCGCAGGAGGTGAGGTAAATACGTACAGCACATATTTACTAACTCACTACGTCTCCATGGGCGCACACTAACTCAAAAGCTGTCACACAGAAAATGAGCACACAAGCAAATAATTACTCGTACGTCGTACATGTACTTCGGCAGAGGGGAATGCGTGCGCTTGGCAAGTCCATCTCCTTCTCGTCCAAGCATTTAGATGACCATTATTTACTAATTTTTCTGTCATGAGTTTTTCATTTAATCGATGATTGGTTAGTAAACTATAAATTCATATTTCCCTTTGCGGCAATCAAGCACATTTAGTATTTATGGTTTACATTTATTATTCAACTACCTCCAATAACTTACCGACACAATGCTCTTCGAAAGTAGACGGGACCGAGTCCATAAAACAGAGTACGAACGTGAATGTTTATTGAGACGGCGAACGATTCTGTATCTGACGTCACCCGCTAAAAGCCTCCAACTTTTAGGCACAGACTAAGGGGAAAAATTAGATAGCAGATCTGCCGGAAATAAATGAAACGGTCCTTACAAAAAACTATATAATTAGTCCTACTGAACATGATTTATGTTCCCCTTTTCCCTTCAAGTAATCGTAATGTTTGTGCTTGGAAGTGGCTACAACAATTGTGCAATAAATGGCGTTTGAACCGTCGTTGGCCTGTTAATTTTTCAGTAATCGTTGCGCTAATGAAGCTTTGCATTTGCATTGATCCTTTATTAGCTACGTTAAGATTTATCATTGATCCGCTTGATCTCTACAGTAATAAGTTTTAGTTAACAATAGAATAGAATAGAATAGATATATTTTTTTATTCAAATAAACTTTTTAATAGTGCTTTTGAATCGTCTGACTCTACCACTGATTCGGAATGTCTTTCCTGCCGAGAAGAACCAGCAAGAAACTCGGCGGTTGCTCTTTCCAAAACAAGTTTACAAAATAAAAAAATTAAGTGGCACTCGGGGACTGCCGTGGTAAAGCTATTGCATAGCATTTTTTATCAACCTTTGCAATTATAATATTTATATTATAATAAAAATTATGCAAAAAAATAATTAAAAAACAAACAAACAAGAAAAGCGCACTGTCACTACTTCGCGAGTGAGATTCGAACCTGCGACATTATACACCATACGGTAAAGAACGGGCCGCTGGCCCACTGCGCCAAACAGAGCTACTTGTGAACCTCTAAAATGTTGAACGCTTACTGAACAACGGTGTTAGGTTTATTTTCGTTACGGAATTTCTTGATTCGGTCGCCGCGCTCAAACTTGTCCTAGTTCAAGTATGCAGTGTTTCCACAATGAGGGAAGTTCCAAAAATGCATACCTACTAACAATGCAATATATCTTAAGATGGGCAGACATAAAGTAGCCCCATTCCCGCCAGTGGAACCCATTCACGAGCATGACGCCTTACATAGCCGTTGCTTCGCTCAACCATATTTGAGGGAACGTAACAACCCGCATCACTGTAATAGCACTGTTAATGTAACCTACAAGAGCTAGTTAAATACCTAACAGCAATAAATTATTTATTCTCAAGCTTGGCAATACGATCACGCATGTGGCACGAGACAGACTTCACGTAGATGCCGATTAAAAAACGAAGCAGAATTTTGAAATTGACTCGTTAATCTGAATCTGCGGATAAAGGAAGCCAATTATTCTACCAGATGAACAACATGATGCAATTCAATTTACTTGACACACATACAACCTTACTTTTGTGATATTACTTACTCACTAGTCTACTTTTATGATATGAACAAGTTTAGTAGCGAAATTGCTGTGGATACATCAATATACCTACTATTTCTCTAGTATCTAAGCAGGCTTCACTTTGAGTGAACATAGTTTTTCAATAAACCGTCGACATTTTCGATTTACTTACTCTGTGTGGTTTAGTCAAATGCCCTCTTACCGCAAAGTACGTTATGTAATATGTATGTAGCGGGAATAAAACTCTGCTATGTCATTATGTCGGACAATAATCCAGTTATGTCCAGTTATAACCGGTCACGGGCGGTTATAACCAGTTTTGTGCGCATATCGTAAATTTCACGTGAGCCAATATCGCGTACCGTGTTCGCGAAGGAAGCAAGCCACGTGTTGTGTGGGCCATGTAGATTTTAATTGAACAACCGGCTTTAGCAACGTCCCTACTATAAGTTATCTATGTTCTCCTGGTACATTGTTATTTTTGGACAAGATTTTTCGAGCAAATACCTGAAAATTTGTTCCAGTTTTGTTATATTGATTTTTTATCAATACATAATAAAATCCCCTACATTCCGACCTGAAAAATTGTACAACTCATCATACATTTTAAAGGCACGGTCGATACTTGATGATATTTGCATCTCTTGTTCCGTGTTGGTTATATACTCAAAGCTTGTTCCTATTACAGCTTTTGCGTATGCAAATCTTCTTTTGTGACAGTTTTAAAAAATACCACAGTATGTTTTATTAACAACCAAGAGAAATAAGACATATACTAATGGAGGCATTTCTCGTCGACGCAAACACATTTCATCGAGTAAACTGAATACAATGTTTTATTTATGCATAGCCTGCCATGTAAAAATTATTGTGAAGAGAGAAGCCTATTTTCAGCTAGGTAAATATAATATATGTACAACTTTTGTAAATCTTTTCTTTCATGCTTTCATTATTATAATAATTTAGGTTCTATAAAAATAAATATGCAGTTTCGCATTCAGTTTCTCTACAGAGTATAAACCCTGGTCCCTTAGGCTCTCTGACCTGTAATTAATCTATGATCTGTCACTGGACCTTTTCGACCTACTTGATTGACGCCATTTTGGCGCTGTGAACAGTTGCGAGTGTCCAAGGAACTAAAATTAGTGTGGGCACTAGATAACAACTGATACTTGAAACTTTTTGGCACTTTCTGCGTCCCTATATTATTTGCTTCAGAGACACTCGTTTATTATATCTGTGGCGCTTTAAATTGATCCATAATTTAAGCTTATAGATTAGGTTAGAAGAGACCTCTATTATAGAGGTCAGTGCTTAGACTGCAGGACCGCCGTAAAAATAATGCCTTAGAGATGTGGTTTTGGAGACGTCTTTTAAAGATTCCTTCCTAGCCTTCAGTCAGCCTGCCTCCCGAACCCAAGAATCCTTCTTTTTTAATTTTGCAATTATGAATTCTGAAGTTCTTCAGACACATCTCCAGAAATGAAGGGTCTGGTGAACGATTGGTAGTGCAGTGTCAGGTGGAGGGGAAAAAAGCGAGAGGACGCTCACCCACGCGTTGGACTTTAGTCATAGTGGTGACCCAGACAACTGTGGTAGAGTGCTCCCGCAACTCTATCAACCGTCATGAGTGGAGGAGCATCGCTTGGGAGGCTGCGCGACCCAAACTAAGGAGACCGACGACGGCTAATGTCGCATCGCATCGCAAAAAAAGCAAGCCATGACAGCTATCCGAGATGATGATCGGAGCCCTTTGCGCTCATGACAGAGGACAAATAGAGGACAAACAAAAAAAAATGTCGCATCGTCCTAGCGGCCACGACCACTCTGACAAGAGTAACCGATTGAGATGAGAGGTTCAGTTCGTTAAACACAAAGTTTTTAGCTCGTGTCAATTTAAAACTGCATAATATTTTTGCAGCAATCTGGCAAACTATAAAATTTTATTGAGTTGAACCAATCAAGGTTAATAAATTAAATGCTGGAGCCTCTGTATTAGGCCTGTTTAATTAACGCGAGCTAATGTGTTACGTGTAATATCTACTTATATGTTGAGGCATTGATGGACGATTTTATTCGTAATTCAATGCGTTGAGGATATGTACGTTTACATCACAAGAATATGTCATGATTGAACGTTATTACGGTTTTACTTACCTGGACAAAACCACATATCCGTCTTCTTTGAAAATATGTCATCGCGATTGATACACGCGACCGGTATCAGCGTAAACAGAATTGAAGCCTATACTCGATGCTCAAAATGACACATGTGCTCACTGAACATGAATTGAAAATATACAATCGTTCTACTGTTCCCCCGGCCGTAAAAAGTATTGAAAATACATCAAAGAGTTGACGCAATGACAGAATAAATGTTTGCTAAACAAACACGGCATATCGTATCTGACACAGAATCGACGCGTCGTCGACCGATAACGTATCGATAGTGTGCCGATAGCGTCATTCGTCCGTTATGTTGCGAAATGTGTGAGTAACCTAAAGGTAAACTTGGCCCTATGCAAGTAGGTCTCACTATCTTATTTACCTATACGTTATCTGTTTTACTGATATTCCACACTAGCTGATGCCTACGACTTCGTGTCCACTTCCGACTGGATTTAGGTTTAAAATTAAAAATGAATTAAAGAAGCGCCATCTTTTGACTTTTTTAGTACTTGTACATTGTAAATAATAATGAATATCCGCGAAGATGGTAAAAAAAATTTTTAATAAAAAAAAATATTTCTTACATTTTTTCGCCCTTTTAAATTAACGCATACCAAGCTTTTGTTAGACTACTTTTAACTATCAATTCACACAAAAAAAATGTATCACGCATGACAGGGCTCTCAATGTTGCCTGCTCGCTGACCTTAAGAACTGCACTAAGCTTTATAAGCAGTCTTAACATTTAAAATAAGATAAGATATCTTTTTTCCGTACTAATTTAAGCTGATTTTAAAGAAATATTCTGTCCCAAATTATGCATAAGTTACCCGTGAAAACCCCATTTTCGTCATCGTCTATTAGTTTTGGAGTTTTAAAAATGAAGTCCCTACATCATCCGCAATCAGTTTTGGGCAAATATAAAACATGCAAATAAAAAATTAAATCAGTGCACAGACATGACAGAATGTGCAGTTATATTCTAGTTAAAAAATAATAAATCGATAGTTATACGGTTATACGATATCATTGGTTACCCTAATTGCTTCCACGTGTATTCATATATATTTTTTTTATTACAGGTATTAAGACGAAGTCTACACAATTAGGATCCTGAATGGGTGTTTCTTTTAATTAGGTATGTATGTATATGTAAACTAAACAAGTAATTAATTTGGTTACTTGCAAATGTATTATGCATTATGTACAAAATAGGTAGGTGTCATTTAAAAATTTATAAATACGGCCTCTTAATGGCATGCAGGTAGTTTTCACATAATGTCGCCACAATGAAAATAAAATTATTAAGATCAATGACTTAACTTAAAATTTATTACAATTAGAATTTACGCTTTATTAAAATCATTGATCCGATTTTATTTTTGAATTATTGATTCTTAATTATTGAATTACTTTTGAAGTATTGATTTTTTTTTATAAATTATCGAATATTTTTGATTGGCTTGTATTCTGGATATTGACAATTGGCCACTTTTGTTTCGGGACATCAAAGGGTTCCCACAAGATTATGCGCGAGTAAGTCACGCATTTAAGAATATCTGGGTGACCGAGCTTTGCTCGGTAAATCGGTTGTTTTGGCAATTATATATTTAGAAAAAAAAATAATAACAAAATTCATAGGGGAAAATAATATAATCGTCTGGACTCGAACCGGGGTCTTCTGGTTTCGGGACCGCCCGATTTCCTAACTGAGCTATTGGAAATTTATTATTGATGATGGCGAAATTTACCTTCGTATTCTAATGGTATTGTAAGGGGCTTTTCATTGCCTGAACACATGGATATAACGTCGTTTTCTAAAAATGAAATCCAGCTAGATCGATTTATCGCCCCCGATACTCCCTGCGTACTAAATTTCATGAAAATCGTTGGAGCCGTTTCCGAGATTCAGATTATGTATATAAGTATATACAAGAATTGCTCGTTTAAAGGTATTAGATAGATAGATAGATTTTTATGATATTTTTATATATTCACGATTTAGTAGGTCCAACTCCGTTATATTATGAAACCTAATTTACGACCTATTACTGTGTGTGATGTTTCACATACCTCACAATATCTGCAACCTTGTATCGTGACGACGTAATTGACACTGCAGCGTGGAGCGGACGTGTTCAGAATGGTGGAAACGTTTTAAAGCTACAAAGTATGCCATTTATATTAGGACCTAAGCTAACTGTAACTTTATATTTCTTTGCTTACTTCTACTACTTTCCCATGAATATATATATATATAGCTATGTATAAATAACGTCACAACGCACAAATCAGGCTCTCTAGGTATATAGTGTACGACTTGTCTAAAATACATTGTCCTAATTACATACATATTCTTATTATCTTTTAACGTTTGTAAAGTTTAGAATAAACATCATAAAAGTTTTGGAGTTTGTTCAAAACTATAGAAAGTTTTGATGTTTTGTCAATAAAACACAAGTACAATGTAATATTTTAGTTTTAAATATAAGTATAGATAGTTTAACAGATAAGTAAACAAGAAATAATTTAATATAAAAAATTCTTTTTAAAAAACCGCCTTCAAACACCCGCGCCACTACAAATTATATAATTTATTGTAGATTTTTTAAAAACCGCTCTACCGATTTCGATAAAATTTAAATGGGACCACCTGGGAAGTATACCCTTTGAAACATAAAAAGAATTTTCCAAATCGGTTCTGGCGTCTTCGTCAAATGTCTTCGTCTTCAGTAATCGGTGAACATACATAAAAAAAAAGATTCTGATGAATTGATAACCTCCTCCTTTTTTTAAGTTGGTTAAAAAAGCTGACTATAACCTGTATTCGAACCTAACAGACTGTGGGATAGTTTAAAAATATGTGGATTATCTACAGATGAGATTCGAGACACCTCTCCAACCAAGACCGATGGCTCTCTAGATAAATGTTTAATTAACACGGAGGCAATTAATAATTCATAATCGGGGACAACTATCTGGTTGGATGATTAGTCACAGCCACTATTAGTCAAGGAGTTGGCTGTTGATTTACGGCGATTTCTTACTCGTGCATCAGCTACGCAGGTTTACGTATTTGGTAGATACAGCTTCAAAACTATTTGTCATGCAATTCCAAAAAATTTGGTTCATAATTGAATATTTTTTTATTGATAACAAGTAACAACAGTATTTAAAAAAAATGTGAAAAATATTTATTTTTATTTTAGTGAACCAAATAAATCTGACTATATCACCTTTAGAACAAGTTTCGTAAAACTCACGACTCCAAAGTATTCTCAATAAAGTACTTACAAGTTTTGGAATCGTTCCTAGATATATTTCAAGTCGTAATACATTTTTTCAATCGGCTCTGTATTTTTATACCTATGCGTTAAAACGGCGGATTTAATATCTGACAAATTTTCGGTTCAAACCGAACTAATATTATAAATGTGAAGTTTGTTTGTTTCCTGGTTTCTCCTCCAATCACGAAGCAATGGAGCAAATGATCGACGTGATTCTAAACTAAAAACCTGAAGAATGGCATAAGCTACTTTTTAATCCGGAAATACATAGTTTTTCCACAAGATTAAAAAACACCTAGCTCCATGCGGAAAAAGTAGCAGGCCAAAAGTAGTTGTAGAGTTTGCTTTGTTAGTAATAATGCCGCGTCTGCAAAAGTAGTTTTAAGTTTTGTATTATTATAGTGTTTTTTGTTTTGTATGCATTAAAATTCTAATCTAATTTGATGTAAGGCTAAAGATTGGACCGGCACAAACTTTTACAATGCAGTCCACCATCTCTGGGACTATAACTCGGTGCACCGTGTATACTATGTCAATACGTGTGCCTACTTGCACTACCAGTTTTTGTAGTACTCAGTGTATCAATTAATTAAACAAACTTTCTTGCTGACTCGATACATAGAGGCGACATTCCGAACCGACCTGCGACAGTGTTTAACTTAGATCTTTATGGAGTGTTTCCAATAAGTTTTAAAGCGTGATTACTGATTATTCATTTCGGTATCATCGTATGAACAGATCGAGGCCTTTTCACGCCGCTAAACCACTCTGCATTATTCGATCCCTCAATTTGATTACGGCTTTTGACTGAGGTTTTCATTATAAAAATAAATCATTCGAGTATTTAAATAAGTTATTTTTTGTTGTTAGAAAAGCCTATATACTTTTATGCATAGCCGTATTAATATGTTTTTATTTAAAAAACATTTTTTAGGGTTCTGTACCAAAATGGTAAAAATGGAACCCTTACGGTGCGACTTACTCCGTCCGGCCGTCCGTCTGTCACAGTCGATTATTTTAGTAACTACTTATTAAAGCTATCGACATGAAATTTGGAATGATTGTACATAATAGTTGTCCAACATCAATGGAATAAAAAAAAATGAAAATCACATTAAGTTGAAACCCCCGATTTTCCCTGTTTTTTAATTAGGTACTTAACCTTATTATAAACAGGGAAAATCGAGGGTTTGAAATTTCAGAGTAAGTATAACTATACCGAATGCGGTATCATATAAAAGGGCTTTATATGTACATTCTCAAACAGATTTTTATACATTTTATACATAATAGTTTTTGATTAATCGTGCAAAATGTCGAAAAAATATAGTGTTAGAATAAAAATGGGCCAAGTGCGAGTCGGGCCTCGCTCTTTTAGGGTTCCGTTAAAAAAAATTAAATAAAAATATTTCCATGTACCCATGGAAATATTTTAATTTAATTTTTTTAATTTAATTCAATTTTTATTATTTGTTGTTATAGCGGCAATAGAAATACATAATATGTGAAAATTTCATCTGTCTATATATTACGGTTTACGAGATACAGCCCGCTGACAGACGGACGGACGGACGGACGGACGGACGGACGGACGGACAGCGTAGGCTTAGTAATAGGGTCCCGTTGGTACCCTTTGGGTACGGAACCCTAAAAAGTACCGTCTGGAGTAAGGAACCCTCGGTGCGCGAGTTCGATTTGCACATGTTTTGATTACATTTTTGCTAAATAGGTATAAAATGTAAACATGGCATAAAATTGTATACTCTGTATTTTAAACGAGTTCAAGTTTCTCATTAATAAAAAACCGTCCTGAAATTATTAATAGGTATGTCCTACTCAGCGAAATTAACTGTCGTTTGGTTGTCATATTGTATTTAAATCGCAACTCGACCGTGTCATGTTTGTCCAAGTCATTTTTATCACTTATCATCACCCCAAATGTCGAGACAGGACCGACGTGAGAGAATTATTGTAATTATATTTTAATAATACATTCACGTGCATTACATACATTGGTACTATTGCAATGTCATTGTTTTTAATGTACCTACATGCGGTGCTATGAGGACACTTAGGTACAGGTTTTATTTCCGGCACATTTTCCTATAAGTTTAGAATTTTAGATAGATACCGACCAATTTCCTATACAAGATTTGCCTATTTATAAGTATTATCAAGTCCATCACGCTATATTGCGATATCTCAGGCCCATATCGAGGATATCTATACCCAAAGACTTCTAATGTACATATACCTACCTAATAATATTATATCCTCGATTTAATGCAGTCAATAATTAATTGTTAAGAGTAATTAATTGATTTAATATACCTGCGTATCGCAAAAATAACGACATGCATCCGTATCAAATTAACTACGAAAATAGATTTTCTGAAAAATAATCCTCAATAAATAATGATGTGAATTTGAACCTAAAAAATTACATCAACTAAGTTCTGTGTTTCGTTAGATGAATGAAGTTGCAGGTCAAACTCCTACCAAGGTAGTTATAGTTCGTCAAACACGAAGCGTGTCTGTATGTATGAAATATCGCGCCACCCCGCCGGGGCAAACACGATCCTTTCAAAGGGATGTGTGTAAGTTGCTCTTCAATAACTCCGCCTGTGAGCGGAATACTGATTCCCTCGCCGCCTTCGTCTTATCTTATTGAAAACTACGATTTGTCGAAGCTTCGAGCGAGTTTCCTTGTTGGGGCAAGCCTTTGTACATCAATAGTTAATTAAGGGAATAAATATATTATTATATACCTTACTAATATTAAGAGCAGAGCAGTGATAGCCTAGTGGTTAGGACTGCGGTCTCCTATTCGGGGGGTCGCAGGTACGATCCTGAGCACCTCTGACTTTTCCGAGTTGTGGGCGTTTAAACAATTGAATATCACACGCTTTAACGGTGAAAATAACATCGCGAGGAAACCTTTGAAAAGACTTTGAGAGGAGACCTGCTCTTTGTGGTGAGACGTTAATAGGTTGCTCATGATGACGATGATGATACCTTTTAGAAATATTTATTGCTATATAATATAGACTTCGTCCGTGTAGCGTGGGTAAAGGTAGTCCCGCAGGATTCCTCCATTTTCCCTCATTTTTCTAGCCTATTGGGTAAGTCTTCGACTGTACCCTTGCAAAAAATCACTTTGATCTGTTACACCGTTGCTGCATGATTGAAGAACGACAACACTAACAAACACACTTTCGCATTCAAAACATTGGTAAGGATAGGAATTAAAGAATTAATAATAATTTAATATAAAAAATATTTTTAAAAACCCAACTACTAAGTAGGTACATAATTGATTGTTGATTTTTTAATAACCGCTTGACCGATTTCGATAAAATTTAAATGGGACCACCTGGGAAGTGTACCCTTTGAAACATAAAAAGAATTTTCCAAATCGGCTCAGGTGTTTTCGAGTAATCGGTAAATACGTAAAAATAAAGATTCCGACGAATTGAGAACCTCCTCCGTTTTTTTAAGTCGGTTGAAAAATAATAGTAAACTTAATTTAATTACAAACGTAATTTTTGAAAAACTCATTCACAATAACGATTGGGCCTTAAGTTTCCAAAAAATTAAAGCGCCCCATCCGCCATCTTATAAAAAAATTTAAACAATCATATACAAATAGGTAGGTATACATAAATAATATGAACTGAAACAAAATATCTAAATACCTACGACTTAACACTGAATAATGGCGTCTCTCGGCGGACTCATTACTTATTTAGGTAAAAAAATAAATAAGCAACCGTCCATACTCCCCTGGGTACAAGCCGGGCGAGCTTTGGGTCAATTTGTCAATCCTGATTCTAGACGGTAACTGACAGCTTCCCAAAGGGACGATGCAGACTTTAGTGCCATGGCCCGAGGACCTCTTGTAGGTCATAATTTTATTAAGACGTTTTTTGAAGTAAAAACTTCTTTAGGCACGTTTTTGAACCATACTTATTATGAAGAACTCTCAGATGTGCAGGTTTCCTCACGATGTTTTCCTTCACCGTTGAAGCAAGTGATAGTTAATTGCTTAAACGCACTTGACTCCGAAAAGTCAGAGGTGCGTACCCGGGATCGAACCTAAGACCCCCCGAATAGGAGACCACAGTCCTAACCACTAGGCTATCACTACTTCTTCTTTACTAGGAAGAAGGCATGGTATCATCTAAATCCGTCGAAACCATGTAAACAGCAAACACACTTTATCCCACAATCCTTCCGTATCCGTACGTCTACAATCAAAACTCTCAACTCAACGTCGAACGCTGTGTATAGTGTGTACACACGATGTTTGTACGAGTTATCGGACAGATAAAGGCGTGTCCACAACCAGGGCGCGGGATACGCATAGGGTGCCTTTGTGTTTTAATTAAACGGATATTCACGGATAACGGATACGGATATTTTTAACATAATATTGATTTAAATTCATTTAAAAAATTACAAAATATGGTCAACTTCGAGAAGCTCTGAAGCTCTCTCAATCGAAGTTCTCAGAGAGTACAATTCTCTCAGGAGGTACAATATACAATAGACGTTTTATAATACCTACAAACTTACGGTACAGGATGCGTGACAAATAATACGTAACAATAATAAAATTTGTCTCTATACCCTGTCCAACGGTTTATTTTCTTTTTGACAGCTCAGTCTCAGTTATAAGTCTCAGTCACTCTCACATAGTGAGATTTTCATTTTCGAGCCTTCATCGATGAGTCATCGAAAATGAACCGTCTAAATTCGCCCTTAGGGTGCAGGGGCTTTAGGGTGCAGTTTCGCAAAAAATGTTCGTAAAAATGAACGATAAACGAGGCACCGTCTAAATTGGGCTTAAAGATCAAGTCCTTGATATTACGGAATAAAAGTTTACTCTATTTTATTTAGCAAAGGAGCTAATAAGAGACGAATAACAGCCCTTGTTCCTGTACAGGATACTACTGAAATGTAATGTAAGGTCTTATCCACGATTTTTTTTTTACATTATATTGCGTGTTAGCAATCTGGAGAGTCATCAGATTGCTTGTAATTTACTTATTTTCCTTAAGTATACAACTATACAAGTAACAAAGTTCCGATAACGTAATTAAGGCTAATAGCCAAAGAAGTATGAAAGACAGAAAAAATTATTATTTTTATATTGTTCCATTTATAACTATGTCTTAACATAGATAAGCCCGACTCTTTCAACCTCTTGAGAGTTCAGCTTAAAGAGTCCCAAGCTACAGAAGGCCCAGGTATTGGAATAGGGTCAAGACTCAGACTCTAAGGAAAATATACTAGATTAATTTACTCTAGTTACGCAACCTCGAAACATTTAACAACTTTTCATCATCATCATCATCAGCGACCCATCAACTGCTCACTACTGAGCTCAGTATCAGAGAAGGGTTTTGACCATAGCTTACCACGCTGGCCCAATACGAATTGGTGGACTACGTACACCTTCGAGAACATTATGAATAGCTCTCAGGTGTGCAGGTTTCCTCACGATGTTTTCCTTCACCCAAATAACTCCGAAATGTCAGGTGCTTGCCCAGGATCGAACCTGCAACCCCCCGAATAGGAGATCACTAGGCTAATAGACACAGTTCTAACCAATAAGCTAACTTTTAGGTAATTTTATTTATGCAAAACCATAGAATTTACATGGGAAGCAAATAGTTAATTATGCCCGCCCGGTTACTATGTACCGTATCATAAGCGCCCGTTCCAGCTTGAATTATTTCAAGCTGTGGGGAGGTTATTTCACGCCGGTCCTAATCGCCCCGATTATAGCTAATGTCCAGCTTGTCTATGGCGTTTTACGTTAACCCATTAATGGAATTATACGCGCTACGGAGCTTATTAACGGGAATTGCATGAATAAATATATTTTGACGGGATATCATATTATAGTTCACTGTGAGCATTTATAGTTATTACAACTTTCAAAGTTGGTAATAACTGCTTTCCTTGATATCTTTGGCAAATGATTACTTACCTACGCTACTTACTAGTGTCTTTATCAAGGTATAAAGGTGGAAATGGCATTGAGTAAGGGTTTGTATTTAGGGACTACTTACGTGAAGACTAAAGAGACTCCTACTTAGGAGATGATTAAGGTATGGTTGATGAAGACAGGTAGGTCCCTATTAGTGATTTCGTATGTACTTACCTACGCTACTTACTAGTGTCTATCAAGGTATAAAGGTGGAAATGGCATTGAGTAAGGGTTTGTATTTAGGGACTACTTACGTGAAGACTAAAGAGACTCCTACTTAGGAGATGATTAAGGTATGGTTGATGAAGACAGGTAGGTCCCTATTAGTGATTTCGTATGTACTTACCTACGCTACTTACTAGTGTCTATCAAGGTATAAAGGTGGAAATGGCATTGAGTAAGGGTTTGTATTTAGGGACTACTTACGTGAAGACTAAAGAGACTCCTACTTAGGAGATGATTTAGGTATGGTTGATGAAGACAGGTAGGTCCCTATTAGTGATTTCGTATGTAGGTAATTTTGTATATAAATTACAATTAACTTCTACTAAACTAGCGGCACGCTATGAAGGCCGGTTTGACGTTTGTCCGCTCATGAAGTTCCGTATTAATTGATAACGACTTTGAAGGAAATAATTGTATTACTTTATTGACGATAGTGATGTGCAGAGATTCATAAATTTTATCGAATGTAGTTTTAGGTTTAGGACTCAAAATTTATTTATTAAATTGATTTCTAAAATGTATACAAGTGTAGAAAAATCAGTTTGCACCATTTAAGGGGTGAATGTACTTGTGAATATGAACAATTTTCACTATGTGGACAAACCTCTGAAATCGCAAAAAAATATCAGCTGTTTCATACAAAAGGTAAAATTTTTATTTTTATATGATATATACCACAACTCGGCATTTGGTTATGGCGTGAAATACGTTAAAAATGGCGTAGATGCAAACATGAATATGTTAAAAGCGGAATTAGTACGTCTTTTAAAAGAAAACAAACCAACCAAGATCCGATACGTCATTGACGAAATAGCATTAGAACATGGGCACAGAGTTATACGGTTACCGCCTTACCATTGTGAGTATAATGCGATTGAGTTGGTGTGGGCTCAAATTAAGGGATATGCTGCAAGACACAATACAGAACCCCCATTTACCACAAAAAAAATGCTAAAATTATTAGAAGAAGCTTGTGAACATGTGACTAAAGGAGACTGGGAAAAGGTTGTGAATAGAACTGTTAAATTAATAAGGGAAGATTATGAAAGAGATGTGAAAATAGATAATATTATAGAAAACGAACATATAATTATTAATGTAGGTGATGATAGCAGTGACGACAGTGAAAATAGTAGTATGGACGAATCTGATTAATTATGGCCTTTTGTGGCACCTTTTTTGGTATCTTTTGTATTCATATGTTTCTTGTGTGCATATAAAGTATGTATATTCATTTTCATTCAAATATTCAGTTCGTTCAAATAAATTAAATAAACATATACATTTTTGTTTTATTAAACCTATTTAATCAGGTACAAAAACAAAACTTAATTGTTTTTTGTTCGAGAATAAATTGACATTCCACATCACTATTGTAATGTGTCAAACCGGCCATCATAGCGTGCCGCTAGTGTAGTACTTACTATTATATATTCTGTGCTTCTACGCTATAAAATTTAAACGTCATCCTATATTACTAATGTATTTGTTCTACGTCAGACAATAATCATTTTCCCCATACAATTTGCCGTCTAATCCCGAATTGATTAAACTTCCCCCGCCACTAACCACCACTAATACATATAACTCAAGTTTACCGACTTCGATGTGGGATGGAATCCTGCACAAAGCCACTCGAGGTAACCTAGTTTGTGTTAGACTTAAATTTGGGGTTCCGAGTTCCCACTTTTTAGTCCCGCTATGTTCAAGATACCCACCCTCTTTCTATAGCTTAAGATGGCATTTTTCCATCTTAGAGACAGGTGATGTGATTTAGATGAAAAAAAAGTTTGTGTAAAATTATTTATTTTACTTTATTTATTTATCCTTACTTTATAAATACGAAGGTGAGTTCTTTGGTTTGTCCGTAAATCACGCAGCAAAAGAGCAATAGATCAATGTGGGTTCTTTATGTGTGGTATAATATCGGGGCGAATTCTTATATAGGAAAAACAAATGGTTCTCATGGGATTTTTAAACACCCAACTGTAATAGTAGCAAAATCTAGTAGGTACTAGGTATGGAATACTCGTATGAACCGGTCGTCATCAGGGTTCCAAATCAAGGTGCTGGAGAGGCGACCTTGTTATGGGAAGCACAGTGTTGGCAGACTCCCAATAGGTGGACCGACATCAGACTAGTTGCAGGGAACCGCTGGAAGCCGGTGGCACAAGACCGAGGCTTGACGTGACGTGAGACGTGAAAAGAGACTTGGAAGAGCAGTAAACGTCTATCTGTTGAAAAAGAAGAAATTATCTGTCGTCAGAGGGGTGAAAAATTATGGATGAAATAAATTCACAAAGCTTGTCTATTTTTTATCCTCGTCGGTAGGTAATGTGATTTCCCACAGGAATTAATATGGAGTTTTAATGACCCAACGTCAGAATTCCGTCGATAAGAGGACTAATTATAAATTAAAATTTATATTTTATTAATTGGAATTACTTGCCTCATTGGACAATGAATTTTCCATTATTTAATATAAGATTTCCTTTGTTGAGTTTCGGCATAATATGACATTTTATAATGACCCGGTTTCGATCTGATTTGAATCTGTTGATTTCAGCAAATATTTCGTTGAAGTTATTAGATTTTTTCTTCACATCAATAGTGTATTATAATAATAATATATCAACACGTAATATAATATAACTTTAATGAATTCAATACAACCATTCTTCAGAAAATAAACTCATCTAGAAACAATACTGTTGTAACAGTAGGTAAGTTACCTACTTTATTTTACTCTATGAATCTACTCTATTTATTAATACAGAATCATTTCTGTATTAATAAATAATAAATAAATTACTACTATAAAAATATTAAAACCTATTTTGAAACTAAATGTAAATAAATGACTATAATGGTAGGTAAGCTTGGACAGTTTAGGTCATTTTTTAATTAGTAAGAGTACCTAAAATATCCAAAGCCACAGAGAAAGAATTATTAAAAATCTTCGGAAGTTTCTAACAAAGTTCCCCTCCAAACGTAGGCTCAAAACAATCAATGAATGTGTGAGTGCTGAGTGGCACGTAATTATTTTCTGTACTGATACTGATATAATTAACTACGCTAATTACTACTACGCTACTAATCTTACGCTTTTGATGGTTATTGTGATGAGTTATGACTTATGACCCTTCACAGCACAGTACGTTATTTTTTAATAATTTTCTGCGAGCTCGTCGTACTAACGCGACGGTACTGCATAGGAATATGCACGGAATAGGGAATAATATGCTTTCGGCTTACTAAAAATGGCTTATCACCGCGTCGACTATTGCGTTTCATGGAGTATTTATTCTAAGTTCAAAATAAAAAACATAAACATCTTTATCATCATGGAATAGTGTCCATTGCGCACTCTTCTTATACAATATAATACAAGTATCTACCCATACATAGCCAGACATGAACAGAGGTCCTTCGAGATATATTACAATATACATCCCATTCACTATCGATACCTCGTTCATAAACAAGTTCCAACGTTAAACTATCACCGATTGTTAATATTCCCGACGTATCTACTCTCTCACCATACAGTCCCATAAGTCTGATACCTTCCCATTGTTTTAGCCTGAGAGCTGGTAAACGATTTAGTCAAAGTGGTTTTTTTATAGCGGATCAATTAGACACCTGCTGAATATTATACCTACGTTTTATTCTATTTCATTTTACAATATCCGAACATAACAGTAGTAAGAGGCAGAAAAGCGGATTCTGTCAGCACTGCTGAGGTAGATGTCGTAAACATATTTTACGTTGTTGAAATCGGCCCTAAGTCACTAACTCGATTCTCAGAATAAATTTATATCCCGCTAATATAATATAATATATATATAATATATAGTATAATATATATATAATATATAGTATAATATATATATAATATATAGTATAATATATATATAATATATAGTATAATATATAATATAATATATAATCCCGCTGGCCTCGGAATTTTTGATATGTGTTTATAAATTTATTCTGATATAACACTTTAATAAAAAATAACTTGATTCTGATAAGTGTACCTACCTACTCAACTCAAGCATTTAAAATATTATACACCTTGAAAATTCGGTTATTAGCTCTTCGTCTTCAATTGTATAGCATCTTATTGTACCCATGATGGGCCTATTAATTTGATAGAAACCCCCCTAATTGGAGATACACTAGCTAATGCACCTCGCCTCTCGGCCGCGTTGTTAATGTTATCTTTACGACGCGAGATAAATTTTACATAATCATCGATTTTTGGGTGTTTAGTCAAACGGCCGTTTTTATGTTGTGAAAGAGCCATACGAGTTTCGTATTTTAGATAATATGGCCACAAAATAAATATATGGGAAAGTATTTTTATGGATTAGATACTTGATTAATAAATGAAATGGGTTCTGGTAAATGGAAATAAAGTGTGAAAAAGCACGTTAGATCTTTCGTCCTGTCCACGTCCAGTTTTTCGGATAAGAGAAAAATCTTTTGTTGAATAGAAATATGTGTTAAGCAGAAGTTCATGATGTAGAGTAAGTTCTCTAAATATGGACTAGTCATGTAATATGGACTATAGTAACATTCTGCAAGATTACGCTGCTATCGAAGCGAAGTTAGCTGCAATCGATGGCCTTTCCTCGCTGCTTCCCGCCAGTGAATTCTAGCGGAGCTACATGGGCGTACGTGTCGGCGGCAGCCATTTTGAGATTATAGCGTTACTTGATGTAATTTTTCGGTAAGTTTTGTAACATTATTACTGCTACAATTATAATCATTATATTTTGACAGTCCCCATTCTGGAAACGTTTTTAGTGTTACGTATTATTCGACAAGTAACCCGTGGCTGTATCTCATAACATTATTTTTTTACGAAATTATAACGTTGATATTGCATCATTTTGTAATATGGACCTATGAATAGTTTTAAAAATGGACTAGTGGTCCATATTATGATCACTATGAAACCTTGTTCATTTTTTCTTTTAGATATGGCGTTGTCGACGAGATTTCCGAAGACGTTCGTGGAGAGCAATGGGTACAATGTCCTTTTTATCGGCTATGGACACACGAAGAATATGCAGGTGTAGAAGGTGTTGTCTTTATATGTGAATTTTGCAATATGACTTATTATAATGTGAATATCATAAAATAATTGATAGTTTAAGACCATTTTTACAATAACAATTACTGATTGTAATACACTGTCGAATATAATTATAATTGGTAATTAAAAATTGACTAGACACCTTAAGTCCATATTAAAAACCTAGTGGTCCATATTGAGCTGCCTAATTTAAAATGTTGAAATTTGTAATATTTTATAAAAAATTAAGTTTGTTAAATAATTTGTTTTTTAAAGACATTTTAAGTATAGTTTATAATCCTGTAATAGTTCCTGTACTGATTGAAATTAAAGAGACTGATTTAGCTTCATTATTTTGCGTTTTATTAAAACAAATCCTTATGGTCCATATTTAGAGAACTTACCCTACACAAGGAATGTCATTATGAACTTCTGCAAATTAACACAATAATTATATTTCTATTCAACAAAAGATTTTTCTCTATGTAGTTACTAAATATAATATTTACTTAATAACTGTAACCAAGTTAAACCTCAAAAGATCCTAACAATCAATAATCCTCGGTTTATCTTAAAAAAAAAAAAGTTTATTGAAAGTACTCTTACTTTTAGTGCTCTTACTAACTTAACTACTTGTCATCCTCTCATACTTTACCCAATAGCAAACAGATACATAAATGTTGTAAATGTGAACACTCGTCCCAAATGACTTTTCCAATAGTTCGTCTCCGATACAAAACTTGAATTTCGCCCACGTGAAATGAATGTAGCAATTATTGAGAAGTCTGCCATTAAAAACCATGTTTTTGCAAAATGTTTTGAATACAATTTTTATAAAGAGTTATTAAATAGCCTACCTATAATAATAACGCTTTATGAAAATTGTATGTGGGAATTAAAAAATCTTAATCCACGCCGATGAAGTCGCGGGCATCATCTTGTTATTTATATTGAAATACTAGATGTTGTCCGCGACTTCGTCCGCGTGGATCAAGGTTTTGATTCCCGCGGGAACTCTAATTTTACGGGATAAAATGTAGCATATAATATTATGGCAATCCTGGGTATGAGCTATCCCCATTCCAAATTTCAGCCAAATTGGTTCATTCGTTGTCGCGTTAATGAGAAACAAACATCCATCCATTCATCCATACATCCATCCATCCATCCATCCATCCATCCATACATACATACATACATACATACATACATACATACATACATACATACATACATACATACATACATACATCCTCACAAACTTTTGCATTTATAATATTAGTACAGTACCCGGCGATATATATTGCACATCGGCCTTTGGAATAAAACGCTATTCTATTCTATTCACAGTTCGACTGCATTTTTTTTATATATTATGTTACGTGATGTGCTCGCCGATTGTGAAGAGATTTCAGTAATTACTACGTGAATTTCTGGCTAGCTTTCCTTGCAATAGAATAGAAATAGCATTTTATTCCAAAGGCCGATGTGCAATATATTATATCGCCGAGTACTGTAGGATTATAAAGCAACGACGACGTCCTAGAGATGCCCCAGAAGAAAGGATACCTACAGAAATTCGTTGAATGTCACCATTCCATTCATTCCCCGGTTACGAAACACATCGTACCCGTACGCCGGAACTCTGAACACGTACCCGTTCTGTGTTACAAAATACACAAAAAAAATTTCACGTTACAAGTATCGCGATAAACATCTGACAGAGTAAACTAACGACATTAATAAAAACGAAGGTTCACGAGAACGTGTTTCGCTTTCCCTTTTAGCATAGTTTTCCGAACGTATAAAAATGGAAATTGTATAAACATGAATAAAAATATGACCGAATTCTTATTGTGTTAAAGAAATGAAGTGAAAAAACACAATACGTTCAAAAAGAGTGAATAAAAGAACATTTTATTTTTTGTACATCTCACAATAATTATATTGTGAGAGTAAAATAATAAAATGTTTCGTTATTTTTTTTTGTTAATTATAATTAATATTAAAATCACAAAAATAACAGTGCATTTTCGTTTCGTAGTTTTTGGAAGTGAGGTTTTATTCACATTTATGAAGGTTTAAAAATAATTTCTGTATTCTGGGACTCTGGTCATCCGTGAATTTAGAGCGTTTTGTAAAAGATATTATGTGATAAAGGTATAAACATGTATCATTCCTATTTATTTAAGTAAAAAAGGCTAATTCTTCAGCTTAAGTGAGCAATCATTAGTTGAATCATCAAGCAACAGTTATTTTAGGTCTAAAATGACTTTAGCTTGAAGATGCTGCCCTATGGGACCAATATTTTTTAACCGACTACGGCACTACCAAAATGAAGGGTTATGATTTTAGCAGTTTATGTATGTAACTATTTACGAATGTTCCACCGTAGCGCCTAAACTACTGATCCGATTTTGATGAATAATGTGTCAATAGATTCGTTATTATGGTCCGGGTGACATAGGCTACATTAAAAATGAACAAAATTAATATGGCGGATGTTATATCCAATTTTCTGTAGTCGGGTAACAATTTGTAAACTTTTTGCTTGTTAAATGTAAGATTCCCACAATAAACGGTTATACTACTTTATGAAACCCTCATTAGCATTCTGGGTGAATCTAACACGCATCGAGCGGCCATTTAAAATATAAAAACCCGATGAAGTGGCAAAAGCACAGATGCATGCGTTTTTACGATGATTGCCGTCAACGAAGAATGCCCACTTATTGTTTTACGAGGGCCATTGGCGGAAACAAAGAACACAAATAACTGGATACGGCGTTTAAACAAAAGGAATTGTACCGCTCGATGCGCTTATTTTTTGGCTGTCGATAGTGCTTAGTTGCGGTACTCATTGATGTACACTACAAAAACTAATGGACCTAGCATGGTTCCTTGTGCAATACCACTCTGCAATAACTCTCTGTTCTGGCTTACTCTTATTAGACATACTCAACATAAATAACGACACAGACACAGTTTTCAAGACAAAAGTAGTCAAGAGTTGTGCTTAATTTTTAGTTTCAAAATATTTTTCATTCTGTGTATCTATACTGAGGGAAAGGCTAATCCTTGAGAGACCCCTATCTACAGCTATCACTACTTACTGAACTAGAACATCACTATTACAATAAATATGGTAATATTATTTTACAAAGTGACATTATTAGCAACTATCATTTCACTCTACTGAATAAATGATTCTACTTTAGACACAAGCACGCGATATACCTCAAAGGCTACGATTAGAAACTCTTCGCATTCACTTTATGAAATTACTTAGAGAATTTTATTTATTGCAGTTCAAAGCACACACTATCGTATAATTAATTAGCATCTGTAGACGTGTTACGGCTTTCGTAACAGCCGTGTCTTGCTAATGTCCAAAACCAATTACGACTTTTATCTTAGAATGTCACTTTGCCATATACAGCTTTCATCTGTCAACCTTATTTTCTAACTGGAAACTGAATCTATTTAACCCCTCGACTAAATACTCTCGAAATACGTATAATAAACTCGAAAACGAAATATTTAAGTAGGTATAACAGAATGGGAAAGAAAATCTCAGGCGTCGTCTCCTCACGATGTTTTTTACCGTCAAAGCAATTAATAATATATTTTAGGGTGAAATTCGGATACCTAATACGAGTTTGATTGCCACTATAAAGCTAGGTACTCTACAATAATTTCTAATTTTATTCTAATTTCATAGTCACTATGTCCATAGTAGTCTTTGGAGTGCCTAAAGCCTATCAATGTCTCTACATTTACTTGAAACAATAAATGATCTACGATAAGAAAATACTAAAATGTATAATAACTAAATAATCTAGCTGATGCCCGCGACTTCGTGCGTGTGGATTTAGTTTTTAAATTCACGCGGGAACTATGATTTTCCGGGATAAAAGTAGCCTATGTGCATATTATATGTCACTCTCCAGGTCGTCAATTATTATAGCCATAAAAAAAATCACGTCGATCCGTAGCTCTGCTGCAGCGTGATTGAAGGACACACCAACAAACAAACACACTTTCGCATTTATAATATCAGTAAGCATAACGCCTTCGAAATTATATTCAAACTTCAATTTAACATTAATTAAACATAATAACATTTCCGAACGTATCCAACGTTTAATTAAATCGATGCTTTGGCCACAAAATTAATAAGTCCACCGTTAAATTCTAAGCCGTATTTAACTGTACAAACATTTAATCGCATTTTGCCGATCTAAATTTCGACGTCCCATTCATACCTAGGAGCGTTTGCATTCAAAGCATAGCATTCAATTTACGCGAGCTACAAGCACTTATGAAGATGAGTGGAATTCATCAACAAGCGGACTTGGTATGGGATGATTTTTATTCGCGTCACGCCCGTCCCGGGTGTATCAGCTAAGCACGAAACCCAACTCCAGGCTACCCTCCAGAGCGTATTAAATCTATGCTGAGGGCTGTGAGAATAGATGATACATGTTACTGTCCGAATTTCCCAATAAATACCTAATACAGATAAGTTTTTTTTTATTCGATGACAAGATAGTCCTTGACAGCGATCTCACCTGATGGTAAGTGACGATGCAGTCTAAGATGGTAGCGGGCTTACATGGAAGGGGTATGGCAGTGAGAATTCAACCCATACCCCTAATTGGTTTCTACACGCCATCGTGCCGGAACGCTAAATCGCTTGGCGGCACGTCTTTGACGGTAGGGTGGTAACTAGCCACGGCCAAAGCCTCCCACCAGACCAGACCAGAGACAATTCAGGAATTATAAATTCCCAAATTGACCCCGCCGGGAATCGAACCCAAGATCTCCCAGTTATAAGACAACAGCGCTCACCACTGAGCCAGGGAGGTCGGATTTTTTGTTTTAGGTGTGCAATTTGTAATTTGGCCGTGGCTAGTGACCACCCCAACGTCAAAGACGATCGTGTTGCCAAGCGATTAATCGTTCTGGCACGATGGCGTGTAGAAATCTATTAGGGGACCTCTACCTAATTAGCCCGTTCACTTAGGTTCTACCTTTGGAGATCGCAGTCAAGGGCAATCTTGTAATAAAAAAAAATTGGCAGTCATAGTCAATAGAAATAGCGTTTTATTCCAAAGGCCGATGTGCAATATATATCGCCGGGTACTGTAGTGCAGTGGTCTTTGAGTATTAAAGTGTTGGTTTAATACTCAAAGGCAGTGGTTGATTCACTTGACAGTTCAAAGGCACCGTTTAAAACTTTGCTTGAATAAAAAATTGTTCTATTTTATTTTTTGTATGTAAACACTTTTATTATTTAACAGTTTTCATAATAAAAATATAAATTGTGGAAAAAATAAATTTCAAAACTGCTACTAATTATCTGTTCTATTTTATATACATAAGTAATTATGGAATAAGGTAAGGGTATTCATCTCTTTCCTTAGGCTGTACCTTTCTCTCTTTATATTTCATTTTTATCTGAAAATAAGATAATTGTGATTCTCGTCACGGAATACCCCGAGTGTATTGAGCAGGGAACCCGATGCCAGATCCTCCAGAGCGTATGAAATCTGTGGTGGATGTAACTCTATACTTGGCAATGATGGGGGAACCTTGAACAGATGGGACATTTTACAATTTTCTATTGAATCTCTAAAATGTCCTTTTGACCGAAAACGGAACCTTAAATAGTATGTACTATAATAAAATAATAATATGTACATAGGTACTAATATATTTTATCTTCATTCTGATGGTAACCAAATCTTTAACAAATCTGATGACATAATTATGATGATTTATATGATGATTTATGACATTCATTATTAATAATATCTGCAATTTGTAGAATTGACGTTGACAATAACAAAAAAAATTGGGTCTCTATTGGTATTAATTTAAATGTAGTTTTATATAACTGTGTGACTGTTTCTTTTGGTTCTTTGCATGCTACTCTGTGGCGGTTGAAGTGCTTGAAATCATTGTAACATCTTTATAATACTCAATCTGGCAAAATAAATAATTTGAATTTGAATTCAAATTTGAATTTGAATTTTGATGCTCCGATAGTAATTGGATTCGTCGAATTATCGTTACAAGTACATAATATAAATCAGGAAGGATAACAAAAAACGGCCTTAGATAAAGCATGTTTTTTATTCGAGTCACGGAATCGGTTCGGCCAAATGACCAAGCTGACAACCTAATTAATAAATAAATACACTAAAAAAATATAAAATATTTTTATAGTTACGAAATAAAACCATCTTCTTCACCAATCGATAGACGTCCACAGCAGGATATAGTTCTTTTAGACTGCTACAGACATCGGTCTTGCGCGGCCAGTATCCAACGGCTCCCTATGACTCGACTGATGATGTCGGTCACCCCCCACGGGTTTGCTAATACTGCGCTTACCGGTGCCAGGTCCCCACTCCAGCGCCTTGGGACCTCAACGATCATCGGTTCTACAAACTATAAGTGCCCCTGCACCCATTGCCGCTTCAGCTACGCGACTTGATGAACTATTTTGGTACCTAATCTCTGGTTCCCATCATTTCTTATTTGACCTCGTATAGGGATACTCCTAGCATAGCTCTCTCCATCACCCCGCTGAGTGACCGTGATGCCCGTTTCCACCTTAACTTAATCAGGCCAAGGCGACGCTTTCTGTCAATTTCGTTTCCACGAACCTTTAGAGAACACCTAATGTTGAAAAATCATTGAGTAAGGGATAGTATTTAGGGGCTACGTAGGGGACTCCTATTTAGGGGATGCTTGAGGTAGATATGGCTGGTGGAAACGGACGTGAGCCTTCTTATAAGGCTCATAGTTAGCGATCATGTTTGTCGTTATACCATATCTGCCTTCTAATCGATGTCTAATCTTTGCCCTTGTCGAGAAAGTAGAACCTTGGCGCCACGACGTCGTCCCGAGACCCGACCGACTTGAGTTACGTCGACGGCCGACGCGAAATATGCGCGACTCTGAACATGTAGATCTGCCTAGATATTCGCTAATCGCTAAGCATAATATATACGTTACGTATACGTTATGCCAATTACTATAGATTTGTTTGGCTGGCCAATGGCCACTGACACATAGGTGCATGATATACTTTAATATAAAAAAATATTTTTAAAAAACCGACTTCAGACGCCCGTGTCACTACAAAGTATATAAATAAATTTATCACATCACATCACACTTCACACTAATATTATAAAGGCGAAAGTTTGTGTATCTGTGTGTATGTTTGTTAGTCTTTCACGCAAAAACTACTGAACGGATTTGTTTTTTTTTTTAAATCTTTATTTTAGGAGTTTGGTCCTAAAGGACTACGCCACTCCGTAAATCTTCAAGATAGTCTTAACCTAAACAATATCACGCCTCAGCAGGCACTTCCTAAACAGCCGTTGAAATTTGGAATGGAGATAGCTCATATCCAGGATTAACACATAGGCTACAGTTTATCCCGGAAAAGTAAATAGTTCCCGCGGGAATCAAAAAACCTTAATCCACGCGGACGAAGTCGCGGGCATCGTCTAGTTATTGGTATTTTAAAAACCGCTCGACCGATTTCGATAACATTTAAATGGGACCACCTGGGAAGTATACCCTTAAAAAAAAGATTCCGACTAATTGAGAACCTCCTCCTTTTTTGAAGTCGGTTAAAAATACTATCCATTATTATTTAATTGCGACTATGGCAGTATTATTTTCACAGGTTTATATAGAGAAGAAGTTAAAATCTTTACTTGAAAGTGTCCAGTTTAAGAAATTAGTCAGAATATCGACTAATTTGTGAGTAACTCACGTCCAATTCGATATTCTAAAAACTGGACACTTTCAAGTAAAGATTTTTATATAAACATGTGAAGATGATACTGCCATTGGCGCAGTTAGAATGCCATAAGCCTACTTTGTCGTATTAGTTTAAAAATTGCGAAAAACCAAATTAAATTTGAATCCACCTTATGTAACAGCTATCTAAAAGTATTGATTCTTTTGAAATTGGAATTGGAACTGGCCATAAAGATAGTATTTCTTATTACCGAGTAAGGACTGGTAGACATTAGTGCCATTTCTTGATTCTTGCGTCTTTGATTGTAATCTCACAATTATGATGGTAAGTGGCGAAGTAGTAGGCTAACTTGGATGGGGTATGCCAGTGTAAATTAAAGCTATACAATATTACATACCTACCCCATAAAACTTTGATACATTATGTAGATTGCTGAATATAATTAATTATATCTGGTAGGAAAAACGAGTATTTTACCAATAACTTATGAATTATTTTTCTGCTTGTTTATCAAAACTGCTACATCGATTTTGTTCTAACATCAGTATCTGTGATTCATGATGCATTCAGAATACTTAAAATATGCTTAAAAACTAACATAATTACGTCCTTTAATAAATTAAACATCTACCTAGTTCCTAGTAATGGGGTTACTTATGAGAGAGTTACTCAAACCATAACTATCTTCTTGCTTTGCATTGAGTAAAAAGGAATAGATAAGATAGCTAACCATCGACACCTAATCAATCTTATTCCAATTACCAATAGATTGGTTACAAAGTGCTCGATCGTAACTGATAAGCCATTGAATTGTAGCTCGTATGTCTAGGTACATTCTAAGATTGTTCTCAATTACAACTCAATTCATTATTACTGGATTCGTGACGTCTTCGAGCTCTGCCCTGAAGATCGATATCGTTTATAGGTGAATAGTTTATTTGAATCACAGTATAGTCGTGAAGATAGTGTTACCAATATGTTATTTTCTTTATTACTACTGTCATCTCTTCTGAAGGCCTATTTTAACCTTACGAAAGGTAGAGTCAGTTTACCGCTGGTTAAGAAGCTTTATACGAATTCTGTCAAAGCAGCAGCAAACTTTGGGTTAAAAGGATAACCCGGCCTGTCTGCAAGCGCGCCTTAGTATTATAAATGCAAAAGTATCTTTGTTGATTTGTTGGTTTGCCCTTCAATCACGCAGCAACGTAACATCAACGGAGAGCATCGATGTGATTTCTTGCATGGGTGTAGATGAAAACATAGGGAAAATAGACATAGGCTTTTATCCCGAAAAGCAGAGGGTTCCCGTGATTTTAAAAATGTAGATTGTAGGAATATGCGTCGGACGATCAAAACAGCAGCGCACTCTGTACACGACGACATTTAACGGACATAGTTCTGAAGCTATAGTTGAAGTGGCTGTGGGCTGGTCACATTTGCCGAAAGACCAATGATTTCGTTAGGTCCTTCAGTGGAAACCGTGGCTTGGCAAACGGTGTAGGGCGTCCCCCGGTTGAGATGTAGCGATGACACCTGGAAAGTGGCTCCGAGGATAAGAAACGTTGGTGTCGTGTGGTGCGGGTTGTTACGTTCCCTCAAATATGGTCGAGCGAAGCAATGGCTGGATCATGCGTCATGCTCGTGAACGGGTGCCGCCGGCGGGAATGGGGCTACTTTTTGTCTGCCCGTCTTTGACATGAATTGAATTGTAGTACGTTTTGTGGAAATGTCATATTGTATTCTAACAAAGATGCACGGGTTAAATCAGCTTGGCATCCAGCTGCCCACAAGATAGTATAAAAACTTATTACAATGTAATAGCTACTTATTAATATTGTAAAATGATTATTTTGAAAAGAGCAACTGCTGAGTTTCTTGCCGGCTCTTCTCAGCAGAATCCGCTTTCCGAGCCGGTGGTAGAATCTTGACGTGTCATAAGAGCCACAGGTTGGCCTACATGAAATAATTAAATAATTTTGAATTCTTGAAATTTGCTACCTAAAAGAGGCCTTCAATGGATAAACATATTGGCCGTTGTTTATTTTTTATTCATAGATAGATAGGCTTGCGCTTGACGACAATCAAGGCTGGGAAGCATTGATGAGTTCTAGGTTGGAGCGCGCTTGCCTAGAAGATGCTTATTCACTCTTTCCTTGAAGGTACTCAAATTATAGGTGACAGGGAACAAGGATGCTGGAAGAGTGTTCCACACCTTTGCGATTCGTTTCAGAAACGTTGAAGTAAAGCGTTGTATGATGAAGCAATCATGTAACCGAAATTAAATCCAGTTAACTGCAATAGATTGCCCTCAATTCCGCACTACACACACATACCTAGTCCTGCATCGCGTCCATCCATTACAGCTGTAGACTGTAGTGGCGACGTGTCTGCGCCGCCCTGCCTCGAAGATCGATAGTTATGACGTTGATAGTCCACTTCAGCTGTGTACAGTCGGCGACACAAGTTCTTGGTCAATGGGAAAATTTCAAAATTGATTTGTAATTATTGAAACCTGGGAATTTGGAACGAAGCAGTGATAGCCTAGTGTTTAATAATGCGGTCTCCTATTCCGGGGGTCGCAGGTTCGATCCCGGGCACGCGCCTCTGGCTTTTCTAAGTTGAGTGCGTTTAAGAAATTAATATCACAACGACGAAGGAAAAAATCGTGAGGAAACCTGCACACCTGAGAGTTCTTCATAATGTTCTCAAAGGTGTGTGAAGTCCGCCAATTCGGATTGGGCCAGCGTGGTGGACTATGGCCTATAACCCTTCTCTGAGAGGAGACCTGCGCTCAGTAGTGAGCCTTTGATGGGTTGCCGATGATGATGATGATGATGACTTGAATGGGAAAATGCCTTTTGCCCGCGACTTCATTCGCGTGAAGGTAGGTTTTTCAAAATCCCGCAAAAACCCTCAGTTTTTCTGGAATAAAAAGTAGGTCCTCGACTAAAGGGCTTAAAAATCTTACAATTTATGTATTTACATTGATGATAGGTATATTAGATAGAACGCGAATAAATAAAATTGAAAATAAATTATATAAAATAAGTACTTACCGATCAATTTAATAAATAGGTAAATGGGTACAAAAATAGATGCATAATTTATTTTAAGTTTTATTTTAGAGATATCATTACAATTTTATTTTCCGTTCATAGTTTTTAAAATAAAGCTTAATCTTAACTCCGTAAGCCATATTGCAGTAAGTAAAGCCAAACAAGTTATATACTTACCTACTTGTTATATAAAAATTCTCTCTCGTTTAACTTGCATTTGAATGGCGTCCTAACGTCACCAGTCGCTTCCTGATTCTGGGATCATTTAAACGACCTATTTTTAGTTGAATTCAGGCTAGAGAGCGAAACTTATTTGGTCCTGTTTTTGTTGAAAAGCTGAACATATTATGTTACTAGATACTAGTATACTAGTAACACTTTAACGAGCAAGTCTTTTATTTAATAATATAATCATACTAATATTATAAATGCGAAAGTGTGTTTGTTTGTTGGTTTGTTCTTCAATCACGCCGCAATAGAGCTACGAATCGACGGGATATTTGCATGAGTATAGTTGGCGTCCTGGAGAGCTACTTTTTATCTCGCAAAATCAAAGAATTCCCGAGGGATTTTAAAAACTAAATCCACGCGGACCAAGTTTCGGGCATCAGCTATTCTTTTATATATTACCTTCAAGAACATTATGAAGAACTCTCAGGTGTGCAGGTTTCCTCACGATGTTTTCTTTCACCGTTGAAGCAAGTGATAATTAATTGCTTAAACGCACTTGACTCCGAAAAGTCGAACCGAAATCTGCGACCCCCGAATAGGAGACCACAGTCCTAACCACGAGACTAGTAAACTATTAGATATTACTTTTAAGTAAATATTTTTAAACTAGTATAGGTAACTCTCCATGTATTAACAGATTTCGTTCGTTTTCATCTTTTATGCTTGAAAACGTAGCTTGGAAACAACTGTTGCAATTTAATACCCTTGTTGATAATGATCAATCCAAGTTCAAAAAGAAAAGCAAACATGCTAACGAGTGTAGGTACGACATCGAAAGGTAGAATTTAAATATAATATAATCCATGCAAACAAATTGCACGACACCCCTGGTACGTTCATGTAACGTCGCCTATAAAAATGCTACTATGTATATCTTTGCAACATGTAAGTAAGAAGTGCAACGAAGAATACTTTTTCATACCATATAATGTACATACGTAATCATTCCTACATTATTATAAAGCCTTGGACAGACAAAAAGAGTGACAGCACCCTGTCATCACCAGCGGCAGGGTAAGTATAGAATAGAATAGAAATGTTTTTTATTCAAACTTTTTCACAAGTGCTTTTGAATCGTCGATGAGTCTACCACTGGTTTGGAATGCCGTAATTAATAAAATAGTAAGTAGTTAATAAAATCTAATTACTTAGCACTGTAAAGCACCGAAGTGTATACGAAGTTATGGTTATTAAGACAAGCCCTGGTTCAGTACTAATGGCAGGTTGTATTATGTCAAATATCCCGCGAACCTTTATTTATTTATTTATTGAAAAGGTACACAAAACAGGTTGCAACCAAATATAAACGTAATACAATAACATCAGATTTGGGTTCCAGGTAACAACCCTTAATATGTGTACACAGTGGTTATAAAATTTATGCATAGAATCTATAGAGATTATAGTTAGAATTACACAGTTTACTCAGTTACACAGTTAGTAAAGATAACATAAATATTTAAAGCTTAGTAAAACTTAAAGTGCATTTTAAATATGCCTGTAAAGTTTTAAGTTGCTTGATTATGACGTCAGAAAAAGTTTATATATTTGGTTTTTAAATAGGTTTGCGTTATTATTGAAAATGTCAATATTAATATTTAATAGCACACTTTGGCAAAATGTTTTCGAATAGCTAAGTGAATCCTCTGGCTTGCTAGGTACAAGCGTCTAATGTGACGTTGCTGACAGCCTGATGCTGTCGTTACGCTTCTTATTTGTTAACGCCTTAAGAAAACTCTTGGGTCGCGAATCCAACTGCCATTTCGCTTGTACTCGTATGTTGGTACTCGTATTTATTTTAAATACACTTTTCTTCGCGCCTGTCACTCAGACATGCCATACATTCATACGCGCGATATTTTGAAAGGCGCCGCTCTTACATGAATGGGGGGCTTCGGAATTTTTTTTGTGTTATACAAAGTAATTGGATTCAATGAAAAACACACTTAGGCCGCCTTAAGAGAAGACTGCTTTCATATACGGATCTAAGCAACATTGCTAAGAAAGGGCACTATAAAAATGGTTTTTTTAAGCTATTGCATAGCTTTTATCGCGGGCTTTGAACTTACGATACGCTTCTTGTCTGTCGAGGCCTTAAGAAAACTCTTGGGTCGCGAATCCAACTGCCATTTCGCTTGTACTCGTATGTTGGTACTCATATTTATTTTAAATACACTTTTCTTCGCGCCTGTCACTCAGACATGCCATACATTCATACACGCGAGATTTTGTAAGGCGCCGCTCTTACATGAATGGGGGGCTTCAGAATTTTTTTGTGTTATACAAAGAAATTGGATTCAATGAAAAAGACACTTAGGCCGCCTTAAGAGAAGACTGCTTTCAAATCTAACGTATAAGAGAGATCGCACATAGCCGTAGGTACAACTGCAGACGTAAAAGGCGCATGTAAAAATGTTTTAAATTTTTTAATGTGAGTATTTCATTTTTTCGATTTCAGCTGATGAACCCTTAAGCCAGCCGCATATTATCAGAAATTGTCTGCCAGAAAATTTCGTGCGTCTTGAGATTAGAAGGCACAAAATTTTGTATATGTATAATGTATGAGTGGAGTAGGTACCTAGATACCCGGCTTCCATCTGATTTTGACAGAAACTGATAGTATAAGGCCGGCCTTAAATGGAGACTGCTTTCAAATCTAACGTATAAATATTTACTTGTTCACAGGTAAGGCCGCTTTCATTATCTGATTTTCATCTCGGTAAGTATTTCCATTTTGAAAAAAAAAAAAAACATTTTTTGCACCTTTCACCAATTTTGCTTTGAGACTTGTTTCGATTTACATTTGTAAACGTATTTGAAGATTTAACAAAACCCTAATACGTTAAGTTCATTTCGTTATTGAAAGCGTGTTTTTTTTAGAATCTCATTTGGTAATTTCAAACGTGTATTTCTCACGTGAGTTACTCCCCTACTAATGGAAAACCAAAATTTCTCTCGAAAAAGACTTGAGAAAATGCTTATTTTTTCCTCAAGACATAACAACAAACGACAAGATAGTAGGGGAGTCGACCGACGAATCTTTTCTAAAATACAAATTAAACTCAACTTTACCCCGACTACCTATTTGTTAAGTTATATGGATTTTTTTGCCAATTAGCATCGTTGCTAGGTCACTTATCGACAGATTATAGATAGATCACATATAATATTATGTCAGGATCGGGCGTTAGACGTTCACTGTCTAGTGCACCACATGCAGTTCAGTAAACGACTGATCTTGGTACGTTTCACTGGTAGCAATTCTGCTTCACGGAATGCAAAAATATAAAATTCAGTCAATTCGTTCCTTTAAGGTTAAGACTACCTCCAGCTCCGGTTGGGAAAGAAGTCAATTGGTTGTATCACCTCTTTTTCCATAAAGATGAATATTATATCATCGGTCTAATTCATTAGTGGAACATTTCCAAAATCAGGTGATTTGAGTTAAGTATCCAAAATGATAGGTTTAATAATATTTCAGAAACACTATAGAAGTCAAATTTTGGTTCTTATCGACAGGAAACGACATAATTTGGTAGATAAATTTTGATTTTACTTATAAAATCGCCATAAAGACCCTCAATTACTCGAAACAGTATATTTTTAAATATTTTCCATTAATGAATTGCGGCGACGATATTTGTCTCACAAAGACTACTACCATTGCAAATTAAAATAGAATAGAATATGTTTGTTTTCGTTTAAGTTTGATACAGAATAAATAAATAAATCAAATAACGAGTACTATGTATACGCTGCCGTACTTATTAGGCTTACACAGACGTGGGCATGTTCTGTGCAGTTTTTAGCATGAAATTCTGCATCTTATGATGCCTGCATTCTTTCTGTGTTGTGCGGACACTCAGGGATCACAAAAGTATTATAATAGGTATATTCTATGTTATTTTGGAACTCATAGACATTAAATAACATCGCAATAATCCCTTTTAATCTCACTGAGCAACAATGTTGTTCCATCCCAAAATCATTGATACATAAAGGCTGTTAAATTTTGTAACTGATGGATTTCCCGCAAACCCGCAAACCGTAAACCTGAGTATCCTTTGTATATCCTTCGCATTATTAATGTCGGATATAATTTCCCTTGATTGATGGCGACGGAAGCGAGGTTAATTCAACTGTTGCGTTCTGACTGGCAGCTTATACCGTTAAGATTTTCTCTGTGCGTCATTTAATCCCCGATGCCAATTGCGTTCCTTCTCATAATGTTAGGTATTTCTTGGGATAATAACGGGTGAATAGTTTCATTGCATTCGATTCAACTGGAATATGATTTTAAGTTTTACGTTGAAATCTATAGATCACACTTTCACTCTGTTCAGACTCAAGATGGAGTTAAAACGAGACAGATTTATGCTAGGACATGTTAGTGTCTCATTTCAGTCTGTCTTGATACCAAGCCAACTCAGGTCACGGATCACAATCTAGCGGTTAATATCAGATTTGAGACGACGCAAAAGTCTTAAAAGTAATAACACCTACTTTCGAGATATGGGTGAATGGAAAATCCCAAATCGGCCCAAAATCAAACACCTATCCAGTTAACTACTTGGGTTGGAAGGCTGGGATGACAAGTAAGCACTCGATTAAGATCTCATTTGGTGGTAAATGATGCAGTCTCAGATTGAAATGGGCTGACTTGAAAAGGGAATGCCAGTTTTCTTAAGTAAACCTATATCCCTGATAGCTTATAAACATAGTATAACTTACCGTGGTAGGTTTCTACGCAGCATCGTACTGAAACTTGATCGCTTTGTACACCAGCTTCGCAGAAAGGGTACTGCATAGGTATGACTCGCTTCCCACCAGACAAAAGTAAAAAGGCAACTAAAATACCAGTTCGTGAATCATGCTATAACCAACCAATATGCTGCCCTGTTTATAAAATCGTTTTCACCAATAGCATACGAACACTTTTTACCAGAGGGAATAAAGTCATTATCTTAAAACTCGCTTCACCTTTAATTAATTTAAAACATGTTTCATTTAAAAATAAATGTAGAGTGTTTTTTACGGAGACTAGCTTTTTCCCGCGACTTAGTTTGTATGGAGTTAAGCTTTTTAAAAATCCCGCGGGAACCCTTTGTTTTCCCGGGTCGGGCGGGGTCTCTTCAAGGAGAACTAATAACCTCCCTCCTTCCTCCTTTAGCTCCTTTAACTCTCCATGGAGGTAGAGCAATTTTCACCCTAATGAATTTTGGAACTTATGTGAATTGGACCAACCGTGAATTAAGTGTACATATTGGTCGAATCGCGAATTTTAGACGACCTTTCTGGCGCAGGTGAGTGACCTTCCTGGGTCAGCGCTGTGGTCTTACAACGGGGAGGTCGCGGGTTCGATTCCCGGCGGGGTCAATTTGGGATTTTATATTTTCTGAATTGTCTCCTGTCTGGTCTGGTGGGAGGCTTTGGCCGTGGCTAGTTACCACCTTACCGTCAAAGACGTGCTGCCAAGCGATTTAGCGTTCCGGCATGACGGCGTGTAGAAACCGTTTAGGGGTAGGTATGGGTTAAATGTTCACTGCCTTACCCCTTCCAAGTTAGCCCGCTACCATCGTTGACTGCATCGTCACTTTACCATCAGATGAGATCGCAGTCATGGACTATCGAAAAAATCGCGTCTTAACGGATTTGTTGCTCCGTTGCAACGTAATTAATAACAAACGAATAAAAAAACGATCATATTTTTAGTGTTAGTATAATATTATTATGTACAGTTTTTAAAAAAAAAATGAGATTACATTGCTTATAAGTTTTAACTACTTGAAAATGTGCGATAACATGGTCGTAAAAAACGAAAATGACTCTCGCGTGTACACTCAAAGTTTCCAAGATGGATTGTTATATCGCAGCTTCTCTATGTTATGTTTGCTCTTTCATAAATGCATTAGCTACATAGGTACATGGATATCTAATCATTGAGTGTTTCAACATAGTCGATGTTATAGTAAAAGTGCCGATTGGAGTGAGATTTTTTCTGCTTGCAATTCGAAGTTGTAAGTAGTTAAATGGGCATTCAACGGGGATTTCGATTTTTGACAGATTTTCAGTACAAAATCTGTCAGAACGCGATGGGCGTATGTGGCGTTACACCGCGGCTGCAGTGTAACAGCGTGTTCTTGCAGAGGGACGTCGTTGAAGGAATAAAGAAACACAGACTGCAGTGTCTAATGGTAGTGGCATATATTACGTATTTACAAAAGATCTTATATACTAATTAATTTTATAAATAAAGGTGGGGAGAGATGTGCTTGGATATTACGTACGTGCAAAAGTTGCTGAACTAATATTATTATAAGTTTGTTGAAATAAATTACAAGGTTTTGTTATTGCGGAATTAAATATGCTATGAGGTCCGTATGGTCACGTCTCGTACGTGCCATAGATATTCCCCCCTTTAGGGAAAATAGGAATACGTGTCCATTAACTGAAACTAGCACTTATAGTTGTACTCTACACATTGATTGACCTTTGGAGCCCTTTTAACATGCGCTGCTCCATGCTGCGGCACAGTTTCATTATAATCCAGACGGCTATACCCGCCAGTAGTATGAAAAGTACTGCGCCGATCAGCAGCTGCAGCCCCTTGAATTCATTTAGGACGGCCTGTAACTGTCTTAGGCCTCCGTCCTCGCTGTTGTTTTGTATCATGTTGACCTGTTTTTCTTCTTCTTTTTGGTGGCTGTTGGATGATCCCATGATTTCGTCGGTTAGTCGGTAGTATTGCTGGAAACAGCGCTGAACTGCGAGGTCCATTTCACTCGTTGACTACTTATACTGACGAAAAACGGACAGTTGGGCGAGATACGCGTCCTGAACGTGTGACCTTTTGTTGGGATATCTCGCTGTGATCTATCGCTCTGTCGTATCTTATAGCGTTGTCACGTTCATTCTTATCTTCGTTTAACAGAAATGCTGGCTTGATCCGGTCTATTGATACGTTGTACTCCTTATCGTCACGTTTGATGGTGAACACCTTATCGTTTCGTCTGATTACACGGAAATGGTCCCTCATACGGAGGAGTTAAAGATGGACGTAGTCTATCGCACCTCAGGAATACGTGCGTACAGTCTGACAGGCGTGGGTGGACGAAAACGTTTCGATTTGAACTCTCTCTTTGCGGAATGTTCGTGGCTCGACTTATGTTTTCTTTGATACCTTGAACGAATTCGGGGTATGTGGTCTCTGTCTTGTCGCCGAAAAAACTTGCCGGTAACCGAATAGCTGTGCCATAAACGAGTTCTGAGCGCTATAGCCAGTATCTTGTCGATAACTGGAACGTATGCCTAATAGAACTGATGGCAATTCTTTGGTCCAATTCGCTGTGTTTGCACGAGCCCTTAATGCTGTTTTAATTGTCCTGTGCAATCTTTCAACTTTCGCGTTTGATTGTGGGTGGTAAGGTGTGGTCCGGATCTTCTCAATTCCCATTAATTTCGCGAGACTTTTGAGTATCTCACTCTCCATCTGAAGCCCCAAATCTGACGTTAAATGGATAGGGGTCCCGTACCTGCAAATCCATCCTTCATACACCAGTCTGGCTACAGTGGTGGCTGTAATATCAGATACAGGAAAAGCTTCTGGCCATGACGTGCATCGATCGATCATCGTTACTAAATACCTTTTGTTTTGTGATGTAGGTAATGGTCCGACGATGTCAATATGTATGTGCGAAAAACGCTGTGCAGGCATAAATTTCCCGAGTGGCGATACTGTGTGCCTATGCACTTTTGATAGTTGGCATGGTAAGCACGAATCGCACCACTGATTTATTTCTGTGTTCATGCTAGGCCAAATGTAATTTCTTCCGATTAATTTCCTTGTCGTATTTTTGCCAGGATGGCTGAAGTTATGATAGCTGTCGAAAATAGTTCTTCTAAGTTGCTTCGGAATGTATGGTCGCGTAATTCCAGTAGAAATGTCGCAATAAATCTTGCTATTTGTATTGGGTACTGCTACTCGCGTCATGTATAATGACCTATTTTGTTTGAGTTGCTGTAGCTCGATGTCACCTTCTTGGTATTTTTCTAGCTCAGAATGATCGATAACGGTGGGTAACGTGATAGTTTCTACGACTCGAGATAAGGCGTCAGCCACTACGTTGTGATTCCCGCTTACGTGCTGTATATCGGTGCTAAATTGTGATATAAAATCCAAATATCTTATTCTCCTCGGAGTGTCATCTAGTGACGGCTTCTTGTCGAAAGCGTGCACCAATGGTTTGTGGTCGGTGTAAATCGTAAAAATGCGACCTTCTATCAGTCGTCGGAAATGTTTTACCGCCATATAAATTCCGAGTAGCTCTCGATCATAAGTTGAATACTTGACTTGCGTATCCGATAAGGATTTTGAAAAATATGCAATAGGTATCCATTTTTGCTTGACCTTTTGTTGTAAAACTGCGCCGACGCATTTTAAACTAGCGTCGGTCATTATTGCGATCGGTGCGTTTTCATCAGGAAATGCTATCGTTGCAATGTCACGCAAATCTTGCTTGCATTGTTGAAAAGCACGCTCGGCCTCTGCGTTCCACTTAATCAGCGTATTGTCGTTCTTTCTTGAATTTATTAAAAATATGTTGAGTGGAGCTTGATGATTGGCGGATTGCTTGATTGCATGTCTGTAAAAGTTGACCATGCCCAGGAAACGACGAAGTTCCTTCACAGTTTTGGGTTTGGGATAATCGATGATTGCTTGAATTTTTTCTTGTGTTGGTTTCATTCCTTGGCTCGTTATATGATAACCAAGAAAATCTAGTTCTTGTTTGGCGAACTCGCATTTGTTCATGTTGATTGTAATACCATTTTTTTGCAATCTCTTGAAAACTGTTTCCAAATGATTGTAGTGTTGTTCTTCGGACTTGCTTGCGATTAATATGTCGTCGACAAAAATGAAAACGTAGTCCAAATCTCGGAATATTGAATCCATGAATCTCTGGAAGGTCTGTCCTGAATTACGTAACCCGAAAGGCATTTTTAAAAATTCGTATAAACCGATCGGTGAAACGATCGCGGTTTTCTCGGGTTCCGCTACTGGTATAGAATGATAAGCCTTCCTAATGTCGATTTTGCTAAATATGTTTTTCCCGTTTGCGATATATGTAAAATCCAGTAACCTTGGCAACGGGTATCTGTCTGGAACAGTAATCTTGTTTAAGGCGCGGTAGTCACCGCAAGGTCTCCATTCACCATTCTTCTTTTTTACCATGTGCAATGGACTGGCCCATGGGCTACTGGATGGTCTGCAAATTCCCATCTCCATCATCTCTTGAAATTCTTTTTTGGCGACTTTGTACTTGTCAGGAGGAAGTGGGCGAGCTTTGGCGCATACTGGAAATCCTTCCGTGATGATGTGATGTTGAACATTGTGCTGCGTAGGTCCTTTCATTGAAGTTGGCCTTGTAATACTTTCGTATTTTTCTAGTAATTGTTTGAGAGGAGCGGATAAGTTGTAGTCGATGGAGCGGACGGACGGAATATTTACTCGTATAGAATTCATTGGTTTCTTGATTTCAGTCGTTTTGTCGATTAAAGTTTTCCCGTGTATGTCTACCAAAAGTTGGTAGTGGTCTAGGAAATCAGCTCCTAATATAGGCATCTTGACGTCGGCAATAACGAAGGTCCAGATGAATGGGCGGCGTAACCCCAAATTTAAGGTTAGGGTTTTTTTTCCATACGTATTGATAATGGTTCCGTTGGCGGCAAATAATTTCAACTCGCTTGCCTTTTTTGAGCTCTGTGATGGCTTTGAAATGACTGAAATGTTCGCCCCAGTGTCCACGAGGAATCGATAACCACTGTTAGAGTCGGTAATCGTTAGGCGATTTGAGGGAAGAATAGCACAGAGTCTCGCCGCACGCTGTGCTGAATCTAGTTTTCCGAATGTTTGTTTACCCAAGAACAGGGTTTTTCACACTTTCGAGCTTTTTCTTTAAAGTTTTTATGATAGTAACAAAAATCGCTTCGTTGTTCCGATCGTGAATGCAGGCGTGAACTTGACCTAGGTCTATTGTACCGAGGTTGACTAAAACTGCTGCGTCGATGCATTGTTCGCGAGCGGTCATTGCGTAGCGCTGCAATTTCTAATTGCATCGTTGCAATTTGTGACGTCAGCTGGGTGATTAAATTTATGTCAGCTGATGCCGAAGACGATATGTTCGTATTGCAGCGGCTGTTCTCGTAGATGCGATCAGCCATTTCGCTTAGCTTGTCCAGTGCCAAATTTTCGGAAATCGCTAACACGGAGGTTACGGATGGAGGAAGTTGTCTCATCCATAATAAACGTAGTATGTCGTCATTAATCTTGCCGCAGCCAGCTTCTTTCATTTTTCTTAATAGTTGAGATGGCTTTTGATCTCCGAGGTCCATCTCAGACAAAAGCTTATGGAATCGCCGATGTTCGCTTTCTTCATAACAGCTGATGAGTCGTTCCCGGATGCAGTGGTATTTGTTCTCTGAAGGCGGACTCGTTAAAATGTCGCTGACTTGATGGATGACGTCTTTTGGTAATTTTGATACGACCGCGTTGAACTTGTATTCATCGCCTTGTTTCTTCCGAGCCACAATCGCGTCAAATTGAGAGAACCAAAGTCGCGGTGAATCCGTCCAGAACTGCGGAATCCTCTCTGCTATTGAGACTGATGCCACTAAGTCTGTGCTGCCGTTGAGTTGTTCGTCTGTAGAGTTGCCAGCGCCGAAACCTTTGACAGGTGTTTGACGAGCCATGATGACGAAAAATGTGACTCACAATGATGAGGATGTCTTGATGTGTTGGCCGATCTCGTTGGTTGGTTGGACACGTTGGATACGATCTCGTCGGATGAACGCGTCGGATGACTCGGTTGAGGATCACTGCTTCGTACGTCGGAGAGCAGAATCACGTTGAGGTTTTTTCACGGTCGGGGTCACCACTGTGGCGTTACACCGCGGCTGCAGTGTAACAGCGTGTTCTTGCAGAGGGACGTCGTTGAAGGAATAAAGAAACACAGACTGCAGTGTCTAATGGTAGTGGCATATATTACGTATTTACAAAAGATCTTATATACTAATTAATTTTATAAATAAAGGTGGGGAGAGATGTGCTTGGATATTACGTACGTGCAAAAGTTGCTGAACTAATATTATTATAAGTTTGTTGAAATAAATTACAAGGTTTTGTTATTGCGGAATTAAATATGCTATGAGGTCCGTATGGTCACGTCTCGTACGTGCCATAGATAATCGAATAAACGACACATCAAAAACTAGGTACGTTTAAAAACGCCATTTATACGTCGCGTTGCGTGTAAGGGCCGTCTTAGTTAGTGATATCTTATAAGCAAAAATCCAAGATTGTAATCGTTGAATGTATACTAATAAAGTGAACTTTACATTCATTTTGAAAATTCTCTATCGGATTTTATGAATCTTATAATAATGTAATATCATGGTAATAAAAGTACCTACTTATCTAATCATAGAGACTAACAAACATACGTCATATTTTACTCATAATAAAAGTTATAATATAATACCTATTCAATATAGAATTTTATATTTTTTGATGAGTCATCAAAAAATATAAAATTCTAATAAAATACGCACTCTTTCAGTTTAAAGCCACCTCAAAACCTCCTTAGAGATGACGACCAACCTTGTTTGTGACTCTTACCTCGAATGAGTCGTTGACGAAATTAAATTTTCTACACTTCATATAGACTTACACTTAAATATACACTTCTAGATATTAAAATATCTGAGTAAGGTTGAGTGTTTTTGTAAATACAGTAATTGGCAATCATATAAATAAGCGTCTATTTGAAACCCGATGCTATTCACTACAGCACAGTCACTGTGATAAAATGACAGCAAAACCCATCATCTAGTTAATGGAAATGAAAGTAGGTAAGCGTGCAAGTAGGTAGGCATTCCAAAGCGTAATTAATTGATCAAATATCCGATCAAAATAAGCACTCGGCTCCACCACAACATTTGCCTTTGGCCAAAAAACACGGGTATACCTATACACTAATTGTCGGATTTGCGTTAAACTTTAAAATCCGACGTAGCGTAACAGAACTTTCACAATTCAACTTTGGTATTAAATTTGCACGATTAATACTGGATCTTGTCAATTAAAAATAAGCCCTATATCCATAGTGAAAAGAGTTACGCAACGGCTTTTGTAAGTTGGCGTAATGAAATCGTTGTTTTGACAACTCATTATCGGAACGTTCCTAATTGGCCTGACGGTTCGCAACGCAGATCCAATATTTTCGGAACTGTTCGCTTAAGCTCGGACGTATTCGGTGTCGCAAATATTTTTGTATTTCGCAAATATTTTTGTGTTGTATCGTAGGTTACTTGGAGTAAATTATATTTTGAGTAAGTACTTTCCTTTTATTGTAATTTACAGAATTTTTGGACATCAAACTTAAGTGCTGCGTTGATTTTTTAATTTAAAAAATAAATTCTTACTTGTAGGTGACTAGCACTCGTAGAATCAAGAACAAAAGAGTTTGTTATAGATAATCATTTATACAATAAGCGGAGTAAGCGTCGTTGTAATAATAAATAACGCTAGCAGGTGCTGTCTCAGCCTAATCAGGATTCTCCGAACGATTCTATTTATTATTCCCTCTGTGATTTAAAGTCTTGGACATACGTAAAGCGTAACGGCAGTGACACGTGATTGCAAAGCGGTTCTTAAACTGAGCTTTACAAAGCGTTTTTTGAGGTTTCTCAGACTTTACTTTCGAGTTAGGAAATACATAATTCAACGAGGTTTTCTCCCCTGTCCAGAAGTCTATACACCTGTACAAGATGCTGGCTTTTTTGCACAAAGAATGGGGATGGAATACGTAATGCAGCCAGCAGTTTAGCTCGAAAGTAAAGTCTTAGTAAAGTCACAATAGACCACAATAGGTATAGCTGATATTATATTTAGTATATTTAAACTTAGAAGAAGGAACTATCTGAAGGCGTTCACATTAAAGATCCGCACGCTTCGGAGTGTGCTGTGTGAATTTTCAAAAATGACATGCTTCATACCGTTCTCTGTTCAACAGTTTATTAATTTTTAAAAGCTTCGTGTCGCTACTAAATATTTACAAAATACATGTTTACAAAATACATGTTTACAAAGTACATACCTATGCGTAAATCGGTACAGTATAATTCAGAACAAATAAGGTCCCACTCAACACGAAGCCATTTTCAACGTTCTTCGAAACACGCTGTGTCGCTGCCGTCTCGCTTTTAATTTATCCTGGGGTTTATTCACTGTAGTAGTGTAATATATCAAAACGGATTCGGACGGTCGGTCTGAAATTAAGCCAAGAAACGGTGCGAGTATTAATTCGATTGCGATCCTATTTCATCGATTGCGGGGTTTAATTATGGAACGACTCGGGGCGCAACTGATTGGTATTTATCCAACGCAATGTATGTTAATGACATTGACAATAGCGGGGCTAGCAGCACGGAATTTATGATTAACACATTGTGATGATCGCAGTTGTTGTTATTGAATGAATTATTGCAAAATTAATTTTTCGCTGTATTCTTGCTATAGATAGATATAAGTAATTTAGTAAAGGCGATGGTCGAATTCCATAGAGTTTCTGAACCAGACGAACAGAACTGAACACTGAACGCCCACGTTCACGAATCAAACTTCGCATACTTGTTCTAGTAAACCAGACTAACAAAAAATTAATCAGTCTATCAAATAAAGTTGGGAGAAAAAAGATATTCACTTCTATTGCCATGTAACGCTTATTTATAATGTGTACTTGTGAATTAATCATATTTTTGATCTTCTAAAAATATGGGGTTTACACAGAAAAATACTCTGAAAAATATTAATTAAAAGTAAATGTTTTTTGAATCTGAACGGTTTTAACAAATGCTGGGTTAAAATTCGCCAACCTCCTTTAGTAATGGTGAGGAGACACCCAATAGAAAGTGATTGCGGTCATCACATAGAAGAGCACCAGAGTTTGGTGCTAGGCCTGCTGTCTAATTTCGCAGAGTTCAACTCTAAGGCGGAGATCTACCTAAAGATCACACTAGCACTTTGGTCAGACTCATAGTCAAGACATAGTTTAAACGAGACTTCGAGTCCTAAATATTATGTTCTGAAATCAATCTGTCGAGTAATCCGGCGGTTACCTTACAGCAGAATCACGCCAATCGGAGAATCATGTCTAATTGCGGAGACAATTATTCCCGGGAAGAAAAAGGAAAATCTGTCTTGTTTTAACTTTGTTTTAAAGATAAGAGTTTGGAACTTTACTTGGAGTAGAAAATTTACGTTAAGTTTAATATATAATTTTTAGCTTTCACTTCCTTAGAGGTTAGATTTTATAACGAATTTTTTCAGTGGGGTAGGTAGGTATATCAACTTCAAAGATTAAATTAAAACTCAATAGCTATCATCTTCAGATAGTGCTTAGTGTTTATCTCGCGAGGCTGATCAGAGGTCGAGATGAAACGTGCCTTGAGTGTGTGGTGATAGGCGATAGCAGATAGTATGTAGTAGTATACATAAGAATACATTAAAGTATCCGAGGGCCATCGAACTATAATACTTAGAACAGTTTCTAACAAAGTTCCGCTCCAAACTTAGGCTCAAAACAATCAAAGAATATTATGTGAGTGCCTTGTAAATTCGGTTCGCAATGGTTTTTTTTTTTAAATATATAGACTAGCGCTTGACTGCAATCTCACCTGATGGTAAGTGAAGATGCAGCCTGAGATGCAGCGCGCTTGCCTAGAAGATGCCTATTCACTCTTGATTTAAAGGTACCCAAGTTATAGTCATTCGGAAAAACGGAAGCCGGAAGTTGTACAGTGTACACATCAGGTAGATGTTTATATGGAACTAAACCGATGTATTTCACATAATTATTATTATTATCAATGTTACTGCATGTGTCATTGGTGTGTCTAATAAATAAGAAAATATTTTCTGGTACTGGTTATTGTGATGAATTATTATGACACCCTTTCACAGTACAGTAGGTAGGTACGTCAGTTTTTTATCATTTTCAGCGAGGTCGTCGTACTAACATCGGCTCATCATCGCGTCGACTATTGCGCTTCTAAGTGTTTATAGTTCGATGCCAAAGGCTAATTTGTGAGCCACAATAGCGCCAACGGTCAGAGCGGCAGCACATACCTAATTCGAAGAACTGATGGTCATTGGGATCCCAAGGTGATGGAATGGCGCGATCCCGCACCTGAAAGCGCAGTGTATGTATAGGGGCAAAACCCCCACTAGGTGAATGACATCAGATAAATCACAGGGAGCCGCTGAATACGGGAGGCGCAAGACCGAGAAATGTAGAAGAGGTCTTTGTCCATCTGTGGACTTCTGTTAGTTAGTACACTTTTTGCAATTCACGAAGGCGAGTGAGCTTTACTCGTGGTTACTTCGTGTACATGCACATTGCATAAGTGTGCATGCCTGTCAAAGCCTAGGTGGGAGCGGGCAGGCGCGAGCATTGCGCTCGCTCACACTTATACAGATACGACACACACACAACCATAAGTCAGTCGCCCTCGTGAATTGCAAGAACTATAAATATATGAAGAAGAATATAGACAGCACGAGTATTACACGCGAGTATATTTCAAAGTTATACTGCATATCCATACAGCCAGTATGGAGCTTGGTATGGAGAGAGCTACATTCCCTCTGGCATTCGGTAGTTTAACGTCCTTAAAATATTCTATAGTGTCATAAAAGCCTTGAGTAACGAGCCCTGCGGGATTCAGCCCCTATATTATTGGCTGTTCGTGTATTGAAATAGGATGCCGTAGAGAACCAAGCGTTTAAGGGAGAGTTGTTTGTACTTTGTATGACGCGTACGGTGTATGTCGAAAACAGTCGTGAATCGCGAAGACTCCAATATTGACGTTTTGCTAGACATTTTATAGCATGTTTTCGATTAAGATAAATGGAATTCCTCGATCTATCTAGAACTCTCATATATTTTTTTTAAATTATAGATTACCTCTCTAAATGCTTTAGTTATTATCATATTACTAGCTGATGCCCGCGACTTCGTCTGCGTGAACTTAGCCTTTAAAATGCCTTGGGAACTCTGACTTTGCGGGATAAAAAGTAGCCTGTCACTCTCCAGGTCCTCAACTATAGGTACACTGCAAAAAATCACGTCGATCCGTAGCTCTGTTGGGGCGTGATTGAAGGACAAACCAACGCACTTTCGCAGTTATAATATTTCACCATATAAAGTGTAAGTGCATATAGTCAACGTAATTTTTAGGGTTCCGTACCCAAAGGGTGCCAACGGGACCCTATTACTAAGCCTCCGCTGTCCGTCCGTCCGTCTGTCAGCGGCCTGTATCTCGTAAACCGTAATAGATAGACAGTTGAAATTTTCACATATTTTGTATTTCTATTGCCGCTATAACAACAAAATCTTCAAAATCGTTAAGAAGACCTTAAATTACTTTTCATTCGTTACAACATTAGTATCTTTAAAGGAGCATTTGGTATCAACTCACAAATAGGTAGTAATAATAATATTCATATACTTAATATATTGATATTATATAAAAATCTCGTATCACGATGTATGTTCGGTATAAACTCGAAAACTACTGAGCCGATTTTGATCAAACTTCGTAACTATCTATAATTTGGTCCAACTTAAAAGATAATAAACTTAATAGTTTTATATTAATTATTGATATCAATATTTGTTATTGCAAATTAAAATTTGTTAATTACACGACAGTCATATATACAGTTTGAGATTTAGGTTGCTACCTAACCTAGCAACCTAAATCTTGAACGATGTTAGATTGCGGTTGTCTAGATTGTGTTATAACAAACGCAACAGAGCAACGGATTGATGCGATTTTTTGCATGGGTATAGTAATGGGTGTAGGTCCTCAGACCGGGAGAGCTACATTTTATCTCGGATAATCAGAGTTCCCGCGGGATTTTTAAAACTTAATCCATGCGAACGAAGTCGCGAGTATCAGCTAGTATACTATATTTAATGTAACGCACTCTTCATCGTCAGTACGTCGGATACCGTGCCAAAATATCAGTCATTAAATTGAATCACTGTCGAAATTGCGAACCGGTCAGCGACGTTTGTGGTGAATCCAATTTTAAATTATCGATTACGGAGTGTTTACTCACGTGTTTGCGTGTTTGCTCGTTTGAGTTCGCTGATTGCGAGCGAATATTGGTTTACGTCGTGACAGGTTGCACTGTTTGATGGAAATGAGCGTAATCTTATGTAACTTGTCGATAGAGTAAGCCAACAATTTCGTACAAAGTTGTGTAGTATAAGAGGTCCATGGACTATCTGGATCACACTGTACGTCTCTTATTTTCTCATCATGCGAACTGATATTAATTTGAGTACTTAAATCGAAACAACGTAAAATTTTAAATTTTTTTATGTTCTCGCTTGCACTCGCGCTCGCATGGCGAATCTAACGACGTGCCACTTATCAAAATCGGCCCACGCGTTTGGTCTCTAGAGTGCCACAAAGGAACAAACAAACATACATACATAGAGTTAACACATTACCACTCCTTTGCGTCGCGCAGTCGGGTGTAAAGATATAGAAGATAAGCTTACACCCTGAGTAAGAACATAATAGTCTGTGCCATGGGACTTAAAAAGCGTAAATCGAGGTGGACAAAGTCGCGATCGTCAGCTAGTTGGTAGATTAACCAGATTCCAACTGATAGGAAAATGTATATTTACTTATGTACCTACCTATTCCGAATTTAAGCTCATTCGCATCCGATGATTGCGGTTGAAAATTGTTTTTCAAAAGAGAACGAAATTACATTTAAATTACTTTTAAATTATTGCGGGATTTAAATCAGTACTAAAGAAGTAGGGAGATTTATTTGACCTAGATACGTAAGCTTTTATCGATGGATTCTGTTGATAAATCAACCTTAAACCAAGTACGAGTCACTTCATCGAAATCGCGAAATTGAAGTGGCAATGGGCGTGGCATATAGCACGAAAAACCGAAAGACTGGGGTCCCAACGTGCACGAAAGACAACCACCCACGGGGAAGCTAAGACTCCCTTTTACGTGGAAGAGCAATCAAGTGGTTGGCATTCGCTGAAATCAAGGGTAAAATCGTGTTCAGTGATGATCGTTATAAGAGACTAATGTAAAAATGTCCTTCACTAAGTATTGTAGGAATGATGTCTACTTTCTTTCTTTCTTCTTTCTGGGAATTATTTTCGCAATAGTTGAAATTGTGAATTTATTTAATGAAGTAGGATTCATGGATCATAAAACGATTTTATATTTCTTTTTACATAATTATATACATATATTCGTAGAATGCTCATGCATTCCACATGTAGATAACAGACACAGGCATACTACTCGCACTACACTTCACTCACGTGCCGCTCTGTCCGCGGTCGATACACGACTGACTCAACTACATAGTGGTGCATGTTATAGGCCGTACCTATTTATGTGTTTCGCTTCTACCCGCTTCTACGCACCACTCGCTGCTATTTTACTCTACCTGTACACTACAGTATTGATAGACCATAGAGTCTATTAATATAGTCTATAAAGAATGTCTATCGTTTGAGAAGGTGACGACAAAAATGTTAGGACCTCGATACGTTCGACCTAGATACTTCAGCTTTCATTAATTCTCTTGATTAATCTTTCTCAAAACAAGTTCGTATTCGATAACGCTTTCTCTTGGCTTGTGCAATGCTTTGTCGATGTGGATTCCTGGAGATGAGTCGCATGAACGGCTGCAAGATTGCAGCGGTTTGATCCCCACCCTTTGCGCTTTTATCGTACCCACTCCTTACACAAGCTTTCCGCTTATTTGGAGGGGAGAAAATTATATATGTAAATCAATGTCAGTTTGGCTAGCATCCTTTAAAAAAAAGAACTCAAGATATAATATTATAGCCTATAAGTATACGTTTTCACTAAAATCAAGTCTTGTTGACACGTTGTTGTAGTTACAAGCAGGTAGGAAATATAAAAACATTTATCTACATTTATCTTATTTTGTGCTCCAAATACAAAGTAACAAGTAACCTTGTTCTTTATTCATGAGTCATGAGATTAAGCTGTACCTCGGAGACGCTGAGATATTGTTAATTAAAAGTGCAAAATTAACTAACTTTGTTTAGAACAATGCAATATTGGACGGTGCGAGGGCAACTTTTCACGACGAGCTCGCGAAATTGCTGCAATACTGCGTAAATTAAACATTAATTATGCTAGTTTGAATAGTGACTTTATCTAGCTTCTGTTAAATCTGTAAAATATCGTTTTATTAGTCATTTAGGCTTTAATGTAGTGAAAAATATAAAATAGCAAGTTTTGAGTTGATAAATGCAAGGATATACTTAATATATTATAAGAAATCTCAATCAGTATTGGAATTAAAAACCCGTAGGTATAAGTATGGGGTAAAATTGGTGCTGCAATTGATGTTGCACTAGCATAAATTTTTAGTTTCATAATGATGATGATGATGATGCACGATTTAGTACTACTTTGATACTCATATACTTACAAATAAAAGATATTATCTAATACCTAAACACATTTTAGAGTTTTTTTGTTAAATATTAACAAGGGATGAAGATACAACCCTTATGAAGAGAAAAGAAGAAGAAAAACGCGAGTAATTCTTACTAATTATTACTTATTAGAAATGCTAAAGTATGTTTTTTGTTGGTTTAGTAATCACGCAGCCACGATGCAGGGGATCAACGTGATCTTTGCATGGGTATAGTTGAGAACTTAGAGAGTTACGCAGGTAGGCCTTTTATCGTGGAAAAACCCGATTCCCGTGGATTTTAAAAAGTCTAACTCCACGCGCACTAAGTCGCGGGCGAAAGGTAGTGAATAACTATCCCACTAATATTATAATGCGAAAGTTTGTGAGGACGTATGTATGGATGGATGGACGGATGTTTGTCACTGTGGTGTATGTGTGTGGATGTGTTGTTGTTTTTTTTTTTAATTCGATGACAAGCTAGTCCTTGACTGCCTTCTCACCTGAAGGTAAGTGACGATGCAGTCTAAGATGGTAGCGGGCTAACTTTGAAGGGGTATGGCAGTGAACATTTAACTTATACTTACCCCCAATTGGTTTCTACACGCCATCGTGCCGGAACGCTAAATCGCTTGGCGGCTCGTCTTTATCGGTAGGGTGGTAACTAACCACGACCAAAACCTCCCACCAGACCAGACCAGAGATAATTCAGAAATTATAAATTCCCAAATTGCCCCCGCCGGGAATCGAACCCGAGACCTCACAGTTATAAGACAACAGCGCTCACCACTGAGCCAGGAAGGTCGTCAAAACGTCTCTTTCACGCCACAACGAACGAACCGATTTGGCTGAAATTTGGAATGGAGATAGTTCTTACCCAGGATTAACACATAGGCACAATTCCCGCGCGAACGAAATCGCGGGCATCATCTAGCAATAATATATTGGTAAAGTTAATGCAAATACAATATTGCTCTATTTAATCAGTAGCTACTCATGTAAGTAGGTTTATTGCTACAGCGACTGAGCATTAACATAGTTGAAGATTCTTGTTGTTGCAATGGATTATTGATGTAAACTTAGTCTAAGTTGATCAATACAAGCTGCTGCTTTTAGATAGCTGTTCGACTGTTCATGTTGCATTACACTCTTGATGCCATAACAACCTTGTTAGGCATAATACCTACATATTATAGTATATTATATAGCTAAAGCCGGGTACTCATTAAAGAACTGTAACTGTAACCGGGCAGTCACAGTAACGAGGTTCTAGGTTCTAGTGTGTACGCGTATTGTAGTTTTTAATTTCACTTTACAGCACAACGTAGACGCACCTTTAATGTTAAAACATTTTCTTCCAGTCTATGTTTTGACCTCAGACAATAATAATATAATATTGTGTAGGTGTGGTAGGTGGTACAATTTTTTTATTATTATTCGATGACAAGATAGTCCTTGACTGCGATCTCACCTGATGGTAAGTGACGATGCAGTCTAAGATGGTAGCGGGCTAACTTGTAAAGGGTATGGCAGTGAACATTCAACCCATAACCCTAATCGGTTTCTACGCGCCATCGTGCCGGAACGCTAAATCGCTTGGCGGCACGTTTTTTTTGACGGAAGGGTGGTAACTAGCCACGGCCAAAGCCCCGCCGGGAATCGAATCCGAAACCTCCCAGTTATAAGACCACTGCGCCACACAATAATACACAGAAAGCATGAAATTGTTCATTGTTAGGTAATACTTAGTACACGTATATAATCGTTAAGTACGACAAGACACCTGCTTAACGCCTGTAATAACAGAGAGTCTCAGTTGTGTAAACCTAATTGTACTAAATCAATAGCACTGCTAGATTGCTTGAAGGATTGTTCTCACTGGCGACAATCGATGCATTTGCAAAGACGAATACTATATCCGTAACAGTAATTAGAGACGTTCTACTGTAACGAATGGCATCAACTTATTGTGTTGTACACATTCTATAAACGAAAACTAAATGGATAGGTCTCTTTCATAATTTTCCCTGGGTATAATTAAGCTAGCATTAAAGGAGATTGGCGAATTCCATAGAGTTTCAGACGAAGAACTGAACACTGAACGCTCACGTTCACGAATCAAACTTCTCACACTTGTTCTAGTAAACCAGACTAACAAAAATTTTGTCAAAGTCTATCAAATAAAGTTGGGAGAAAAAAGATATTCACTTGCATTGCCATGTAACTGTTATTTATAATGTGTACTTGTGAAAAATTATATTTTTGATCCCCATCTTCTAAAAATATGGGGTTTACACAGAAAAATCCTCTGAAAAATATTAATTAAAATTAAATGTTTTCTGAATCTCACAGTTTTTAAAAATGCTTGGTCAAAATTCGCCAACCTCCTTTAGACCTGTCAGTTTAGTTTTATTTATAGATTGTGTACAACAGAATTAACCACACTATCTGCTTACCGAACTACTAGTGGAGTCTTTACTTGTTTTCTTTTGGCTTACATGAAATAAATTATTATTTTGAATTTGAAATTTGAATTTCATGTTCTTTATCAATCGATAGACGTCTACCGCTGAACTTAGGTCTCTGCATGCACTTCCACAGGTCTCGGTCTTGCTCCGCCTATATCCAGCGGCTCGGTCCATCTAGTGGAGCCAACACTGCGCTGCCCGGTGCGGGGTCGCCACTCCAGCACTTTGGGGCCCCGACGACATTTAATATCAGAGTTATGGTCAGTTCAGACAACGGAAAATCGAAGGCCCGCTCGAGAGTAATTTTTTTACTTTAGGTTATGGTAATACGGTCCTATTTTCAATGTAGCCCGTAAATCGCTCGCGAATTTTTCCGTTCTGTCTAAACTGACCCTTACGAATTATATAACAATATAATCACACTAATATTATAAAGGCGAAAGTTTGTGTGTTTGTTGCTCTTTGGATGAATTGAATGGAGATAGCTCATACCCAGGATTAACACATAGGCTACAATTTATCCCGGAAAAGTGAAGAGTTCCCGCGGGAATCAATACAACCTTAATCCTCGCGGACGAAGTCGCGGACATCGTCTAGTATATTACAATCTCACGCCAACCAAATCTTAATTTTCTCAGTGCGTTTAATTTATCAAAATCATGACGTTCTTTGTTCTTCCCAATTCCAGCCTCCGGTTGCAGCGGATGCGTATCATGATGGACGTATTAACAATAAAGGCGGTTACACATTCAATGACGATGGATTTCTTTGGGCATGCATTTGAAAAAATTTAAGTATTTTATGCGGTCGGTGGATTGTAGGTACGTGAATTAGGTATTATTTATTGGAACGTGAATTGTAGTTCCTTATCGCGCGGTGCGGAACTCGGAAGGGGGCTAGACGGATCGACACTTTTTTGAAGGCATTGTGTTCGGTATTTTCGCGGTACAATATTGGGTCTCCGTAGCCTTGTGGCTTCTGCAGTCGCCTAACAGTTAAAAGTCGATGGTTCGAATCCCAGCTCGACAGACTGAATTTTCTATTTTCAATTTTATTTTAAATAATTTCTACATTGTGGAATTTTCCCCTAATTTTTTATAACTTATAAGTTATAAAAAATTAGGGAAAGGTTTTTAACTTACTTAAGGTCTTTAACTTTTTTTTTAAATATATACCTACTTAGGAAAGTTTGTAGCTACTCTGACTGCGGCAGGTTGTAAATTGTAATATACATAGGTACCGTTGGTATCTGTTGAAATACTAGCCGAAACAAACACAATTTATGTGAGAAAGAACATGAGATAATTAGTCAAACAAATCGTAAGCAAAAGTAAAGTCAAAGATAAAAAATAATTATTCAAGAAAGTAAGACTAATTACCTACTTCGGACCGGTCCCGCGCAATGTGGCCGGGCCCTTACCGGGAGTCTTCATAACGAGATAATGTAGTTGATTATTCAGTTAAAAGAGCCTTATTCAATAACGCTCGTGTTAATTGAATTTTTACTTCGCCATTGCAGTGTGTGGACAAATTTTTGGCCACGGCTTTGGGGAAAGTCGACAACTTATATATTGAATCTGATACTTAACCATACTTTTTATATGTATAACGTAAATACATAACATAATATTGCTATCCATTTTTTTTTATTTATTTAATGCATTTATGCTGTTGCTATTTATATTGCAACATCCTATTGTTATCCATTTAACAAGTACGAGTATGTTCGTAAATGCGAAAGAAACTAAGACTGAGTTAAATAGATCGTACTCTGGCTCTGCTCAAGACTCAATGATAGAGTTAAAATGAGACACAAATATGTGCTGACATAAATCTGTCTCGTTTTAACTCAGTCTTGAGTCTGAGCTGAGTGAGTGAGAGTGGCATTCATAGATCTTACCCTAAGTTTGTCTGCTACCTTTTCACGCCAAAACCTCGGAATAAATTATATTTAGCAAGGAGATAGCTGATAGCTTTTATCCTGAGAAAGGATATTTTAGGATTTTATACTAATATCATAAATGCGAAAGAGTGTTTATTTGAGAGTTTGTTCTTCAATCACGTAGTCACGGAGCAACGGATCGATGTAATATTTTGTATGGGTATAGCTGTTGAGGACTTGGAGAGTAACACTGGCTACCTTTTATTCCGGAGTTCCCGCTGGATTTTTAAAATACTACCTCCACTAGACTAAGTATAGTCCCAGACTGACATTTCAATTTTCTTTATTTTTAACCGACTTCCAAAAAGGAGGAGGTTCTCAATTCGGCCGGTATCTTTTTTTTTTTTTTCTATGTATGTCCACCGATTTCTCCGGGATTACTGGACCGATTCGCGTGATTTTTTTTAATCGACAGAGGATGTTTGCGAAATGGTCCCATAAAAATGTTCACCTTCAACTCCTCAAGCCTGATGCTGCAGGGATATTGCTCACCTAAAATAAAGAGATTTAGGAAATGTCGATTACGATTTATTATTGTAGGTAACAAGTATGGACTACATCATGAAGCTCCAGGTCCTAGCTCCTCAATCCTGATGCTGCAGGGTACTGCCTACCTAAAACTATGGTGATTTAGGAAATTTCGATTACGAATTGATAGTGTAGGTAACAAGTATGGACTACATCATGGAGCTCCAGGTCCTAGCTCCTCAATCATAGGATACTACACTTAAAAGCTTAAAATAAAAATTCTTTTCAAAAAACCGACTTCTAACGCCACTACAAAGTATAAAAATAATTTTAGTTTGTCCACGTTTGTTGAAGTCGGGCGGGCCTAAAATACAAACTATGAAACCGAATCGCGATGCTCGCTCGACTACTACAAACGAGTCTCTCATATTGTGTAGCGTCGCGCATCGGTTTCATAGTTTGTATTTAGGCCCGCCCGACTTCAACAAACGTGGACAAACTAAAATTATTTTTATACTTTGTAGTGGCGTTAGAAGTCGGTTTTTTGAAAAGAATTTTTATTATATTAGATATTAGATATGGTTTATGTAGGTAGGTGTTCGATACGTGTATACGGTATACATAAAACTTCTCTAAGTATAAGTTTTAAAAATATACCAGGTTTTTCTAGAGCGAGTAGGTATAGCTCTTTGTGAGTCAGTCACAATACGGCTTCCCCGTGGCCCAAATTGTCGTTTACAAAGTTTCGGTTTCTGGGTCAACGCGCCGCGTAAACAAATATTTTACTACTACACAGCGTAAGAGCGGTTTCAAACTAGCGTATGTTTTTGGTAGCGTATTTACTGTGTTATCTTATAAGGTTTTATCGGCTTACGCGCTTAGACGCGCGCCACATTTTGCAAAAAACCGAACGCGCGACCCGCGCTTATTCAGTCAGGCGTCTTCGCTCGAAACGGAGGCATCGCTCGAATTACGCTCGGTGAGTAGTGGGTGTGGCAAGGAGCGCACTTATACGCGCCTAAACGCGCTTCTAAAAACGAGTTTATACGCGCTGAAAAATACGCTAGTCTGAAACGCTCTAAGAGAACTACTTTTTTTGTTAGTCATGAACAATTGAACATATTACGTTCCTCTCTCTCTTGATGAAGATCGTAACCTGTTTTCAGTCGTATTATAATGTAATAGTTTTATTAATTTTCTTGAGATAATAATGCAGTGGGCTCCCATAGAGCCTTCCGTATCAGATTCGACTAGAGGTTGATTTACTCTATGGCTGAGATCTACAGATCCTACTCTGGCTCTCCTCAAGACTCAAGATAGAGTTAAATTGAGTCTTAATTAATATGTCCTGACATAAATCTGTCTCGTTTTAACTTAGTCTTGAGTCTGAGCTGAGTGAAAGTGACATCTATAGATCTCAGCCTGCTGCACTCAAAGTGGCTACTTATTACTAAAGGATTAATATAGAATTATTGATTTCAATAGGTCAGAGTCCCAGAGTCAGTTAAACCCTTCGTAAGTAGTGTATAAATGACAGCTTATTAATGATAATACTTAATTACTTATTATTTCTCTCAATAACTCATTGGCAAATAAGCAGTGATAGCCTAGACTCTAGAGGTTAGGTCTGTGGTCTCTTATTCGGGGGGTCGTAGGATTTATGTCAAGACATATTTTATTTTTTATTATAACTCTATCTTGAGTCTTGAGCAGAGCCAGAATACGATCTATAGATCCTATAAATATAGCCTTAGTATTATTGTCAGATGTTATTGATAGGAACCGGAAGTGACGGCTTGATGAATGAGTGAGTAGGCTACACCTTTATTACTTTACTGTTAAAACCTATATGAAAATCCCTGTATAGTTACCGGGATTGGAGAAGAGAGGCTAACCCGGCGGATGTATGTTTTAAAATATTTGGTGAAGAGGTTGTGCTAAGAAAAAATTTTAATGATTTTCTTATACCTATTTGTACCTATGGCCAGAGGATAAGGAGTTTACTTTTCTCTTTTTGTTCTATCTGTGGATTGTTATTTGCCTTATAAATTATAATTCTTACAGTGTTTTTCTTACAAAGAATATAATATATCCTTGGAGCACTCTTATCATGATTTAAGAAAATACATCAAAAGGAATTATTTCTTGATTAAAAATAGCAGCAGGGTTCTTCGAATTGGCCTCTGCCAAAGTTAGTATAGGCAGCAATGATAACTGATAGCCTATTATAGTGGCTACGACTGACATTTAAAATCCTTTCGAGCTTTGAGTAATAAACCAACACAGGAGAAGAATTGACGCGCGTACCCCTCTGTAAGTTGGGTATGAGCAGTGGTCCTACTCGTTATATAAAACTGTTTGACTCGAGTCACGCGCCTGTCAACTACGTATGGTTAGCGGGGAATGAGCTCCGCTATAAATGCCGAATATGAGAGTATTTTCTTCTAAAAAAATATTTAAAACATCCAGTTTACTAAAGGATAACATTTATTTACTTCTGATGTATTATTTTATCCAAATAATGCAATACTTATGCAGAAAACTTAAGAAAACTGTCGATCTGAAAATGTTGCTACTTAATCGTACATGAAATAATTTGGGGAAAATATTGAAAATTAATCTTCCTACTTACTATTCGTTTAGAGACCTTTATCTTGAACTGCATTATAAATTGATCCCATAGAATTAAAATCACGATAGAATAGGAAGGGGTGAACGACTAATTTATAAGCTTTAAGTAAAATATGACTACGAATATAAATACGAACTTTGATCGTCTGTGGGATTATCAAATAATGATAAAAAATTCTTTCTATAAAACCGACTTTAAACGCCACTACAAAGTATAAAACAATTTTAATTTGTACATGTATGTTGAAGTCGGGCGGGCCTAAATATAAATGATGAAACTAATGCGCGACGCTAGCCCAACTTTGCCCGATCGGCGTATGAAGTCGGTTTTTTAAAGATATTTTTTTTACATTATTATTTTAAGCTTTTTTGTGTATATCTCTGATCGCGAGCAATTTGCTCTTAATCATGGAGTTCCTTCCTCCATCACCGAAGATATGAATCATCTTCTCTTCACCTTTTAAATAGGCCCAACCTTATTATGCTTTCTTTCAAAAAAAATTGAAATCGGTTCAGATTTGACGTAGTTATGGAGTAACATCTAACATTATATCAACAAAAATTTATATGGGAACCACCTCTGAAGTATGCCCTACTAAACAAAAAAAAATTATCAAATTCCATTCATTATTTGGCGGAATAATTGGGTAACACATATACAAAAAATTCAAATTGAGAACCTCCTCCTTTTTTGAAGTCGGTTAAAATGATTGCATTATTATAACGATCGCAATGGTGTCTGATTGGCTGGTACTCTCCCACTATTGTTTAAAATGCATTGATGCAGCTAGAGCTCCATAAACTCAGCGAATTCATAAAATTAGTTTTTTTACTCAATTATTTCAAAATTTATAGGTATATATTTCCATATAGCCAGTGTGATATGATTTTCTAAATATATAAAATGAAAAGGTGACTGACTCACTGATTTATCAACGCATATCTACTATGACGTAGGCATCCGCTAAGAAAGGATTTTTACAAATATAATACAAAAAATAATGAAAACGAGACTAAAAAATTGTTTAATAATAATGATAAGTTCTACGTAAGTCTTTCTTACTTGAAAATTAGGACTTTAATTTTATGAAGTCGGCCACACCGCAATAAAATTAGGGCTGGACAGCAAGATTTCATATGTCGATATTGGTTTGGGGATTGTATAAATTATTTATACCGAGATATTTTTATCGTCTTACTAATGGTTCATTGACGAAAAAAATATTTAAATTCTATACATATTTGGTTCATTAAAACTTGGCAATTGAATTAAAGTACCCATACTTCTTATTCATCCCGCTAGGTTTACCGGAAAGCTAAATAGCTTGGCGGTGTTTTATTACAGATGGGGTGGCCACTATAGCCATGGCGGCAGCCTAGCATTACAAACAAATATACACTTCGTTCAGATGAAGTAGATGAAAAAAATAAGCCTTCCAAGTAAAGTATGTAGGCAGAGCCGTCTTAGGCCATGCCGGGGCCCTTGGGCACACAAGAATATGGGGCCCTGTTGGAAAGTAAAAAAGTGAATGGCAAAAACATTTTTCTGTTATGATCATCTATTTATTATGGTTAATTGGTACAAATCAAATATACTCAGGCCATTAATAATTATTATTCAAGTTATTTATAAAATTATTTGATACTAGCTGATGCACGCGACTTCGTCCGCGTGGAAAAAGTTTTAAAAGAATTGCTTTGTGTCAATCACGAGATTTTAAAGATTGAACTACGCCACTTTATTATATTCTATACCTACTTGGTACCTACATTATCAATTCACTATCGAAACGTAAATACCCACAGTGGGTGGGCAGTGTACCCAGCAGCATTAGGATTGAGGAGTTGGTAACTGGTCTTCAATGATGTAGTCCAGTGATGAAGCGTGGGGGAGGGCGATTCCAATTACAAACCGAACCGTAGTCAAGTTAGTTGAATATATTGGTGCTATCCAAAAATACAAAGTTACCGTAGGAAATTTTCGCGAACGAAGCGGCCGCATAATTTTTTGGACTGCACTATGCCACAATAGCAACTTATAAACATTTCTCGAGCGAGACGAGCGTGAAATTTTTTATGACGGCCCCACTTATCTATGTGCTTCATACTTGATTCCTACAATACCAACTGCGCGAAATTTTTTCAATTGCACTATGCCTCTATGTAGTCCATACTTGACACCTTCAACAGCAATTTAACAGCGACATGTTTGCGAGCGAAGCGAGCGCGTGTTTAGGACTGCACTACTTAACTATACTTCATACTTGTTCCCTACAATACCAATCAAAGAAAAAAAAGACAATTCATCGCGAGCGGAGCGAGCACAAAATTTTTTCGATTGCACGACGCTTCTATGTAGTTCAATCTTGGCACCTACAGTAGCTGTGTAAAACTTTGGGTGATATATTCGCGAGCGAAGCGAGCGCGAAATTTTTTTGATAGCACTACACCTCTGTGTAATCCATACTATTTGGTATGTACATAAGCAATCTATTTATCGACATTATCGCGAGTGAAGCGAGTGCGACATTTTTAACCGTTGCACTACGCCACTAGTCCACTACGAGCCACACACACCACACTCACTCGTACAGTATGTAGTCCATACTTGGCACCTTCAACCGAAATTTAAAACAGACAAGTTCGCGAGCGAAGCGAGCGCGTTTTTTGGACTGCACTACTTAACTGAGTACTTCATACTTGGTTTCTACAATACCAATCAAGAAAAAAGATACATTTTCGCGAGCGAAGCGAGCGCAAAATTTTTTCGATTGCACTACGTTTCTATGTAGTTCATACTTCGCAGTAGCCATGTGAAATTAATATTTTCGACAATTTTCTGATCGCACTACGCCTCTGTGTAGTCCATACTATTCGGTATGTACATAAGCATACCTAAATGCAAAAAAATTATATTAAGTAGCGCATTCACGTTTCGTCTATTTATTTTTCATTAGTTAAAATTGATTAAAATATGAAGACTAAATAATTTCAAAAGTTCTTAAAATATATTGCGTGCGATTTCGAGTACACGATCGTACATCGTACTAGGGCTAAAAAAGTCGTATAAATCGTACCTATGGCAGCCCCAAACTACGTATTTCATAACTGTTAAATCTGACAATGCCACTTTTACTGTCAAACTCGGCAATTTCATTGGCTTGTCACTGCTCAGTGTTGCCAGAAAGTCGATAACAACGCCCTCATTTACTCTTTAAACTTTATTGTCGGTTAACGTTTTGTAACTATATCTACCTAAAATAGAAAAAAAATGAAAAATATAGGCGAATATATCGGCCTTTCGGGGCCCCCTTGATGATGGGGGCCCTAGGCACGGGCCCCGTGTGCCCTTATGGTAAAGACGGTACTGTATGTAGGTACAAGTTTTAACTTACCAATCATAACTTTAAATAAATTTTTTTTTTAGGGTTCAGTTTTTCCTTTTTATGTTTCCTCCATACTGGACTGAGAGAATATTATTCAACGCTGGAAAACGATCTTGTAAATCGAAAAAGTGAACTTTAAACCAGAGCCAATAACGTTTTAAAAAATCATAACAGCTCATAATAAGCTATCAGGAGCAGATTTTTTTCAAAAAGCATATTTTTTAATGTAACACATCAGATGATACTAATTATATAATTCTAAAGTAGAATTACTTTAGTTTTATACATTAGTTTTATATCAATTTCGACTAATAGTTTTTCAATTTCAAGAAGCAATGTTGCTGTAACTTGGTATTTGATACATATGAAACCACGAAATAACTCTAAACTCTGAAATGCTAATTAAGCTGTATTTATTTTTAAGGAAACATGATGTAGTCCTAACAGTTTGTACTTAATATACTTTTTAGAAATAGATACATCGTAAATTTCGCTTTAAACATAAATAAAACAAATGATGTTTCATTAAAAATGCTGTATGTTTATTTAAACAAGATTACTTAAAAAATCAATGTGTTCAATATTAATACCCACTACGTATTCAAATAAAAATTAAATGTCTCTCAACTTAATAAACAATATTATTAAAAATCTATGACAAAGTACAGCACTCCCTGGTGGCTTATAACCTTAAATCATAACTAAACAGCTGCTCTAAGGTGATATACTGTCAACTGTGGTACCTACAGCATGCTTTCAGCATGAGATTGAGAGTATAGTGACGGAGTAAATACCTTGGTATCTACAAAATCTGTTAATAATCAGATAATCCTAAGTCCTTACAGTAGGTACACCTAAGTGCACTGCACTGCTAAAAAGTATTGATAACTTTTTTGAAGTATCTGTATAATATTGAAAAATAGATGGTGTCTTAGTATTTACAGCATTTTTGAGTACGTTGAAAAATATGAATAACAAAAAATATAATATAAACATGTAGAGAAGGTCAACATAGTATCTTAGAAAAATAATGTCATAGGAAAACGAAAATCCGACAATCCGACGCAGTATCTTTTTCTTCCAAATATATAAAAAAGTAATTTTGTTATTTTTCGAAATTAGCTAGATCGCTTTCCAGCGTCAATATAGTCCAAAGTTTCTAGCTGTATCTTTACGCAAGTACTAAAAGCCTACAAAGAGTCAATCTAATAGCAAAGGCATATTATGACTAAAATAACGGCAAGAACCTCGTTTCCTAGCGCTTCTATATACCTACCATGTTAAAGATCTCGAACAAAAAAATTTACTCTCGAATAAAGTAACTCTGTTGTAAATAATTATTAGAAAAACTTATCGAAAGTCGATAATCGATAGTGTCAAATCCCTAAAATGCTTACACAAATGATGCGATTGTTTCATGTAATGATAGAGCGTCCCTGTGTGTGAATGTGATAGTGTGCATATACTTTAAGGTAGTGTTTGCTAATTATATTGTGTGCGTGCATAGCGACGTGATGGAAAAATGCAACTGTAGTAAGCAAGTTTTCATGTGTGCTACCTCGCCCCCCACCGTAATTGACAGACTTTTTTGCAAATAAATTAGGCGTCAATTCCTCTCCATTGCTGGTTTATTACTCAAAGCTTTCGAGTCATTATCTTCTCACGAAAAAGAAGACTTGCTATGTTCCTGGGTACCAATTGTCTAAAAGTTATTCCATTGATCGTATTCCTGTTCGATGACATTAGCGTCAAAGTAAAATAATCCTTGAATGAATTTATTTAGTCACAAATTCAGTACAACCGATTTTAACATATTATAACGTTATGGAGTGTCGTACATACCTAAACGTATAAGAATGCATACACGAAATTGAGCTCTAGTGCAATGCTGTTATGGTTTATTTTACTTTGACGCTAATGTCATCGAATACGATTACGATCAATGGAATAACTTTAGACAATCGCACCTTTGATCACGACAGATACTAGTCGGTCTTAACGTCAGACTTTCAAAAGATATTTATTTGATGCTTGCAAAAAATCCTTGTTTGATTTTGGATGACACACTAAGTTTTATACATACTTTATAAAAAAATAATGATCCTCAATTGCCCCACGACTTAGGCTCAATTTACATTGCCTTGTCGCGGAACGGAATGGAACTGAAGCACAGAATATACAATAGTTGACGGAAGCATCAGTTTTTCGAGTCATCGCGCGAAAAAACGGCGCCAACAGTAGCTAATACTGCGTTCCCACGAGGCGATTTTTGTTGAATGTCACCATAGCCATCTCTATCTCCTATACTAGAGGAGATAGAGACGGCTATGGCTATACATTCACCGTCTCTATCACCTGTAATGCAGGAGATAGAGACTGCTATGGTGACATTCAACAAAAATCGCCTCTTGGGAACGCAGTATAAGGGAATACGAGAATGCGCGAGAATTCCTCGAAAAAAAAACGCATGACCTCTATTTTGGCTCGCATCTAGTTTGTTCGATACACAATTAAAATAAAATTCATTGTACTATGTTCAATTTCGTTACAAAAATCTGCCTCCATGCCGTTCCGCTTAAATATAACTGGAAGATCCCAGGTTCGATCCCCACCCATTGCACTATTGTCGTACCCACTCCTAACACAAGATTTACGCTTATTTAATAAGGGAAGAGGAGAATATTCTTTAAAAACATACATCTACTGATTGTGATGTTTTAATTATTTATTATTATTAGACCTCCGAAAATGTATAATTTAATAGGTCTACGTGACCTAACATAACAAGGCTAACGTTTGATATAAAATTATAAAATACGAGTGGGCATACCTACTTGTTGTTTATAAAAGGAAATTTTCTTTACAACTTTTTACTTAAACTCAAAAACGGCTGCTCTTTGATCTTGAGCATTATTGGAACAAAATCTCCACCGTTTTGTAATTATTATTTTGCCTTTGAATTTGAAAGGAAAATCATAATTTAATTTTATATAATGACTCGTGATTGCTGAGTGGTTAGAGAGTTGATACTTGTATAGATGAGAATGATTCAACAAAAAGGAGGAGGTTCTCAATTCGTCGGTATCTTTTTTTTTTGTTTCAAAGAGTTTACTTCCCAGGTGGTCCCAATAAAATTTTATCGAAATCGGTCGAGCAGTTTTTAAAATATCAACAATAAAGTATAATATACGTCCTAGTGGCGCGGGCCGTTCGAAGTCGGTTTTTTGAAAAGATTTTTTTTATATTACATTATTCTAAGTTTTATTCAAGCAGTTTCAAGTTTTAGTTGTACATTAGAATTAATACCAGATTACCGCATACCTGTAAAGACCTATAGGTAATACTAACAGGTATGCGGTAAGTAATATGGTATTATCAAAAAAATATATCAAAATAATAATCCAAAATTATGATAAAATGATTGGTATAATAACTAGTTTCATACTTACCGCATACCTGTAAAGACCTATAGGTAATACCTATAGGTCTAACAGGTATGCGGTAAGTAATATGGTATTATCAAAAAAATATATCAAAATAATAATCCAAAATTATGATAAAATGATTGGTATAACTAGTTTCATTTTATCATTATTTTGGATACCTACTCATTACCACATTGTTTGCAGGTTCGGCAAGTCTACTAGTTAGCATGTTCGATTGCGCACGAGAAAGTCCTAGGTTCGATTCCGATTAGACCATAAAAAATGTATTGGGTTTCTTTGTCAAGAAATTATATAGGAAGAAGGCGGTTTGTTAACCCGTGCCTCGGAGGGTACATTTTAAAGTCGTCGGACCAGTGCCTATTATCTCTCTGCTATCGTGTCGAGTTTCTGTAGATACAATTCGAGTGTGAGAGTGAGGGAATGGAGAGTGCACCTGTGTTTGCGCCACACTTGTGCACTATAATATCTAAGATGGTTAATCTCTATGAGATTGACCGCCGTAGTCGGCTTCGGTTGGGAGGACATTATATTTTGGACAATGTGACTTTATTCTGACTTTTCTGGGATATATTATATTGTACTCCTATGTACACACCTAAATATAGTACGAGTGATGTACATCTTCAGTAACTAGTAATATAATACCCGCCTCGTGTATTACTATGGGGTTAATGACTCTGACCTCATTTTAATCCCCTTAGGATCCTTTAGACTGTAACATTTAATTCTAGGTGCAGATAACATGACGTCACATAATCCCACCACCCAACCACTAACCACTTACACTCTTCCTGAAACCTAGTGAAATTCGACTTTAAAGCAGATCCCATAAGGTTCTAAATAGTACACATAGTTGAACGTAGAATGGTAGCTAGTGATGTTATAAATTTGTGTTAGGATTAATTGAAGATTAAACTGTAATAGAAAATTATTTAGCCAATTTGCACTTACGAAGGTAGTTAAGAAATATAATAGTGATATTATAATGGTAGAGCTGCACATGAGAGTAAAGTGCGTTGGTTGATTTTAAAAATAGAATTTTATTGAGATGCGGAAATTAATAATAGTTACTACCTAGTCTATATTTTGTCTATGATGTTTTCAATTATAACTAAAAATAGCTTTATTATAAAGGCCGTAATTAAATTTACGCTTGGATAAGATTTAAGTATTTTACGTTGGCGAAATCGGCTCTAGATCCTACTGTTCCTACACAATATTAGAAATGAAAGAGTGTGTTTGTTTGTAGGATTTTCCTTCGATCACACAGTGCAGCAACAGTCGACTGGACGATGTATCGATGTTTTGGACTATGTGATTAAAAAGTAAAAAATAAATAGAATATAATATGTAATAATAATACATTATGAATAAGGCCCAATCAGCGCCTGGCATTGTAGTCATTTTTTTTTTCATATGACGCAGGGCATACTTAGTGCTGAGCTGTACACCCTTTTCTGGGTGGAGTCACAGAGGAAAGTGTTACTTTTGTATCTAGTTTTGACTGTGTCACCATTGATGAATAAATAGATTTTCTTTCTATCTTTCTTTCTTTCTTTCGTTCTTTTAATTAATCACTTGGTCCATAACATGGATATAATTAAAGACCTAGAGAGAGACATAGAATTATTCTTATCCTAGGAAAACATAGGATTCCCGTGGGACAATTAAAAAAAACAAAGACCACACAGATGAAATAACGGAAGGATAACTTTAAAGAAACTTAGAATAAGTATTCTATGAAGAAACTGTAGTTTTCTTTAAAATAAACGTTACTTTATTTCTCTATCTAAAATAAAATCTATTTGAAAACAGAGAAGTAGGTAAGAAAGGTCTTAGACGCCAAAAAATTACTGAAATAAAAAGTTACAATCAAATTAGTCCAAATTAGTCGTATAATAATTTTCTTAACGCCCTTACATTTTTCAGGCCGGATTTTCCGGAAGGCAAAAGATTACGCAAATTTCCAAAGTAATTAATCTACTCGCTAATTGACAGAATATCCGATTTAAGGATAAGCTTGATTTCACCCTTTTCCTAAAAGAAAATTGGGGCTTACGTTTTTGGACTATTCAATTTAATCTTTAATAATAATAATAATACACCTATCTATCTATTATTATTTAACAATGAATTTACCTATTTACCTTTGATTTTGAAATCCTTTATTACTATACCCTCTTCTTATCTTAATTAATATAATTAGCTGTGGGTGGACTAACAAATGAAAATACAGTATTGAACAGTAGCTGTTTTTTTTTCACAAAATAATACCTGAGACATTCTCTTTTTTTCATAAAATAATACCTGAGACATTCTCAATTAAGGACGACGAGCAAGATTCTTTGAAAATTATTTTTAAAATCGAATCAAAAAGTAACTTTAACGCTGCTAGTTTTATGATAATGTGCTGCGACATTTTACGACCACAAAATGATGGTTATTATATGTTTTGAATGTAACAAGGCGCGGTGGAAGTGAAGATCAAAAGTAGTAAAACTCATCTTAATATAAGTTGTCGTTGCTCGAACACATGCGAGGCAAATGCCCAGCCATTTTTTATTCGGTTAGGGACATGAGTATACCAAACCTGAGATACGCAGTGTCGTTGATTCTCATAGTTTTTTCGAATAAGTATTATCCGACCGTAATTTGATATTATGACAGTATTTTCAATACAAAAACTGTCAGAACGTCCAAATTATTCCTTGGATAAACGTCACTCGACGTTGGTGAAATCTTTGTCAATTAAAATTATTAAAATTGAATCTGCATTCCGAACCGGTGGTAGAGTCTCGACCTCTTACTGTAACGAGTAAGCCACATTACCTATTTTTTAGTAATTTAAGGGAAGAAAGAAAATCGTTATTTGTGGCTTGAATTTATTCTGTAACAATGACCAATTTTTATTTCATAATTTTGGTATAGTTCATTTTAAGCGCATTTTTATTTATTAGCGCAATAAATAGGAACTACATCTTCTATTTTTAACCGACTTCCAAAAAACACAAAAAGAGGAGGTTCTCAATTCGACGCGTATTTTTTTTTATCATTTTTTTTTTTTGGCGATGTTACTACATATCTCCCTCAAATCTTAACCGATTTCGATAATTTTTTTTTATTTGAAAGGGCGTATCTGCAGGTAGGTCCCATTTAAGTGAAGATCTGTTTTACTACTTTTGGTGAAGATTTGATGAATATCTTCGGAGATGGAGGACGGAACTCCTCAATGAATTAGAGAAAATAGCTCGCGATCAGAGTATGTGTAGACTTTTAACCATGCCTACTACATAACATACATACATTAGCTAAATTTCTATTTATCATCTTATTTTTACAAGCTTTTATTTGTCTTGCAATGTATATTTAGGTCAAGTCTTGCAAGGTGTATTAGAACCATTCCCGGTTTCCGATTGAGCTGAAAATGTGCATGTACATGTAAGTCGGATTACAATGCAATATTATTTTAACATGGAACTGATCTGATGATGGAGATGGAAGATGGCTATGGAAATTCTGTAGTAAAACGATTTAACACCATGGAGTTCAGACTCGTTTAATTCGTGTTAAGAAGTACTCTGGTCTTAAATAATATCCAGGGTATGATGATGAAGCTGAACGATGGTTATGAGCACTCTGTAATGAAACTACGTAACCATATTTAGTTTGGGCTCGTTTCAATTGTATTGATAAGTAGTCTTAAATGATATAAATGGAATGGCTCTGATGATGGAGCTGAAACTGCAGCCAGGATATGCAACACACTAGTACAGTCTTACAAAAAATAGCACATATGTCGTGTTTGGATTCGTTTTAATCAGTACTTGATTCTACATAGAATGCAATGGTGGCAACACGATAAGCTGATGCTGCAGCCAGGATATCTAGCACACTAATTCACTCTTAAAATAATAATAGCAGCTATGAAGTGTTTGGATTAGTTTTGATCAATAAATAGAAACAAATCGCTTGCGATCAGAGAATGTGTAGATTTATCCTATAAAGCTACACTAAAAAGCTTAAAATAATATATAAAAAATCTTTTTAAAAAAACCGACTCCAAACGGCACTGAAAAGTATAAAATAATTTCAGTTTGTACACGTATGTTGAAGTCGGGCGGGCCTCAATAGAACTATGAAACTGCAACGCTCGCCCGACTTCAATGTACCTGTACCAAGTAGGTACATATTCTGTGACTGGACCTACAAATCAATATTCTGGCTAGCGTGGCGCATTCGTTTCATCGTTTCTGTTTAGGCCCGCCCGACTTCAACATACGTGTACAAATTGAAATTATTTTATACTTTTCAGTGGCGTTTGAAGTGGGTTTTTTTAAAAAGATTTTTTATATATTATTACTTACTACATTATTACTACGAGCTTTCAAACTCCGAGTTGCTTTGATGATTTTGATTAATTTAAAGCCATTAATTATGAGGGACAATTAATTAACATTGGGTACATTTCTACGGATCTGTGCATCGGTGTTGTTTAATATCAGTGATGGGTAGCCATTTTTTATTCAGTTAGGTCGTCGAACTTGTCTCGGTAATGAGGTAAAAAGTTGTGATCGTTTACGAAGCCGAAATGTAGCGCTAAGTTACAATCTCTGGTTAAATGTCAGACAGGGCATTTGTTAAATATCAATTTAAAATGTGTATAGGTAGCTGTCTTATCATTACAATGAAAGTTAATTATAAAATGCGGTCTGACTATGTTGCACCACGTGTATTGATTTTCATTATGTTTCCCTTTTATACAAATTGTTATAGATTCTTATTTGAACATACTAACTGACCCGCCCCGGCTTCGCACGGGTAGGTTTGACACGCCATAAGTGTGTTTAAAGTGTATGTAGTCGTTTTGTTGTATGTACACAATTTTCGAAACCTTTCCAAAAAGTTAGAAAAAAACATGTTTACCACTTAAATGGATGCCCAACACAAGTAATATATGAATTTAACCAGGTATTAAAGTTTATTACATTTATTGTAGAGGCTCACACTCACACTAGGCGGCTGGTCCCAATAAATCAATGCATCTTCGTGGTGTCCACAACGGCCGTGTAAATAGGGTCACCATCCGACCGGGTTTCCGCAAACGTGTCCTTTGAAATGTCCGTACGAGAAGACGTGACTAGGGGCGGAATTTTCCTCGATATCCGCCATTTATGTATTTATTAACACGATTGTATATGAAATTCTTTTTTTGACGTGATAACGTCTTATAAATCGATTAACACCGGCTCGTACGAAAAAGTGTCACGTTCTGCCTGAGCCTGCGCGTGCAAGCGAGAGCGCGGAACGAGCGATAGAGAGGCACGATCGGCCCAAGCGTTGGCTTGTGACTAGAGAATATTGTAATTTTCAATTAACTCCTTCTTTGTATAACACAAAATAATGATAATTCAGTGATAATAATTTAATTCAATTCATAAAAGTATGCAATTTTTCATCAATGTTTCTTTATGACGTTATCACGTAAAACTATCGTCCGTAAACTGACTTTTTGGAACGTAAGTTCCTTATCGCGCGGTACGGAAGGGGGCTAGACGGAAAAAATTAAGGAACCGACACTCGACATATTTTTGAAACCGACACTTTTTTTTAAATGTGAATTTTGCATTGTGTTCGGTATTTTCGCGATACAACATTGGGTCTCCGTAGCCTAGTGGCTCCGGCAGTCGCCTAACAGTTCAAAGTCGATGGTTCGAATCCCAGCTCGACAGACTGAATTTTCTATTTTCAATTTTATTTTAAATAATTTCTACATGTGGAATTTTTCCCTAATTTTTATAACGTAGTTCCTTATCGCGCGGTACGGAAGGGGGCTAGACGGAAAAAATTAAGGAATCGACACTCGACACATTTTTGAAACCGACACTTTTTGTTGAATGTGAATTTTGCATTGTATTCGGTATTTTCGCCATACTACACGGCGTCTGCATGGCCTAGTGGATCGGGCAGTCGTCTAAAAGTTCAACGCCGATGGTTTGAATGTGGTTCGAATCCCAGCTCGACAGACTGAATTTTCTATTTTCAATTTTATTTTAAAGAATTTCTACATGTGGAATTTTTCTCTTAATTTTTTTATTTTATAAATTGGATAAAATTTTATTGTACTACTAACGCCATCTGTTAAAAAACCAGAGTAACTCTTTGGTTTTGTAACAGAGCTGCAATAGAAATAAACTAAATAAAATTTAGTCATCATCGTAGTTAATCAATTTAATACTAGATGACACCACTAGTTTATTACAATTCCTTCACTAAAATTAATCGAAAGGAACTACGTTCAATCCGGGTGTCCCTTGACACCTCTCAAGTTTTTTTATAACTTATAAGTTACAAAAATTTCTACACGCCATCGTCTTGAACGCTAAATCGCTTAGCGGCACGTCTTTGACGGTATGGTGGTAACTAGCCACGCCCAAAGCCATCTTACCAGACCAGTAACGAGACATTTCCCTCCCTTTTTAAGACCACAGCGCTCACCACTGCGACAGGAAGATTGTTCAACTATGTCCGCGTATAAATTATTCACGTGTGGCCAACATTGTGTACAAGCGTTCAAATGTGTTCAGATGATGTACTTCTACATAAGTGTTGTTTATTACGAATAGCTTTTACGACACGGACCAACCAATGTATTAGTGGAAAATTGTTCAGTATGAGTCAGAAAGGTTTTACTTAAACTTGACACGTTTAAGTAAAACCTTTCTGACTCATACTGAACAATTTTCCACTGAAGTCAGAAAGGTTTTACTTAAACGTGTCAAAGCCCATAGAAGTTTAATGTTGAACAAAAGGTTACCCTGCATCCTAATGCGAAAGTGTTTTTGTTTGTATGTTTGTCCTTCAATCACGCAGCAACGTTGGAAGGGATACCTAGACGTAATTTTTTGCACAGGCATAGTTTAGGAGATGGAAAGAAACGTAGAATTATATCCCGTAAAACAGAAACAAATGCTATCTCATATAGAACGAAGAAACAAGCAAAATATTAAAAAAGAATAAAAACCCGACTGCTTTAAAGAATATCTATGAAAATATCAATTATCAAATTTATAAGAAAAAAATGAAAAATATATTTTTGTAATCACCTTTTCAAACTCTTTAATTAGATACACCACTTCAAAATCCGCCATTTTGATTTTTTCAAATTTTTATGTTCTCGTTGACACTCGCACTGGCACGATGTGTTACTTAACAAAATCGGCCCACGCGTTTGGTCTCTAGAGTGCCACAGAGGAACAAACAAACAAACATACATACATACGTACACAGACTGATAAACACATTACCACTCCGTTGAGTCGCGCAGTCGGGTGAAAAGCCTTACTTTCAAAACCCCATTTTCTATAGGACTTTGCGTTGAAACCCCAGAAAATCAGAAGAAGCGTCGAACCCGATAACCCCATCAAAGCGAAAATATTGTACGCTGAAACCTTTAAACGCAAACCGAATCCCTTAAAGCCTTTAATTACAGTAAGTGGGGGCCCTTGGCTCCCCGGCATCCCGGCATCAATCTGCTTAATGCGGGGAAATACCTGGGAAAACAAAACGAGACGAACATTTTTCCGAGTCATTCATCACCGGCGAAATCTGTGAAACCACCCGTGAAGGCAGTTACCGCAGTTTGGCTATCATACAATGTATCGCTGACTTTAAAAATTGCCATACTTTTCGGGTGATGGGCCGCTGTAACGGTTTTTAAAAATTTCAACTCGTTTAAGTGATCATATTTTTTTAAATAAAATACCGTATAAAATAGTTCTTTTATTATATATGGTAAGAGCTTCTACTGTGGCTACGTAAGCACCCAAACTAACTAGCTATGGCGATAAAAAAAACTTGTGATTTTTTCCTTTTGATGAGAAACCGTACATACGTATGGATCTACATGTTTAACTATCATATCCCCTCTGGCTTCTACATATTATGCATACTTCAATCCTAGACTAGATCCACTTGCCACCAGTTTAAGATTATCTTCAGTTTACAAAGCACCGACCACAAGATGACCCGTTTTATCTTTTTGACAACTTTGTAGGATTGACTCGCAGAACTTCTAAATATTTATAGGTTTACTCATTGGTTGTGGTAGTTATTCTAGTTGGATGTGACGTCACTCGGATTCCAGTAGGTATGCTTTTGTGGAACTTCCCCTCATTGTGGAAACACTGCATACATAGCATAGTATTTATTGTATTGTAAACTTGTTTTGAAAAGAGCAACCGCCGAGTTTCTTGCTATTCTATTCTATTCTATTCTATTCTATCCTATCCTATCCTATTCTATTCTATTCTATTCTGTTCTATTCTATTCTATTCTAAACATAGTGTTATATCTGTATCTAATAATAACAATCTTATTTTTATTCTTTGCAGTCTCTAAATCTCTCCGAAACTAATTCCCAACTGAATAATATTATGGTAGTTAAGCTGTGACTACACACCGCAGTTTCGATACTTTTTCCTTGTGTAAATATTCATTAGCAAGATTGTCGATATGTCGCACTCGCGACGTGTGTATAGAATTTGTGACATTGTATCGTACTTTTGAAGTCATCGCAATTTGAATCTCGTGCGGGTACGAGCGCTTGTAGGTATCTGATGTTTACGCAAAGCGGGGATCACGGTATTGTGATTGAGGCTGATTCAATTTTGTGAAAGCGACGGATTTAGTAATGGCGGGATATTTGTAAAGTTATCTATAATGTAGCAAATATCTGAATACCACAGGAGTTTATCATGTAATGTATGCTAAGCATGAGTTTATATTAAGTTTATATTATGTAGTTGATGTTGGCAGACGTTTTCAAACGGAAACTGACTGACTTAATCCAAGAGAGTTTCTGATTATCTTAAATTATTGTAGCTTTTGTCCGCGATTTTGTCTGCGATGAATTAGGTTTTTAAAAATCCCGCGGAAACCCCATGTTTTTTCGGATTATATCCATGCAAATATACTTGAAACCGATCGGTCCGCCTGCCTCCGTTGCTGCGTGATTGAAGAACGAACCAACAAATGAACACCCTTTCACATTTACGAGCATACGAGTATCTATTTATAGAATGAAAAATATGTTAACCCCAAAGGAAGGAATTCAAGGAATATTTTTTTAGATACAACCCAAATCTATCACCAACCCGTCTGCCCAGCGTGGTAATTATGGGCAAACCCTCCCGTTGGGACAGGCCTTTAGTATAGTAGTGGACTGTTAATAGGCTATTGATGAACACAAATCTATTGGGAATCGGAAGAATCGGGAAGCGGCTAAATCATTGTCATGAGCAACCCTTTAACGTCTCACTACTGAGCGCAGGTCTCTGCTCAGAGAAGGGTTATAGACCATAGGGCCACCACGCAGGCCCAATGCGAATTGGCGGACTTCACACACCTTCAAGAACATTATGAAGAATACTCAGGTGTGCAGGTTTCCTCGCGATGTTTTCCTTCACCGTTGAAGCAAGTGATATTTTATTGCTTAAATGCACTTATCTCCGCAAAGTCAGAGGTGCGTGCCCGAACCTGCGACCGCACGAATAGGAGACAGCAGTCCTAACCACTGTTTCTGACATAAAAGTAGCCGCCTATCATTACTGAAACGTGATTCTCTTTAACAACTTCGGTGATACAATCAATTTTAACTCTCGTAAATGCACAAGAGCCCCTTGCAGAATCTTAAATGAAGATGAGGAAGCGGCTATGTACATTAGGATCGCTAATTGCATTTTCCGACGGCACTTTGTGCAAGTTATGATTAAAGAGCCGGCATGTCGCTTCGGAAGGTGCCTTTAAAAATAAACTCAATGAGGTGAATATTTAAATAGGACGGTCAATGCGCCCTCACGCGCTCAAGACGTCACCCTCCGAAATTCAGGAGTACCTCAACTCTTCTCCCTCTAGTTAGGGACCGGACTTTTTGAATTGGCCGGATAAATTTTAAATTGGATTAAGCCCCGGGCTGGTCGTGACGCTGCAAAGAATATGAGCGATGACTTCGATGTAACTCATACAACTCGACCAGTACAACTTGACCCCCGTTATCTTGTTCTTTCCTAACAAAGCGGTCCAGTAAAATGGCCCTTTCTATTATACCACACAATCATTATGGAATTAAAGCAATCTCTATGTTCCGGTTTTGATATAATTGAGTCTTTATGTGAATGTATAGAGTGCCGTTACGCATAGTGATGCAACTCTAACGGTACACAGTTTGTTGCGGATTTCCTGGATACGATTCCCAGGTAGCATTGGAATGTTTCGACATGTGTACGTAGACGTACGTTTTTACAACCATGTTTGTTATAAAACATGATTCATGGTGGCAATAAAATGCACGTTGTTGTTTCACTTGACTCATTATGTCATTCGTTTGTGTATTATGACAAGTTATGGCGGAGTAATTAAATTAGTCAAGGCCGATGCCAAGAGAGCTCGTTCGTATGAGTAAACAACTAAGATGACTAGACTGGAAGACTCTATAGTATGTTATTATGATGATATGATAATCTTCTGGGCAAGCGCGTTCCATCTTAGGCTGCATCTTCACATACCTTCAGGTGTAAAGCCAGTTAATCTTCATCTCTTGATGATGCTCCGATATCGGAGCGAAACGTCGAGTGTTTAAAAGATTTATTCTGGTTTGGCGGATAATAGCAAAGGAATATTGATTATTCTTTGAATATTCTATCTTTGTGGTTAACTGGTCACACGATTTTATAGTACTCAAGTACTCATTATTTTCTACAAAAAAGTCCCCGAGGGAAATTTATCTAAGTATCATATTTAAGTCATAATAATAGCTTTTGTGATCTAAAATTATAATATTAGATCGCCTTTATTATCGTAGTATTATTTCTTCCTTACTAGAATATCCCGGAAAATCAAAGAGTTCCCGCGGGATTTTAAAAACTAAATCCACGCGGACTAAGTCGCAGGCATCAGCTAGTAAATTGATAAAAAGAGTCCTAAAGGACTAAAAACCCTTAACTTCTTAGTAAAATTACTTAGGTCTAGGTTCGTAGTACTTACGATATACCAACCTTATTATTTGTGGGATCGTACTAACCCACAGGGCCTATCGCTCTTCCCCAGCAGCGGTCCATTCATTTAATTCTTCCATTAAACGGCCCGTATACCAGATTACATACTTCCGTCGGGTCCTTATGAAGAGTAACTAATACCAATTACTGTTATAGAGTCGTTTCAAGGGGGTGACCTTGTTAGCGGAGAGCTTGCGAGCTTTGTTACAAATTGTTGGCCTTTTTAAGTGTTATTAGACTTTTACTGTCAATAAGTATAGGCTCGGTAGGTCGGCTAGGTGTTTCGCCAACATATGATCAAATATTTGAGATATTATATAGGTAGGTATTGCTTTTAAAACTTACACGTTTAAAATACTAGGTAATAAACTGCACCAGTGTCAATTTCAACACCGCCAAGTAACATTTAATCGAAGTATTTTGGTGTTTTGACAGATTTGCAATAAAAAAACTGTCAGAACATCTTCCAAAATCAGCGTTAAGTTAATTCGCAGCAAGAGTCTGATTAGGTTTAACTCAAACCCTTCCTTCCTATCGTCACGAACGAGTATAAAGGGGGTTTGTTTTTACATCATTAGTAAAACACACATAGTTAATCCAAATTCAAAGTACCAGGGGTGCATAACAAAACAAGAGTAAACAACGCCACTTGGCTTAGTTAATCAAGGCGTCGCTAATCCAACGGACTATTTGTCCGGGCGGCCGCGACATTAGTCCCGTGTCCGGCCCGGATCCGAGATAGGGATTGACCGGGATTTATCCGGGATCGCGAAGTTTAGTTACTGATGGAATATTGGGTACCTAGATATCGCTTTTCAAGGAATGCTTAATGCTCTATTTAAGTAGGGGCATAACTCTGCTTATGATATAAGCGGTGATGGAATTGGTGGTTAAAACTTCCAAAATCGCGGGGTCGGGGTTCAAATGGAGGCACGCATATCGGACTTATCGAAATACGTTTCGAGCATACGTACTTATTATTATAAATGCGAAAGTGTGTTTGTTTGGTTTGTCCTAAAATCACGCCGCACCAGAGCTTTGGATCGACGTGATTTTTTTCATGGGTATAGTTGAGGAACTGGAGAGTGACATAGGCTAAACTGATAGACTATAGCCTTAACTCTTCTGATTCGAAAAGAGACCTGGTGGACATCAGACGGAGTAGTGAAACTTTTGCCACGAAAATTGTACCTACGTGGTATTTTATGGTGACACGAACGTTAAACTCGATTCGTGTCAACTATTTTCGACTGAAATTCGAATCGACTCGATTCGGAAGAAACACCACTATCCGATGTTTCTCGAGGGATTTTTCAAATTCCCCCACCAGGTGACTCAGTGTTGCCTCATTCGCTTGCGGTGATTGCCTGCAATCAAAATGCAGATGGCAACACCAATTTCACAGATAATTAACTCCGAACGACTTGTAAATATAAAAGTCGTTTTAGGAACAATTTTCGGTAAACAAGGCCGTTTGGTTAGGCGTTGCGTGGCGCCTTATTATGGCTTTATCCAACCGTTTTCTGGAAAATTAATGACGATGAATTTGTGTATTAAAAGCTTATATAAAATGTACCTAGCAAAAGGTGAATATTTTTTTGAAAGGAAGCCCGAAGTATTTTTCTTTACTTTCAACCTGGAAGCGGGACACTGAAAGCTGTTATAATATGAATGTTGTTCATCTTATAAAATGGCGATGAAATAAAATTCTTATAAAAGGATCCGACGCAGCTACTGGCATTTCATATTTTGTTTCGTTTAAAAAACTGTTTGAATAGGTACTAACCTTTAATGATAAAAAATACTAAATTCCTATTACTAATAGTGTATAATGTGTAGCTTAATTTTTAACCGACTTCAAAACAGGAGGTGGTGCAGTGTGCTGTGTGCTCCATTCGTCGGAGTCTTGTTTTCATATTTTATTTTATGTATGTTCACCGATTACTCGAAGACGCCTAAACCGATTTGGAAAATTCTTTTTTGTTTGAATACTTCCCATTGAAATTTTATCGAAATCGGTCGAGCGGTTTTTAAAATATCAACAATAAATTATAACTTTGTAGTGGCGCGGGCGTTTGAAGTGAATTAAATTATTACACATCAGAATTCAGAAGTGGAATAAAATCCTCAATAGCGCAACGGTCACGCTGCGGGCTGAAAACAGAAAGGTTTTGTAGCAAAAACTTTATGCTTAGTTGGAGGGAGAGGAGAATATATTGTGTCATATTCAGCATGGCTAAAATATGTAAATTCAAAGCTTTTAAAAACATCCGAGAATACTGACTATAAGGAATAAACATAATTTACGATTGATATAGCTTACTTACTTTTTATTTGATTCGTGAAATCACCGAAGACTTTATGTATGTTTAATTTTTGATTTTCTGCTCGCTTTAACTGATTTTTCGTCTCAGTAATATACCTAATACAATAATACGTCCCATAGTAATATAATGATACATAATTCAAGCGCCACAAAACTTTCTATAGGCCCCTATTAGTCTTAGTTATCGCAATCTACCATCGTCAGAATCACGTCTCCATGTTCCGTTCCTACCATTGTACTATCATAGTTTGTACAGTGGAAACTCGACTAACCGGACTAATTGTTGTTGTTAGGGATTCGGATAATCGAAAATCCGGATAGTCGAATGTATGAAGAAAAGCGGGTTTCGTGCATATGTAGTACATACATAATGATAAATGTTTATTAAAAGCAACAACTACATATCCACAAAAATCAATGTTTATTAAGAAATTATTAAGAGATGGCTACATTTTCCAACAGGTAAAATAGGTACATACTTCTTTATTTTTAATCAAGAGCAAAAATACCAAGTTTCATAAACATGACTTGTAACTTGAAAAATGAAGGACTATAATACAAATATTTAACCCCTTTGGGGGTTGACTTTTCAAAAACTGTGAAAGTCATACTTCTTTGTTTTTAATTGAAAGCCCAAGTACAAAGTTTCATAGATGAAACTAAAAAAATGACGGAATTTCATACAAACTATCAATCTCTATTTTACCACTTCGGGGGTAGAATTTTGATTAAATAAAAAATACGTACTTCTCTATTTTTAATCAAGAGCCAAAAATACCAAGTTTCGTGGATATAACTTGAAAAATGAAAGACTATCGTACAAACATTCAACCCCTATTTAACCCCTTTGGGGGTAGAATTTTCAAAAATTGTGAAACACGTGATTCTTTATTTTTATTTTAAGGCCCAAATACCGAGTTTCATGGGTATAACTTGAAAAATGACGAACTTTCATACAAAATTTGAACCCCCATTTAACCCCCTTGGGGATGGAATTTCAAAAAATCCTTTTTAGTGCTCGCCTACGTAATAAAAGGAACCTACTGTCAAAATTTCTATTTTCTAGCTTCAGTGGCTTAGACTGTGCGTTGATAGATCATTCAGTCAGACAGTCAGTCAGAAGATTGGTTGCGGTTGGTAGTCCGGATAATCGCGAATCCGTATAACTGAGGGCCGGATAATCGAGTTTCTACTGTACTTCGTAATGACATTAAAGCAAGATCGAGTGTCGACATTTATTGCGTAGGTAGGTGTACCTAAAGACAGGGTGAGATCCGTTCCTAATCTGTGGTGAGATCTATAGATGGCACTCTCTCAGCTCAGACTCAAGACTGAGTTAAAACGAGACAGATTTATCTCAAGACATATTTTGTGTATTATTTTAACTCTATCTTGAGTCTTGAGCAGAGGCTGTAGAGTACGATCTATTGATCTCGGGCTGAGTGAGAGCAATCCCACACGGTATGTAGCGGCGTGAGTGTATATACCTAGTGATTTTGCAGTTTACTGTATTGTGGTGTATGTTACTCTGCTAGTGCATTGAAATTTTTGGCGTCGAATGATGATTACAAGGATGTGACGTCATACGCCCATATTATAGTGCGCCGAGCATCGCGCACTAGACACAGGAAAGCGTTGAGGGCATGTTCAGGACATGCTCAATTATGTGGCCAGTAAGAGACCGGCTGGACCGACATAGCTCAGCGAGTCGCGAAACTGAAGTGGATATAGGCGGGGCATATAGTGCGAAGAGCTGATGGTCGTTGGGGTCCCAATGTGTTAGAGTGGCGACCACGCACCTGGAAGCGCAGTGTTGGCAGACCCCCACTAGGTGGACCGACGAAATCAAACGAGTCGCAGGGAGCCGCTGGATTGAGGCGGCGCAAGACCGAAGCCTGTGGAAGTCCATGCAGGAGACCTTTGTCCAGCCGTGGACGTCTATCGGTTGATAGAGAAGAAGAACGGACCGGTAGTGGTTTGAAATGATGATGATTTAATAAACGATCGCAGAATTAAGATACACAACTTCAAGCGATGTTATGCCGAGAGAAGCATGTCTGTAGTGGGCTAGTGGCCATCTTGATGATTTAAGGCGAGATCGATTTGACTTTTATTGCGTACCTAATACATACTGCCATACTATTATATATTCTGTGACACTGCCTAATATGTATTGTCATTCAAAGGCCATTGAAAAGGTTGACACATAAAAATGATATTATCATCTTCAAATCGCAGGCTTATGTAAGGCCGTAGACATATTAGTCATGTTTCAAGACGGAATATTAAGCAGATCCCAACATTAAACTGGGTGTCTAGACGTGTCAGAGACATAAAACTTATGGGCGTATAACCTTTAGGTAGTACAGTTTGGAGTTTAATTATGTTTTGAGTGTCTCTCCTTAAGGTCTGCTATAAAATCTCTCTCCTAGATTTTATTATTGAGCCGGTGTTTTGGGCGTCGTATCTCTTGATTAAATCTTCATTACATTAATCCAGATATTTATGTTATGATTGCTTAATGCCTATTATTGCCTGCCTACATAAGTCCAAGGTTATTTTCCTGTCATAAAATGTATCCTAAAATCGTTATCTAAAGTGTAAGCTATCTCTGTGTCTTTCATCAAGATTATTATTTACAGCCTGACGATAGCAATCACCACTGTTGTTCCGACAAGCTCTCTCGCTATTGGCTTGGCTAAGGGCCGATTTCATCAACGTAAAATAAGTCTTATCTGAGCGTAAATTTTATATTTTGACAGTATTTTCAATACAAAAACTGTCTGAACGCCCATTTTATTCCTCAGTAAACGTCACTCGACGTTGGTGAAATCGGCCATTAGAAGCATTGTTGCTGCCAATCACTACAATAATTACTATAATAACAAGTAGGTATCTTAAGCTGAAACTGTCATCCACTTGATATTAATTTAATATAAAAAATATTTTTAAAAAACTGACTTCAAACTCCCGCGCCACTACAAAGTATATAATTTATTGTTGATATTTTAGAAACCGCTCGACCGATTTCGATAAAATTTATATGGGACCACCTGGGGAGTATACCCTTTAAAACAAAAAAGAATTTTCCAAATCAGTTCAGGCGTCTTCGCGTAATCGGTAAACATACATAAAAAAGAGAACGTCTCCTCCTTTTTTGAGGTCGGTTAAAAATAAAATTTATGCAATAGCAACTTATCTGAAAACAATCAGCTGATACCTAATATTTCAATCAAGTTAACTATTGTAAATTAAAAATGTAAAAAAAAGTAAAAAATTATGTCTGTCTTTTTATCTCGTCGATGTACGCGCCCTTACAATCATGAGAGCCTATTCCGCTTAAATAGTTAAACGTTTGCGACGCAATGCGAAACTCATTATGCACCCTATCCTTTGTACCAACGATCTTTGTTGGAAGACGATATTCCAGCCAACCTACCTATTTAATCTAGATGATTCGAAATCGCATCGCATTCCCACGCGTCACGCGTTCGCTGCCTGCGACGTTCATCTTCACAATAGACTGCTGCCCCTCTAGCCAAGTTACACTTCGTTGTATCAATTCTCTTTCTACGATCGTTGTCACTTGAAGTTTTGGCTAGGGCTAAACTAGATGGCGCTGCAGCTGAAGAAGTGTATTGATAATATTTCGCGGGACGAACGACGCCGGGTACTTGTAGCTTTATACCTATAATTTAATATTAAAAAAATATTTTTAAACAACGGACTTCAAACTCCCGCTTTACTACATTACACAGTATACACACACTATACAAAGTATTTAATTTATTGTTGATATTTTAAAAACCGCTGGACGGCGTTCGATACAATTTAATTGGGACTACCCTTTCAATCAAAAAAAGAATTTTCCAAATCGGTTCAGGCGTCTTCGAGTAATCGTCGGACATACATATAAAAAAACAGATTCCGACGAATTGATAACCTCCTAGTTTTTTGAAATCGGCTAAAAATGCGGAGTGTACCTGGCCTGCTATTGGCTAAAATGCAATACAGCCGGAATACCAAAAAATGTTAATTACCCTAATTGAGATTGTAACAATGATTGATGCAATCGATTAGCTGTTCTAACGCAGAGGTTTGACTACGAGTCTTTCGTTTTCATGGTGTTCTTTGAATCCCTTAGCATGGATACCAATGTAGCGAAGCCGCCCGCGGAGATCTGCAATGTGTCTGAGGCTGATATCTATAGATCGTAAGTACTTTGGCTCTGCTCAAGACTCAAGATAGGCTTAAAATGAGACACAGATATGTCCTGACATAAATCTGTCTCGTTTTTACCCAGTTTGATTCGGAGCTGAGTAGGAGCGCCATTTATAGATCTCACCCTGAGACATAGATCACACTCTACTCTCACTAAAGTTAAAACGAAAAAAAAAAGAAGAACCGGCAATCAAATCGGAATGTATGGTTTGCATAGCAAGAAGTCGCTTCAAATTTTTTGCCAATCGATAGCTCTCCGTATAGACGAATTTGCGAGAAGGTAAAAGGTAACAGCATTTTCCCTTTTATAAATCAAACTTCCAGAACATTTCCCTGCAACTGCAGCGGGCGCGGTGTTTTGTTTGCTCACAGTCTGCGGTGGCCACTTTCGTTTCAAACCAGCTTTATATGGTTATTATATGCAACTATGTGAAGGCACGTCAACCTCGTTTGCGGCTCTGCATTCTTACATGGTTATTGAGATGCAATCTTTACGAATAATCCCTACTAATATTATAAATGCGAAAATGTGTTTGTTTGTTGGTTTGTCGTTCAATCACGCCGCAACAGGGCTACGGATGGACGTGATTTTTAGCATGGGTATAGTTGAGGAGCTGGAGAATGACATAGGCTACTTTTTATCCCGGAAAATCAAAGAGTTCCCGAGGGATTTTAAAAACTAAATCCACGCGGACGAAGTCGCGGGCATCAGCTAGTATAAAATATTGGTTTGTCCTTCAATTACATAGCAACAGAGCAACGGATAAACGTGATTTTTTTGCATGAAAATAGGTGACAACATGGAGAGTGACATAGGCTACCTTTTATCCCAGAAAACCTGAAAGTTCCAGCGGGGCTTTAAAAAATCCTAACCGAAATTAGGGTTTAAAAAAGGTTTCGGGTTAGGGTTAGTGGGGTTACCGTTAGGGTTTCACAGGCAAAAGCCTATAGTCTAATAATCTAGTCTTATACCTATTGCTCTAATATTTTTTTTATCAACAATTATGAAAATCGTGTAAAGGCTGGTCACGACATACACTGCCTATTTGGAAACCGGAGTTAGCAGACACCCAGTGAAATAGACCGAAAACATCAGACGAGTCGCAGTGGGCCGCTGGACGCAGGTGGTACAAGACCGCGACGTGTTGAAGTCATTACAAGAGACCTAGGTCCACATGTGGACGACTTTCGGCTGTTTGTGAATTGCACAAAAACCCTTTGTGTTTGTTTGAATACCCACAAAAGGCAGCTTGCTGGTAAGCGCGTGTTACACGCGGCTAATATGGGCAAAGTCGCCCTGGTTATATTCGCCGAGGGAATTTGGCCAATGTGTACTGGACTCTTTACCTACCAATAACTACATACTTCAGATAAATAACAGTCCTGCAAAGCAAAGGAAAGCTTCGTCTCGTTACTATTTTGGTACTAACTATTTTTTCTTTTCTTTTCAGATGATGCAGTGATGACAATCCTATTACAACGCATAACAACATTCCTGGTATGTTATAACCTTTGGGTTATATTACTTTAGTTACTTAGTTACTTTTATATTATACCTTTGGGTTATATTACTTTAGTTACTTAGTTACTTTTATATTATTAGAATATGAGCGATTTATTTAAGTAGGTACCTACTAGTAGTTGCCACTTGCTTTCCAGAATTCATGTTCTTTTCAATCTGTTTTTTCACCCGTGGGATTACCCCCTAAAGTTGTATTTCTGAAAACTCTGCATTTTTATGTTTTTATATGATAAGATCTAGATTGAAAATCTCTGTAAAAATCTTAGTGCTCTCGTTTCCAATTTAGGGGTTGAATTTAAATAATAATATTTTTGATGGTGTTAAAAACCTATACCAAGTTTCAAGTATTATAATAGGTATGTATATATTTGTATTCTAATACACGGGTAGGTACGACATATAATCTTTTATGAAATTTAACAAAAAAAAAATAAGAGCCCTCGACCGTTTTTCAGATACACTTCAACAAAATGTAAGGACCTTCCCAAAGTCTACACTCTTTTCGCTTCCAAGGTTATCGGGCTGGAACAATTATTTACGCTCAATATCATTTTTAAAACAGTGCCGATGTCAAATTTTACCGATAAAGAATTTGTACTTGACTACTTTTTATATACGATAGAAAAGCATGGATGGATTCTTAATAAAATCAAGTACTGGCACACTTAACGGATAAATACGAGGAGAAATCATAGTCCCTACCTTCACCCTTAAAGTTCTTCATCTCAATTCATTCCCGGCCCACAACTGGCCATAGGTTTCTTTAAATGAGAACGAATGATGGCTACTTGCGGGCCGACAGACTCCGCACCGCACGGCTTTTAGAATATGGAGAACACTCAGGCATGCAGGTTTCCTGTCGATGTTTTGCTTCATTAAAACAAGTGAATTTAATTGCTTGAGTCCGTTGGGTTGCCGGGATAAAAAGAGTGGCATAAATGTTCACCTGGACAGTCGAAGAAACCTTAAACCTGGTGAATCCTTGGTTTAAGGCAAGGGGCAACGGATAGATGTGATTTTTTGCATGGGTGTATTTGAGGATTGCAAAAAATCACGTCTATCCGTTGCCCCGTTGAATGACAAACCAACGAAGTGCCTAATAAGTAGTAAGGAACTAACGATTTATGAAAAACTATTAATATGTATCCAAACTAGTGCCGAGCTTCTTGCCGTCACTTCTTAAGAGAATCAGCTTTCAGTTACCCGTAGTAGAGTCAATACCAGTAGACGAACAAAATACCTTCTTTTGTATAAAAGCCTTGAATGTTAGTATAGGTCGCTGAATGTGCCTGATACCCGTGGCAATTGTCAATGCACTAAATAGAAGCATTCACCCGATGGGTCCTTAGAACAAGCGCTATCCTAGTTTCATGGCAATCTGAGAGAGAGATCTGAACGTACGTTAGTGGGGTCTCCAGAGGTGCCTGGCGAACGCCCCGCGGCAATTTTCGATGCACATAAAGAGATAGTCGCGACATTTCTTGTTATCTGCCGTGGCAAGGCGCAAACGATTCGGAAAATCGAACTACGGGTAGGGTTGCCACCTTACACCCTTTACAATAAATGCTTCTATGTAGTACAATTTTTTTTTTAATAAATAATAATAAATAATTTTTATTTAGATAAACTTTACAAAGTGCTTTTTTACAATACAAAATACAATAGAAAATATGATATATAATGATGAATAAATAGAATATTATGATTATATTCTGTGCTTTTACTCAACAAAACTGAAGTATATTTTTTTTTACAAAACCTAAGTATAATGAATTGAGTGTAAATGTAATGGTAATAGTAGTACTTAGTATTGCATATGACTCATGATGTTAAAATGTTTGATACTTTCTGCTCCAATTAAAATTCGCCTACCTTTGTCTACAGAAGAGGCACCCGTTGCCTAAACCTACATAGGACACTACTTGGTTGTAAACTGTTACTAAACATGTATTAAACTAAATATAAAAAAAAATGAATTCTTAGATATCATACGTTGTATACATACTATATATTATACTAGCTGATGCCCGCGACTTCGTCCGCATGGATTTAGGTTTTAAAAATCCCGCGGGAACTCTTTCATTATCCGAGATAAAAAGTAGCTCTCTCGGTCTGAGGAACCACTACTACATGCATTACTATACCCATGCAAAAAATCGCATCAATCCGCTGTTCTGTTGCGACGTGATTGAAGGACAAACCAACAAACAAACACACTTTCGCATTTATAATATCAGTAATGCTTTATTATAACACTTTTTATAATTGTCAAATTTTTTACAACCAAAGACAAAATTAAGTTTAGCTGTCATTTACGTTTTGTTATTCCACTGTCATTTGCGTTTTGTTATTCCATGTCAGATGCGTTTTTGTTATACCACGTTTTATAGTGACTTGACGGAAACGCGGTCGAACGGGATAAAAAGTATCCTATGTCCGTCTCCTGGTTCTAAGCTACCTCTCCACCAATTTTCAGCCAAATCGGTTCATCCGTTCTTGAGTTATAAATAGTGTAACTAACACCACTTTCTTTTATATATATAGATTATATTAGGGTGTACAGTAATCCATAAGTTCAAGAACTGATGGAACGGGGTGGCATTTAAACCTACCTAGTAATATGTATTACTACTATTGCTACTATTTTACTTACTCTTAGCCAACACTTAATTCTTATTGGTGGAGGAAGGGAAATTTCATATTAATTAGTAAAACAAAATCTCTAATACATTATTTAAAGAAAAATTTAAAGCAAAATAACGAAGTTTCAACCCTATCGGGATCCCATGTCAGCCTCCATTACCGGTATTAGAGCATTGGCGTTCGATCGGTATCGTACCGCTTGGCCCGTTCGATGATGGCACTTTTTCTATTTAGAAGATTGAACACGAACCGGTGATGAGATGGATCTGCGAATAAGTCAACTAAAAGAGATAGGTAGCTGAGATTTCAAGCATCTCGTGATCTTGTGAACCCAAAGGGTTCTATAGCTAAGTATTTCGAGAATTGACATATATTTTGACATAGGCTACTTTTTCTAATAATAATATTGTGATCGCCGTTAGTAGATTCATTGAAAGGCCAAAAACTATACCATATTTAAAAAAGCCGGCCAAGTGCGAGTCGGACTCGCGCACCGGGGGTTCCGTACTCCAAAAGTAAAAGTAAAACGATAATATTATATTAATTTGCTTATTTATCGTTAACTTTGTTTGTAGAGGTTTATTGTTAATATAAAAAAACTATGCTAGTTAGAGCGTTGGTTTTATTTTTCCTGTAAAATATACATAAACCTCTATTGACCGTAATTATTTCAGATTTTTCGATTGGTAAACTTCGGAGATAAGGGGGGGGGGGGGGGACGATATTTTTTTCGACATTTTGGCCGATTACTCAAAAACTATTATATATAGAAATAAATAAAAAACTGTTTTAGAATGCGCAAGTAAAGGCCTTTCATATGATACCCCACTCGGTATAGTTATTTTACTTTGAAATTTCAAACCCCCGATTTTCCCCCTTTTTTAATAAAACTAAAAATAATTTTCGATTTTTCTTTATTCCAATGATGTTGGGCCACTATTATACACAACGATGCCAAATTTCATGTCGATAGCTTTAATAGTTACTGAAATAATCGACTGTGACAGACGGACGGACGGACAGACGGAGAAAGTCTCACCATAAGGGTTCCATTTTTACCATTTTGGTACGGAACCCTAAAAATAGAAAAGAAAAGTTTAACAGAGAAGTAGAAGTTAAGACAACAATCAAATTGTATTCACATGTGTGTGTGCTATTTATATTAAGGGGAAGGCGAAATTTATAAAAATTTAGTAACAAATCTTTAAATCCTTACTTCCTTATTAATCCTTATTAATGTTATAATTGCGAAAGTGTGTTTGTTTATTGGTTGGTGCTTCAATAACGCGGCAGTCTGTTGCCTATGTTACTCTCTTGGTTGAGGACCTGTAGAGTAACATAGGCTACTTTTATCCCGGAAAATCAAAGTTACCGCGGGATTTTAAAAACTAAATCCACGCTGACGAAGTCGCGTGCATTATCTAGTAATAAATAAAAATAAAAGAAACAAAGCACACTGATACCTTCAAAGAAAAAAAATCGCAACGTATTTTTTTTTCACCAAAATTTCTGAACAATAAAGATGAAACGAATAACGCACAAAGCGGTCGGCTTATATCCTTACATCTCGCGAATTGGTTCCGGGAGAATTTAACTCAATAATTTCTGGTCGAAATATCACAAACAATGGTGCCCCTGTCGGCACTGCGTGGCTCGGCCCCCCCATCGGAAGCGATTTGGTGAACGAATTCATTCAGGAAATAGACAAAGTATTCGCATAAGGGAGGCCGATGTATTGCAATGGAAACTGTTAGAAGTTTGTCGATCTATCGTATGTATTATAGTTTGAGTTCCACTACTGATGTTCGTTATTGTCTGAATCACAGAGCGAGTCAGTAATTTCATTGTTGTGGAATCTATACATATTATAATAAAACAGAAAAGAAACCAATTCTGTACATGAAATAGATTCAAAAAAGGGTTTTTGCTTCTAATTGTGTTCAAGATACAGATATTAAAACAGAAGCTAAATTTTTTTTTGTCTGTTTGTCTGTCTGTTTGTTTGTCCTTCTTTCACGTAAATACTACCGCACAGATTTCTACAAAATTTTATACCGTGGTAGCTTATTACTCGGGTCAACATCTAGGCTACTTTTTATCCCGGAAAATCAAGGAGTTCCCGAGGAACTTTAAAAACTAAATCCACGCGGACAAAGTCGCGGGCATCAGCTAGTGGATAATACAATATATAGGGGTATATCAAAAACTAGCTGATGCTCGCGAGTTCGTCCGCGTTAATTTAGTTTTTAAAATCCCTCGGGAATTCTTTGATTTAATTTATATGCCTATATCACTCTCCGAGTCCTAAACTATACCCATGCAAAAAATCACGTCAATCTGTAGATCCGTTGCAGCGTGACTGAAGGACAAACCAAAAAAAACACATTTTCACATATATATCATTAGTAAGATAGTTTCCGCAGCGTACGCGAGGATATTTCGGCGTTACTATTGCATATTTTAACATGGAAAAGTAGTTATTGTAACATTAACGTTTGGTATCGCGGACTTTTTTGTAGATAATAATTGATGTCCCCTATAAAACTGCAGTACATCACTTTCAAACAAATCGTTCCTATTTATGTCTACATAATATCTAATGCTTAATCTCAATAATTATCTAAATATCTTAAGCTTAAAGACCTCTTTAATACCGTCATCAAAACTGGCATAACACCAGAAAAATGGAGCAGAAGTGTCACGGTTCTCTTTTTCAAAAAAGGAGATAAGAGCCTACTCAAAAACTATAGGCCAATCTCACTTCTGAGCCATATCTATAAGCTGTTCTCGCGGGTGATTACGAACCGTCTCGCTCGAAGGCTTGACGAATTTCAGCCGCCAGAGCAGGCCGGGTTTCGCAAAGGCTACAGCACCGTAGACCACATTCACACGCTACGGCAAATTATGCAGAAGACCCAGGAGTATAATTTGCCCCTCTGTCTGGCGTTTGTGGACTACGAGAAAGCCTTTGATTCCGTTGAGACCTGGGCTGTTCTGGATTCATTGCAGCGATGCCAAGTCGACTGGCACTATATCCAGGTGTTGAGAAGTTTGTATGAGGCCGCCACTATGACAATCCAAGTCCAAGACCAACAAACGAATCCGATTCCCATACGAAGGGGAGTAAGACAGGGAGACGTTATATCCCCGAAACTTTTCACTTGCGCCCTAGAAGACGTGTTTAAGGTGTTGGACTGGAAAAGTCGAGGTGTTAATGTGAATGGTGAATACATCTCACACTTGCGTTTTGCAGACGATATAGTTATACTGTCGGAATCGCTGCAAGATCTTGAAGAGATGCTGGCCCAGCTTAGCTGTTCTTCCAGACAAGTGGGTCTTGAGATGAACATAGACAAAACAAAAGTCATGTTTAACGAGCACGTTATCTCAAGACCGGTAAACGTCGGAAATGTCAGCATCGAAGTTGTTCAGGAATACAACTACCTTGGCCAGATTATACAACTCGGTAGAAACAACTTCGACAAGGAGGCTGACAGAAGAATTCAGTTGGGCTGGGCAGCATTTTCAAAGCTGCGTCAGGTCTTCGATTCGTCAATACCGCAAAGCCTGAAGACAAAGGTTTTCAATGAGTGTGTCCTACCGGTAATGACGTATGGAGCGGAAACGTGGACACTGACGGTGGGCCTCGTTTACAAATTAAAAGTCGCTCAGCGCGCTATGGAGTGAGCTATGTTGGGAATCTCTCTCAGGGATAAAATCCGGAACGAGGAAATTCGTAGAAGAACAAAAGTGACCGACATAGCTCTGAGGATTAGCAAGCTGAAGTGGCAGTGGGCAGGTCATATCTGTCGCAGAACCGATGGCCGATGGGGCAGACGTGTTCTGGAGTGGAGACCGCGTACCGGCAAGCGCAGTGTAGGACGACCTCCAACTCGTTGGACCGACGACCTTAAGAAGGTGGCGGGAAGCGGTTGGATGAGGAAGGCGGAGGACCGTGTTTGGTGGCGCGCTCTCGGAAAGGCCTATGTCCAGCAGTGGACGAATACAGGCTGATGATGATGATGATGATGATGATATCTAATGTCTATATAATATATATACATAGTTCGAAGAGCTGATGGTCGTTGGGGTCCCAAGGTGTTGGAGTGGCGACCCCGCACCGGGAAACGTGTCGGCAGGCCCCCCACCAGGTGGACCGACGACATCAAACGAGTCGCAGGGAGCCGCTGGATCCAAGCGGCGCAAGATCGAAGCCTGTGGAAGTCCATGCAGGAGACCTTTGTCCAGCAGTGGACGTCTATAGGTTGATAAAGAAGAGAAGAAGAAGATATAATATATATGAAGTATGAACATTGTATCAATTATCCCCAATGATACGGTTGGTAAAACAAATCAATTACTATCGAGCAAATCAACATAGTAAGGCTTTGTGTCTGTTGTGTTAATTGCTGTTATTTATAAAAGGTAATTTTAACTTATAATATTACGGTAGTAAATATCATTCGTCTATGCTTATAATCAATGAAATCACAAGTAGGTATATTAGTATGTACGAGTACATATAACATAGCTACTTTAGGTAAACGTTCACTAATGACATTAGTTACCTGTTACAGGTTATCAAAATACTCAAGGCATTAAAAATAACGCGTAGTCTATGGGCAATAAAAGAAAGATTTAAAAATTGATAAACCAGGTGCAATGTCTAATTTAGTTTAAACGTTGTACCAATTACTCCCAACGATACGGTCGGTCAAACAAATCAATTGCTATCGAGCAAACCAACATGGTAAGGCTTTGTTTCTGTTGTGTTAATTGCTGTTATTTATAAATGTGAATTTTACAGCTCGCGTGCTTTTATAGCTTGATTCGGAACAGACACGAGACACGCAAGGCGCATGCGTCACGTGATACTTACCCACAATTTATGGCTGATTTAACTTGCTTTATTTAAATAATAATAGGGTTAAAATGCCTTCTACCTTTTTTGTTTACTACTTTTTATCGGTGAGTAGGAAATGTGGACGAAAAACTATAGGTATAGCTGTTATAGCACGTGATGTTTAATTGTTAAAAACGCACATAACTCCGAAAAGTTAGGGTACTTGCTTGGGATTCAAATCCTTCATCCCCCGAAATACGACCAAAGTCCTATTAACTATGCTATCCACGCAACCACCACTAGACTATCAAAGTTGCTATTAAAGATAACACGTCTTAATAATAAAAAAAGGGCAAAATATTAAGCAATCGAGGGTGAGAAAGAAGAGCAAGGAAAAATGATAGGAGTTCTAATTAAGAAGTTATAAAGTGAGTGCGGTTTAGGCTGCACCTTCAATTGGATCATTAGTTTCTGATAAATAAAAAAGTTCTAGTTTTTTAACATGATTTAACCTGAGACTGCCTGTAAATGAAAATAAACGCGTTTTTACACCATTTAAATAATAATCAGCTTTGGCTGAGATATTTAATTTTTATAACTGATTTCGACTCATAATTGGTACGTTAAAAGTGACACAAAATAATGATATGGCTGACATTTGAGCGAATAAAAAACCATAAAACATCTCATTTAAGAAGGAAAAGTGGCAAAAACTCGTGGAATGAGCGAATGGCATTCAATTACAGAGGGTACTTAATTGTTTTTTGCGAACCTAAATATTAACATGTTGATTTATCTGGTAGTGACAATCTGATGTGAGATTTAAAATTATTTTGAATTTGAATTTGATTTCGGGGCCAGTGAACTTGGTTCTTGAGTAATTTGATTTAAAATAAGGCCAGTTTTTTTGGAACGTAGTTCCTTATCGCGCGGTACGGAAGGGGGCTAGACGGAAAAAATTAAGGAACCGACACTCGACCTCGACACATTTTTGAAACCAACACTTTTTTGTTGAATGTGAATTTTGCATTGTATTCGGTATTTTCGCCTTAGAACACGGCGTCTGCATGGCCTAGTTGTTAGGGCAGTCGCCTATAAATTCAACGTCGGTGGTTCGAATCCCAGCTCGACAGACTGAATTTTCTATTTTCAATTTTATTTTTAATAATTTCTAAATGTGGAATTTTTCCCTAATTATTTATTGTATAAATTGGATAACGCCATCTGTGAAAAAACAGTAACTCCACCAGAGTAACTCTTTGGTGTTGTACTCTTTTTTTTTTTAATGTGTTCCTCCCTTTTTCCTCCGACATGGCGATCGGAGACTGTTATAGGTCGGTACTTTGAATGGCTTTTTTTTTTTCAAGTTTACTCTATTTTCATTGGTATCTTGCTACACATGTAAGTGCAGTTCGACAGGGACACTTAATCTAATAATCTAGGGACTAATGTACAATTTTATATATATGCATACTTCTTAATATTATCTTTTGTTTATTTGTTTTTTTTTTATAATATTATATAACAATACATAATTCTTTTTCTTAACAATGTTTTTTTTTGTTTTAATTGATCCCAATGAGTATAAATTAAATTACGTGTAGGTACATGATAAATATTACCTAATAATTACATTAAGATTGTTGATATATATTAATAATCTATATAATTGACTTATCTATTTATTATCTATTTATTTTCCTTTATTATTACTTTTGCTATTCGGGTACAGAATTTGATAAATTTAGGTCGTGTATCTTCTTCACTAATAAGTTTGTTAAAAGTGTCAACTTGTACATCGGCCGATAATTCGATTTTAATATCATTTCTAATTTTTTCAAATCTAGGACAGTCTACCAATAAATGTGCTATATCCTCTATCGCGTCTGGGTTACATTGACACGCTGGGCTATCCTTAATTTTAAACCTGTGTAGGTACTGAGAAAATCCACCATGTCCCGTCAGAACCTGCACCATTGTTGAATCAAATTTTGCCTTCCTGATAATTTTGTAAGCTTGTCTTACGTCCGGCAAAAACAGTTTCGTTATGCTAGCTGTCGTGCCACCTGTATATCTTTCTTGCCACTGTTCTATTGAGTCTATCCTTAGTGTTCGTTTTATGTATGATAATGGGCAGGCTTTGTAGTCCGCTGCTGTTCTTTTAAAAAAAGAGCTGCCTGTTTTGCGAGATAGTCTGCTCTCTCGTTTCCCTCGACTCCTCTATGCGCTTTGATCCAGTAAAAACTTATACGCTTTCCTTGATCCCGCAATATGGCCAAGTTTTTTCTAATGGCATAAATTAATGGATGAGACGAATGCTGATTTCGTAACAGATCTAGTGAGGATCTAGAATCGCTTAAAATGCTAGCTTCCTGTTCTCTTCTTTTTATAACAAGACCCACTGCTCTTTCCAACGCATAGAGCTCTGCTTGGAATACCGTGCAATACGGCTCTAGTTTGAGCTTTATTGATTGCACCTCTGCCCCGTCTTTCCATATAGATATCGCTGCACCTACTTTCCCTTCAATTTTGCTACCATCAGTGTATAATAATAGACCTTTGACTTGATTATCTATTGTGTTGGGTTCTAAAGTATCAAGGCAGGTGTAATTGATATTTAACCTCTGTGCCGGATGCTCCGCTTCCAAGAATCTGACTCTCCATTCTATTTCCCGGTCGTTTGGGAGAAATATGAAGGGCTTGCCTCTCTTTGTTTCGTACATTACAGCCTGTTCCCTCACTCTGAGATCTAATGGAATAAGACCCGCTAATAAAATCGCAGAATGTAGTGAGACCGTTCTATATGATCTACAGATTTTTTGGGCAAATCCTCTTTGTACTGTGTTGAGCTGCTTTACGATGCTTACTTTGTCTGCGGCTGAAGCCCATACACTTGCAGCGTATAAAACAATCGGTTCTATGACCGCAACGTATATCGTCCTCGTCACCTCAGGGTTAAGACCCCAACTGACTTTTGCAGCTCTAGCTAGCTGTTTATAAATATTTAGCGCTTTTTTCGTTACATTAGAAATGTGGTTTTTAAAAGTCAATTTTGAATCTATAGTAAGTCCCAAGATTTTTATTTCTTCGAGCAGTCTTATATCTTGTCCGTTCATGCTTAACTGAGGGTTATCATATTTTATTTTCTTTGTCAGTATCATTGCGTTAGTTTTTTGTGCTGCGAATTTTAATTTGTTTTTAAAACCCCATTTACTAATATAATCCAAGGTCCTGTTTGCGTTAATTTGAATAGTATCTGAAGTTTTCCCTGAAAAAACGAGGACGATATCGTCAGCGAAGGCCTGACAGTAGACTCCTTGCTGATCCATGGCGTCTAGTAGTGGATTCAGGACCAAGTTCCAGAAGAGCGGACCTCCTATCGATCCCTGAACGCATCCCTTTGTAGTCTGTTTCATACACTGCTCTTGAGCGTAAGATACTATTACTTTTCTATTTTCAAGGTAATTGTTCACCAACTGCCTTAAATTGTAGGGGCATTTGTTCTCAATCAGTTGTTTTTGTATGGCCGGCCACCAAGCGCTGTCAAAGGCACCCTCTATGTCTAATGATATTAGAAGTACTATATTCTTTTCTTTGATCTTTTGTCTTACATGTTTAACTAGGTCATAAAGGGCATCCTCTGTACACCGCTGGGGGACGAAGCCGTACTGTCTCGGATTTAGTTTGGGTAATAAATGCCATTTGAGACGTTCTACTAACATCTTCTCGAGAATCTTTCCTAGAACCGAAAGGAGTCCGATCGGTCTATAGGACTTTGGATTATTGTAATCGGATTTCCCTGGCTTTCTTAAAACTATAATTGTGGCGATTTTCCATTGATCTGGAAAATAAGCTAACTGCAAACATTTATTAATAATACTGAGGAAGAGTTGAGGGTTGTGACCTATGGCAGCAGCACAAATATCAGCCGTAAATCCATCTGAGCCGGGTGACTTTTTTGGATTTAAGCTCTTTATAACATAATCTAGTTCATTCATGGTAAATGGTGGGTCGTTAATTTGACTTCCCTCGTCATTTCGGGCCATCACTGAAGCTCTTACTTCAGTGTGCTCAGGCGAATCCTCTTGAGCGTTATCGTCTGGAAAGAAGGTGGTTGTGATAACATTTACTGAGTCTGTAGGGCTTAAAGTTTTCCCATCTTTGATCATTGGCTTATCGTGTATTCTTTTGCTTGTAGACCTTAGTACTCTATAAATACCGTCCCATAGGCTCTCTCTATTCTGCTTCGCACAAAATTCTTTCCAACTATTTGTTTGGGCAGTTCTAGCTTCTTCTTCATATTTTTCTTTAGCATCGACGTAATCTTTAATAACATATGGACGTCGAGATTGCGCTGCGTTTTTTATTCTCCTTTTTTTAGTAGTCATATCTCGCTTCATGGTTTCTAATTCGTTGGTCCACCAGGGTAGCTTGAAAAGTTTCTTGGTTTTTTTCCTTGGAATTGCCTTCGCACAGGATTTAGACATGCATGCCATATATTTAGCTACTATTTCTTCTATTCCTTCTTTTGAGTTCAGATTATTTATGGTTTCTTTACTAATATTGGCTTCCTCTAGTAACTCATTGAAATTTTTTTTAAAAGTCCCCCACTTGGCTTTTTTTGTGTTGTATATTCTTGTAGCAGCATTTTTAAATACCTGTTCTTCTTTTTCTAATTTAATTTTATATGTTAGAGTATTGCGATCCGAGCTGGTGAAACCCTTGTCTACTGCCCAATCGTCCACTCTATCCAGCAGATCTATACCACACGACGTGATGTCGACCCTACTACTAAAGACTTTACCATTTCTGACTGCTTCGAATGTGGGCTCATCTCCAACATTTACTATGTGAAGGTCGTATTCATTTAAGAAGGAGGCTATTTCCATTCCTCTATTATTTTCTTCGGAGCTTCCCCACCATGTGCTCCACGCATTGACATCTCCACCTAGAATAACGTTATTCGGTTTAACTTTTTCTAGTATTTTTCTTAAGTGGTTAAGGTAAGGCTCTAAAAGTTGATCTGGTTCAAAATAAATGGAAATGAGGTGCAGGACTTTTTTCTTTGTTTTAATAGCAACATATGCGATGTTTTCAGTTGTTATTGTAGGATCTTCATAAATTATGATATTATCATCGTGCACTATTACTGCAGCTTTAACAGGCTTACTCCTTCCCTGAGTTTTTTGTATTATTCTTGTACCTGTGTACTGCTTTATTGTGCCCTCACCTCCTACGTATGGTTCCTGCACTAAGGAGACGCCAACACCCCTGCATACTGCTTCCTTAAGAAGCTCTTGCATGGCTAATCTTTTCCTTTGAAGATTTGCCTGAGCTATGTCTATATCCATTTCTATTTGCACCTTAGCAATAAGATACGCTTGACCGTGCAATTATATCCCATTTTTTCCTAACCGGACATTCACGGTCAAACGCATTATGTTCGGTCCTCTCCATCTTAGCTGAATAGCAGTTTCGGCAACACGCTATATCGTTGATTGCCCATGATGGACAATCTGCTCGGAGGTGAAGACCTGCGCAGTGGCTGCAACTATCGGCGGTTTCTTTACATTGCTTCCTACTGTGCCCAAATCCAAGACATCTGGTACACTGTACCAATGGCGACTGATCATATACAAGACAACGCTGCAGGTCGATGTGTACGCGACCAAGTGCCGTAAGTCTTTGCCACACCTTTGGCGAAACCTGCATGATAATATGGCACTCAAGTGGATTTCGGGCCCTCCGGCGATACTTGGGTACAACTCCATAGTCTTCTTCCTTGATATCTCTCAAGGCTTCTCTATTTTGGTTCCTTATTGAAGTAACTATCTCCTCGTCCGTGTTATAGGCCAGGACGTTTTGTATCATGATAAGCGGGTCTTTGTTCCTTGCTTCATCGATTTTTAGTTGGTCATTTGATTTTAGTTTTTCTTTAAGTTGAGTCAGATGGACCTTTGTCTCACAGCTAATGATCTCTTATCTTTTTTAAAACATCATCGCTGGTATCCTTTTCATCTTTAGACGATACGATGATTGTATGATTAGCTTGTAGAGTATCCGATTTTGACTTAGGACTTGCTGCTATTTCTGCGTAAGTAGCGTGCCTTCTGTTTTCCTCCATCATTGTCTCGTGTTTATTACTAGTTTCCTGCAACTGTCTCACCGTTGTTTGGATATCCGCTTGAAGAGGCAGATGCTGTTGGTTACCTAACTGATCTAATACATCGAAAGCAATCAACTGTCTTAGCGATTTCACTTCTGTTAAAATTCCACTAATAGGGGATCTCATATCTACTGTCCTGACACCCTCTGCCAGTTCGACTAGACGCCCCGCATATTCGCGTTCTTTCCCTAGAAGTTGTGATGCTGTTTGAACACGCGCCTTTTCTAGCTGCAATTGGAGTGTCTGCCTAGACTCGCTTAAACGCAATACAATCTCGTACATCCCTGCGAGATTATTTAGCACTGTTTCTTTTGTTTCAGTTTTGGTATTTTCTGATTTCTCTATTTGTTCTTTGGCTTCCTGATACAGGCGGTTTGCTGTGGCTGGTAGGGTTGCCAATGCTTGAAGAGTGCCATCACCAGTAGACACATGGCTGGACTGGCTAGTGTTTGCTGTTTGCGGATCGTTATCACTTACGTCCGACTGTATTGCTAGCTCAGTGGCCCGTGTCAAAACCTTTTTTCTGATTGTGTCATCTTTTTTAGACTTAGTGTCTCTTTTTGCACGACTTGAAGTACTAGGTTGAGACATTTTAGATTTTTTAATAATACTACTATTTTTATGTTTTGAGTATATGGATATGTATGTATTAAATATTCGGTTACGGAAAATTATCAGATAGCCCTAGCGATGCCCTGTAATATAATCTTAGTAAAAATTGACAATTAATAACCAATATTTGTCGACAGAAGTGAAACAAACAGACTGCCACAACAAAACGCACGTCCCACAAATAGTTAGTCAGAATCCCCCGGTATCTATCATAAAAAAAAAAATCTTTTTTTATTCGGCGATTATCGAATCAATACAAATTCCGTCGTCGGCGGAGAGTCTTAGATGTAAGGAATACGGATTACGAAATACTATAAGTAGAATTATTTTAAAACCAACAAGTTCGCTTAAGCTTAATTGACTTAAATAATAAAATTAATTGTCCTTTAGCTTTTCAAAACTACACCACTCCTAGGCAATCCTATGAATACACAGTTCTGGAGCGAAGACAGACCGTGCGGGTTGATACTGGTTGATACGTATTTCATAAAAATCTTGATCAAGTTCAAACAATCATAAAGTTGTATTTTGAGTTTATTGTTTACTCCACCTCTGAAGTTTTGTGTCCAAAACAGCGGTTATTTTATAATTCCTTTTTACGAACTACCTACATACTTTGTATTTATTAAGTTCATTGCACCGTGACCTCCGTGTTAAAGGTTTATATTATTAAGTCGTAACTATGATTGGAATTATTTGTATAATTTTAGAATAGGTATACACGGAAATTTTTGTAAGCAATCGAATTGCAAGGGAGTGAAATGAAGGCCTTCTGTAAGTGATTCACTTGGCAATTTTGTTCACTATGTTATATAAACATTATGTAAAGTTTTAAATAAGGTCCAAGTTTTCTACACTTTGTTTTAAGAGTTTATCTGATTAGATGAAATTCACTTACTACTGCACAGTTTCCACTTTATAACGCGTATTTCTTCGTTTAACGATTTTTTTAAATGCGGAACGTATGACTTACGCTGCGTCAACCGCGGCGGTTACGAAGGAACTTACATAAACGTCTGTTTAGCACATAAAGAAATTGTTGTTTTACTAATTTTTTTTTTTATTCTCTCTAATTTCACACATTTATCAGAGTTGCAAGGTCTGTTTTAAAAAAGTAATGATTTGGATCATAATACTAATAAGATTGTAGTTTTAATTCAAGACTTCTATTCGCACATATCACTCAAAAAGTTACGATATTATCAACACGCTGGATTGCTGATCTTAAAAGCTGCGAGATAGATGGTAAAAGGTCATTACTTCAAAGAGACGCGATGTCCTTAAAGACTTAGAAAACTTCCAAACATTTAAGACCATCTGATATCGCAAAAATATAGAACTCACTGAACGACCGTTAGTTACGTAATCTTAATGGTGTGATACTTTCCTCTAGTAACTTTCATCGCGAAATTTATCTCCTCGCAAGTCCCTGTTTGTTCCGACGGAGAACTTAGTTTCGCGTTAGAGAAATTTCTTTTGGCGGGTAATGCTCGAAAAGTTTCGAAAACTATAAAACCACTGAATCGTTTCGTCGCTTCTTACTTAAATCTTGAAATATTTATTATAAGATGTGTCTACTTTTAGGCCATCCTTTTTAATAAAAGTTCTTTAAGCGTTATGATTCTAAATTAAAGTGTTATTGAAGTAAAATTATTGAAGCCAATAATTTGATTATTTTGAAATCAGTGATGTATTTATACAATTTTAATCATAAGTTTAATTAATGAAAAGCTGAAATATTATTGGATGACAATTAACACAATGTTTAGTTATGTTGACCTCTTTCCACAAGAATCAAATGAAGAATGGCTTCGACTTTTCTGTCGGGACTTGCGACACATATATACCGCCCTCCTTCACACGTGATTGATGACGTCACCGCTACGTCACAAGTACGCTTACACGTGGGTGTGTTCCCTAACGTAATTTTACGTACGTTACAATATTTGAGATATAGCTGAGATAGATGAAGAGGTTATCAAAGTAGACGTGTTGCTTCTTCTAATTTGTCTCTATTCATATAAATCTCGTGACAATGCTGATAATAAAATGGCCTCAGATGAAGCAGTATAAAATGGGTCGTAACGTAACTAACCTAACTTTAACCTTAGAAGGTACACAGCAACAATAACAGTTCTGACAGGTAAAGAAAGCCAGTGTTAGGGCCTGTTTCACTACTTTCTGATAAAGTGCCTGATAGCCTATCCAAAACTTGTCTGACAGATAGCCTTCAAATTTCTGTTTACAAGTGTCCGTAGAGACAATCTAGCAGATAAACTCTAAAAAATGTCAAACAGATTTATCTGACAGCTATTTTGTCTGTTAGATATATATCAGACACTTATATCAGACGGATAGTGGTGAAACATGCCCTTAAACTATAAAACATGGAAACTATTCTCGGACCAACCAGCGTGCAGCGGTAGATATTACGTATAATTGAAAATTCGCTTCTGATTTAGTGAAATTGCAATTATTAAAATTGATTATGTAGTTTTGACGTCTAAAATGTTAAACAAGAATTATTCATAAAATTCATAAAATTCATAAAATTCATAAAATTCCTAAAATAAAAAATTTTGGTATTAGGGAAAATAATAGAGTCAAACCAATCTTGGTGGGTATAAGAGATAGATAACTTACATTCTGGAGTGGGACATGGGCTGCGTACTTACTCTTTACCACGGAAAATGAAAGAGTTCCTACGGTATTTTAAAAACTTAAATACGCACAGACAAAGTCATGGGCAGGGTGTCCGTGACTTTGTGCGTATTGAGAAAGATAAAATTTTGTAACAAAGAAAAGAGAAATCTTTTAATTTATTGATTCATACATTGCAGCGATACAAACAAACATTATTGTACGTGAACAATAAGAGATTCAAGAATTAAACAAATACTAAAGGTTTCCAAATGACGCGTCACACGCAAAACGTTGCGTCGAAAGGGGCCTTTACAAAATATTGTATAGACAAAGGCAAAGCCGAACGTCGAGCGAACGCCTATGTCGTTTTGATTAATAAGTGTCGTTGACATTCTAATTAACCCGGCTAAAAGTCAGCCTGCGATGCCTCTTTGTTTACACCCTGAATGGGTGGCTCAAATACCAGCGCTGATACAAAACTGGTGTAGGGCTGCGAGTTATGGACTCGATTAGCGCCTTTTTGTTTTTGAGACCACTTATTGGTAACATTTAATAAATGGGGTCATTGTTACAAAATGGGCACGTTTTTGACTTCAAGAGCTGATATATCCTAATAGGATAGCGATGTTGCCAACTTATCAAGCCAGCAAGCAATTGTAAGCAGTAATAGCCTAGTGGTTAGGACTGTGGTCTCCTATTCGGGCGGCCCCAGGTTCGATCCCGAGCACGCCTGTCACCTCTGACTTTTCGCAGTTATGTGTGAAGGAAAACATCGTGAGGTGACCTGCACACCTGAGAGTTCTCTATAATGTTCTCAAAGGTGTGTGAAGTCTGCCAATTCCCATAGGGCCAGCGTGGTGGACTATGGCTTATTACCCTTCTCTGAAAGGAGACCTGTGCTCAGTAGTGAGCCTTTGATATGCTGCTGCTGCTGCTGCTGCTGCTGATGATGATGAATCAAACCAGCAACTCTTGATCAAACGTCAAAAAACGCTCCCATAGTATGGGAGCTTGTATAAAATAATGAAATGGGACGTCCTTAAATATTTGAGGCACTTTTGTCGCACCTAAGACTAGCATCATCATCATCATTAGCAACCCATCATCGGCTCACTACTGAGCTCAAGTCTCCTCTCAGGGAAGGGTTATAGGCCATAGTCCACCACGCTGGCCCAATGCGAATTGACGGACTTCACACACCTTCAAGAACATTATGAAGAACTCTCAGGTGTGCAGGTTTCCTCACGATGTTCTCCTTCACCGTTGAAGCAAGTGATATTTAATTGCTTAAACGCACTTGACTCCGAAAAGTCAGAGGTGCGTACCCGGGATCGAACCTGCGACCCCCCGAATAGGAGACCACAGTCCTAACCACTAGGCTATCACTGCTTGCTTGCAACAAGTAAGACTAGCAGCCGACGTGCATTTTAATTATTTTCGAAGACTCTCAATTTAAAAATTTAAAAACAAAATGGATAAGAAATACCTAACAACGTATAAAAATATAAATTATTTTGGTATCATAAATTATGTTTTTAAGTTTCATACAAATTACACAACATTTTGACAGACCTCGATGAAATATGTATATGCACGCAGCTTCAAAACAATTTAACGTTAAGTATTACTTTGAAGTCTAGACAATGATGAGACAGATAAATGCCATGTTTAGCTTTGGGCGTACTACATCAAATAAATAATGAATTAATCACCCTTGTAGGTACGTCTGTATGGAGAAATTACCGACCCTTACAAAATAATTAAATATACTGTTACTTTTCGTATTCTAGTTAGTAGTAAACTAGTAATAATAATAGCTCTATATATTATCTATCTTTTACCTGTTAGTTCACTCGCATGGAGTTAATGTTTTAAAAATCCCGTCGGAATCCATGTTTCTCAATCCAATGTTTCTCATGCAAAAAATAACCTTATTTTTTCAATTAGTTAATCAAACAGACAAACAACGGATCACCTGATCCGTTGTTTGTCTGTTTGATTGAAGGATAAACCCATAAATTATCAAGCTAGTGAAGACTCTAAGTCTACTTGGGTGAAACTTGTACAACTTGTCTATCTTGTAGGTGGCTCTTACACCGAAAACTTCATCATATTTTTCATCATTAGCAACCCATCAACGGCTCACTACTGAGCGCAGGTCTCCTCTCAGAGAAGGGTTATAAGCCATAGTCCACCACGCGGGCCCAATATGAATTGGTGGACTTCACACACCTTTGAGAACATTATGGAGAACTCTCATATGTGCAGGTTTCCTCACGATGTTTTCCTTCACCGTTGAAGCAAGTGATAGTTAATTGCTTAAACGCACTTGACTCCGAAAAGTCAGAGGTGCGTACCCGGGATCGAACCTACGACCCCCCGAATAGGAGACCACAGTCCTAACCACTAGGCTATCACTGCTTCATACCGAAAACTTATTAACTTGAAATTATTTTGTCATTGTTTTCAAGGTATACAATAAAACAGGATGCATCACGAGATATTAATTAGTGGTAACCACTAGTAATATTAGTATGAAGGGTAACCCTGTAGCATCTTTTTATAGAAACATCGTGAGTTCAATGGGACGTATCTTTCGTTCCCTGCTCTAGTGCTCCGATATCGACGGCGACGGGTCGCTTTCAATCGGCGCTTTTCATTGAATCTTTATTAGCTGTTCCAAATAGAGCTACTCGTACTATTTCTGAGTAACGCTTTTAAAATGTAAAGAATACTGATTTCCTCTTACTTACAAAGAAATGATTTGAATAGTTCAAAGTTTGATTTCGAAAAAAACATAATTATCTTGTTTGAAAGTTACGAACATATATGTATTAATTTTAAGACCCCCTTATTAAGTATTAGGTAACGCGCGTCTGTTAAAATATATAACAAGTAATTACCTCTTCTTCTTCTTTATCAACCGATCAACAACTGCTGCTGGACGAAGGTCCTACAATATAAAAGCTACTAAGATAATAATTCAAGTCTGCATTTCTAAAACTTTTGTATGAAAAGTTATCACAAGACGCTCTGCGAACATATTATTGTTATAGTCTCTTTTTACACAACTCTCTTTCCTTTATAGGACAGTGGATTTAACGTACAATCTTTTTTTTTATTATTTAACGTCATAATATTTGACTCTGTTTTGATACGTACTTTTCTCTAATATCGTAGTAACTTTAATAACATGTACCTACATTCTACAAGAGAAAAACTTTATGATGCATTATGTAATATGGACTTTACAAAATTCTTTTCAAAAACCGACTTCTAACGCCACTACAAAGTATAAAAATAATTTTAGTTTGTCCACGTTTGTTGAAGTCGGGCGGGCCTAAAATACAAACTATGAAACCGATGCGCGACGCTACACAATATGAGAGACTCGTTTGTAGAAGTCGAGCGAGCATCGCGAGTCGGTTTCATAGTTTGTATTTTAGGCCCGCCCGACTTCAACAAACGTGGACAAACTAAAATTATTTTTATACTTTGTAGTGGCGTTAGAAGTCGGTTTTTTGAAAAGAATTTTTATTTTAAGCTTTTAAGTGTAGTATCCTATGATTGAGGCAAAGATTTACAAGATGGAGCCTAAAGGCTGTGAATGCGTCGAAAATTTGTGCTGCCACATGTGGTTCACGCCCTTTTCCCGTGCTCAGTTTGAATTAGGTCATCACCAGATATGGAGCTCGCGAGCCAATATTTTGTTTTTTTAAATGGCGGTTTTTGGTAAATAAAATGTGAAAAAAACTTAACAGGACGATCTAAAATAACCAATAACATCACCTACCATCAGTAAATAACATTCAAGCACATCAGTTCCTGCAAAATAAGAAATTGAAATTTGTAGAAAATAATTAAATTAGAGTTCGCCATTTAATGTGTGTTGCCAGTTTACGAACCCAAAATTTCCCTAATAAATAACGAAACCTTAGAATGTAGATACCGATAATATTCGAAAAGCGATTGCAGATAATGTCATTTTTTAATTTTCTTTCCAAGACAGTCCTTGTTCTACGATCTCACCTGATGGTAAGTGACGATGCAGTTTAGATCGTAACGGGCTAACTTGGAAGGGGATAAGCTAGGATTTATTAAATTTTTACACGCTATCGAGCCGGAACGCTAAATAGCTTAGCGATACGTCTTTGATGGTAGAATGGTAACTAGCCACGGCCGAAGCCTCCCACCAGACCAGATCTGAGATATTTCAGAAATTATAAATTTCGAAATTGTCTCCATCGATAATCGAACTCAAGAATTCCCCTCTCATTTTTTTTTAACTTTTTCGTTTCTGATTTTCTTTTACTTATATTCATCTTAATTTTTTTTTTATTTTTTTAAACGAATATTTTACCGGGAGAGAGTTTTTATGACTTTAGCGATTAAGCGATTCACCGATCGAGTTGGAAATAGGGTTTAGGGTTACCTTGGATCAAAAATAGGAAATGGTTGCCAAAATTTTTAAAAGTCAGCGCCATATTGAAATTCTTTGTTATTGCACCGATGTCGTTCAAAATCGATATTTAGGGTTACCTTGGATCAAAAATAGGAAATGGTTGCCAAAATTTTTAAAAGTCAGCGCCATATTGAAATTCTTTGTTATTGCACTGATGTCGTTCAAAATCGATATTTAGGGTTCCCTGGGGTCAAGAAAGACGAATTGGTGGCCAAAATTTTAAAAAGTCAGCGCCATATTGAAATTCTTTGTTATTGCACCGATGTCGTTCAAAATCGATATTTAGGGTTCCCTGGGGTCAAGAAAGACGAATTGGTGGCCAAAATTTTAAAAAGTCAGCGCCATATTGAAATTCTTTGTTATTGCACCGATGTCGTTCAAAATCGATATTTAGGGTTCCCTGGGGTCAAGAAAGACGAATTGGTGGCCAAAATTTTAAAAAGTCAGCGCCATATTGAAATTCTCTGTTATTGCACCGATGTCGTTCAAAATCGATATTTAGGGTTCCCTGGGGTCAAGAAAGACAAATTGGTGGCCAAAATTTTAAAAAGTCAGCGCCATATTGAACTTCTTTGTTATTGCACCGATGTCGTTCAAAATCGATATTTAGGGTTCACTGGGGTCAAGAGAGACGAATTCGTTGCCAAAATTTTAAAAAGTCAGCGCCATATTGAAATTCTTTGTTATTGCACCGATGTAGTTCAAAATCGATATTTAGGGTCCCCTAGCGTCAAAAGAGAGGGAATAGTTGCCAAAATGTTGAAAAGTCAGCGCCATGTTGAAATTTTTTGTTATTGACGCTTGGGGACCCTAAATATAGATTATCAGTATTGCGCTGACTTTTTAAAATTTTGGCAACCAATTCGTCTTTTTTGACCCCAGGGAACCCTAAATATCGATTTTGAACGACATCGGTGCAATAACAAAGATTTTCAATATGGCGCTGACTTTTTAAAATTTTGGTGACCAATTCGTCTTTCTTGACCTCAGGGAACCCTAAATATCGATTTTGAACGACATCGGTGCAATAACAAAGAATTTCAATATGGCGCTGACTTTTTAAAATTTTGGCCACCAATTCGTCTTTCTTGACCCCAGGGAACCTTAAATATCGATTTTGAACGACATCGGTGCAATAACAAAGAATTTCAATATGGCGCTGACTTTTTAAAATTTTGGCCACCAATTCGTCTTTCTTGACCCCAGGGAACCCTAAATATCGATTTTGAACGACATCGGTGCAATAACAAAGAATTTCAATATGGCGCTGACTTTTTAAAATTTTGGCCACCAATTCGTCTTTCTTGACCCCAGGGAACCCTAAATATCGATTTTGAACGACATCGGTGCAATAACAAAGAAGTTCAATATGGCGCTGACTTTTAATAAAATACTGGCAACCATTTCCTCTCATTTGACGCTAGGGAACCCTAAATATCGATTTTGAACGACATCGGTGCAATAACAAAGAATTTCAGTATGGAGCTGACTTTTTAAAATTTTGGAAACCATTTATCTAAAACAAAATACTAAATACAATAACTCACTATAGTTAAAGGTATTAGTAAAATTATTGTTTTATGATAATAATTAAAAAAAAGTAGATATTAATTTTATTTTTAAAGTTTAAAAATTTTAATGACATAATTCTCCCCATTTTATTGGAATCACCTGCGTACCTGGTATCATTACGCACGCTCAGTAATCCACGCCGCGCATGCGCGGCACTCACGTCACGCACACGAGCATATTCTCATTGGCCTGTTTTTTTTCGTTCTTTAGTAGCGCGATACTCCTTCTAGACATATATGTATTCATAGGATTGAGGAGCTAGGACCTGGAGCTCCATGATGTAGTCCATACTTGTTACCTACAATAATAATTCGTAATCGACATTTCCTAAATCTCTTTATTTTAGGTAAGCAATATCCCTGCAGCATCAGGCTTGAGGAGTTGAAGCTGAAAATTTTTATGGCATTTTGCAAACATCCTCTGTCGATTAAAAAAAAATCACGCGAATCGGTCCAGTAATCCCGGAGAAATCGGTGGACATACATAGAAAAAAAAAAAGATACCGGCCGAATTGAGAACCTCCTCCTTTTTGGAAGTCGGTTAAAAAAGAGAATGCTATAGCTTCGTTTATTCATCTATTGATATTGATTTCATAATCATACTCTCAGTTTAGTTCATAATATTTTTCTTGAAGCTAAGCTGATAGTCTAAAGAAATTTTCAAAGACAGGAAGCATGACCTCTAAATAATCATTGACGTGATTTTCGCAGGGATATAGTATATAGTTGAGGATCTGGAGATTGACACGGGCTACTTTTTATCCCGGAAAGACAAAAGGATTTCTACGGGATATTCCTTCTTAAAACGCTACGAAGTCGCGGGCAAATGCTAGTACTCTATAATATCGGCTAATACTTTAATCAGGGTCCCAACCGACATTTATATATTGTTCATAACTGGCAACACCGTTTGTAATGTAAATTTACATATTAAAACAAAAGCGTTAGAGCAGCAAAGCCAAGGTTTTAAACCTCTTAAACAATGGCCCGGCTGAATGGAGACGCGCCTAACCCCATTTCCCAGGGGAAAATATTTAAAGCGGGCAACACCATTAGCGCCAGTGCACCGCAATGGTTTTTTGCATCTCATTTAAATTTTTCCGCTGGCTTCCCCGTAATATTACTGTTTTATTCAAACCCGTGTGTTTTTGTTGTTGTCATTTCGGTGTATTGCCACTTTCCTGTGCTATGCTAATTTTTAGGGAAATCTTGGCTAAAGTAAAGGCACAGAAATAAAAACCAAACATTGGATCCATTGAGGCAATTTTAAATTGCATCTCTGTATTCTATTAATTTATCGGCAAACTGTAGATAGATGCATAATATAATATATTTCCTTAATGAAATCTCAAGACGAGTTTCTGAAACTGAAATCTGCTTGTGCTCGGACTTAGAACACAGAGACAGTTAAAACGAGACAAAATATGCCCTGACATAGATCTGTCTCGTTTTTACTCGGTCTTGAGTCTGAAAAGAGTCAGAGCACGCTCTATAGATTTCAGCTTAAGAGTCGCCAGCGAGTTAGATATTTCTACAAATTCGACATGTACGAGTACCTACTACACAACAACTTAAAACACGTCATATTCTACATATTATATTAACTCACCCATTTGGTTTTGTAATACTTGTCAGCCTGTATCTTCGTTTAGTGTTAAAGTGACCTAAATAACGCGAACATTTCGCACCTGTGCCTTGGAATAAATAATAAAACCTAAAAGCTTTATTCTGACGTTGTTTTTAATCTATCGTTTTATTTGACGCTAAAATCTTTTACACAAACAACATAAAAACCTTGCCTCGAGTCGAAAGAAATAAAAATTACACCGGTCGTTCGTACGAATTAGCATAACACGGTAAAGTGGAAATATTCTGGAGGGACAACAAAGAAAAACAAAAGTTTGCTTCGTGGCTACTTTACTTAATGTGTAGGGACAGCCAGTCAAGTTAATCATATATTAATTATTATTATTATAGAGGTCAGTGTTATTACTTACTAGCAAAAAGCTGAGCTTTGTGAGGGCTCGCGTAGTTTTTCTAACGGGTAGTATGTTCTGTTGCAGCGATGTTAAATCTTTGGTTTTCTAATAGATGGCGTTAGTAGTACAAAAACATTCTATCCAATGAATACAAAATTGTAAATGTTAATTTTTTTAATGGTTATAAAATCATATTTTTTTGACAGATAACACATCTGGATATGAAGTTGAATTACTATGTTAAAGCACAAATAGTTAAGTATACAATATAGGCGTGATAGTTTTTCAGTAAAGTGTACCACAAAAATGCTCAGGTTGTGGGATAGTGTTAGGGCTCGCTTCGCTCTCCCTAATTATCTCAACTGATAGACGTGGCCATAGGCAAATTGGAAAGATCGCCACAAAACACGATCTGATAACTTTCTACCCTACTGCCGAAGGAGGGTAGGTAAGTATCTATTCTAAGGGTTTTTGAGCAAGTGTATAAATTGTGTACTTATGTACATCTTTTTCTTTTGCGCGCACTGTAGTGTAAACTGTTACGAATATTACACCTCATTTATTAAATACTAGCTGATGCCCGCGACTTCGTCCGCTTGGATTTAGTTTTTAAAATCTCTCGGGAACTCTTTGATTTTCCGGGATAAAAGTACCCTAAGTCACTCTCCAGGTCCTCAACTATACCATGCAAAAGATCACGTCGATCCATGGCTCTGTTGCGGCGTGATTGAAGGACAAACCAACAAACCAACCAACACACTTCGCATTTACAATATTAAGTATGATGAGGTGTCATTAGATTCAACTTAATTGTGGGAGGCTATTAATTGCCGCAGCGATTTCCATATTTACCCAGTATTTTTGAGGGTTTTATTGTTTTTAGATTTTTCGTCAGATTTCGATTTGTTTTATTTACCTACCTGTGATTCTGAATCTACCCTTGAAGAGATTTACTAACTATGATAATATTATAGAGTACCTAATACCTATGCTATGCTATATTCCATTCATGAGAGTAAAGATGTTTCGCTTGTTAGAGTAAACACTATTCTACCAGAGAACAGAGTGTGGAGTAATTTTCTTCTGTTGTTGCTGTCAAGGGAAACAAGAGTTTTCCTGAGATATACAATTTAACACCAGTACAGGAAATAAGTTCTAGTTTGTAGTTTCACTTGTAGCGCAATAACGTACGTCGTATTATGTACCACTAATAAGGTATTATTGTTGTGTAGGTACGGGTGAAGACTATCGAGTTACCTACACATAGTTATGTGCTGAGAAAATAATTGTGGTTCTCTGAATGTACATATTTTTGTCATCGAATAAAAAAAATTAAATTAAATTGCATGAGTGGCGGTGGCCCCTCAAAACTTGGCAGAACGTATTCTTCTTCGCGCATCTACACGTCTAGCGCGCAAATGCCACTCCATCCAAAGCATGAACCTACTAAATATACCGACACGGGCAAAAAGGGTTTTTTGAATCAAGAAAATGAAATTTCTTGTTATTTTGCGTACAATCAAGTAAATATGTAGGTATGTGAGAAAATGAAACTCAAATTTAAATAGACCAACCAAATCTTTGTTGAAAACTTCTAAGTTTAGTTTAGCGTCAAGAGAAATATATTTGATTTGAGAATATTTTTACTCCGATTAATGTGTGAATGCTTAAGGAAATTTGTTTTTTCATGGTTTGATAGCTAATATCTTACTTTGAGAAAACTTAAGAGCATTTATTTTCTATTGGCAAGAAAATATTGTCTCACGTCTATAGGGAGAAAATATTGTTGAAAACTAAATATATCTCATATTTAGAAATCTAAGTGCAAGTATGAATAACAATAATGTAAGAATAACATTTTGTAAAAACAGAAAATAAATCGGTCAAAAAACAAATAAGTTATAAGCTGTTTTACCATGGTTTTACTACGACTGTATCTGTCTCTTTCTAAAACGAAATGTTCTATGAAGAATGTATGGAGCTTTGTGTTTTGACGTCACAACACAATAGCGCTCTCTTGGTCTAACAAGGTAACTTTAAGAGTGTGTGTACGTTCGTTAACAGTAAACAGATTTGATTTTTACAGTAGTAGATCAAGTTTCAACTATCCGAAAAAAAACACGCAAAAATTACATCCTAGCCAACATACAACATACTGCCAAGGGACGTGCTTGGGCAAAAACATAAAATGATGACATTTGTTCGATAATAAAAAATCGCGAACTTAGGTCTAATTTTTAACCAATATTCATTTATTTTCAATGTGTTGCATATTACAGAGCCAAAATTTTTACATTAAATTCCGATTGATATTATCAAGAGAGTAGCCTAGTGAATTGAAAAGAAAATGAATATTTTACGAGTTACAAAGTATTTGGCGCTTACTACATTCCTATTCCGCGCAAAACGCTTTCTTTTGTCGCGCCTCACATGAGGTTGCGGCTATGTTTTATTTCATCGCACCGCGTGGGCGAAATCTGATTTTTTTTGGTGTTCTACGCGTTCTTAAAGCTTTATATTTCCGAGACTAGTTGAGATATTTAATAAAGAAAAATGGCATTGTGTTATAATATTAAAAAACGTTATTTTAAATAAAATAAAAAAAGTTCAGTCAAATACCCGATTGAGACTGTAGCAATGATCAATGCAGCTTTACAGAATCAGCCTGCTGATCTTGTACTGCGCACTGGGTGATTAAACCATCTATTTGGTGACACAAAATGATTGTATTCAAAAATACTCGAATTTGCATTGTTTTTATTATGTTTATAACCGAAAATGTTTAAATGAATAAATAAATAAAGTTTCCGAAGCGCTTTCATGCAATTAATAAACGTAGAGTAATTAAATAATTAAGCCTTATTTGCATAGTTGATTGTTTTAATGATTACGTTGACAATGTTCATCCAATTAAGGGGCTTTGAATCAAAAATAATTGCTGGTATATAACTATACGATATTGTTATATTATCAAGTTAATTAGCAACTTTTGAAGGATTAGAAATTTTAGAAGGTCGGCTCGAGGTGCAGATAGGTCTCGTATTGGGATTTTCATTTAAAATGAACTCTTAATACCAAATCATGTTAGTTACAATTTGATTTATAAAATAAAATCACAAGACTTCGCCTCCTCGGATTTTGAATTTCTTTTTCGGGGGGTGGGGCGCGGGGTTTTGAAGCCCGCGGGAACTCTTTAATTCTCTGAGTTAAAATATCTTATGAGCTATTCTAATGTAGGCATAAGCTTTAACATTGTGAAGTTTTATCAAATCCGACCAGTAATTTTTGCGTGACAGAGTAACAAACATCCATCCATCCTCACAACTTTCGTATGAAATAGAATAAATTGCGAATGTTTCATTGTAACCGGCCCAGTCATTTTCAACTGATGCATATGTCGCAGTAAGATAGTTGAAGCCGTGTTATAGCTATAAACCTAGGTTTATAGCTATATTCCGGAATATAGCTATACGAAAGCGATTCATAGCTATCTTACTAGGAATATAGCTATAATACGAACGCGATCTAGTGTTATAGCTATCTGACTAGACTAATCTAGTAAAATGGTTATAGAAGTACTATGTTTGCCAAAATCTAAAGTTAGGTTTGGTTGGGGTTCGACATGAACAGTCAGGTGCCCGGCCGCACTTAGGTTCCATTTGGTATAATCAGATATGCCTGCATACTTAACGTAGGTATTAGGTATGTAGGTTATTGACGAAATGGAACCTAACATGACTGTTCATGTCGAACCCCAATCTAACCTAACTTTAGATATTGGCAAACGTAGTACTTTTAAGGAAGAATTTGGTGATCAGGTGCTCGGGAATTGCGTGAGCTGATGATCTGCAAACGCCTGAACAGATCTTTAGAAATTATAGCTAAGATCGATCTCGATCACGTCAGCTTTCAAACAGGAAAAATCGCATCAAAACACGCTTCCTTTTTTATCGGTGCTTCAAAACGAGTAACCAGTTGTGCAAATCAAAGAAAATGTATAAGTACTTCTATAACTATTTTACTAGATTAGTCTAGTCAGATAGCTATATTACTAGACAGCTATATTCCTAGTAAGATAGCTATGAATCGCTTTCGTATAGCTATATTCCGGCATATAGCTATAAAACTAGCTATAACACGGCTTCAACTGCGTCACATAAACAAGGACATTAAAGTCATGTCCGATGACTTTAGTACCCTCAAAAGTTAGCACGGAGTCACTCAGCGGTCGATCGAGGGAGCCCTGTTAGTCTATTTACGTAATAAAATTAGAAAAGAAGATCCTTATAAGAACCATAGTAACCGATGTAATGATCGGCGTAAAGGGCGGAGCACATAGTACAGAGCACAATATAATAGATATTATGCTATGTTTTCAGTGTTTCCACAATGAGTACCACAAAAGCATGCCTAATTATAATTCAACACATGTTAAGACGGGCAGACAGAAAGTAGCCCCGTTCCCGCCGGTGGCACCCGTTCACGAGCATGACGCATGACCCAGCCATTGCTTCGCTCAACCATATTTGTATGGACTTCCACGCCTCGGTTCTGTTCTTCTCCTTGCAACTCGTCTGAAGTAGTCTGTTCACGGCACCTTAGGACCCCAGCGATTATTATTGCACATTGCCATTCATAATATACTTCCTAAACGTATTGTAATAGGTATTATTATGGCCTCCAGACAGTGCAAAAAACTAATCAAATTCATAACATACCAAATATAAATGTTGTGATACCACCCACGCACAGACAAAGATGACATCATCGAAATAATAAAGCTCTCGAGACGCGCACTTCTAAGGAAGGAACATTTTTAAAGTCGACTATGGATCACAACAATATTTATATTGAACAATAAGTATTAAATTACTTCTAAAATTAAAACTAAAATAAATCTAATACCTCATCGATGTCACAGAGCGACTTACCTAGTACCCAAAATACTGGCAGCATAGCCGATTTGCCACTTTAGATGGCCAAACTAATTCTTTGGCCAGATAGCTGGACCAGACAATCCAAGAGTCATCGCACCCTTTTGAAAATTCTTCAAAAGAGCCCCGGGCCCCAGGGTCTCCACTCCCTACCTCAAAAGGCACAAAAAATGAACCACAAAGATTTTCATAAAATTCAAAAAAATTCAAAATTATTTATTTCACGTAGGCCAACCTGAGAATCTTATGACACGTCATGACTCTACCACTGCACCGGTTCGGAAAGCGGATTCTGCTGAGAAGAGCCGGCAAGAAACTCACATATAACACTCATAGAATATTTCTACAACGTTCCAAAAATGCGCACTACGATTCAATACATGTTAAGATGGGCATACAGAAAGCAGCCCCATTCCCGCTTGTGGCACCCGTTCACGAGCATAACGCATGATCCAGCCGTTGCTTCGCTCAACCATATTTGAGGGAACGTAACAACCCGCACCACACGACATACTTGCGCCTCTTGGCCTGTTCGTTATTATAACTTTCGTATTTATAATAATTAGTAGGGTCATTTGATTACGTTCACGTAGTAACACCAACCCGTAGTTCCGGGTTAAAAAAACTCTAATCATTACAGATAAGGTAACCCCTAAATTAAATCGGTTACCGATAATAGCTAGTTTCACCATCGCGTGACAAATGGAAACAATTCATATTGAATTATGTGAATTTGTCCCGCGCTTATATTGCAGGACTTATTGCCCTTCGTGACAGGGTGGGCTTCACTGCCTCTATCGAATGTTTCACGCTTTGTTATAAATCGATATATTTTAACCACGTGCCAAAAAAAAAGCATGTTCACTAAAATGTTTTCTTTTCGCAACTTTCACATACGCTTCCTACTTCGCAAGTTGCAACTTTCTAAGGATCTATTTCACATCTCCCAAGTCTTGATTCTTAAAGTCTTAATATCTGGGTGACCTGGGTGGGATTTTTTTTTTTGGAAAATCGTGTGTTTTGGAAATAAGATACTTATATATTAAAAATTAAAAAATAATAATAATAATTATTATAAAATTCATAGGGGAAAATATAATCGTCTGGACTCGAACCGGGGTGTTGTGGTTTAGGGACCACCTGATTTCCCGAGCTATTGGGACTTAATAGATGATGGCGCAATGTACCTTCGTATTCTAATGATATTTTAAGGGGTTTTCATTGCCTGAAAACACGGATAAAACGACCTTTTCTAAAAATGAAACCTAGCTAGATCGATTTAAAGGTATTATAAATACATTGTCAACAGAAAAACCAGTCAGAAAAACTGTCAAAACTTCAAAATTCGTCGGTTGAAGGTTACTCTGTTACTTGGCCCAGCTTTGCCCTAATTGTGATATGAACTCTACGAATAAATAAGAACTACATAAAAACCGAGTAATTGCTATATTTCTATAACAGCATAGACAAACAAATAGTTTTTTGGCACAAATAAGAGAGAAATATAACATCTTTCTGTTTTGTCTATGCCTCTTTCGTTTATCTAATTTATATTCGGTAGGCAGGCAATCTTTTTGCCGAATAAATGCTCGTTGCTGAATTACTGGCATGGCTGACTACGAAGTTTATCAACGCGAATGTAAATAGAAATGTAATAAGTTTGTCCGCATTGTCTGACTGTGTGTATGCTTGAACGCGCGTTTATAATAAATTAATAATAGACACCTCGTGCCAGCCGCATATTATGTTATGTAGAAAAGTACTAAGTATTTTTATTAAATTTTTGGAATAAGGTACTTATAACATGGTTATACAGTTACCTCATTCATTGCTCTCACCGAAGCTCGAGTCGATCGTGTCTCTCTATCGCTTGTTTCGCGCTCTCGCTTGCACACGCAGGCTCAAGCGGAATGTGACACTTTTTCGTGCGTGCAGCCGGTGTTCATCGATTTTTAAGACGCTATCACGTCAAAAATTTAGTACATTGTTTATATATATGCCAGTTATTGTTTGGCTTTATGTGTCTCAACTCTAAGCCTACTTGTATATTTATATTTTCATATATTTTGTGCCTCACCATTGTTAACTTCTCAAATATAATTAAATAAAAATAATATGAATAACAACAAAATACATAAATACATATATATAAATACATATATATGTATAATATAATATAAATATATACTTAACATATGAGTATTTACATGATTAATTTCTGGAAAGAATCAAATCCACGCTTTTCATTATTTATTTTTCCAAATTATTTTAAAGTACTTACCTAAATACCAATTTTACGCTGCAATCACATTTCATAAAATTCAATCTTTTTATTTCTCTCGATTTTTTTATTACGAATGATTTTTCTGAGAAGGCCAAATGATGTGGGTCGACCCTAGGACAAAGCACAGCTCGGCGCAAATGCTGACGTCACTCGATGACGATGCACGGGATGCACCTACATGATATTACTTTATACCTCAGGTAACTTTGAAGGGCTTTGATAGAGTTAGTTACATGTAAATAAAAGATTTATTCTTATTTAATCATCCCTACTAAATTATAAACTATCTTTTGGCCACGAGTTCGTACGCGTGGAGTTACGTGTTCATAAACCTGCAGGAACCCTCTCTTTTTCTTTTGATAAAAGGTAACATGTGTCACACTCTCAGACCTCAACTATACCCATGCAAAAATCACGTCGATCTGTTGCTCTGTTGCTGCTAGATTGAATGACAAACCAATCAACCAACACACTTTGGTTAATATTATTTTTATAATAGGTATAATTAGGTAAGGATCTGATAGTCTGTTTGTTTGTTGGTCTTTTAATCACGCAGCAAAAGAACTACTACTACATGTTTTGACAATGAATAAACCCACAGAAAAACTGTTTCCACATCTTCATACCCATTTCACTGGTAAAAATAGAGGGGAAGTGTCATTTTAAAGTTTTATATCCCTAATTTCACCGGCTGACGACAAAGGCGGCCGGCGGAAGACTGCGTTAGTGAGATAATTAGTAATCCAAGAGAAAACCGATCAAACAACTCTGTCTGTTCTATTTTAGAAAATTTTAAATGTGGGAGGAGTGGTCATAAATAGTAACTTTTGTCTACAACTTGGAGTAAGGTTTTAAAAATTACCTCAAGAACCCTTTGTTTTTTTAAGATAAAAAATAATTTATGTCACTATCCAGGTCCGTAATTGTTCTCGAAGTTGTGTGAAGACGCCAATTCGCTTTGGGCCATCGTGGTGGACTATGGCCTATAACCCTTCTCTGAGAGGAGACCTGCGCTCAGTAGTGAGCCGTTGATGGGTTGCTAATGATGATGATGATGATGATCCAGGTCCTCGACCTTACCCTTTCAAAAAACCACGTCGATCCATTCATTCGTTGCTGTTTGATTGAAGGACAAATCGACAAAAACCTCACTTTTGCATGCCTTTTACAATATTATACGGGTAGGTTTAAGGGGATAGGCTGCTTGGATACCAGTAACCTGTATTCAAATTGGGTGGAATTATCCTGACATAGGACTGATCGGCCCGGCGATGTCAGGATACAGACTTCCTTACATAAAGGGATATTACACCAGTCTGAATTGGGTATTTGATTGTTGTCAAAATGTTGATAATATTAATTATTTATAATCAAAAATGTAACATGTAAGAATAACATTTGTAAAAACAGAAAATAAATCGGTCAAAAACAAAAAATTGGTTGTCTGTTAAGTCGGTTTACGGACGATAGTTTTACGTGATAACGTCATAAAGAAACATTGACGATGACTGGCGGGCGGCACAAGCCAACGCTTGGGCCGATCGTGCCTCTCTATCGCTTGTTCCGCGCTCTCGCTTGCACGCTCAGGCTTAGGCGGAACGTGACACTTTTTCGTGCGTGCAGCCGGTGTTCATCGATTTATAAGACGCTATCACGTCAATAAATTATAAGCTGTTTTAGCATCGTTTTACTACGACTGTCTATCTGTCTCTTTCTAAAACGAAATTTTCTATGAAGAGTGTACGGAGCTTTTGAGTTTGACGTCATACCTCAATAGCACTCCCTTTATCTTACAGGTAACTTTAAAGCTCTATATTTTCGAAACTAAGTAGTCGAGATATTTAAAGAAGAAAAATGTAATTGTGTTTTAATATAGACGTCCGTAGCTCAGCGAGTCGCGTAACTGAAGCAGAAATGGGCGGGGCACATAGTTCGAAGAGCTGATGGTCATTGGGGTCCCAAGGTGCTGGAGTGGCGACCCCGCACCGGGAAACGCAGTGTTGGCAGATCCCCCACTAGGTGGACTGACGATATCAAACGAGTAGCAGGGAGCTGCTGGATTCAAGCGGCGCAAGATCGAAGCCTGTGGAAGTCCATGCAAGAGACCTTTGTCCAGCAGTTGACGTCTATAGGTTGATAAAGAAGAAGAAGAAAGTGTTGTAATATATAAAAACGTTTTTAAAATAAATAAATAAATATCAGATAACTGTAGTACCAATTAAGCTTAACGCAGGTCACCCCCAAATACCTATAACCATATATGTAATTCTTTACCCAATTCTCTCAGACACATCTCCACAAAACCACTCATTACGTAGATGTAAATTGAAAAAGGTTCGACGTGTAGGAATTGTCCCGGGAGCGCTAATAAATCACCCGGTCAATCTCCCGCCGAGCCTCGCGCAAGACAAGATTGCTCCAAAGTCCCGAAATAACGCGATTAAGCGAATGAAAGGGCCGAAACGAACAAAAGCAAATGTGATTACCGCCATACCGCGTTGTCGACTAAGATCTCTCGCAGACTACCGATAAATATAACATGAAAAATTAAAAAATTAAGTGGCACTCGGGGACTGCCGCGGTAAAGCTATTGCATAGCATTTTTATCAACTTATGCAATTATAATATTTATGCAATTTTTTTTTTTCATAATAAAAATTATGCAAAAAACACATTAAAAACCAAGCAAACAAGAAAAGCGAACTGTCACTACTTTGCGAGTGAGATTCGAACCTGCGACATCATACACCATACCATACACCACACCACTGCACCAAATACAGCTACTTGAGAACCTCTAAAATGTTGAACGCTTACTGAACGACGGTGTTAGGTTTTATTTCGTTACGGAATTTCTTGATTCGGTCGCCGCGCTCAAACTGTTTGTCCTAGTTCAAAGCCCGCGATAAAAGCTATGCAATAGCTTAATAATTAGTAAGAAAAATAATATAGGTAATTAGTAGGAAAATAGTCGGTCCTACAAGTCGACAAAATAGAAGACACACACACACACACACACACTCACACGCATGCACGCACGCTATATTTGTGCTATTGTGTGTTGGACGCCAACTGACAGGGTCGCCGTGAGATGTGTTGTCCAGAATCGTATTTTTACTAAATTAAACACGTCTATTCTTAATTAAGTTTCGTTTAATACTAACTGTACAATACTATTATAATTATTATAGTGTTTGCTTCAAATGTTATAATATTATATTGTAGAGCAGTTCTGACTGCCTGCAGACTTCAACTGCTCAAGTGTAAAATCGGACACTAATTTTCACCGCCCGAAGACGATAGTAGTTGGTTGGATAAAACCTGTCTCAGACAAAAAGCAGTCGTCTGCGTTACAGCTAAGAGAAATAAGTAATATTTCTTCAGCAAACGCCCGCCTCGCTTCTCTCCCTTTTATTTCTTTGTACTCATTGGTCTGTTCACGCAGCCGTAAGATTACATATAACAAAACCTTAACATTAATCTTGCGAGTTGAACATGGTGTAGACGTCAAAGAACATGCTTATGTATATCTAAAGTATAAGAGGAGAGTGAAAGGGTTTATGCAATAGAAAATCCATAATCATTATCAGTTAATTAGTGTGATGCCTTCTGTCTCAGATTTTGCGCCGACAAAGTGTTGCATAAAGCCTCAGGAGAGCTTTGAAGCACTGATACAGGTGTGCTACTCGTATGATAAGTGAAAACCCTCTCCTTTGTGACAGTAATAAAGTAAAAAACTGAGATCACATCACATCACACTAATTTTATCACCCTAATCACACTTCACACTAATATTATAAAGGCGAAAGTTTGTATGTTTGTGTGTATGTGTGTGTGTGTGTGTGTGTGTTTGTGTGTGTGTGTGTGTGTGTGTGTGTGTGTGTGTGTGTGTGTGTGTTTGTTGCTCTTTCACGCGAAAACTACTCGACGGATTTGGCTGAAATTTGGAATGGAGATAGATTATACCCTGGAATAACACATAGGCTGCATTTTCCTGGAAAATTAAAGGATTCCCACGGGAACCAAAAACCTTAATCCACGTGGACGAAGTCGCGGGCATCATCCAGTTAAATAAAAGTTTCGAACAAAAGGTGTGTGAAGTCTACCAATCTGCACTTGGATAGAATGATACACTATACCCAGAAGTGGACCAGCGATGATGATCAAGAAAGAAAGTTTTTTCATTCTGATAACTGAGAATTTTTGTTGTCGTGTCTCTAGAATTACATAAAATACGGACAAAACAATGAAAGTAACATAACATAATATAGAGGAACGGAAATGTCAGAAACAGAGAGCCGCGGGCGAACCGCAAAATATCCAGCGAAAGTCGCCATAACAGTGTTCTTTTATAACAAAAATAGTCCAAACTCGATCGCCGGCAGCGGAAAGCTGACAAATTGTCGTCTCCAAAGTTGTCACCCCTGGGAGATCACAGTTAGTGAGAGCAAGCAGCGCAGTTTATATTTATTCTTGGTCAAACATTTGAAATGGTACGATTTTTGAACCGCCTTTAGTAGAAAACTTAAGAAGCGGTAAATCTTCCTTATCATTTCTTAAATTTTTCTAGGAGCTCTGTAAAGTTGACATCTAAAACAACTTTAAACTAGAATACTATTTGAAGAAATTTTCTGATTAATATTGAGAGACATTTAGATTTTCTCAATAGCTCGCCGATTGTGATCCAAATAAATATGTTTCAAAATACATTAATGGTATTTGACCTAAGTAATATTTGAAGCCAACAAATGAATAATAAAAATGTCATGTCGAACTTAATTCTAATCAAATGATAAATTACAAATATTATTAGGTTTTCAATAAAGTCTTTGATTTATGTGTCAATTAATTATTTAAGGATATAAAACTAAAATTGTAAACCGAGTATTTTGAATGCGAATTATTTATGCTGCTAAATCCAATCATAATAAGTATTAGAAGTAATATCGAAGAAACTGATACAATATTTCCATACAGTTATGACTCGGTACTTGCAAATCACGCAGTGGGTATTAATAACAATTTCGAAGCTTCCAATGGGTTATAATATATTGACGCATGAATAATTGGCTGAATCAATGAAAAGGAATGAATGGATAAGAGAACGGATACAACATGTACTAATCTTTTCACTTATCGAATGACTGGGTGTTTTTGACGGCGCCGTGATTTGCGAAATTAACATCTTTGAACAGATAGAATCAATGATTCATGGGTCTGATTCAACTAATACTGATACGGCAGAAGCGATAATTTTGTACGCAAAGAATAATATTGAACTTTAACAAGTGTTTGACGTCGAGGTTGTAGGAAATGTGTGGGCTTGGAATAAAATGAGAGTTTGGTATTGAAAGGAGTTCAAGTCCGTTTCTAAAATTGTGTCAATCTATCAAGAGCATATTGATTCATTATTCAAATCTGTTTGGATAATGACGAAAGTTCACTAAAAGACGCTTTTCTGATAAATTGGTGTTAATAAATTGTTTTGGTTCTGTGTTGTAGTTGTGATGGTATCGGAATATTTAGGCGTGATTGAGAGGAAAGCTACACAATTTTTTGTTTTGTTATTATATTCCAGATTCGTGGTATAAAATTATTTAACAAATACAAAAATACAAAAACCTCGGTTAAGAGTTACTCGTTTATTAAATTAATCCTTAAAACTTTTTGTTTTTGTTAATATTGTTTTATTTCTTGCCCTCAGGTATTCTATAGATTACATTGTAAAAGTCAAATTCTACGCTATTTAAGTACCAAAACAGAGCAAAAATGTAAATGACACCAATCAGAATTTCAAACTACTTTCTTTACTAATTATATTTTTAATCCCAACTCTTCTTGTCAGCCTTCATCTCGTCAGAGATAAGGTTGTCGACTTCTGTTGGAGGCTGTGGATGTTTAAATTATCGGAGTTTCTCTTAATTGTCTTGAGCGTGAGCGACAGCGGCCAACCAAGGTCTTTTTAGTCTGATGGTATGGCCTGTGGTATGGACTACGGAGGCGGGAAACCGCGATTTGCATGAAATGAGTTTCGCCTAAGATGATAGGCGGGAGAGATACCGTTCTATTAGTCTCATTAGCGATGTCATTATTATGTCACTACTGTTTATAATCCTGTTTCATACCAATGTCTGAGGTTATTTAATTATTTAATAACATTCAAAGTTGTTGTGAATTCCATTTTGGATGAATGTAAGCGAATGTTTGGTTATTTTTTTACATGCAGTCTGCTGATAAATTGGACTAACTTCTACGGTTTTTTCGATTTGGTTTATCTAAAAAAATTATGTACTAATAATAAACGCGTACCTACAATAAAACCTGAATCGCCCAAATCCTGATATGGGCCAAAACCCAAGATAAAATTAATGATCCGTTTTAGAGCGAGCTGTATCAATTCGGTATTCAATTCATATCGTTCTTCTGATTGAATTGGGCGTCACATACGTTTGCGTAAGCCGCCGTAGAGCTGAACCGTATTACGTATTATATTCACGTAGGTGTCTTCGCAATTTTTAATTACAGATCTGCGTAAGGTATAAGATTTGTTCGACGTTCGTGCGCTTCACATAAACTAAGTTTCACAATCACAGTTTGTTCGCTGAAACAAATTTCTTAACAAAGTGAATTCAGTAAGATTCCCAATTAAACTCGCGAATGTCCCGAACTTCTTCAGAAGCGACAACTTCCGAATCTCGAAAAGAATTCCTTCTCTAATTAGTATAAGTTCATGCATTCGGAGGTAGGTCGAGCGGGAACTGGTGTAGCCAACTTTTATTGCAGCCACATCTCAGCGTCAATCAGAAGTGTTTGGGCCCTTTTTATCCACTCCCGATAAATCTCCGCCGCCATTATTCTCAGATTAACGACGACCAGCTGCTGTGTAGGGAATAATGTTTTTGCTTAGCGAGTTCCCAACCACGCGATTAATTTATCGCGACTTCGTACAGCTATGGACGGCTCCGAACTGGAGTTGTGGAATTTCTTTAGATGTAATATCGTTTATACTGAATAGAGCACTATAACAAAAGTTGTTGCCACTTTGTTTTATGTGCCTTTATACAGAATGCGACTATATACTCGTAGAAGCGGCGAACCACAAACATAAAGTGGTGCAGCTCTTTGTTTTGCTATAAAGATGTACCAACAAAAGTTATACCATTAAGAAAACAGGAAAAGTCGGAAACCGATTTACATGATAACAAATACGTAGCCGGCAATTTTGTTGATTCAAAAAATCTTAAGCTTAAATGTAATTTATTAGACAATTGTTTTAATACAGTGGTGAGTTGTTCGCATTATTCAGATTATGGATTGATCTATTCTGACGTTCTTGACGAAATTAAATAAGCGGAGACAGAAATTGAATACTTTGGATCCAAGAAAAAAGAGTTAAAAACTTTTAGGTAATAAGTACCTACTTTAATATAACTTGGTTTGGTTGATTGCAGCAGAAGTTCCGCAAAATAACGCCTGCTTCTGTCCAATACATGAAAATTTGAAATGAAAAACATTTTAGTCCGTTATCTTGATGATTCAGTTCTGACCAAAACACTTTCCTGTTTGTAAAAAAATTAGAACGCACGATTGAACAATAAATAAGTAGGTACAAGTTGTGTAAATGTGGTACATTATACTTACATAACCGAGGAAACAGGCGTTCGGTAGGCGTTAATTAAGCAAGAATTTACTGTATTCAAACCGCACCGCCCCCGCAAAGTTTAAGTCAGCACCCCCGGAACTTACTTCGAAATTTGTTTTGCGTCTTCATGGATCTTCATTAGCTCTACGAGCCGAAACTTATTACGTATGTTTGACTGAGGGGTGTTAGTGTTGTGGTTCCTTGACAGTTCTAATCTCCTGGTAGAGATCGTACCAATTTTGTAGCGTACACAACCCGAATCCGGCCAATTATGAACTCTCAAATTTGGACCAATTAGATGAGCCAACGAACTGTGTCGTGCTCGGGAGCAGTTTTGTCGGCAATATAATTTATTAGGACGGCTCAAAGTTGCCGGTTTCAACCCTTAAAGACTCAAGTAAAATTTGATTAGGGATGCTCAAAACGTGTCCTCCCGCCGCACGCAAAACGAAATGGATGAGTCCGTTTGCAAGTAAACCCCTTCCCCCGATAGAGCCCATGGATGCCGTATTTTGTATACAAGTTATCAACAGAACCTTTGAATAATATCATTTCAATTTGCTTTATTTCACGGAAATTGACTTCATTCTATCATCTTTCCCACTCCTTATTTTATTTCCAGATATTAAATTGGTTTATTTACTTCTGTATTAAGCTTATGTTTTGCTTAAACGTTATACCAATTTAACGCATTACTGCAATAATAAATAGATACATTTACTATGATAAAAGGCATAATTTTCAGTTATTCAAAAAGAAATAAAAAAGAAATCTCGGAGTTGGAAGATAAAACTGTAGACACGAGAGATAATTTAAAAAGTAGACTGAAACAAGAACATAACAAATCTACTACATATTAGAGGAAATCGTTTCTTGGAGGTAAAACTATTCCAATAATAGAGATATAGAAAGGCTCGGGATTCCGTCTTGAAAAGGCATTCTTCTCTCGAATCAATTAAATTCTTTGTCGTACCTTTCCCTCCATTTTCTTAAATCGCTAGGGAAGTACATCAAAAAGCCTTTACTGGAAAGGGCCAATTAAAGGTTTTGAAATTGATTCACCAAATTTCAGTGCCTTTGTAAACGATGTTATTGACATTGCCCATCGATACCGATTCCCGTTTGAAGTCACAATTTTGTTTTGATTTCCCTCCATCTAGAAAAATTATTTGTGGAGTGCCGATCGCATAGAGTTTGTTTGCAAATTGGCTTGGATTATGTCCAATTACTTAAAAGGTTTTAATTGTAATAACATTACTGCTGCTTCTGAATTCTCCTTATGGCTCTTAACGTCTTTCCGCGTTATTTCCGTCACTCAAACGTTGCTTAGGCCCGCTTGCAGAGACGCCGGGTTAGTTTTAACCCAGAACCCCGATTGAAAACCCAGAAATACGAAAGCTGTCAAAGCAGCAGCTACCTCGGGGTTAAAATGTTAACCCGGCGTTTCTGCAAGCGGGCCTTAAAAAGTTAAAATGTATACGTACTTCGTATTTACAGATTATTATATATATAGTATAAAATATTATTATTTACGATTTATTCAGTTACTAGCTGATGCCCGCGACTTCGTCTGCGTGGATTTAGTTCATAACATCCCGCGGGAAATCTTTGTCACCCTCCAGGTTCTCAACTATACCCATCCAATAAATCACGTCAATCCGTAGCTTTGTAGCAGGAAACATTTGATCGTCTTGCTCGCGGCATTGTTAATGAAGATTCAAAGAGAAAACATATTACTGATGATATTATCAATTACGTTAAACTATAATTTTTATAATTGTTTTTACCATAATTAACCAAATACAAAATTACGTTTAGCTGTCATGTACGTTTTGTTCTTCCACTGTCATTTTCGTTTTTTTATTCCATGTCAGATGCATTTTTGTTATACCAGGTTTTATATTGACTTGACGGAAACGCGGTCGAACGGGATAAAAAGTATCCTATGTCCGTCTCCTGGTTCTAAGCTACCTCTCCACCAATTTTGAGCCAAATCGGTTCATCCGTTCTTGAGTTATAAATAGTGTAACTAACACCACTTTCTTTTATATATATAGATTAATTATTACGATTTATTGTAAAAAAAATAGTTTTTGATATGAACGCCTGCAAAAATACCACTTTAGCCATCGAATTGACCGTTTTTTCTTTTTTAGAAATAAATACCTAATACACACTTAATTTTAAGACATATTATTTTTGCACCGGGCCTGGGTTTTTTTGTATGAGATTTGATACAGCTCCTTTCGAAAAACTTCTATCTACTCTAGGTAAACATCATTATGAAAATATAATTGATTTTCTTTTTAATAACTAGCAAATTAGTAGTAGTAAATAGTAATCAGTAGCAAACAAGCCGACACCTTAAATCGAGTGAAGAAATAAGCCCTGCTGTAATCATATAATTATTATTTATTTGTGATTTAGTATCAAATGGAACTTATTAAGCCTCATTAAAGATTGAAAAATTGGTCGGGGTCATTATTATTACGTAACATTTCACTTGCTTCTCCAGATTTCCAAATGAAGTAAAGCTCTTATACGTCGTTTTTGTGACCCTTGTTTGGATACGTTAGCTCATTTTGTACACAACCCATTTACTTCAACGATATCTCGCCCTTTGAGTTTTTGACCTGGTTGATTAATTCATATTTAGAAATCCTTTTCCAGCTTAATTACTTACACCATTACAGGGTTTGTTTGAAAAGCGTTTTGGGCAAAAACTGCTCGCGTGACTTTTTGTTACTGATACGAGTCCCATACAGTTGAGCTAATACTTAAAGTTGGTTAATAAATCATGAATATTGCTTGCGAACGACCCGCTCCTAATCAATTAATCACTTGGGATTGGTTGCTCGTGTAGTCTCGGTGATAGGGCCACTGCGACTCGAGAAAGGGTTGATTTATGAGAAAATAATGCTCTATGGGGAAATTTAAACTGCTTGATAAAACTTAACAAATTGACTTAGGCTGAGCGAGCCTCAGATTACGGCAAGGATTCTGTACTTCATAATTAACTGCCAATTATTTATTAATCACAGTATTATAATAAATAACCAGTTCCTTATAATTATACCTAATATTACGTTCTCTCTAGAGATTTGTCTTTAGCCGTCTCGTTTTAGATGAAAATCTACTAAACGTCAGAAGCCATTCAACAAAATGCGGATTACGTAGTAGAAGAGCCGAATCAGTTTTTCCTAACTTTTGTCGTGAGAAAAGTTACACAATTGCAAGCCGATCAGTTACACCCAGAGCGCGTCGCAAATCACTGTCTTCTCAATTCACTACCAACTTTTTCCTTTCCATTGCTAGTACAAACTGGGATAGTTATTCGACACCGCCGCTAAATCAGACAACTTTACGAGTTATCTAGCGAGTACTCCATCGCCCCGCGGATTTCCTGAACCCTGACGTTACGATCCATTCAGACCTCAACCGCTATAAAGAACCAAGCCCTTGTTACGTCGTCAATGTTGTTTAGCACTCATAACTTATCAACAATAGCCTATTATGTCCGACAAAAAACCTCCACATGCCGCCTGATTTGGTACAGAGTATACTGTTAACCCAATTCCATTTTATAGGTCACTCAAAAGAGTATTCTCTCTGGCTATTGTTCAAGCATATTGGCTGTTTCGTCTACCTTCGCAGCTCGTTAAAGGAATGGAATTGCTCGCCAGATATCGCTTTTTTCTACAATTGCCAGTTGAATATGAAGTGCCTCTTGAATATCTCCGGCGATTTTGCATTTTTTAACTTTTCGATGTCGCAGAAGTATTCAAATAAAAGTCACGTACCTACGGTAATATTGTCACAAATATTTGTAATGTAACCTTGCAGCGCCAGCTTTTCTAGGCACCGTTATTATCTCAGTCTGGTGATTCTATGGTTTTGGCTTGAACAATCTTTACAATAAATTCTCATTACTCCATAGGTAACCGTGGTCATCTTATCATCGTCATCCATGATCATCATCGTTTTCAACATTTATTTCCTCAGAGGTTAAGCAATAGAAACTTTCTGATCGATGGCCAATAAAAGATTAAACACCTCGGCGCGAAGATCAAATGCCGAAAATTATGATACCAATTTACGTTAACGACGCTGGCAAGGAGAACTTTCGTAAACGGTGCGTGCCTAAGCGAGTGGTGGTGATTTAAATTTTTATCAAATTCATCCCCTAAATTGTTTTACGTCCGTGTTTGAAAGTGTCAAATCTGATTTATTTATGACGGATTTGCCGCGTAACACCTGGCTGCGGGGTGTCCACGGTTAACGACTTAAAGTAGATTAATTTTTGTGTTGATTAATTGAATCACGTTGGAGAGGTAACAGGTGGTAGGTGTTCTGAAATGCGGTTTATGTGTTAATGTAATAATATTGCTTAATTTTGTTAAATCTCACGAAGATTTAAGGTAAAATTATTTTTTAATAATCTTAGTTTGGGTACAATCTCATATCAAGAAAATGCCTTCTATTTTTCGGATTAACGTATTAGCTGGCATTCACCTTTTTTATAGTGCCTGTTTTTGGTCTGACCTATCTCGTGTAAAAACTAAAAGATATTGGATAGAATCAGGCGTTACTTTGCGGAAGTTCATGATTAGCAAGAAAAGGATAGAATTATTTTGCTATAATCCACCACCACACACAGATGACGGACTATTGGCGACTCTAACTTTTTCATGCTAAAACTAAAAAAATAAATAATAAAACAAACATTCAATGCACAATTAAAGCCTAATATAAGTTGACAGACAGACAAAAATTTTAAAAAAGTGTTGGGTTTTCGGGTCGTTCAAATAAATAATCATTTGAGCATCGATGCTTAAGAGCGTGGTGTGATTCACACCACACCGTGTGAAGCAGTTAATTCGAAATCACAGACAGAAACAACAAGTTTATTTATTTGTATGTATAGAATTACCGTTTTTTGTTGGTTTAAGATAATAATTATGATTTTAGATATAGATGTAGGTATAAGTAAGCCCATAATTTAGTATTAAAACACTCGTGTGATAATAACCCCTGTTGTGCAACAGTTTTATAGAGTATGTGTATTTATTAGTTTCGAATTAATTTATTGTCACCCGAACCCCAGTTGCAGACAAGCGTCGTCATAATCCGCTTACCGAGCGCGACATTAAGCCATAATTATTGTGGCCTTCGCCCGCTGCTCTTTTTGTATGAAATATTACATTAGCACCTCGCGCCCTTTGTGATAAATGTATTATTATGAGGTGGTTTTCATTCTGTTTTCATCTTATTCACTACTGAAACGATATTAGCAACTTCGCTGTTTGATACATATTATTAGTATCTTTTTGGAGTCTGGCAAGTGACGTGTCGGTTTTGTCGTATTTTTTAAAAGACTGTTAGCATCAGGTTTGAGGAGTTTGGCTTATTACCATTCCACCAGCCAAATACCTACTGGATGTTTTTGGATGCAGGATAATAGATCTATGGGTGCGGCGCATTTATTTTTAACCGACTTCAAAAAGAGGAGGACGTTGTCAATTCATGGGAATCTTTTTTTCATGTATGTTCCCCGATTATTCAAACACTCCTAGACCGATTTGGAAAATTCTTTTTTAGTTTGAATGGGTATATACTTCCCAGGTGGTCCCATAGTCATCAGTTCAGGATCTAATTATGGGATCATGGAGAAATGAAGGGAACTCTTCAAATTTTATAGGCACACTTGAAGCGATTTGGGTATTTTATACTTTAGAGTTTAGAGTGACGTTTGAAGTCGGTTTTTAAAAAGATTTTTTTATTATGTACGGCCACGTTGTTATAATTTATTTAATAAGTATTACAATTGCGATTGGAAGCCCTTATTTTTTTTAAGCAATCTTAGAATAATCCTATGTAATTGTAATATTTCATGATATCCAATTTAGCCTGCACAAAAAGTTTTAATACAATGGTTAGAAGTTGAACAAACACAAAGAGACAGATTTATTTCAGGGCATAATATTTGTGTCTTATTTTAACTCTATCTTGCGTTGAGTTGTCTTGAGCAGAGCCAGAGAAAGATCTATAGATCTCAGCATAACTCAATAACCAATTGTTGCATTCAACATAAAAGTTTATAACGTGTAAATTACTAATCAATATAAGGGCAACCAACATCGCTTCTCTTCTCTCTACGATGGACGACCTTTGTAAATAGCGGACGTGTGTGTTGAATTATACAGTTTAGATAAAACGTTTTTCCTTGAAGCTTCACCAAAATAAACACCCGCCTATGGTGTCCAAAGCCAATCCCTAATATTATACGCTTTTTTTATACACGACGTATGCATTCATATAGGCCCCAGTGTTCCTGGTATTCGTAAATGTTGAATGTCTATTCTCAAATTATTGTTTTCTCCCTCCTGTCGCATTCTTCGCGGAGATTTCATCATTTCTCCGCTCCTGGGAACATTCCCGAGAAACAAGAATAGTATAAAAACGAGCGCTCCTCTGGGAACACTCTGATTGAATGAGGTGGCGGTAAGCTTATTTTTTTATTTGAACAATGTACAATTTTATGTTTGTATCTAAGAGTATGAGATTCGAAAGTACTTTGTAAAACTTTATTTGATTAAAAAATTATTCTATTCTATTCTAGTCTTCAGTATTAGTTTTTTGCGGTAACAACGAAGTTGTTAAATCTAATTAACAATTAGAGTTCAATAATTTTTTGCCACAACTTATCTATTAGAAATATTTCTAATATTATTGACCGAGCGAAGCGAGGTCTCTGAGTCTACTAGGTGAATTTGCTCTTGTCCGTCCGTCCGTCCGTCCGTCCGTCCGTCCGTCCGTCCGTCCGTCCGTCCGTCTGTCAGAGCCTTATAACTTTTGAATTACTGAACGTAATTACTTCAAATTTAGATATAATATGTGAACTGATGGCCTTCAGCCGAATATTGCATAAAAAATTATAAAAACCTTTATTTCAGGGGGGCTCTCATAGAAGTGAATGCGAAGTAAAAAAAAAATTATCGCGTTATATAAAATTGTAACATATCATATTAAAGATAATTTCGAACCGAGTACAAAAATATTTTTTTTTATTTTTTCCTTTAAAATTGACGAAATGGGGGGCTTTCAAAGTGGCGATTTTATACGCTCGCTTGAAGACGCTCTCTAGCAAAATCCGCTACGTATTTTCAACCTGTTTTATTTTTATTATTTCACTTATATCCTGTACTTGAACAACAAATACTAAAATTATATGAATATTATAAAGAAACGAGATTATTTAATTTTTAATGGGCATCAGTAATTCATATAGCATCAACATAGCTTCACAATAATGCTAATAGATGGCGCAGTCATTACATTAGGCACTATTCCATGGAACTAGGAGATTACGACTACGACCTATCCCAAAAACAGTTTTGCGTCGACCATTATTATTTAGTTACATAATAATATAATAGCATATTATTCAATTAAAATTATTTTTTAGTTAAATATCAAACTAAGGCTAAGAGGCGCAAATATGAGAAACTTGACAGTGGTTTCATATTTGCGCCTTTTGGTGTAGAGACCCTGGGGCCGTGGGGCCCGGAGGCTCGCGCACTTTTTTTAGAGATATCAAAAAAGGTGATCGAGTCTACCGGGGATCCAAGAGCTGGCAGCTACCTTGGCCAAAGGATTAGCCTGGCCATCCAAAGAGGTAATGCTGCCAGCATCTTGGGTACTATGCCACACTGCGGTGGCTTGGATGGATTTTAATTAGTTTTTATTTTAGTTTTAATTTTAGAATTAAATTTAGGTTTATAGTATTGTATATATGAAATTTTCTATCTATAATATAATAAAACTGTAATATAAAAAAATGTTTACAATAATTAAATATCGTTCCCACATTCTAAATTGCAATATATACTTAAGTATAGTCTAGGTCTGAATCGTATAACGATCTTCTGGTGTAAGTGTCCCGTTTATTTTCTTATTTGATCATAATATTATCACTCCAATACACAATCAGGTATGTTATGTATATATCTTAGATCAGCAGAGCCACACGTGGCAAAGTTGCAGCGTTTCATTTATCATTAGATTTAATAATGTGAAACATTGAACCTCTTATTTTTTTTCTTCGGTTGAAAAAGTTGGAACTAAGTTTAGGTACTTAGGTAATACTTGATTTCATTCAAAAAATTGATTTATTTATTGTAGGCTGAGATTAAACCTGCCCGAAAAGGAAGTCGAAGTTAACCACTATCTATAGTGATAGATAGTGGTTAACTTCGACTTCGGTTTGCGGTGCAACGCATAACGGCAAACGCATATAACCTATCGGTTCTTTTTATGTGCTTCCCTAAATCATCATCATCATCATTACCAACCCATCAACGGCTCACTACTAAGCGCAGGTCTCCTCTCAGAGAAGGGTCATAGGCCATAGTCCACCACGCTGGCCCAATGCGAATTGACGGAGTTCACACACCTTCAAGAACATTATGAAGAACTCTCAGGTGTGCAGGTTTCCTCACGATGTTTTCCTTCACCGTTGAAGCAAGTGATATTTAATTGCTTAAACGCACTCGACTACGAAAAGTCAGAGGTACACGGGATCGAACCCCGAATAGGAGACCACAGTCCTAACCACTAGGCTATCACTGCTTCCCTAAATATTCACGCTTAACTCAGCCTCTGAGCAAACTCCTTGCACAAGACCAATACTGATTTGCATGCCGGAGAAGTGGAATGGATTGTCTAACGGAATTTTATATTCGCCTGAGCTCGCTTCAGACGTCATACTTCGCAACTTTTGTATCGACCAAGACTCAAGTGCTGAGAAGTGTCTTATTTCTTAATGTTAATGTGTTTTGTTCTTTTGTACGAACGTGAGCATCGTTAATTTATGCTTATTTTATTATTCGAATTTTCTAACGTCTTGCGAATGTTAAAGAGTTGATTAGTGACTGAAGAGAGAGTGGAAACTCTGTATGTAAAAATTCAGATGTAAATAAATGAGAGTTACCTATTATATTGGCAGTGCGTTTTTAGTTTATTTTTAAACGTCAGAAATTCATGAAAATTTCCGTCAGATTATTAGGTATAGAAGCGCTCTAATAAACTGAATTGATTTGGCACCATACTTAGTTATAGCCTTAGGTAATTGTGGCTTATGTTTCGTGCAAAATACATACCTATGTGTAGGCGTGATTTGGTTTTATGGATTTTAAGATGTAGTTTTCATCGCAATTTTTTAGTAGCTGAACGTTACAACTGCTATAGTTCTGTTACTTATTAAGTTATTACTATTGATTGAACTAATAATGTATGGGCTAAATCTGTATCGGAAATGGATTGTAGGCTGAAACATCTATTTTCATCAGCCTGGTCTCAGGAGTCTGAACATCGGCGGCAGTAATTCGCGTAGTTGGGGGACACCAGACAGTACGAGATTAGATTGTGTGATTGGTTAGATATTTCACAGCTACGAAATAACCATCCACAATTATAGACCAGCTGTGCAATTGTCTGAATATAATAAAATCGGTGTTACGGTTGCAATCGTCTCATATAAAGACGTAGGTACCTAAAGTGTGAGAAGATACTCAAAAGCAAATGGTTCTAAAGCTAAAAATGTACATGTATTCAAATCATGTAAAGAATAACCTAAGTTTCATATACTTAGGTACAACGCAGTTTGACAAAGTTTCCCAAGCATATCTTGTGATAAAATTCAAATAGATGCAATCTCGGTTTTGTAAGATAGCTCAGGGATTCCAATACCTACATGAAAAGGTAAATGTTCTTGTTTTGGTATCGCATAGCGATGTGTTTCTGTGTTCTATGCAAATGTAATATTGTGTTTCGTATTCGGTTATTATAGCCGCAGAGGTGGTGGGATACTTCGAGGAGGTTATTGTAAGTGCTTGAGTGATGTGTAGACAGAAACGGAGGAGGGAGTGTATCATACAGCTGAAATAACATATTATGTAGTTGTTACGAAATATGAGCTGAACATGCCACGTAGTGGAATAATATTGGGTACGATGAAGTAAATACCTACGTATAAGTATAATATCAAAATTATGTTATATTTGGACTTAATTAAGCAAAAACGTTCCAACCGACAAGTCTGTCAAAATGGAGTTAATAGCGCTAGGCTACTTTTTTAGGACACCCTTCATCATATACTAAGAACATTCCAGTCCTTACGTCATTATTCTTTTATTTCCAATGTTCCAACCCACAATACGTAACATACTCATAGCTAAAAAAAATTAAAACCGCATCAATCTGACTGAAAACTTGATATGGGTTGGAACGTTTTTGCATAACTACGTCCATTTATACAACCAAATAGTTTTCCGTCTGAGATTTAGTAATAACTGCCTCGTAGGTATAGCCTAATATATAATCATATTTTGAACGACAGAATAACCTAAACAAACAATATGAATATTACGCATAGCAAACCGCGCTGTCAAATTCGCTGCTGTGCATTGTGACGTGTTTGATTGTTTTTATTATACCAAACCGCAGTTTAGTCAGTTTCCGTCACGCTATCTCTCTGTCCCAACCTTTAAGCTTTTATCAAGAATTTTCTTTTTCCCCGCCGGCTCTTGGACCTTTGTTGATGTTTCTTATTCGGTTATTTTGACTTTCTTGTTCCATTGTGTGCTTAGATGTATAAACTGGTGTTGTTTTGGTAAAGTGCGAAAGATTTGCTTGTAAATGCTTCATTGATATGCTTTAAGCATCGATATTGTATTTAAGTTAGTTTTTGATGTTAACATGAGAAAGTGCACGTAAAATCTCAATATTTGGCATACCCGTAATCGGTTTCTTTACGCCGTCGTACCGAGACGCTAAAGCCTGCTGGGAATCAAACCCTGAACCAACAACTCATAAGACCACAGCACTCACCACTGTGTCACGTCTCACTGGAAGTTCTAGTCAAAACTTGCAAAATGGAGATGGACATACCTACTCAGTACTCAGTCACACTTTGAAAAGCACGGCATACAGTTATACATAATATAATGTCACAGTAAGATGTTTGAAGCCGTGATATAGGTATATATCCCTAGTTATATCCCTAGGGATATAGCTATACAGGTATACCGTATAGATATAGGTATACCGTATTTTATAGCTATGATACGAGCACGATCTAGTAATATAATTATCTTACTAGATTAATCTAGTGAAATAATTATTTATAGATAGTATAGATATTCAAATCCAAATAATAGTGACCGAGCGAAGCGAAGGTCTCTGAGTTTACTTGAGTGAATTTGCACTTGTCCGTCCGTCTTTCTGTCCGTCTGTCAGAGCCTTATAACTTCTGAATTACTTCAAATTTAGATATAATATGTAAACCGATGGCCTCCAGCCGAAAATGGCTTAAAAAGTTATGAAAATCTTTATTTCAGGGGGGCTCTCACAGAAGCGAATGCGAAGTTAAATATTTTTTACATCTTAACATAGGATTGCGGTATATCATTTTAAAGATAATTTGAAACAGAGTACAAAAGTATTATTTTCAAATTTTTTCCCTAATTGGTTGGTTGGTGAAAACGGGCATAATAATAATGTCAATTTTGGTCGTTATGTATCGATTGAATGAATAAGTAATTATGGGAAACCGTTACCGCGAGGTCTCAGTTCGGGGCGAACCACTAGTTATTAATGGCATAAATAGTTTTATGCCAATTAAGTACTTACTAGGTTTATAGGTCCAACGTTTCACTGTAGGTGCGTTGCGCTATTTCTAGATTTGTCAACAATATGCCTTTTATTTTCATCATCGCCGATGCTCGGCGCTATGTTTGCATAATACTCCAAAATTTTACCTCCCAGTCGTTACAAAGCGCACGCAAGCTATGGCGTCAGTGTAAGAGCCAGTGACATAAAAAATGTTTTTACTGATTTACGTACAAGGCTCTATTTCACCAACAAGGAATAAGTCCGATATCATAAGAGTTGCAATTACCTTATCTGGGAATTAAGTAGCTAAGTACTAAAAAAATATATCAATCAATAATATTATACCTACTCTAACTACAGTTTTTGCAATTCACGAAGGCGAGTGAGCTTTACTTGTGGTTACTTCTTGTACATGCACATTGCATAAGTGTGCGTGCCTGTCAAAGCCTAGGTGGGAGCGGGCAGGCGCGAGCATTGCGCTCGCTCACACTTATACAGATACGACACACATACAGCCATAAGTCAGTCGCCCTCGTGAATTGCAAGAACTATACCTCTATGGGAATAAATATGCGAAGTGGAAAATAATATTCCTTGTATTTATACTCGAGAATAACAAAGTTTGGTGAAATCGGATCTGAATGTGTTACAAATCTTGCAAGAACAATAAAAACATAATTAAGTGTACGAATTCTGACGAAGTTTATGTGATTTTTTCTTATTAATTTTAAAATGTTTTGAAATATTTCTACAAAACACATTTGACTTCATCGTAAGCTGTAGGTATACTTCAAAAGTGTTCACAATTATAAATTTCAATCCATATTCAACTGTATTTTGATTGAGTTTAAATTTCCTATTACCAACAATTTTCATGTACCTATATTTTTATATATCAGTCTTGTGAGTTTTAAACATGGATGTTTTACAGCAATGCATTCGTTCAATAGCTCTCAGACTACATGCAGTACAATATTTGCTCCCATTTTGCCCGTATTTCGATGGACATCGTTAATGGGATTGATTCGATATCCACCAAGCTGATTACTCTGATGAATGAGCACTGCAATTGTTTCATACGATTGTGTCATTTCAACAACGATTTATCCCAATTTATACATACCTACTAATATTATAAATTTTACCCGTGATTTCGTACGTGTGGAGTTGTTAACAATCCCGCTGCAAACTTTGTTTACCAGGATCCATACCAGGAAGTATCCTATGTGACTCTCTAGTCTAGGGCCTAGACCTAAAATAGTTCAACCCGCCTAACCAGAACCAACTACGCCTAACAAATACGCACTCCGCCTTGGCCAGCGTGTTGGACTATGGCCTAAACCCCTCTCATTAGTGTAGTCTCAGTAGTGTGCCAACTTTGGGATTGTAGTCGTAAAACATCACATTATTTTTATATGTAGGTATAGCGAGCAAACAAGCAGGCGAGTCACCTGATGTTAAGTGATTACCGCCGCGTATGGACATTTGTAGCACCAGAGGTACCACCAATGCGTTGGAGGCTTTTCAAGAATTTGTTGGTCCGCCGTTCATACGTTATTGATTATTGTTTTAGAAATCAAACGTGCACTAGAAGGTAACCACAATAGTTCTAGAAACTCACTAAATTATAAAATTAATGTTAAATGTGAAGCTTTGCTAAGGTATACTTATATACTTATGTACTTAGACTACCCAAAAGAAATTGCCGATCATATATTTCTACCTGTAGTAGAGTTGCATCTTTTCGCTTTAAAACGGCGAGTATCTAAATCCTTTGTCATATTTTCCGGCTTACCGGGATCCAATATTTCTGTGTGGAACGTTATAAATCGTTCACATACCTACAACATTTTGTGAAAGCAGACTAGGTAAATGGAAGAGAAAATAAAATAAATAAAATCATGTCTGAGTAGATAATAAATTACTAGGTGATGCCCGCGACTTCGTCCGCGTGGATCTAGTTTTTAAAATCCCTCGGGAACTCTTTGATTTTCCGGGAGAAAAAGTAGGCTATGTCACTCTCCAGGTCCTCAACTATAGCCATGCAAAAAATTACTTCGATCCGTAGCCCTGTTGCGGCGTGATTGAAGGACAAACCAACAAACAAACACACTCGCATTTATAATATTAGTAAGGATCCATACGAGTTTAAATCAAGTGGAACAAAATTATGTGGCTACTTTCAACATGGATGTAAAGCTTTCACAGCTAAAATGCACTTCGGTGTGACTACCGAATCGCAACATCAGAGACCAGAGTCCTAACTAATAATATATTAGTGAAAAAGTGTGTTGTTGTTGGTTTGTCCTTCAATCACACAGAAACGGGTTTACGTGTTTTTTTTAAAAATAGGCTACCTACTCTTATATTCCTTATCTCGTGAATTTTTTTAAAAAACCTAACAAGCGAATGATGTCGCAGGCAAAAGCTAGTTAAGTTAAAAAATTCAAAATCATTTATTTCATGTAGGCCAACTGTAGCTCTTATGACAAGTCGAGAATCTACCACCGGTTCGGAAAGCTGATTCTGCTGAGAAACTATTATTATCCTACTTCCTACTAATGCTATAAATGCCAAAGTATATGTTAGGATGGATGGATGGATGTTCGTTACTCTTTTACGCCACAACGAATGAACCGATTTGGCTGAAATTTTAATAGCTCATACTCAGGATTATCACACAGGCTACTTTTTATCCCAGAAAATTACAGAGTTTCCGCGGGCACTAAAATACCTTAATACGCGGACGAAGTCGCGAGCATCATCTAGTCAATAATAAATTACATCTGAGACTCTAGTAATAAGAAGTTAACACGGTATTAAATGATAAATATTCATTAATTCATTCAGCGGATTGCCAATTAACATTGCTACTATAAAGGTGAAAATTCCGAAAAGCAGCAAAAATGAAATTGAAACATCGGCAACATACGTTAAACTGACAAGAGCAAGTTTCATTACATGCCAGTGCGCATGAATGGCATTTCATTTGAACACTTGTATGGAAAAACTGGATAAACAAGTCTTGGTGTAATAATATAGCAGTAACGCCGACTATGATTCAGAGTCAGACGCCAGGTGGATGCGTGTGCGACGTTCCGTCTGTGCTGTGGTTGGACCGGTCTTTTCTGGCACAAGTGATAAAAGACAGCGACTTAATTTTACGAAGTTCAATCAATGAAGCCGTTCTGCCAGATCTTTTTTCCACGTGTGATAGATATTTCACTAACCAATGCTATCTATATATCAATTGCTGTTCGTTAGTCTAGCTAAAACTCTAAAACAGCTTTTTTTTGTTTTGTTCGCTTTAATTCAGGGGTGGTTTAAAACAAAAAAATAGGGGCAACCAAAAGAAGCAGCAGATTATAATAAATTGAAAATTTAAAACACCCCCGACATGTGAATGGCCGGGCTATGTGTTAAATTATACTTGGGCACGCGTGAAGCACTTAATCTAGTAATCATACGCCAAAAATGCCTTACATCATTTTGGAAAAGAGCTGATACTCTTACACTGCTGGACCGATATTACCCAAACATAGCTAAGAACCACCGCAAGGAAACTCGCTTTCAAATGAAAAAACCGCATCGAAATCCGTCCATCCGTTTGATTGCTACGATATGATGAGATACGATACGATACTCTATGATGTTATATAAGTAATATATATTTCAACGGTATCGATGGATAGTTTAGTTTATTCGGCTGCAGATCATGATACAATGGTAAAAGGGGCAGCGGACTAAAAATGGAAACCACAAGGAAACGTCGAGCGACGGTTCAATCCAACCTGTTGCACTATTGTCTTATTTGGAGGGGAGACGGAAATATTAATCGTGTCCAGTATGGCTTAATAGTCTTCGGGACTTTTAAAAACGCGAACGAAATCACGGGCAAAAGGCAGTAGAATATTTTTATTTTATTAGATTTTATTCAAAACTATCTTGTGACTTGGTCCATACTACACTACGATACTTGTCACCGGTCCGAGATCAAGATAAAACAAGAGAGAATGATTTGTGGCATCCCCGCTCTACGGAACACGTACTTACTTGTGTACTTTTTGCCTTGTTACATTACAGTAACGGAGATACGTTTAATTCAATCCTATCATTATGTACACGGGTTCTTAGCATTGCAACGAGCACTCGATGTACATGAATAACATTGTAAGTTGTAACGTATGAGCTGAATGAACTGTTTTTATTGCAACTTTTTAAGCTATTGCATAGCTTTAGTCGCGGGCTTTGAGCGCGGCGACCGAATCAAGAAATTCCGTAACGAAAATAAACCTAACACCATCGTTTCAGTTCGGCAGACTTCGGCACGGTGTTAGTGTGCGTGCGACTAGACGTATGCGTGTAGACTGTACGAAGCTCGCACGGATCGAGACGAGCTGCTCGAGTTTTTATGCAATTTTTTTTGCATAATTTTTATTATGCAAAAAAAAATGTTGCATAAATATTATAATTGCATAAGTTGATAAAAATGCTATGCAATAACTTTACCGCGGCAGTCCCCGAGTGCCACTTATTTTTTTTAGTACAAACAAAAGCTTTTCTTCTTCTAAGAAGGATGACCCCAGGTCGCTGAACCGAGAACCTTAAGAAGGTAGCGGGCGGTGGGTGAATGACCAAGGTGGACAACTGTATGTGGTATCTCTTTCTCCTTCTTCTTCTTCGCGTGCCTCTCCGACTAACGAAGGTTGGCAGTCAGCTTTGTGAATTCCACTCTGTTCTTCACGAGACGAATCAGTTCTGCAGCATTCGCAATTCCCGTCCACTCCCGGATGTTGCGCAGCCAGGACTTTTTCTGCAACTGACGCCTCTTCTTCCGGCAACTTTTCTCATCATGATGAGTTGTAGGAGTTCGTACCTCTTATGCCTGAGCACGTGCCCCAAATATGCGACTTTCCTCATCTTAATGGTTCGCATAAGTTCGCGTTTTTGATTGACGCGCCGCAGAACTTCCACATTCGTGACCTTGTTAGTCCAGCTAATGGCCAACATACGTCTATTTGCTCACATTTCGAAAGCTTCTATACGTTTCCTGAGGTGTTCTTTAATAGTCCACGCCTCACATCCGTAAGAACTATGGGCCAGATGTAACCGCGTAGTAATCGAGTGCGCAAGGAAATCTTAAGACCGCGGTTGCAAAGTACTTACTTTTTGATTTCACTAAAAGTGTTTCGTGCCATTTCAATTCTGGTCTTAATTATTTCAATTTTGGTCTTAATTGTAAATATTATTTAATTGTGTAGCAATAAAGAATTTATCTATCCATCTATCTATCTATCTATCTCTTTCCAAAAAGCTAAATCCTGCCGTGGACGCTAACAGGCTTACGGATCAAAAAGACAGATAGTCTCAGACAGGATTTTTCGGCCACTTTGTTTCGTTCCACATTTAGCAGGCAAGTATAGCAGTAAACGCAAACTGGTACAAACATTAACCAATCCAATTAGCGTTATACGCCGAAACCTCAGTATCATCAGACACCTCAGTATCCCTTTTGAAGCCGCCGAGACCACGTACATAAATCACAAAGCCTTTTTAACTGCCGTGTATCCGCGGCGCGTCGCTGTCACACGGAGACAAGTCTTGCAATTACTGCAAAAAGCTGCCAACACCAAGTGTCGTTTATTGACAGCTCAAACGCGCGCGTCGCATCCGTGTAGGAGTATGTACCGGTATCAAAACTAAATCAAACTTGTGAAGTAGGTACTACCATTATATCGGTGGTTGTGGAAATACATGGATGAGGCGACAACCTAGCATGTTGCAAAAGGTCATACAATAAGAGGTAGATGATACAAAATATAGTTATACTTACTTAAAAGTAAATGCATCCATACTTATTACTTCCCTACTATCCTTGCTAATATTATAAATGCAAACGTGTGTTTCTTATTTCGTAGCGGGTTACGAAAAATAGTTACCAACGTGGATGGAATGTATGTCTGTTGGTTTGTCATTCAATCATGCCACAACAGAGCAACGGATCGACGTGATTTTTTGCTTAGGTGGTAGTTGAGGACAGGAAGAGTGACATAGGCTACTTTTTTATCTCGGAAAATCAAAATAATAGTTCCCGTGGGATTTTGTAAAACTAAATCCACGCGGACGAAGTCGCGGGCATCAGCTAATAGATAAAACTACAATCCGCTACATAACATAAATAAATTTTATTAATAATAATAAATAATCGTTCAACGATGTTCAAAACTTTTCAGTGTTCGACATAGTAGGTAGGTATAGATAGGGAAGCCTGTACAAGACTACAAGTTTAAACTAATTAGAGCCGGTGTAGCAGTTATTATGATCTAGTTTGAGGCGTGTTTTAATTAATTCAATTTCGACGATCACAAAGGCTTTCTAATAACAAACCGTGTGATGAATGTTTTGTTGGAAGTTTCAGGGTTGACACAATTACGCATTATGATATTATGTTAGTGTTAATTTCTATAGAGAGCCCAGAACTGTATCCTTATGAAAGGACAGATTTAGACAAAGTTCAGGTAGATCTTGAAATGTTACAAAAGAGCTTCAAAACATAGTGATTCTGGCTTGTTTAATAGTTAAAGGATTTTGGGCACGGCTCGTTCATGGTGTGAACTGTGAAGTAAATCAGAGAGTCAAGTGTAACTTTTCAAGTTTTCGATAAACAAAATCTGTCATTCAGTATGGACGGAAAGGGATCGAGAAATTGGCTCTGTTCTCGTCCATATTAAAAGACTCTACTTAAACTTGAAAAGTTACACTATACTTTTAGGTATAAAAAATAACTTTCACTTATTTATTCACTTGCTTGAAAAATGCACTTTGATGAGTGGTTGATAGGTCTTCAAAGTTAATTTTCAGCACTAGTGCGGTAAATTGCTAGAAAATTACATTTTTTTGTCGTTTTTAGGGTTCCGTACCCAAAGGGTGCCAACGGGACCCTATTACTAAGCCTCCGCTGTCCGTCCGTCCGTCCGTCCGTCTGTCAGCGGGCTATATCTCGTAAACCGTAATAGATAGAAAGTTGAAATTTTCACATATTGTGTATTTCTATTGCCGCTATAACAAATAATAAAAATAAAATTAAATTAGAAAAATAAAGGGGGCTCCCATACGTGGAAAAGGAGTCGAAATAAAATTTTATTTTTTACCCCGGCATGTGGGGTGTCATTGTCTAGAGCTCATTAAGTGGAGTTCAATTATATATTTTTTTATTTTTTAGCTACAAAAATGAAGAAATGGGGGGATGTCAAAGTTTTCGGTTTTAGACCAATTTTGTTAGGGGGTCTATCTCAAAAACTAAACTAGTTAGGAATTTGAAATGTTGGTATATTATGTACTATATAGTGTATTTAAACAAAAAATACTGAAAACACCGATTTATAATGCGGTTGGTAAGTTGTGACCTAAACAAACGAGCATTTTTCTCCATATACAAGAAGAAAGTTAATTTAGTACTTTCTAAGAACTAAGATATCTAAATATGTATCTAATTTTAAAAAAATGATTTGGTCTTATGTACGGAACCCTAAAAGAGCGAGGCCCGACTCGCATTTGGCCGATTTTTATTTAGTTTTTTGAAGTCCAAAAACTTAACCTAAAAACCAAAAAGCTATGTGTAATATGGATAATATGCTATGGAATTAGTAAATACAATGAACTCCATTGTGGTCAGAAGGTTCCAAAGTAGTCGCAATAATCCACTTCAAACAATGTAAAACTTCAGAAGGGATTTTAACGGACAAGGGCGTAATTATAGGTCATTATTGACGCCCAAACTTCACACAGCGTTGGAACATTCGGGCCCTTCATAGTAGAAGATCCGAACCTAAGTCGACCTTTACCGAGCTGATAATAGAATAAATCTTATTTTATAATAAATTTAGTATATTAGAAAATATATTAAAAATGGGTTTGCTAAAAAAATCCTGGACAGAATATTTTTAATAATTTTTTTTTTTATTTTTTCTTTAAAATGTTGCAACACCAAAATAATAAGAAAATTTTATCCTGAGCTAAAGTATAAAACATATAGAATGTGCAGACGTTGGATTGTCTATTAATAACGTGAACGAACTACTGGGTTGCCAGGTATAAACAGGTATGTCCATGGCAGTTACTTTCACTTGATTGGATAATAGAAAAAAAATGTATATCAACATAAGCGCTGTTTTATTGCAAACACGTTGATATAGTCATCATAATATAGGGTCGTCATCAAATCATTTTTTTTAAATAATTAAAAATATTCTGTCCAGGATTTTTTAGCAAACCCATTTTTAATTTATTTTCTAATATACTAAATTTATTATAAAATAAGTTTTATTCTATTATCAGCTCGGTGGAGGTCGACTTAGGTTCGGATCTTAGACTATCATGTGAAACGAACTTAACAGTTCGCAAGAATGTGCGGTCGCGACCCCCCGTCCTAATGCCGGCCTTTCTTACCTACAAGTACAATACAAGTCTTTATTGTATTAGACGGTTCCCTACTTGTTAGTTGTTCGCGGACTGTTTAACATAGTTTAGCAACCGTACAGTGGCCTAACACATAACATTCTCGCAAGCTGAATAAATATTTACACAAAATAATATTATTTTACGTAAAAATCTTCATTTGAGTTTTAAATTGTTTTAAGGGTGAAGGGAAACATCGTGAGGAAATCCATCAATAATGTTCTCATAATATGAGTACATTATTGATGGATTTCCTCACATAATGTGTGTGGTGAAGTCCACCAATCAAATCAAAACCATTGATTCCTTCTCGCTCTAAAATAGCGGTATATTCGGGTTAACTAATACACAGATGACAGAGCTACCTACCCAATAAGGATAGTTGTTCTTTTACCTAGCCTCAAATAATCCAAAATCTTAAAAATAATCCCAATGTGTGCATTTTTTAGGTACCTATCTGTATGAGCATGTCTATGCATATCACATTATGTCATATCAACTGCGTCATTATCGACAGTCGACACAAACATAAACGACGATAGTTGTAGACTTTTTCGACGTTTGCCTTTGAAATGAAGTTAATACATATTAGCGTAAACGTGCGGCTGGGCCATTGGCCCTAATGTTAGGTATTTACTCACTCCAATTAGCGTCTTATTGCGTTACAGAGTTCCCAACACAAGGCATCCATTACGAAAGCTTTAAACTGAGGAAAATACTTTCTATACTAAAAATATAATTTTAATGACAGATTTCTTCTGAACTCCGAATTCATGCATCTGAAATTAAGATTAAAAACACGACCAACCACACGACAAATAAAATGGATTCCTAGACCTCTTGCTTATGACGTCAAACCACCTTATCGACTTTTATTCTGCTGCTTTGATAGTCATAAATTAAGGGGCAAAAAGGATCGATATACCATCATAATATACCAGCGAAATACGTAATGGCATAGCATTGTACAGAATTATTTGAGAGTGCGACTTTGCCAGTAAAGGCGACAGACAAGACCGATCTATGATCACCACGAAAATAAAAAAGGTAAAAAGTTTTAACCCCGTTTTAACAGCCAGTCCAATCCGAGCAAAAATTACATAAAATCCGAGTTTTAAAATGTGGATATAAAGTACTTGTCTGTATTTAATACGTAAAGTAACTTGCCTCGTTACAGGAGACCTAGTTCCCAAATAGGTCAACGTTTTCGAGTCTCCAGCATACGCTCAAAGTATTAATTATTGCGGTAAAATTTCAAAGTGAAAAAATTCATATTTAATTAATATATTTTGAAATATACATACAATATATTTCGTTGCATACATTTGAAAGTCCTTGAAATGTTACCTACTTATTTTTAGAGTACATTATTAAAATAAGCAAAGTTTTTATTATTCAAGGATGCAATATTCGTGCACATTTTTTTTTAATTTTAATGCACAAGTAAAAAATGCTTACCTATCGCGTAGGTGAACTACTCGTAAATATAGCGACTGTGAATTGAAAGTTATATTTTAGATTGAAAAAAATATGCGCTAAAAAGATACAATGGACGAATACGCTGAATAACAATATGTGTTTCATTGTTTGGATAAATAGGGCGTGTTTTGTTTAGTAGGTATTTCGTAATGAAACATTTCATAATTATAGCTAGCATTTGATAGAGTAAACAGAGATATAGAAAAGGGATAAAGTTAAGATTACTGTAAAAATTTTATGAAACGAAAGAACCGGACCCATTCTCCATTTAAATTTTTTACACTACTAGTAGTCAAGCAGTGATAGCCTAGTGGTTAGGATTGTGGTCTCCTATTCGGGGGGTCGCAGGTTCGAGCCCGGGTACGCACCTCTGACTTTTCGGAGTCAAGTGCTTTTAAGCAATGGAATTAATTTAATTGGAATGGTAATTCCAAAAACCCTTCTGTGAGAGGAGACCTGCGCTCAGTAGTGAGCCGTTGATGGGTTGCTAATGATGAATGATGATGATGACTATTTTTTTTAAAGTGTAGATGTACATTTGTTTTTACTTTTGTTACTGTCGCACATAAAAAATATTTCTATATTATTGATAGTGGACACTGAAATACTTCTGTATCTGTATTAAAACAGTTTATTGTTTAAATAAAGAGAAAAAAAAATCTGTCTGAAAAATTTAATAACTTACATTTTACAAATTAAAACATTTGCGCGTGGTGCACACTACCATACAGTAGGTAAATGTTTATTATAATTAAATCGTTAAAATATTTTAAAATCCACTAGTGTAATTAAAATCCAACCCCGTTTATAATATGCAAGATTTTCCTCACGTACTCGCAGCCTGTAGCACACGGCAAACATTAAAGTGGGGGTACAAGAGAGTGCATACAGTCGCCAAAGCTCGGGTAAGTTAGGGTTACCACGCCTAAGCATAAGAACACCCAAAAAAATTCCAGGAATTTTAGAAAATCTACTGACATTGAATAAATCTATTCAATGACTTAGAGAAAAGACTGAAGAATATTTTATAACTTTCACCTTTTTAGATATTATGTATTTAGATTTTGTTTTTACGTTAGACTTTAGAGTTTAGACAATAAATACTTTTTCATTAACATGAGCGCAACAACATGACTGTATTATTAATAATATATTGTTTTTATAGTTTTGTTCTTAGAAAATCAGCCAAATTGGAATTTCGTCCTTTCTGGCAAATAGGGCCACAGTTCCGAAAATATTTTGAACTGCGTTCTGGCTACCCTAGCCAACGAGTTAATGATGCACGCCATTACTCCCCTTATCTCAAGGCAGTAAAGTCTGTAATAGCCGGCGAGGTGGATGTAATTAACTGCTGAGTGTTTTTACCCAACATAATTTTCACAGTGACTTCATATTTTCAAACGACCTTATAGGGTAAAATTTTGGGATCGTACAATGAGATGTAAATCCATTTAGTTAGATGATAAGGTAATTTGAAATTTCTTTATAAAAACCTCTTCCAGCGTTGTAGGTAGAGTTTGCTTCCCGTTATATTCTAGTTTTAGATATTATTCCTTCACGCGATCGCATGCATTCAATTGACGGTATTATTTCATTTTATATGAAAAATCATAGCGCCGATTTAAAAAAATATGTGCACCATAACAAAAGTGTGAGTGTTTATTATTTTAAAAACATTTTAGTGCTTTTAGACAGTTAGTTCTTAGAAATGAATATACATGTTCCTATAAATGTTGAATCATGTTGTCTGACATTAAATCAATTTTCCTTATTCCTATACATAAATCGGTTTAAAGATTGTATTTTTTTGTTACTGGACAGTTTAAATATCACCATAATAAGTTAAGTTCTGTTTAAAGCTAGGATTATTCCATTCAAGAGCAAGGTTGTCAGTTACCTACTTTTTAATCTTTAAACTTAGCTTTAGGCTCACTGGCCGCTGCCACAATTTTACCCTTTAGGTATTGTCAGACCTTTAGGGTGTTGTCAGACTAACGACGACGGTAACATTTTGAAATTAGACAAACTCGCTGTCTGTATAATTATGAGACGGTAAAAGCGGTGTGTTATGATGTGATTTATGTTTAATGTTTATTGGGCACTTTGCACCATATAAAATCCTGCCTACCTGTGATAATACAACTTTATGGAATTGTATTTTAGAGTCCAATTCAGTGTTTTTCTTTTTTGATATTATCATCTTCGTCTCAAAAACATTATGTTTTGTTTAAATATGTATGTCTAATATGTATGTATGTCTTTGTCACTGAAGATTTCATGTTAGTAAACCAAAAAAATCGGTATACTTAATAGTAATATTTAATAATAATAGGATAATATTTAAGAGCCGGTTAAAGCGCCGCAATGCTCTTTGTTGGATTGCTATTATACTACGGCCGTTCAGAGAATGCGTTCCTGACACGTCGCGATTGAACTGACGACGTAACTTTGTAATGGCGTTGCAGTTACGATAAAAATATTATTGCTGGTTGTTTACCGTTTTAACAATTGATGAGCATTAAAACAACATTATAATATCAATAATCAATTAATGTTATAATTTTGTGACACTAGTCGTGACTAACTGACAGGTGTCAGGAACGCATTCTCTGAACGGCCGAACTTTAGTTATTAGCATAATATCTGAGAACTGTTACATTTGTCCACCCCGCCTGAAACCGAATTCAGTGTGCACGACTCTACAACCTACCCCTATTTGCACTCTCAAAGGAGGGTTGAACCTCCAAGGCCTTTGTCTTCTACACCATCTCCCTCCCATTCAGAGGGTTAACCATTCCACGGGATCTCATTAGCGCCAAAATAACACTAGCAATATAAAAGAGTGACGCAGCATCCCTTGCTCCCATTCATCTCGGGATGTTCCCCGAAAAAAGCGCGTAATTCAAAACGCCGTGATGCAGTGAAACTCTGTTAATTAACGTCTGCTAAATGAAGCCTTTTAGTGAGGTATCATGGTGGGTGTGGATTTTGCAAATTGCTTTTAGGCATCGACTTATAGCGCTTAGAAGCGCAGTAGTCGACGCGGTGATAAGCCATTTTAAATAAGGGAGTTTATAGCTTCAATAGCCCAACGGTTAAAGGTGCGGACTGAAAACTGAAAGGTCGTAGGTTCAAATCCCACCCGTTGCACTATTGTCGTACCCACTCCTAGCACAAGCTTTCCGTTTAGTTGGAGAGGATAGGAGGATATTAGACAACTTCAATTTGACTAAAAAAAAGGCCACCTACGCAGTTCCTATTGTCGCGTAAGTACGACGAGCTCAGGGAAAGATATTAAAAATGACGCACTGTGTTGTGAAAGGGTGTCATAATTCATCACATAACCATAAAAAACGAAATTAACAGTAACAGTATCAGAATGTACTTACATGGTACTTACACCTTACACTGATTTATATATATTTATTTTTTATAGTGGATATATTTCGGAGAGTGTGCTCAAGAACTATTTGAACTAGTTCCTCCATCACCCTTCTACCATCGCACCGCAAGGCATCGCTCGAATCTGCACCGCTACGTGGTCGAAATTCCCCAATCCCGCACTAAGCGTTTTGCTTCCTCGTTCCTAATACGCACCGCTAAAATTTGGAATGCCCTTCCGGCTTCCGTTTTTCCAACTGACTATAACTTGGGTACCTTTAAATCAAGAGTGAATAGGCATCTTCTAGGCAAGCGCGCTCTATCTTAGGCTGCATCTTCACTTACCATCAGGTGAGATTGCAGTCAAGCGCTGGTCTATATATTTAAAAAAAAAAAAAACACATTCCTTGTATTTTTAAGCCTATGTTTGGAGCGGAACTTTGTTAGAAACTTTTCTAAGCGTTCTAACTCGATGCCTAAAAAGGAACCTAATTCCTTTTTGGCGTGATAACGTCTTATAAATCGATGAACACCGGCTGTACGCACGAAAAAGTGTCACGTTCCGCCTGATCCTGCGCGTGCAAGCGAGAGCGCGGAACAAGCGATAGAGAGGCACGATCGGCCCAAGCGTTGGCTTGTGACTAGAGAAAATTGTAATTTTCAATTAACTCCTTCTTTGTATTACACAAAATAATGATAATTCAGTAATAATAATTCAATTCAGTATGCAATTTTTCATCAATGTTTCTTTATGACGTTATCACGTAAAACTATCGTCCGTAAACCGACTTTACAGACAACCAATTTTTTATTCATCAACAGTCAGCCCTTGAACTGGTAAGTAGGTAGGTGATAAGCTGATAAGTGACGATGCAGTCTGAAAGATGAAAGCAGGCTTATTTGGAAGGGGCAAAGCGGGGTATTATGATTGTTTTTATTAAACCCATCCCCCCCATCCGTTTTTACGTATTGTACCGGACTCTTAATCGTTTGATGGCACTACATTCCCAGTATTCGTGCTAACCAGCCACGGCCGAATTTCATACTAAACTACATTATGCCCGCGATTTCGTCCGCGTGGATTAAGGACGTTTTAATTCCCGCGGGAACTTTCCGTTTTTCCGGAATAAAATATAGCCTATGTGTTAATCCTGGGTATGAAATGAGCTATCTCCATTCCAAATTTTCAGCAAAATCGGTTCATTCGTTGTCGCGTGAAGGAGTTACAAACATCCATCCATCCATCCATACATACATACATTCTCACAAACTTTCGTATTTATAATATTAGTAGAATTTATAATAATATTAATAAAGTTAGTAGGATGGTCTCTTCTATTGGTTTCTGAGGAGAAGTGGAGGCGTATAGTAAAGCCAGAACATCCGAGTGACGACCTCAACCGCTCTGAACTAGCGAGAGGAAGCATTTTTTTTTTTCAAAATTTTCTGCTGGGAATCAAGCGTGGGCGGTAGGACTTTTTTTTATTCGATGACAAGATAGTCCATGACTACGATCTCACCTGATGGTAAGTGACGATACAGTCTAATGCCCGGTTCCTATAAGTAAGAAACGATTCGTTTTTTTTACGGATAGTACTATTTACTACGAGGCGTAAGTCAAAACCGTTCCCATAAAAAACGTTTCGTAAGCTAAGTTACCGATAGCTTGTTACCTACGGATGGGAGGGTTACGAATAACGAATAGTAAGACAAATGTATGTAGAAGACGGCTTGTGGCGTTCCTATAAAAAAAAGAAATGTTAACGAGCTGTCAAAGTTACGAGTCGTTTAAAATTTGCTTACTGCCCGATATCGGCCGGTTGTGTTCTATCGTTTTGCGTATTTTGAGTTATTAACTGCAATTAATTGTAAAATGTCTCGTTCAGACAGTGAATTGACTGATTTGGAAATTTTGTCCGACTGGAATAGCTCCGTTTCAGATGATGAAGGTCCAGGAATCATTTGGACTTGTTTGTATTCGCATTAGTCCCCTTGCTCGTTAATATTGGGTTACTTTGTATAAGATCAACTAGCAAAGCAACCTCGTCTTTCATCATTGGCTAGTTCATTTTCTACAAATAAAACAAATAAACAAAAATTTTATCCTATTGTTTCGAATCTATTCGAAGAATATGTCTGTAATACCTACAGTTATTAACAAAATAATATTATAATTTTTAACATAATTACTTTACTTTACCTGTGTAAGATCCATTGCAATAGCAGTAATCTATATATATAAAAGAAAGTGGTGTTAGTTACACTATTTATAACTCAAGAACGGATGAACCGATTTGGCTGAAAATTGGTGCAGAGGTAGCTTAGAACCAGGAGACGGACATAGGATACTTTTTATCCCGTTCGACCGCGTTTCCGTCAAGTCACTATAAAACGTGGTATAACAAAAACGCATCTGACATGAAATAACAAAACGCAAATGACAGTGGAATAACAAAACGTAAATGACAGCTAAACGTAATTTTGTCTTTGGTTAAGTATGGTAAAAAATTTGACAATTATAAAAATGATAGCTAAACGTAATTGTTATTATCATCAGTAATATGTTTTCTCTTTGAATCATCATTAACAATGCTGCGAGCAAGACGATCAAATGTTTCCTACTACAAAGCTACGGATTGACGCGATTCATTGGATTGGCACAGTTGAGAACCTGGAGGGTGACAAAGATTTCCCGCGGGATGTTATGAAGCAAATCCACGCAGACGAAGTCGCGGGCATCAGCTAGTTACCTATATATTTAATCTTTCGGGAACACTCCACGATATGTGATAAGAGGAATATTTAAAAAGTTTAGTTGAACAGAAATTCAAAACGCGACGTGCGAACTGCGACGTTCCAACGAACCACATACTCGTACAGATATTTTGTTGTGATTGCGTTACTTTCACGCGGCCCGAAAAACTTATTTTTTCAATAAAATAAAATGATTTCTGCAACACCGAAATCATAAAATAAACGAAAAAAGCATATTTTCACACTATAACGTCCACATGCTTAAAATAATAATAAAGAAATTAGTTTTTACTGTAATTCTGAATATGCTTCACTGGCAAAACGAAACGCTATGAGTGTCGACTGAGGGCGTCGGTAATGCGGATAACCAACATCTGGCCGTCCCAGGTAGCGGACCCGAAGAAATTTAGGAACGCTATTTATGGTTCGTTACTCGTAACTCAAAAACGAATAGTAGCTTTAGTACAATGACGATTAGTTAATAATAGGAACCGGGCATAAGATGGTAGCGGACCAACTTGGAAGGGGTATGGCAGTGAAAATTCAACCCATACCCCTAATCGGTTTCTACAAGCCATCGTGCTGGAACGCTAAATCGCTTGGCGCCACGTCTTTGACGGTAGGGTGGTAACTAGCCACGGCCAACGAAAGCCTGCCACCAGACCAGACCAGAGACAATTCAGAAAGTATAAATTCCCAAATTGACCCCGCCGGGAATCGAACCCGATACCTCTCAGTTTTAAGACCACAGCCCTCACCACTGCGCCAGGGAGGTCGTCAAAACCTCTCGCTTATAAGACCAAAACGCTTGCCCGTGGCACAATGCCACGGGTGTCGTTATTGCAGCAGGTAGTCATCTTGGTAATGCGTTTTTACGGGAAGAGCATACGAAAGAATGGTTGCTGCCAAGGAATCTTGCGATTATAATTGACTATATATAAGACTGATATCCAACATCTTTTCTCATTGAAAATCGAATTTTCTTATTTCATATTATTTATTTATTGTTTCAGATCTATGCGTTTAACTAACGTTACATGGGACGTGAGTGCGGCCGACAGATATGTAAGGTACAATAAATATTATATCTATGTACAACTTAGTACTTACAAACAGATTAATGTGTATAAATATACCAAATATTGAAGATTGGGTCAAGAAGGAACGTTACAGTTATATTGAAACTTAATGAAGCACTCAACTTCATCTACGCAGATTTGGTATGTCCTATTCTGTAAATCCCGAAGACTTTCCGGCATTCCGGCAAAAAATATCCGTCTCAACTCTCAAGTATAGATGCAAGTTATCTCTGAGCTAATATTCATCAAGTACGGTTCGACAGGTAGGTACTTGTAGGCCTTGCTCTCTCTTTTTTTAAATAAAAGTTTTAGGGCCTGTATTACCACTTTCTGATAACTTATGTCAAGTGACAATGACAAAATATGCGAATAAGCTATCAGAAGGTGGTGAAAATGGCCCTTAAACTCGCTTTTTTTAATGAAAGTTTCATAATATTATAAAAAAATATTTCCGGGAAAAAAGTACCGTATGTATCTCTCCATGTCAAAGCCAAGTCGATCCGAAGCTCGGTTGCGGCGTGAATGGACAAACCAGCAAACCCAGTGCAGACAAACAGAGTTTCCATGGGATTTTTTGAAGCCCAAATCACACAGACGAAGTCGCGGACAAAAGCTAGTCAGTAATAATTTGTTCAATGAAATTGCAATACTATAAAACAGTTCGACACTGTCGCTCAACGCGCCTGACCCTGCGTCGCTAATTGCGATGCGCGCGCGCACGTACGCGAGGCACGCACGGCGCGTGCGTTGAATTTAATTATGTGCCTACGACTTTTGTTTTTGTTTACATTGAGCGCACTTTCCTGTTGACTCGTGCACACGTGGGCGAGTTGTACAGAGAACCTCCCGAGCCAAATTACACTTCGTTGTATCTATTCTCTTTCTTATAGCCGAGTTTCTTGCTGGTTCTTCTCGGCAGGAACGGCATTCCGAACCAGTGGTAGACTCATCGACGATTCAAAAGCACTTGTAAAAAAGTTTATTTGAATAAAAAACATTTCTATTCTATTCTATTCTCTTTCTATGAACGTTAACGCTTTAGAGTAGGGGTTCCCAAAGTTCTTTTGACGTGATAACGTCTGCACGGCTGCACGCACGAAAAAGTGTCACGTTACGCCTGAGCCTGAGGGGGCAAGCGAGAGCGCGGAACAAGCGATAGAGAGGCACGATCGGCCTAAGCGTTGGCTTGTGCAGCCCGCCAGTCATCGTCAATGCTTCTTTATGACGTTATCACGTAAAACTATCCTCCGTAAACCGACTATACAGGCAACCAGTTTTTATCACGCGTGCGCCTCCCTTCTGAAAGGATAGGAGATGTGATAAAAAACTTTCGGGACTCCTGCTTTAGAGGGAGTGTGTATTCGTGTGCGTAAGCGTGTATGTTGTATATATAAGCGTGTAGCGTGAATTCTATTCCGTGGAGCGAAAGAGCGATCAAGAACGTTTCTTCAACTTGGCTACCAATTAATCGTTTCTCGTTCGTTAAGATCGCTTCCTCTAAAGTAGGGGCTCCCAAAGTTTTTTATCACGCCTACTATCCTTTCAGAAGAGAGGCGTGCTAAAAAAGTTGGAAACCCCTGCTCTAAAGGGTTAACAATCATAGAAAGAAAATAGATACGACAATAGATATAAGTTTAATATGGCTAGGGGGCTGGTAATTAACTGAGCCCTATCTATAGTTTTACATTACAAAAATAAGTCCGCGCGGATTTAGTTTTTCCAAATTAAAATCTTGATTTGATTTCCCAGAGTAAAAATACTGCTGGTCGAATGAGGAATAGCTTCATTAGCAACACTACAATCTTAATCAGCGATGATTGACTGAATTTTAGGCGTTTGTTCTGCAACAATGAATTTTAGTGGAGAATGTCCACGGATTGCGAACGTACATGTACAAACATGTAGCAATCATTTTTAGACAATTCCACAGTGGTACGCAGATTATAGCTGTGTGATGTGTCATTTATTAATATCAAAGAACTGGCCAAGAACTTGGTACCCGGCGATATATATTGCACATCGGCCTTTGGAATAAAACGCTATTCTATTCTATTCACAGTTCGACTGCATTTTTTTATATATGTTACTTGATGTGCTCGCCAATTGTGAAGAGATTTCAGTAATTACTACGTGAATTTCTGACTAGCTTTCCTTGCAATAGAATAGAAATAGCGTTTTATTCCAAAGGCCGATGTGCAATATATATCGCCGGGTACTGTACATACTTATAGCATCGGACGAAGAGTTTTTCAGGACACTGGGTAAAAGAACCAACACAACCTGCCCCCTGATTGTCTAAAAGTTGCCGATCAAATCGTCAAAGTTAGCGTCAAAGTAAAATAAACCATAACCGCATTGAATTCGAGCTCAATTTCGTGTAACCATTCTCATATGTTTAGGTATGTACGATAACCTAAACGGTTGAGAATGGATACACGAAATTGAGCGTTAATTCAATGTAGTTATGGTTTATTTTACTTTGACGCCGAATTTTGACGATTTGGTCTGCAATTGTTACATATATGCCAAACAATAATACCTTTGCGCGAAACACTTGAATACATACTACGACGAACCGGCTCCGTTCCGTCGTGGATAACAATAAGGTGAAAGAACATAAACCATGGGATTTATGTAGTTCGTCGTAACTCGTTCGTAGGTAGGTACTCGTATGTGCAGGCTTGGTGGTGGCCGTGGGTGAAACGAATCGGTCGACTTCGAGTTAAGCACGCACGTCTAGGCTTAGTGCGATATATGTGTATTTTGTGTGCTAGAAGCTCCAATAGCTAAACGTTCAAAAGGTAGACTGAAATCCGAACAGTCCACGGTTGCAGGAGTTGGAACTTTTGTACTACTCCACTACTGGACTTAATACGTAGGTCTCTTGAAAGTATCGCCTTTCATCAGTGGAGGGTTCACCCACTCTGCTGTGTCATCATCATCATCATCATCATGAGCAACCCATTAACGGCTCACTACTGAGCGCAGGTCTCCTCTCAGAGAAGGGTTATAGGCCGTAGTCCACCACGCCCAATGCGAATTGGTAGACTTCACACACCTTTGAGAACATTATGGAGAACTCTCAGGCGTGCAGATTTCCTCACGATGTTTTCCTTTACCGTTAAAGCATGTGATATTTAATTGCTTAAAAGCACATAACTCCGAAAAGTCTAAGGTACGTACCCGGGAACGAACCTGCGACCCCCAAGTAGGAGACCGCGGTCCTAACCCCTATCTATCACTGCTGTTACCACTGTATATTTACTATGTTATTATACCTATCACAAATATAAGCTAAGTGTAGGTAGTAGGTAAGGATATTTTAAACCTTGAACAATATTACGTCGATGTTCTATCTAAGGGATTTCGATTGAAATACCCTTTCCCTTTCGACCTTCAGCAGTTTTGTTCGGAGTTTTCGTTATCGTTTCCACGGCATGTGCCCTTTTAATAGAAAGGTTTGAAATAAAAGAAAGTGGCTTTAAATTCAAGAGGGCACGTTCTTCGATATGGATCTAAAAAATATTATTTTCAATTTTGTTTAGGCATACCGCATAGTACGATGTTAGCTGTTTTTAACCGACTTCAAAAAAAGAGGAGGTTGTCAATTCGATGCGTATTTTTTTTTATTTTTTGTCGATGTCACTCCATGACTCCGTCAAATCTGAACCGATTTCAATATTTTTTTTTATTTGAAAAGTCATACCGTCAGGTTGGTCCTATTTAAAGGTGAAGATCTGATGAATATCTTCCGTGATAGAGGACGGAACTCCTCAATGAATAAGAGCAAATCGCGATCAGAGAATGTGAAGATTGATCCTATGAAGCTACCACTAAAAAGCTTAAAATAATAATAATATATTAAAAATATTTAAAAAATAATAAATAATAAAAAGCAAATATTTAAAAAGCGTGGTCTTGCACCATTAGATGCATTTTTGCAGGGGATAAAATCCAGGCCTTTCAATATTTCTGCTTTGAAAGCATTAAAATAAATCCACACAATAAGCGTGCCTAAGATATCCATGAAAGGCTGAGCCCTTGGCCGATGATAGTCATCTAGATAAGTCTTATTTATTCCCGCTGTTAGTTTATAAGCATCTACAGATGCGCCAACATGTTGGACCCACAAAATAACCAACCGAAAAACGAAATCAGTTGTCACATCAAAGTTTAATGCACACCAGCTCCTTCTTAAAATAATTGGTCGAACTTGCAAAAAATGTGAAAGTAAGTTAGTCCCTATCGTCCGGTTTCTACATTCAGTCTGTCTTTAAACTGTCTGTTAAGTTACTTAACAACGATTTTATTCGTCAAAAAATCGTATGGACACCTACTTACTTCGGTGAAGAGTAACTCTATGGACTACAAAAAGATTAAATATAATTATGGAAGCCTGATACGAAACCTACCTGAATTCAATGCCTACGCTTTATACAATCCGCGCACCGGAGTGCTGGCCAAGACGGGACGGACATTTTTCAATAATGTCTATTCACATACCTAATTTACAAAAAGTCAAGAGCTAACCAACCAACGATATAATAATTTTAATACCGATTATTTATTATTATTGTACCTTACGTAAGCTGTTAGAGTTGCTAGTTTGTTTACAAATAGTAGATTCTATAATTTATATTTGAAACTATTAAATTGGAATGTCTGTAGAAGCTCTAAAACCAGGACCATTGATAGTAATCGAGATAATTCCTACTTTTCTTATTTATTCCTACCATTTGCTTATCGTGGGAGCCTGGGTAGTTTATTTTTACTTTCAAATATAAAGAGCGGGATGGAATCTGCAACTGCTTTAATGCACTGCCGGATTCAATACACCTGCGTATAAAGTATTAAAGTTACGATTATGTATACACCGGCGAGTTAGTGCAATGCATGAGCTGAAAGTGGTAACTTTAACTTATCTTTATTCGATGCTAAGCTGATCTTTGACTGATAATATGATTGCGAAAGAATTGGTTAAACCATTATAGCTATTTATGCAACTGCATCGTAATGAGGGTCATTTTAATTCGAGTGCTGTTTTTTGATACGAGGCTTGCCGAGTATCAAAATAGGATAGTACGAGAATTAAAATGACTAATTACGTTCAGTTGCATACAAGATTTTATCTACGACAAGGAAAATAAAATCATTAACAAAATACGCCGTAGGCTCAATAAAGTAACAAAAAGTAACTCCGTAAGCCGCCACCAGCCGCCTGTGGCGCCTCTGTCAACAAAAAGTAACTCCGTAAGCCGCCACCAGCCGCCTGTGGCGCCTCTGTCAACAAAAAGTAACTCCGTAAGCCGCCACCAGCCGCCTGTGGCGCCTCTGTCGTATGAACGGTACAAAAGTGCCAGAACTCAGAGCCTTAGCTTTAGGTATCCAATTTTAAGAAGATAACCATTTCGATTCAGCTCCCATACAACGAGCTGCATCGAAATGAGAAGCAAAACCGAAAGAGGGTTCATTTCGATTCAGCTGTCAAATTCGAAATTGGAACTTTTCGATGTTGGAGTAGATAAAACTTTAAACAATGTATGAAAACACAGTTGTTATAAAAATAATAACAATAAAACAGTTGTAATAAAAATGACAATCAAATGCCCACAACATTATATACACCTAGCTGATGCCCGCGACTTCGTCCGCGTGGATTTCATTTTTAAAATCCCACGGGAACTCTTTGATTTTCCCGGATAAAATTTAGCCTTTGTCACCACCCTCCAGGTTCTCAACTACACCCATGCAAAAAAAATCGGCCAAGTGCGAGTCGGGACTCGCTCTTTTAGGGTTCCGTTAAAAAAAATTAAATTAAAAGATTTCCATCTACCCACCTACCCATTTTAATTTAATTTTTTTAATTTAATTTAATTTTTATTATTTGTTGTTATAGCGGCAACAGCAATACATAATATGTGAAAATTTTATCTGTCTATCTATTACGGTTTACGAGATACAGCCCGCTGACAGACGGACGGACGGACGGACGGACGGACGGACGGACGGACGGACAGCGTAGGCTTAGTAATAGGGTCCCGTTGGTACCCTTTGGGTACGGAACCCTAAAAATCACGTCGATCCGTAGCTTTTTTGCTACTTGATTGAAGAACAAACCAACATACAAACACACTTTCGCATTTATAATATTAAAAAGTATCCTATGTCCGTCTCCTGGTTCTAAGCTACCTCCCCACCAATTTTCAGCCAAATCGGTTCAGCCGTTCTTGAGTTATAAATAGTGTAACTAACACGACTTTCTTTTATATATATATATATATAGATGTTATTGACCGAGCGAAGCGAGGTCTCTGAGTCTACTAGAGTGAATTTGCACTTGTCCGTCCGTCCGTCCGTCCGTCCGTCCGTCCGTCTGTCAGAGCCTTATAACTTTTGAATTACTGAACGTAATTACTTCAAATTTAGATATAATATGTAAACTGATGGCCTTCAGCCGAATATTGGATAAAAAATTATAAAAACCTTTATTTCAGGGGGGCTCTGATAGAAGTGAATGCGAAGTAAAAAAAATTTTATCGCCTTACATAAAATTGTTACGTATCATTTTAAAGATAATTTTGAACCGAGTACAAAAATATTTTTTTTTTTAATTTTTCCCTTAAAATTGACGAAACGGGGGGCTTTCAAAGTGGCGATTTTATACGCTCGCTTGAAGACGCTCTCTAGGAAAATCCGCTATGGATTTTCAAACTGATTTTATTTTTTTAGGTCACTTATATCCTGTACTTGAACAAAAAATACTAAAATTATATGAATATTATAAAGAAACGAGATTATTTAATTTTTAATGGGCATCAGTAATTCATATAGCATCAACATAGCTTCACAATAATGCTAATAGATGGCGCAGTCAGTAACTATTCCCATGGAACTACTAGTGGTTCGCCCCGAACTGAGACCTCGTGGTAACGGTATCCCATGATTATTCATTCAATCGATACATGATAACCAAAACTGACATTATTATTATGCCCGTTTTCACCAAACATACCTAAATCATCCCCTAAGTAGGAGTCTCTTAACGTAGGTAGCTCCTAAATACAATCCTAAGTCCTAACATCCGTCTCAATATCCTTTTAGGTGTCCCGTACAGGATCGTGATAAATAAGTTGACAGAAAACATCACCTAACTTATAGGTAGCCCGTAAAGGTTAGGGAACGTTAGTGAAAACATTGAATTATTATGTAGGTACTAACGAGTGTAACCGGGTTACGGGCATCTGTACAAATCGTCATCTATCGACGCGAATAGAAAATATATATCGGCGCAAACATGTTGGCCACATTTAAAATAATAACATTAAAAGTATTTAAAACTTAATTAGATAATTGCAACGTTGTTTTAAGTTAAAATTAACTTAAAACAATGTCGGACTGTTTATTGAATCTAAAAAGAACTTGTATTGATTGAAATGAGTATCACGGTAACTCGTGAATTGTAATCGTTTAAGATTATTCTAATTAAAACACTTCAATAATTCATAAATATTATAAAACTACTTTGGCCATGTTAACTTTAATTTTATCTAGTTAAACCATGTATTGATGGATAAATGAACTTGTATTGACTGAAGTAAATATCGTTGTAAGTTATGAATTGTAATAGTTACAGATTACTGTAACTATTACAGTTCAATAATTCCTAAATATTATTAGATGATTTTAGCCGTTGTTACTTTAATTTTATCTTGTAAAACCATTTATTCGTTGATTGAACTTGTACTGACTGTAGTGAATGTCTTTGCAACTTGTGAATTGTAATTGTTTAAGATTACCGTAACTATAACACTTCAATAATTCTTTAATATTAAAAGATGATTTTAGCAGTAGTAACTTTAATTTTATCTAGTTTAATAACTAATTGAGAGTTGCCAAATGGTGGGTAATGCCATCTGAGACGTCAGAGGGCGCCACGTAGGGCAGCTCTCAAGCGAACTACATCGATGCACCGCCATTATTCTGGAGAGTTCGGTGGATCGGTGTGGACACGCTGCGAAAATAAATAAGCTAAGTGTTACTATAATTTTCTTACAAGTATTTTTCGGTTACCAACTTTGCATGATTTTGACTTACTATTTTACTATAATTTTTGAAGTCTTAAAAGTGTGATTCGTTTTACTTTAATTCTGTCGCTTAATAAAATGTAAATACGGTGCTGAACTGTTTTAATTATGTCCAGAAGTTTTGAGTAGATTCAATCGTAATTATTTAAAATATGGGAGATAATGGAGAACATGACGTCAGCCATGCTGACGTCATGCTTTTTAAAAATAGCTTGGGGACCTCGGCGCCGTCATATACAATATTTAACTCAAATTTAACTAAAAAATAATTTTAATTGAATAATATGGTACAAAAAAAATTATAATACAATTATTGTATTATATTATGTAACTAAATAATAATGGTCGACGCAAAACTGTTTTTGGGATAGTTCGTAGTCGTAACTCGTAGTTCCATGGGAATAGTTACTGACTGCGCCATCTATTAGCATTATTGTGAAGCTATGTTGATGCTATATGAATTACTGATGCCCATTAAAAATTAAACAATCTCGTTTCTTTATAATATTCATATAATTTTAGTATTTGTTGTTCAAGTACAGGATATAAGTGACCTAAAAAAATAAAATCAGTTTGAAAATCCATAGCGGATTTTCCTACAGAGCGTCTTCAAGCGAGCGTATAAAATCGCCACTTTGAAAGCCCCCCGTTTCGTCAATTTTAAGGGAAAAATTTAAAAAAAAATATTTTTGTACTCGGTTCAAAATTATCTTTAAAATGATAAGTAACAATTTTATGTAAGGCGATAAAATTTTTTTTACTTCGCATTCACTTCTATGAGAGCCCCCCTGAAATAAAGGTTTTTATAATTTTTTATCCAATATTCGGCTGAAGGCCATCAGTTTACATATTATATCTAAATTTGAAGTAATTACGTTCAGTAATTCAAAAGTTATAAGGCTCTGACAGACGGACGGACGGACGGACGGACAAGTGCAAATTCACTCTAGTAGACTCAGAGACCTCGCTTCGCTCGCTCAACGAGTTACGACTACGACCTATCCCAAAAACAGTTTTGCGTCGACCATTATTATTTAGTTACATAATATAATACAATAATTGTATTATAATTTTTTTTGTACCATATTATTCAATTAAAATTATTTTTTAGTTAAATTTGAGTTAAATATTGTATATTTTCTATTCGCGTCGATAGATGACGATTTGTACAGATGCCCGTAACCCGGTTTCACTCGTTAGTACCTACATAATAATTCAATGTTTTCACTAACGTTCCCTAACCTTTACGGGCTACCTATAAGTTAGGTGATGTTTTCTGTCAACTTATTTATCACGATCCTGTACGGGACACCTAAAAGGATATTGAGACGGATGTTAGGACTTAGGATTGTATTTAGGAGCTACCTACGTTAAGAGACTCCTACTTATGATTTAGGTATGTTTGGTGAAAACGGGCATAATAATAATGTCAGTTTTGGTTATCATGTATCGATTGAATGAATAATCATGGGATACCGTTACCGCGAGGTCTCAGTTCGGGGCGAACCACTAGTTATTATATTCATAAGCTACAATACTGTAACAGTATTGTGTTATTCTATAAATTATTTTATTCTAAAAAGAACAAGAGAGTGAGAGTTTCACGGACTCTTTTCATTGAGACTTATTTTTGTTACTTGTAGAATAGTCTGTATATAATAAATATTATTGTCACATCAGTCTTTGGCGCTAGGTTTGCCGCTGAAACTAAGATAAAACTGAAATGGTAGACATAGCGGTGCAGTAAATGATTAGGGTTTACGGATTGCCAAAATGAGTGCAAACGACTTATACTTGCTGTCGGGAATTAGTACAGGGCTACCCACCAACCAACTACAGGGTAGGTAAAATTTATAAAGAGTCACCCCCGCTACCGCTTATGACTTAAATTCATTTCAGTCACATTGGTACAACCTACCATCTCCGCCTCGCTTAGCATAACATATACTGCTGAGTGCACACTTGCGACCTTTCACGCCCGGGCGCCGCCGCGCCGGCGCATTCCATGTGAATGTCGCGCGTGTGTACGAGGCTTTATCCCTCTGTTAATATTTCATGAACGCGGCGAACTTTTAATTTGAAATTCAATAGAGCGCTCGACGAGTAGTTTGGGAGCAGGTAAACTATTGTTCGAAGTTTTTTATACCGCCCAAATGACCCGACAAACATGGTAATATTTTATGCACGAACAATCAATCCGGTATCGACAACCAAGGAATAATTCATTTTTACAGGTTGTTCGTACGGCGTGTAAAAATATGGAATGAATGTTTATTTTGAAATGTTTATTTTAAAGTTATTATTATATTTTTGCTCTGTTTAAATAAACGTCTATGATTTGAGATGGTGATGAAGTTACGATAAAAACTCTTTTTTAGGCCTTGCACATACGATGTAAATCTGTGGCAAGTTTTTTAATCATATTATGTCTCAGGCGTACCTTGGACTATTTCGGACACATTGCCTGCCGTAGCCCTGGAAACATAGAAAGCCCTGAAAACCTTGGAAAACGGTAATGAACAGGGTGGAAGGGAAGCGGTCCGATCGGCGGTCCGATCAGGTCACCACTGTTTTCGGTACATCTATCCACCCTGCTCTACATAATGCCGATGATAGGTGTCAATATAAAAACATCATACACTGAGAAAGCAATCTGTACTAAGGATCGCATGAACCTCAGTAATGAGGTTGAATGAAGTTGACGATGCAGAGAGAGAGGGAGAGACAGAGAGAGAGAGAGAGAGAGACTTTTTAATCAGTGAAAATAATCAGTAACATAGGATGCGTAATAAGTAACATTTTTGCATACTAAATAACAGTGCGTTGTATTTATGTATTTTACAATCAAACGATATCTTTTTTTAGCAGTTTTAGACAGACTTTCTTAGACAAAGTATGTAATATCTTTATATAAAGTATTATTTGTTGCATTATTATTTTTAAGATAGACGGTAAAGAATTTGAAATACTTGAATTAATTCAATCAACAGCTCTTTGCCTTGAAGTCTTTGTTTCGAGCCAAAGTTTCGAGCGGTTGATTCTGTATTAGATATTGCTAAGGAAATAGCATAATACGTTTTGCAACGTTTGTTTTTTACTTTCGCTTATTTTTGTTTTTCAACCATTTTTGTTGGGTACAACGGAAGCGAATCATATCGACTCTCTTTACGACTTTTCGAAGAAAACAAACAGGCTGAAAGGGATGTTTTTTAAGTGAAAACTTCTTTAGGCGCGTCGATTTTTATTAGTTGGGGAAAATCTTAGCTTTACGTCACCTACATGATTGTTAGCAATATATCTGTAGCTATGACTATGACGTGTCTTCACTTTGTTTTTGTTACTTTTGGAACATCGATACTTCGTAGTTGAGGCAAACTCTTATTAGATGAATAGAATAGAAATGTTTTTTATTTAAATGAACTTTTTTACAAGTGCTTTTGAATCGTCGATGAGTCTTCCACTGGTTCGGAATGCCCTTCCTGCCGAGAAGAACCAGCAAGAAACTCGGCAGTTGCTCTTTTCAAAACAAGTTTACAATATAATAGATACTATCACGATACTATGCTATGAATGCAGTGTTTCCACAATGAGGGGAACTTCCATAAAAGCATACCTAATTATAATTCAACACATGTTAAGACGGGCAGACAGAAAGTAGCAATATTCCCGTCGATGGCACCCCGCCGGTGGAATGACATGTGAATTTATGGCCATGTACTATATGCCCGAAATTCTATTAGATACCCAGTTTCTGCTCCATCATCAGATCCTCCTCCTCGGTCCTTGATCATCATCTATCTAACATTTACTCATTGACACCATTCTAATGAGTCCAAACACACTATATCTGCTTTAAGTTGCTAAGGAGTTAGGTATCCCTAAGACGACTGGAGGCTGCAGCATCAACTCAAGGTTACAATGCCTTTGCAATAATCCGAAGTACTTACTATATTATTGCCGATTTCGGCAACAGCGACTGGATCTCTGTTAACTTTGAAGAGTTCAATAAGGGATTCGCTCGTGTGCCCTGATGTGGCTGATGTACCTACCCTATTTTTGGACGAAATAATTGCGCGCAGTGTGGACGTGATAGGGCACCATCGACGTAGTTATAGATTATATTGGAGGGTGGTCTACTTTTCAATTAATTTCGGTCAATCCGAAGTATAAGTACACCAAACGCACCGCGAAAGCTTGTATGTCCCTTTAATCAAGTAGGAAAAGAGCTAATAATCTTCAAACGCCTGAGCAGATCTTCATAAATTACCTCGATTGCGTTAGATTTCAAACAGAAAAAACTGCATCAAAATCGGTTCATTAGGTAGGCTGCTACGAGGGAACAGACAAACTCACAGATAGATTCACAGATGCACACGTCAAACTTATAATACCCCTGTGTTTTTGTCGGGGGTTAAAAAGAGTCGTGGGGAGCCGATGGATATAAGCAGCACAAGATCGCGATGTGTGGAATTCTTATTTAATTACTACTATCCTACTAGTTACTCTATTTTTTGCCACAAGTATTGAAAAACATTTTGCCCAAAATATAGTAAAAACTTCACTGAATATTGGAGACGTTTTAACGATTAGTACTTGACCTTTGACAAGTTTGTTTCAAATTCTAAATTATTTATTTCACGTAGGCCAACCTGTGGCTCTTATGACAAGTCACGATTCTACCACCGGTTCGGAAAGCGGATTCTGCTGAGAAGAGCCAGCAAGAAACTCAGCAGTTGCTCTTTTCAAAATAATCATTTTACAATATTATTATGAAGCTATTACATTGTAATAAGTTTTTTATACTAACTTGTGGGCAGCTGGATGCCAAGCCGATTTAACCTATGCAACTTTGTTAGAATAAAATATAATATTTCCACAATGAGGGGAAGTTCCAAAAAAAAAAGTACTACAATTCAATTCATGTTAAGGCGGGCAGACACAAAGTAGCCCCATTCCCGTAGGCGGCACCCAAAAGGTAAACTATGTATTTTTAAAAACAGACTCTTATAAAGCTCCTGCATTTATTGGCTTAACAGATATTCACATTAAAATATCTACTTCCGTGATTAATGGGGCCAGAACTCGATTCGCGTTATCGCATTACTCGATAGGCCTGCGGTCGATAGCATCGAATTTGAGGTTATCGATGAAAATTATCGATAAGGAACGAGTCATTTATTCTCCTCAAGTTACGGGCTATCAGGTGAAATATTGGCGTTGAAATTGAAGGGACAATCGGGAATAATCAATCTATCGAGACTTTTTTACTCGCTTATTTATGGTGCGCGAGTATTGATTTTATTATTGCACGCCCACGTTCGTTACGATTCTAAGATTCTTTTATTTTTGTAGATAAAAAAGCCGATAGTTTTTTTGCGACTTGAAATTCATTATTTTTGTTATAACATCGACTAAATTGACGTGTTTTATTAGCCACTATCTGGCTGCGAATTTGTTCGAGTGGATTCAGTTTTGGAACGTAGTTCCTTATCGCGGTGCGGTGCGGAAGGGGGCTAAACGGCTCGACACTTTTGTGAATGTGAATTTGGCATTGTGTTCGGTATTTTCAATTCAGTCTGTCGAGCTGGGATTCGAACCATCGACTTTTAACTGTTAGGTGACTGCAGAAGCCACAAGGCTACGGAGACCCAATATTGTACCGCGAAAATACCGAACACAATGCCAAATTAATTAATCGAAAGGAACTTCGTTCCATCTGGGTGTCCCTTGACACCTCTCAAGTTTTTTTTATTATTTCACGATGAGATAGCCCTTGACTTCGCTCTCATCTGCTGTTAAGTGACGATGCAGTCTAAGTCCGAGAATTGAGATCTTTAGATCGTACTTTAGCTCTGCTCAAGACTCAAGATAGAGTTAAAATGAGACACAAACAATTCCTGACATACATATGTCTCGTTTTAACTCAATCTTGAGCTGAGTGAGAGTGGCATCGCCTAAGATGGTAGTGGACCAACTCGGAAGCCCCTTTATGGTAGTTTTTTAGTTAAACCTATACCCGTAACATCATCAGCGACTGCTTGCTCATCATTATCTGTTAGTTATTTATTTCTGTTAGTAGAGCATATCATTACGCCTATGCTCTGCAAACTCCTTGAAATGTTCCATTAGTTATACATTGAACAACATAATATTGAACAGTACGTAGGCTTATTTAAAAGAAGTAAGCTCGGAAGCGCTCGGCTTATAATACAGCAACCCGCGAAGTGCGCTTGAAATTATTTTGGCGCGCGATCGTTTTTATTTTGCGATAACTCCTAAGATATTCATTTAAATTGTATGGTGTAAGGGAGTATCATAATGTGCATGAAATGCGTAAGGTAACTAAGGATTAATACTGTATCTGTCTAAATAGATTTCCAATTACCGCATAGTACGTGACCATTTTTTTAGAAGTTAAAATGGGTATATTGAGCTATCCTTAAAAGATAGATATACCTATGCTATCGCGGACTTTTTTGTAAAGAATTATCTCACCATACCACCACCATACTTTTTTTTGTTATATCTCAAAGGGATTAGCCAGCGTTTTCGATGAAAGCTCCCAGGCGGCTTAGATTTTTCCGACATTGTCAACAATTATCCTCATATTTCAACCAATTTACACAAAATCTTAACAAATTATACACTAAAACCTTCGTCATGAATTACCCTATCTATTGGTGAACACCGCATTAAAATCCGTTCAGTATTTTTTGAGTTTATCGCGAACAGACAGACAGACAGACGCGGCGGGGAACTTTGTTTTATAATATTATGTGGTGATTCCACCAAGGACGGTCATGCCCGTGACTATAATAATATTTATTCGCGCAACCGCCACCCACTCGGAAGTGCGCCATATTTATTGAGTCGTACCAGTATTTGCGTAGGCAACACTTGATCTTGAACTGTGTAGATCACCCACTCGCATTAATGATTGAATTAAGGCGGACATTGCTTATCTTGGTGTAAGATTTTAGTTCGTACGCGCGTGTTATCTTTATTGAGGAAAGGTCCCTGCTTGGCCACCATATCACTTGATAGTGAGCGCAATTAAAAGATCAGAGTTCTATATTTGTATTCACGTCATTTCAGAACAATTTTTTTAAGCTATTGCATAGCTTTTATCGCGGGCTTTGAACTAGGGCAAACAGTTTGAGCGCGGCGACCGAATCAAGAAATTCCGTAACGAAAAAAACCTAACACCATCGTTCAGTAAGCGTTCTACATTTTAGAGGTTCTTAAGTAGCTCTATTTGGCGCAGTGGCGAGCGACCGCTTTCTTTCATGATGTCGCAGGTTCGAATCTCACTCGCGAAGTAGTGACAGTTCGCTTTTCTTGTTTGTTTGTTTTTTAATTTTTTTTTGCATAATTTTTACAATGCAAAAAAAAATATCTTAAGGACAGGATTCGGAATGAAGAGATCCGTAAGAGAACCAAGGTCGCCGACATAGCTCAAACCATTAGCAAGCTGAAATGGCAGTGGGCAGGCCATGCTTGTCGCAGAAGCGATGGCCGTTGGGGCCGAAAAGTCCTAGAGTGGAGACCGCGAACAAGTAAGCGTAGTGTGGGGCGCCCTCCAGCACGTTGGACTGACGATATAAAGCGGGTGGCGGGAAGTGGCTGGATGAGGAAGGCTGAGGACCGGGTGTGGTGGCGTTCTCTGGGAAAGGCCTATGTTCAGCAGTGGACGTCCGCAGGCTGAGATGATGATGATGATGATGATGAAAAAAAAATATTGCATAAATATTATAATTGCATAAGTTGATAAAAAATGCTATGCAATAGCTTTACCGCGGCAGTCCCCGAGTGCCACTTAATTTTTTTACCCGATTACGGCAAATCCGAAAATAAGCGTTATAATTTTAGCAGTTTATGTATATATATGACTATTTACGAATGTGCCACTTTCCATTGCTCCTTAGCAGCTAAACTAATGAGCTGATTTTGATGATTGAGGTCAATCATCAAAATCATGGGTAGCCTAAGTATGTCACGCTGTCTTTAAACATTTCTGTGGTGGTGTCGTGTGATGCGGGTTGTTACGTTCCCTCAAATATGGTTGAGCGAAGCAATGGCTGGATCATGCGTCATGCTCATGAACGGTTTGCACCGGCGGGAATGGTGCTACTTTCTGTCTGCCCGTCTTAACATGTGTTGAATTATAATTAGATATGATTTGTGGAACTTCCACTCATTGTGGAAACACTGCATACATAGCATAGTATCTATTGAGTTGTAAACTTGTTTTGAAAAGAGCAACCGCCGAGTTTCTTGCTGGTTCTTCTCGGCAGGAAGAGCATTCCGAACCAGAGGTAGACTCATCGACGATTCAAAAGCACTTGTAAAAAATTTTTTTTAATAAAAAACATTTCTATTCTATTCTATTCTAATCGATTAATTTTACTATCGTCGAATTGAGGACCTCCTCCTTGTTTGAAGTCGGTTAAAATTGACTATGGCCTAAACCCTTCTCATCCGAGAGGAGACGGTGCCAAGTATGGCGACGTGTTGTGTTGATTATTCTAAAACCTTGAACTTCAAAGGTCATTTCAAAACGGAGCAATTATTCTTGCCTCAAGCAAGCATTCGTGGCCTCAATTGAAGTAGTAATAGGTAATTTCCAGTATCAATCGGAAACATCGTATCAATCGATTTGCGTTCTTAACTAGGTCACTATACTAGCAATTACTTCTTGTTCTTTCATAAACAAGCAGACGGAAATAAAGATACAGATGCTATATCTACCTAAGTAACTCGTAAAGTTTCCCGTAACTTTTTGAAAGCCTCACAAAGGTTTAATTAAGTTCGAATTTCGGGCGAATTATAATTCTGGGGTAACGTAGAAGAATCATTTTAGCTAGGAAAAAATGTTACGGAAAAGCTTTAGCGGAATTCCGCTGTAATATAATGAAATATTATGAGGGACGCATCCATGACGAATCATCCGCGCGGACAGAATTACGTCGCGTGGGATTGCGATGGCGCTTCTCTGTTAGATTGGTCCTTGACCTTATAGTTTTGCACCTTATCTAAAACAATTGCCACAAAATTTAAATCCTATAGTAAAAAATTCTCATAGGGATCACAGTGATATAAGAGGAACAATATACATTCACACACAGTATCGTTCTGACGTTAAAGAAAACTTGAATAACTTGCAATGGTATTCAAAAAACATTTTCAAATCTTTCTTTAACGTTGAAAATATTCAAGTCTCCGATGAATGAGATGTTTCAGAAGATCTATTTAATTTTATATTATAAAACAGCGGGAACTGGAATAATAAAGTCGGAGACTGAGTTTCATTTCATTCAATCTCCGGGATTCGGGATTGCTCTCGTTAAACCAGTTTAAACTAGTCCATTCCATCCTCGAATAACAACTTGTTTTTTGATACCACGGTTTTTCAAGACTTGTGTAGAAAAAGAAACTTTGTCCTACCATAATTTCACAATTCGAGCCACCTAAATTTAAGCCAGCACAACCTGCAACAAAACATTACTCCAAAAAGTCACAGATGCATTTCTGGAATCGCACCCAGATCCCCTATAAGGGGGCCGACTTCTTAACAACTAAGCTATCACCGCCACGGGCTTTTATTATACAGTATTCATAAAATATAATCCAAATGAAAGTCTAAGCTTTGAAATTAAACTTCAAATACCCTTGCAAAATCACCGACCAAAACTAATCCAAAATATGAAACGGCAATGCACTGGTCAATAGCAGTGAGCCTTCAAATAAGGCCGGTGCTCAAACGCGGCTGGCCATTGATTGTAAGCGATGATCGGGCGATTTCACGCTGTGTGCATCCCGCCTACACTGTGCTTTGCGGACAATGTCCTTAGTACGAGTTTACACATCCCGACGGCGTTGATTGATTTCTAGTATCAAGCCACTATTACGTCAGAGTAAAATGGATCATATTCGTTTTTTGACGTGATAACGTCTTATAAATCGATGAACACCGGCTGCACGCACGAAAAAGTCACACGTTCCGCCTGAGCCTGAGCGTGCAAGCGATAGAGAGGCACGATCGGATAAGCGTTGGCTTGTGACTTATTTCTTTATGTCTTTATCACGTAAAACTATCGTCCGTAAACTGACTTTAGAGACAACCATTTTTTATAGTACTTTCTGATAGGTAGGTCCCTTAAGGAGTCCATTGGTGAACTATTCTACAAGTACGTGTTCCTTATAGAGCTACGACTTCAGTTTGCGTATTAACGTAGTGTGGGCGATAATTTGCCATGCCATTGTATATAGGTGCTGTAAAAAATTTGTAAAAATTGGTTTGTTTTCTCGGATTAAGTGGATTTAGGCCACACACGGCTAGAAAAGTCGTTTACGTTCCATCGATTTCATTGTACAAGAGTGCTTGTGCTCCATATACTTGAACCTTTAACGAGGTAGTCCGGGAGGAATCGGCGCATGCGTACCGAAAACTATTCCACCTCAATTTTTTTATGAGATCCTCTTCAAATGGCCCTCCTAATTATATAAATGCATGTTGCCAGGGCGCCACCTGGTGCCATATTGTTTAAACCGAAATTGTTTAAACAATTGCAAGGAATTGTTATTTTTCAACCGGACAAATTTTTTTTATATTCTTTATTGAAATACCAATAAAAAAGGTCCTATGACTTTTCACGATAAAGTTAATATTTTTAAAGATATGAATTTTTAAAGGTTCGAAAAATCTCAAATTTGGGTACTTTCGACCCATGAAAAATATATTTAAAAAAAAAACATAATGTTTAAGTAATATTTTTTTTAATTCTCTATACAATAGTTAATAATATTGTTAATAGAGATTTAAAAAAATTTCATTGTTTATATCTTTTTTTTAATTGTTAATTTCGCGCGCTCACAAGAATGACGCTTACCCTTAAGAAAATTTTTAAGAAAATTTTATTGACCTAATAACTAGGCCAGTGTCAATAACTGGGTCTTTTACTTTACTTTCCGTTTTAATAACAAAAAAGTAATATAAACTGATAAAAAAGTAATTTTAATGACATATGTTCCGATTTATACGTAAATAACTTTTGAAAAATTGATTTCAGAAAAAAATTTATTAAAAACAAATTGTAGACAATTTAATTATTAATAGCATTGCTACTTAAAGGTCCCTTAAGTATCGCTGTCTCTCTCTGACTGCGTTGCATCGGCCTCTCTGTGTCTTGAATCATTATTTATCATTTATCTTAAATACTATCAACTTTATCAAGATTGTTAAAGAGAACAATGTTATTAATAATTAAATTGTCTACAATTTGTTTTTAATAAATATTTTTCTGAAATCAATTTTTCAAAAGTTATTTAAGCATAAATCGGAACATGTCATTAAAATTACTTTTTTATCAGTTTATATTACTTTTTTGTTATTAAAACGGAAAGTAAAGTAAAAGACCCAGTTATTGACACTGGCCTAGTTATTAGGTCAATAAAATTTTCTTAAAAATTTTCTTTAAGGTAAGCGTAATTCTTGTGAGCGCGCGAAATTAACAATTAAAAAAAAGATATAAGCAATAAAAAAATTTTAAATCTCTATTAACAATATTATTAACTATTGTATAGAGAATTAAAAAAATATTACTTAAACATTATGTTTTTTTTAAATATATTTTTCATGGGTCGAAATCACCCAAATTTGAGATTATTCGAACCTTTAAAAATTCATATCTCTAAAAATATTAACTTTATCGTGAAAAGTCATAGGACCTTTTTTATTGGTGTTTCAATAAAGAATATAAAGAAAATTTGTCCGGTTGAAAAATAACAATTTCTTGCAATTGTTTAAACAATTTCGGTTTAAACAATATGGCACCAGGTGGCGCTCTGGCAACATGCATTTATATAATTAGGAGGGCCATTTGAAGAGGATCGCATAAAAAAATTGAGGTGGAATAGTTTTCGGTACGCATGCGCCGATTCCTCCCGGACTAAGGGGGATCTTTTAAATACAGAACAATTTATGCAATTTGTTGCCTTAGTAGAGCATGTTATAAGAGTTTAGGTTGATTTCAATCTGACGTTATAGTTTTTCGAAATCTATCGCCGTTGACGAGTTGTGTAAATTCTTACTAAGCCTATTGGCCCACAGCCAAAACCCATGTTTTTTTAATATCCGTAGAACGGTGGCGTGGAAACAACAACTTTTATTGGTACATTTTGGCGGTGCGGTGGCCAAAGGATGGAAACTTCTCCACCAATATAGTTTTTGTTCCCATGCAGTAAGAACTGCTTGCAAAAAGCTTTTAAAACTCTTCTCAAGTCCAACGTCGAACGGTATTTTTCTTATCTTCGGAGCCAATTTTCGAGACAATTATGCATTTATTATTGCAATTGGCTGTTGCGTTCGACCGGTTTGATAAAATCGGCAATTTGGGCTGCACTAATTAGTTGATATCTCCTTTAGAATTTAATTCTTACTTTTTATATTTTTTGACTTTTGTATACGTTTAGTTATATTATGCTACTTTCTTTTAATGCTTCTGAATAAAACTTGCGCATGTTGGAAGACATAAATTATATGAATCCAGTCTTTTGAAATGTCAGTCAAATCAACTCTTATTTTTGTTCTCCTTTGAACTTGTCTGCTTGATTTTCTTTATTGATAACGGACTTGATTACCATCTCATCTGATAGTCGATGATGATAAAGTGTAAGATGGAAGAAGTATGGCAGTTGTATAGAACCTAGATCTGTAATCAGTTACTGCACTGCATTGTTATTGAATTTATTTATTTTTAGAGACTTCGACTGTATCACAATTCTATTACCGTCAGGATGGTCAAGACATAGTTGAGGTCTATAACCAGACGATCGAAATCTGATACCATAGCAATAATCCTTTTGAAAAATTCCTCGTCTGAAAGCTTTTCCTTGTCGTCGAAATGTCGCGTTCCTGTTTCAACTCTTTGACTTCTGTTTTTTTATTCAGTACTGCATGATATTTAGATATTCGGCAATTGTTAAATACGCTCCTAGACAGATGCCGTCTGAAAACTTCAAGAATGATTTTCTTTAATAGATATATAGTTCTAATAGATTTATTGTTTTCTAATTTTTAAATTCTTTTTAATACGTTAAATCTATTACTTATTGTTTCTAATGGATTTAACGTATTAAATAGATTTATAGTTTTAATCTTGGTCTCTCTTCCACCATCGAGGAATAACGTTTAGCCGAGGTTTAAAGACGTCCTGACAGTTAGTCGTCGGTTAAAGTTCTCAGTATTACAACTATTCAAATTCAAATCCAAATTAAAAATTATTTATTTCACGTAGGCTAACCTGTGGCTCTTATGACACGTCATGACTCTACCACCGGTACGGAAAGCGGATTCTGCTGAGAATAGCCGGCAAGATAGACTATTAAATACTAGAGCAAATCATTACCAAAGTTATTGGCCGTTAAGAAAATCTTTTAACAACAACAGTGTAATATGTTCAATAATAAGTAGGTATATACAAGTTACAATGCCATGCCAACATCTTACTGAGCCGGCACCTCTTCTAAATTCTGACAGGCGCACAATGTTTCTTCCACAGTTATACACGCTTATTTAACTTGCTCGGTATTTTTATTTCTGTCTTGCTATTGGTGTTCATTTTCGGAATATAAACATTTTATATATTTCTTATCTGTTGCAAAGTTTCAATAGGCAAGTTAACTTCCGTAGTTCCTAGCAGAAGTCAAATCAATTTAACATTTAAAACTTGCATTGATTGTCATGACGGGAGTCACTGGGCCGTAATATGGTCGTAATCTTCGATCGTAATACATATAAAATGGTCATAGTGCAGTGCTTAAACTTCGGCCTCTTCGGGTGGGGTCCGGGGTTTGAACTTTGAATCTCAGGCACGCCTCTAACTTTTCAGAGTAATGTGCGTTCTAGGCAATTAATTATCACTTGTTTGTTTTAACAGCTGGCAATGGGTTGAGACGAAAATGAGTGTTTCTCAATACAAGTGACTTATCAAAGCTGACTTCTAAAAGTAGCTAGCTACACTTTGCTTATCATACTAACTGCCGCACTCAGAGTCGCTAATCGTCACATAACGACGAGATCTTGGATTTTAAAAGTTTCATTCTCAGAAGTTAACGCTACGTTTGTACATTAATGACAATTCAGTAATAGATTCAATGATAATTATTTAATTACTCATCAAATAATATAATTTAATACATGCGGCTGAGTGCGGTAGTTAATCACAAGTCAATGATTATATTATTAATCATAATTTAATGGATTTCTCTGAGTGCGGCAGTCAGACTCAAAATTCTTACGAACGCTTTATTCTTTGGATTAATGAGAATTTCAATGCCTTCTCAGGCATTTAAAGGTATACCAATTATTATTCTACGTTAAGAGTTAACTTTCTAAGTTGCATGATGGCAACAAGCAATTTGAAGTATCTTAATGAGGGATCAGCGTGGGCACTCCGTCGCTATCTGCTCATCGGCTAATAATAATGTGCAGATTAACGTTGGTTGCGCTCAGCTTAATTGCTTTGATCTTTCTTTTCCATCATACCCGTATAGAGAGACCCGTAAAGAACTAGGACCTAGCGTCCTTTATATCTTTGTTTCATCTATAGATTACTGGTACTAAATAAATAAACAAATAGTTTTTGCCTGCAATTTCGAAGATAGGTAAACTACCCAACTTTAAATAATAATAAAAATAATACTCGTACCCTCCTGACTGAATCCGACTACGGTAGTCAATCTCCACATAGATTTGCCATCTGCGTGTGAGATATTATAGTGCACAAGTGTGTGCGCAAACACAAGTGCACTCTCTATTCCCTTACTCTCAGGCATAGGACCGACGGCTTTACACCGAGGCACTCTGGTGTCACACCGCCTTAACTTCAGGTTAGTAGTAGTCCAGAACCCGGGCTGTTGAGAAATCATAAAACATAAAAAAATAATGAAATACCATTGCATGGAAAACGCAGGCCAAAGATTTCATGTTTCAAAATAAACGGCTGATCATGTCCCGGCTTTACAGCAGTGTTTGAGTGTGCTGTTTTCATAGGTGATATTGTTTCCAATATCTTTAATAGTTAGACAATTACCCCAAATTCAATTAACTCGCACACAATTTATACACCGTTATTTTAAATTATAATTAAAAATCAATGTTTGTATGTTTGTCCTCTATGCGTTCCCAAACCATTGCATATTGTACAGATTGTGATGAAACTTTGGTACGTAGTTTGGTTTGTAGTTTGGTACGTAGTGTTGTGGGGACGCCCGCGAGGGTTCCTGGTCCAAAAAATCATATAATCCTGGTTCAAAAATATAATATTATAATTTCTTTATACTTTACGTAGCACTGCAACGTATCGGCGTACAGCTAGTTTAACATAAAAAAATACCTATACACGTCCGATTAATGACCTCTACACTAAATTATTTTATGCATGCAAAGACGATAAAGTTCACGAAGGTCCCATATTTTACGCAGGCCAAGATAAAACAAGTTCCAAAGTGGGTTTAGATTTAATGTCACTCGGAGCTCCTCGGAAGATGGATTATCTGTGGTGACCCTCCCTAGACACGTAATTCCGACGGGGCCAAAAGGCTAGCTCGTCAACTTTGCCAATTTAGAAACACTTGACAGCTCTTTGCTTCAAGATAGAGGAATTTGCTTTAGAATACGTAAACATACTAGTTTGTTTAGCAATTCTTTTCTATTTCATTTACGTTTTTATAAAATTACTAGGTGATGCCCGCGACTTCTTCCACGTGGATTTAGTTTTTAAAATACCTACCGCTGGAACTCTCCGGCCGGAAATCTCTCCTGGAAATTCATGTTAATTTTCCGAGATAAAAAGTAGCCTATACCTTTCTCCAAGGTCATCAACTTAACCCATGAAAAAATCCCGTAAAATCACGCATGGAGCCGTTGGATTCGAGCGGCGCAAGACCGAGACCTGTGGAAATCCATGCAAGAAACCTTTGTCCACCAGTGGACGTCTATCGGTTGACAAGGAGGAAGGACCTTATTTTACTTATGTATTTGTAATTTAAAGTACTTAAGTAGCTATGTTCAATAATTCAGGAGTATAAGACTATCAAACACTCAGAAATTTAGACAGGCAGATGATGTGTAATTTACAAAATTGGAAACGGTGACCTCACTTCGCTCGTGCAAATTCACCCACGTAGACTAGGGAATTTAAGGCTCTCAACTTGCGCCTAAAAGTAATTCTGCCGAAAGCCCTTATCGTGGCTCATCAAGCAAAATAAATAAAATCCGGAAATTGCGAGCGAAACATTTTTTAGATAATGTAACGTACAAAAGAGCAATTTGAACAAGATGCATAGCACTCGTAAAATCTGGTTACACAACAAATGATGCCGGCGCGTGGAAGGCTGCCAAGTGTCATAATTTGATTCTGTGCCGACTGCCGAGACGATCTGATTTGACTACTTTATTATTGATCTGGACATTGTTTTGTCTGTGAACTTGACGAGGTTTTGCGAACGGATGCGCGATTTTTGAGTTGCGACCTCAAACTTGGAGGAACTCAAGATAAATGGCTTTATCCGAAGTTGGTAAAAATAATTGCTACAGTGTGACGAATGACGATCGTAGTCGTTTCTGATTGGCTGAATTAATGGCATTGTTACTGCATCAAATAGAAATTGTTCTATTTTCTGTAGACCTTAGGGCAATCTGGTGAGGGATAGAGTGGCTCATTTCAAACAATCAACTTGACTGTTCAAATTCATCCTGAGAATCCCACGCCATTCCACGAAGACATGGTTTTTATAGTTACTAGTGTTAAGTTTTATTGAAACTTTAATTCAAAATGAATTTAATGAAACATGAAGAACATGATTTTCTAACTCAATTGCACATCTGATCCGAGAGAATTAAAAAAATAATAAAATTAAGTGGCACTCGGGGATTGCCGCGGTAAAGCTATTGTATAGCATTTTTTATCAACTTATGCAATAAAAATTATGCAAAAAAATAATTAAAAATCAAACAAACAAGAAAAGCGCACTGTCACTACTTCGCGAAAAGTGAGATTCGAATCTGCGACATCATAGACCATACGGTAAAGAAAGCGGCCGCTCGCCCACTGCGCCAAACAGAGTTACTTGTGAACCTCTAAAATGTTGAACGCTAACTGAACGACGGTATTAGGTTTATTTTCGTTACGGAATTTCTTGATTCGGTTGCCGCGCTCAAACTGTTTGTCCTAGTTCAAAGCCCGCGATAAAAGCTATGCAATAGCTTAAAAAGGTATAATATAATTTGTGTCATAACTCAAAATTAAGATTTCTTACCAGTTTACAATTCCGAATGCCGGGACCCAGTTCCACCAAATCGAAGTGCAACAAGTTTAATTTAGACCCTTTCATAGTAACAGTCACATTGAGCGGATTTACCGAGCAGTTTATTTGAGAGCTTCCTTCGTTTCGTAATATTCCGCTTCCTCGCCCTTTATAGATCTATTGAATCGTTCAGACGAAATTATTTCTTGTGATGTATTTGGCGAGACGCGTCACGACTGTTAAGAGCCGTTTTATTGTGAGGAAATATCAACATTTTCATAATGCCCCTTCGAATTCTGTATTCACATGCGGGTTGGTACGCTCATGGTGAAATGTTTTCCGCGAGAAAATATTTCTTCACTGAAGGTTTTAGCAGTGATAGCCTAGTGGTTAGGACTGCGGTCTCCTATTCGGGGGTTGCGGGCTCGATCCTCGATCATGCACGCTTTTGGCTTTTCGGAGTTATGTGCGTCTAAGAAATTAATTTTGACGACCTCCCTGGCTCAGTGGTGAGCGCTGTGGTCTTATAACTGGGAGGTCTTGGGTTCGATTCCCGGCGGGGTCAATTTGGGAATTTATAATTTCTGAATTGTCTCTGGTCTGGTCTGGTGGGAGGCTTTGGCCGTGGCTAGTTACCACCCTACTGTCAAAGACGTGCCGCCAAGGGATTTAGCGTTCCGGCACGATGGCGTGTAGAAACCAATTAGGGGTATGGGTTGAATGTTCACTGCCATACCCCTTCCAAGTTAGCCCGTTACCATCTTAGACTGCATCGTCACTTACCATCAGGTGAGATTGCAGTCAAGGACTAGCTTGTCATCGAATAAAATAAAATAAAAAATAAAATATCACACGCTTTAACCGCGGAGGAAAACATCATGAGAAAAGCACGCCTGAAAGTTCTCCAGAATTTTCTCAAAGACGTGTCAAGTTCGCCAATTTGCATTGGGCCAGTATGGTGGACTACAGCCACTGGACCACGATAAATGTTTTGAGTTCACAATTCATTCAGCAGCTATTAGTCCCACTGCCGTCATCTAAGACATTCACTAAATTATATTTAATAAGTTATACGAAGCTATAAACGGACTCTGAGAGTGAATCCTTATCCTTACTAATATTATAAATGCGAAAGTGTGTATGTTGGTTTGTCCTTTAATCACGCCGCAACAGGGCTACCGATCTACGTGATTTTTTGCATGGTTATAGTTGAGGACCTGGAGAGTGACATAGGCTACTTTTTATCCCGGAAGACCAAAGAGTTCCCGAGGGATTTTAAAAACTAAATCTACGTGGACGAAGTCGCTGGCATCAGCTAGTCTTGTATAAACCTAGAACTTTAAGATTATATAGTTATAGATAATATTTTATCTAGAAATTTAAGTTGTGATTAGCGACTGTGAGCGCCGCAGTTAGAGTCTATACAACTTATTTTCATTCAAATCCAGTCCTCTCTCACAAGCCATCAGTCAATAAAGTGCCAACATACACATCCGTGGCGTTAACAAAATAAATACAAAGCGTAACCCACTCTAGTACCAAGTGAGCAAAAGCAGACGCAGGTGCCGCGTGTGAATGAACCCTAGCGACTGCAGCAGTACTTATGGACCGGGAGCCAGGTACAAATTCGGTCAATTATTTCCTCTCGAGCGAAACTTCGTGAAACGCATTAGGGATTTATATTATGAATATTCGCGACCGTCAGCTGCGACTCCGTGGGTGGGGCGGGCAGTGGGGGCCTCATACGCATGGAGAAAAAAAAAAGTTTTTTAGTCATTTCCTCCCATTTGAAAATTTGTCAGATTATAGTTTACCTAATATTTTGAAGGAAAAATAAATTCAGCTGACCATAACATTGTGGATTATACTTCAGCTGGCTGCTTGAACATGAAAAAAAAATTATATTTTCAATGATTTCCTCTCAACTAAAAATTTACCTGGTGATCGTTTATATGCTACTATGAATGAAAAATAATTTCAGCTTGCTGTGTCGCGGTGGAAAGTTTGTCAGCTGGTACCTTGAAAGGTGTGACGTAGCAGCATCTATCACCTACTGAATCTTATCAGCTGACGACTTTTCCCTTGACTTACAGCTAGCTGATTTTTTTCATTATTTACTAATGCATGTTAACAATCCTCTTATAAATTTTCATCAATCTATACATATAATAAAACTGTAACTGGAAGATTTCTGTACATTTAATATATTTTGAAAATTTTAATTGGGGGATGCTTTACTATCTATACTGAGCCCAAAACAGATTTTTATTTAATTTTTGTCTGTTTGTCTGTTTGTTTGTCCTTCTTTCACGTAAAAACTACCGCACAGATTTCTACAAAATTTTATACCGTGGTAGCTTATTACTCGGGTCAACATCTAGGCTACTTTTTATCCCGGAAAATCAAGGAGTTCCCGAGGGACTTTAAAAACTAAATCCACGCGGACAAAGTCGCGGGCATCAGCTAGTGTTTCTATAAGACGTTATCACGGAAAACTACCGTCCGTAAACCAAGTTTACAGACAACCAATTTATTTCTACCAAAAATCTGCATGTGCACTATACACAATAAAGTACCTTATAATAAAGCCTTTGTACGTAGTCATGGGTAAAACTTACCCCCTCCAAGTGGACCTTTAGCATTCTATGCTCTGCTATAGCATAGCATCTGGAGAAGGTAATTTTAATCCACAATCTAGCTGCAATACTGAAAGGGCTTATGTATAGCCTCAATCTGTAAAAAGAAAGAGAATAACTTAAGAAAAGTGATTTTCTCCTGGATGAAAATTTATAAGAGGATTGAAATTTATAAGAGGATTGTTAACATGCATTAGTAAATAATGAAAAAAATCAGCTAGCTGTAAGTCAAGGGACAAGTCGTCAGCTGATAAGATTCAGTAGGTGATAGATGCTGCTACGTCACACCTTTCAAGGTACCAGCTGACAAACTTTCCACCGCGATACAGCAAGCTGAAATTAATTTTCATTCTTAGTAGCATATAAACGATCACCAGGTAAATTTTTAGTTAAGAGGAAATCATTGAAAATATAATTTTTTTTTCATGTTCAAGCAGCCAGCTGAAGTATAATCCACCATGTTATGGTCAGCTGAATTTATTTTTCCTTCAAAATATTAGGTAAACTATAATCTGACAAATTTTCAAATGGGAGGAAATGACTAAAAAATTATTTTTTTCTCCATGCGTTGGAGGCTGCCACTGCCCGCTCCACCCACGGAGTCGCAGCTGACGGTCGCGAATATTCAACTACTCAAAACAAAATAGGGCCCACTAAGTTTTTTCGCTGTAATTACGATGTAGTAGTAAGTAAGATGCATTTGTACGAACAGTCATTAAATACACTTAGACGAGTCCGCACGCGTGTTATTATTCAATCCCCTCGCCCCCTGCCTCACCACATGGCGACCCTGCCATGTCCGGCGGTGGCACGGTTCAGATTAAGTGCCGCGTCGGGACATACATATAAAATAAAAATGTGCTAAATCTATATATAAAAAAAAAATGATATGATATGTGCAACGCACAATGTGTGGCGTGTATTTATTTAAAATCTATAAACGATCATCATAGAAAGAATAAGACAATGGGTAAACAGTGCTCAAAAGAAGTAATTATAGCACAGTCTGCTGGTGCTGGCTCCAACCAGGCAGAGCAAAAGGATTACACAAATACAATATTATTGAGCGTTATATTACTGATAGTGGCCATCGGCGTTCTGTTTGTCGTTATCAAAATTTATAAAGCTTTCCACACCGGGTGGATAAGGAAAGAGATGAGGAGAGAGCTGCTTCGTCGAATTCAGTCAAGGTTATCAGGCAGAGGCAACCGGCCGGTGGATCTGGAAATGGTCGGCCCAGAACTACATCAAGGTGAGAAGTGATTAGTGAAGTGAAGTAACTATATGTGACTCAATAATATGTAAGCTTTATAAAACTATAACCTGTGTAACTTTAATTATGTAACTGTGTAACCTTATGCTAATATATATAACTATGATTATTATAACATTACTGCATTTATAGAGATGATAGAGGTTTAATAGTCAAAGAGGTATATGGATAGGTTAGTAAAGATCTATGATTGTCTTTTAAATGATTGTGAATACATTAGAAAGCTAGGTCCCAAAAGGCGACAAGAAAAGTTAGGTCAAGAGAGATACGAGAGTGTAACAGAGTTATATAATGATTATAAATTGTTTTTAAGCACATTACGTTCTAGTGCATCGTTATCAGAAATAGAGTTGATTTGTGAGAAAATTGAGACAATTTATAAGAAAATTACTAAATATATGGAAATAGGTAACGTAGAAAATTTAAACAAAATGGATAGTTTTGATTTAAAAATCGCGAGTACTTTAATTCCCTTAATGGATGGGAAACAAGAAAACATCGAACATATTATAGATGGGATAGAAATGTACAACAGCTATTTGAAAGGTGAGGACAACAAAAAATTACTGATTTCATTTGTTCTCAAAACTAGATTGTCCAAAACAGCTAAACTAAAATTAAATTCGGAATATACTACAGTGGAAGGTTTATTATCAGATATCAGAAAATATTTACTAACAAAAAAATCGGCAAATTCCTTGCTGTCACAAATTAACAACATATCCCAAAATAACATGTCAATTGGTAAATACGGAGAAAAGTTAGAAGAACTTTTTATAGGCCTCACCATAGCGCAAGCCGACGAAAATCAAAAGGCTCGCGAAATATTAAGACCAATAAATGAGCAGTTAGCAATAAAAAGATTCGCAGACGGTCTTCGCAACCGACGGCTAAGCACAATAATATCAGCTAGGAACTACAGCGCACTGAAGGATGCCGTACGCGCAGCTGAGGACGAGGAGTTGGCGAGCTCCGGGTCTGCGTCACAAGGTATGGTATACTCATATTCAAGTAATAGATATCAATCGTATCGTTATCCTAGATACGGTCGGGGTCGTCGGAATTTTCACCGCTCCGGTGCCCCTTCACGAGGCACGTATCAGCCCATACATCAGGTCAGGAGAGGCTACTACCAGCCCAATACAAATCGATATAATTATCCAGCTAATACGATACCTACAAGGCAGTTTAATCAGTCTCGTTACCCGAGAAACAGCTCACGGTCTTACAGAGGTTCAAATAACAGTCATCGCCAGGGCAATACCTATGTCACAACATCAGAGCAAAGGGAAGAAGATTTAAATTTGGCAGAGTTTTTTCGAGGCTAACTATACATCAGTGTGCGAAGGTTTAGACTTCATCTATCTGTCTATCGGCAATCGGAAATGTAAATTTTTGTTAGATTCTGGCGCCTCATTATCAATTATTAATAGTAAAATTATTGAAAACAACATAACAAAATATAGCAGTAATACGGTCATAAAAGGTATAGGTGGAGAAATTCAATCGAAATGTTTCGCGTATATTCCATTGCAGTCAGCAAACGGTTTTATATTTCGTCACAAGTTATACTTATTCGATCACGTTCCGTGCGGAGCGGACGGTATTATCGGTTTAGACTTTCTGAGAACTTATAACGCAAACATAGATTTACTTACGAATCAAGTTACATTACAATTAAATCATCATAAAACATGTACTTTGAGAATAATAAGCGGACATACTAATAAAAATATGAATTCAGAGGAGTATTTAACGATCCCTTCACGTAGTGAATCAATTCATTATTTGAGCATTAGTAAAAATTTATATAAAGATCTGGTCATATATCCGAAACAATTACATGAAAATATATTTTTAGCAGGTTGTATCGTGAAACCAAAAAGGGGTAAAATACCAGTAAAAATATTGAATACGGGCGAAAAATCTATGAAAATTCTTAAATCTAATATTATTCACTCGGGAGATGTTGATTATCTAGAAAACTATGATGTATGTTCATTTAGCGAATCTCAAAAGGATGTTAATCGTGTAAAGAAATTATTAACAGAATTAAAATTAAATCATTTGAATTCAAGCGATAAAAAGTCACTTCAAATAATATGTAGCAAGTACTCAGACATATTTTTCTTAGAAGGCGATAAGTTAGGTACGGCGAACGTTATAGAGCAGTCGATCATGGTGAAACGTGATACGAAACCCGTGTATACAAAACCTTATCGCTTACCTCAGGCGTCCAAGCAAGAAATTAATAAACAAGTTCAGCGTATGCTCGATGATGACATCATAGAACCCTCTAATAGCGAATGGAATAGCCCAATTCTATTAGTGCCCAAAAAGTCAGAAGATGGTAAAAAATGGCGTTTAGTGATAGATTATAGAAGAGTTAATGATTCGATTCAGGACGATAAGTTCCCTTTACCCAACATAACAGACATTTTAGATTCATTGTCGGGATGTATGTATTTCACTCATTTGGATTTATATCAAGGATTTTATCAAGTTAGTTTAAGCCCCGAGAGCAGGGACATTACTAGCTTCAGCACGAGTACAGGTCAATATAGAATGAAACGTTTAGCCATGGGTTTAAAAATTAGTCCCAGTGCATTCTCCAGGGTTATGTCAATAGCAATGTCAGGATTGACCTACGAAAAATGTTTTGTTTACTGTGATGATCTAATAGTGTTCGGTAGAAATAGAGAAATTCACAATAAAAATCTAATGTATGTGTTCGAGCGTTTCAGGAAATTGAATCTTAAACTTAACCCACAAAAGTGTGAATTTATGAAAACACAATTATTATATTTAGGTCACGTGGTATCAGCTGACGGTGTTCTACCCGATCCAGAAAAAATTAAGGTGTTACAACACTACCCAGTACCTACAAATTCAGACGAGGTTAGACGATTTGTAGCGTTTTGCAATTATTATAGAAAATTCATTCCACATTTTTCCGAAATTACCTTACCGTTAAACAAATTAGTTAGAAAAAATGCAGTATTTTCATGGACTCAGGAATGTCAAAATAGTTTCGAGATATTGAAAAACAAATTAATTACACCCCCTATTTTACAATACCCAGATTTTTCAGATGATAACACTTTCGTTCTTCAAACTGACGCGTCAGGCACAGCTATTGGATCAGTTTTGTGTAATAAAGATTTAAAACCTGTAGCCTACGCTAGTAGACCTCTTAATAAGGCGGAATTAAAATATCCCATTATTCAAAAAGAACTCTTGGCAATAGTTTGGAGTATAAAACATTTTAGACCATATCTGTACGGAAAGCAATTTATCGTTAAAACCGATCATAAACCCTTAATTTACCTGTTTGGTATGAAAGATCCTTCAACAAGACTTTTGAAGTTTAGATTACAGTTGGAAGAACACGACTTTAAAATCGAATATATAAAAGGCAGTGATAATGTGGCAGATACCTTAAGTAGGGTGACCATAAGCATGGAAGAGTTGAAATCATTAAATAATAAAGTTAGTTTAGTAATGACAAGAGGACAGAAAGCAAGGCTAGAAAAAGAAAAATTATGTAGCAATGATGACACGAGGGATCCTTGTATACCTGTCGAATCGAGGTCTGGCCAACCAAGAGTCGCAGAGATACTAAGGAAACCTAGTGATTACGTAGAGCTGAAGTTTATTTTAGGGAGTAAATTGACTAAGAAAAAGTTAACGTATGAGAAAGAATGTTTAGCATATGATGAGTCAAGTAATTCTATTTACATAAACCTCAATTATATGTCGCATTTTACGCGAGTCGAATTTGCGAATTTATTGAGCGAATTTTGTAATAAACTACATATTGAAAGAATATGTATAATTAAAGATGAAAAAAATGTAGATTTTATAAAGCAATTAATAAATGAAATAAAAGGTAGAGAAAAGTGGTCGGGACCACAGATAAGTATATTAAAAGGTGTAAAACGAGTCTACAGTGATGAAGAAAAAGTATGCATACTACATGATTATCACTTACTACCAACAAGTGGACATGCGGGTGTACAACGCATGGTCAACAATATAAAAGGTAAGTACTTCTGGCCAGGACTAGAGCAAGATGTACGAAAATACGTAAGCAAGTGTAGCAAGTGCCAAACCAGTAAGTATTCTAGGAATATAATAGAGCCAATGGTCGTAACGACGACAGCAACTAAAGCGTTCGAAAAAGTATATCTAGATATCATAGGTCCTTTAGATAGAGATATAGACAATAATGTATACATTTTAAGTTTACAATGCGAGTTGAGTAAATACGTCGAGGCATATCCTTTGCAACGTAAAGATACGGTAAGCGTGGCAAGATCCTTTGTAAATAATTTCATATTACGATACGGCCTGCCCCGGATTGTTGCCACAGACCGCGGGTCTGAGTTCCAGTCAGAAACGATGAAAGAGGTGTGCAAGTTACTTAAAATTGAAAAGATAAACTCTACGGCTTATCACCATGAGTCGATAGGCGCTTTAGAGAACACTCACAAACACCTCGCGGCATACTTACGAACCTTATGTGACGGACATCCGGAAACTTGGAGTCAGTGGCTCCAATTCTGGTGTTTTTCGTTTAATACTACTGTCCATACACAGACTAAGTATACGCCATACGAACTCGTATTCGGCAATAGTTGTAATTTACCTAGTAATTTAAGAGGTAATGTAGTAGAACCCTTATATAATCCAGATAATTATGCACTTGAACTTAAATATAGATTACAGTTAGCATCTAAGGAAGCACATAAGAATTTAGTTCTAAGCAAGTTGAAAAGGAAAGATATGTGGGATAAAAAGTGTAACCCGATTCAATATCGGAAAGGTGATCTAATTTTAATCAAAAATGAAACTGGGAAAAAACTAGACAAGTTGTATGATGGACCCTATACAGTGATAAGTGAAAGTGAACCTAACGTTACAGTGCAAAAAGGTAACAAAGTTGAGACTGTCCATAAAAATAGGACAAAACCATATGTAACCTAGTATTAAATGTTTAGCTAAGTTGTTTTACTTATGATAGGTACCTATCCGATATCATAGCCGGCAACCAACTAGCCTAAGTACTAGCATTGTATTGTAATGCTACCTAGAATTGTTAAGATAGTGTTATATTTCATTACGGACTTAAGTATATGCACGAATGTTTTAGGTGATAAGAAAATAAAACAAGTTTGTAGTTTCTACAATTTATTTAGGTTAAGAAAAAAAATGTAATCTTCATTTTTTTTAAATAATTACCCCGATGGTGTAGTAGTAAGTAAGATGCATTTGTACGAACAGTCATTAAATACACTTAGACGAGTCCGCACGCGTGTTATTATTCAATCCCCTCGCCCCCTGCCTCACCACAACGAAAATACGTAAAATTTGAATTTTTTCTTAATGTGTATGTTTGAAGAGAGGAATGACAAATTATTTAAACAAAACCGAGTTTGAAAACGGTTTATATTGTTTACTTAAATTAAACACAAACAAAAATAGCGATTTAAACAATAAATATAGAGTACAACTTAATGCTGGTTTTTGTAACTTTTTTCACTAACTTCAGTAATTGCTTGGAGTTTAATACCGTGTAGGGCCTCCTCTACTCCTTATGCATTCTTGGAGCCTGTTGGGGACACTTTCAATTAAATGTGTGATATTTTCTTGTTGTATCTTCTCCCAACAGACTTTAAGTGCCATTATCAACTCCTGTGGACTATTGATACTACTGTAGTTCCGTTTAAGGCTTCTCTTCAACTGATCCCATAAATGCTCAATGGGATTGAGGTCAGGACTCATCGCAGGCCAAGGCAAAACCGTAATATTGGCCTCAGAGAGTGCTCTCTGCGTGAGGCGGGCCGTATGTGCGCGTGCATTGTCTTGCATTAAGACAAAACTTTCGCCCACTCTTTGTGAAAAGGGGATGACATGGGGTCTGATTACTCGCTCGACATAACTGGCAGCGGTTATGGTACCCTCGTGCAGAAATACCAGCTCTGTTTTGCCTATTAAGCTTATTCCGCCCCATACCATCACACTGGGCCCCCCCCCCCCCCCCAACGATCTGTTTCGTGGATACACGGTTCTGCAAATCGTTCGCCTTCTCTTCTCCACACGCGCACTCGTCTATCATTACTGTAAAATTTAATTTTACACTCGTCAGTAAACAGCACAGACCTCCAGTTAGTCATGGTCCAATCTGCATGCTCACGTGCATACCTTAACCGGGCTGCACGATGAGCCCTAGTCAATTTAAGCCGAACAGCGCGCATTCTGGAATGTTGTCCATCCCCATGGAGTCGATTTCGGATCGTTTGGTCACTAACTCGGGTTCCAGTAGATTCCCTCAATCGATTTTGTAGGGTCCGGGCAGTAACGGTACGATCCCGACGTGCAGTTAACCGTATATAACGGTCTTCCTGGGCAGTAGTGGCTCGAACTCTTCCTGATCCACGTCTTCTAGACACACTTCCTGTCTCCTGAAAGCGTTCCCACAGGTTTCTGATGGCCCGTCGCGATACACCGAGACGTAGTGCTACAGATCTCTGAGATTGTCCCTCCTGAAGCCAAGCTACTGCTCTTGTGGCGGTTTCCATATCCATATGATGACGAGAACCAGACATAGTAATTTAGGCTAGTACCAAAGTGAAATGAAACAACTAAACAAAGTGACTTTCAACTGCAGTGTTCACAATGAGACTAGGAACGCAAGTCACTAAGAAACTGTGCAAGGGATGAATTTCAAGAACTTTCATTTTTTTGTCGACCCTCTTATGAATAATGTGAAAAATAACGTTAAAACACTTTTAATGATTCATAAACAAGTCTACTTGATATTTAAATGCTTAACTTGGCGAATGATTAACTTATGAAATATTTGTAAACAAAGTTCGAGATTATCTCGAAGTGTGGGCCCTATTTTGTTTTGAGTAGTTTATAAATCCCTAATGCATTTCACGAAGTTTTGATTGGGAGGGACTTGGTCATGAAAATCTGTCACTGGCTCCCGGACCATTACTGAAGAACGCGTAAAGCGCATCACTAGTAGGCTACTACTACAAACTTATTCTTGGTCTATAGCTAGTGTTGAAATAATGTGAGAAATATTCGCGATTATTTACGTTTTGATGACGTAATAATTTTTTTTTATAAAAGAATATCAGCCATGCTGAAGTTGACTAATATCCTCCTATACCCTCCAAATAAGCGGATAGCTTGTGCTATAGGAGTGGGTACGACAATAGTGCAACGGGAGGGGTTCGAACCTGAGACCAAAGTGTTCAGTCCGCACCTTTAACCGTTGGGTTATTGAGGCTTCAATTAGGCTTAGTGTTATTAGTGTGTGCTACGGAATCAGCAAAAAAGCAAACATGGGTACCAATTGTCTAAAAATTATTCCATTGCTCGTATTCGTATTCGATGGCATCGAGACATTTACAGATTTATATCTATTAAAACTAAATATAAACGTGACTAGTAAAACAAATTAAAAAAACAAACTATTATTATTTATTGAAATGCCATCGTTAAAATATTACCTTTGTTTGGGAAAATATGTACCCAAAAGTCACAATTTATTCGCAAATTTTAATAAATACGCTAAAATATGTACGCGCAACAAACCGGCAGGCGAGCAAAACATCGATATCGGTAACTCACGACGGCCGTCACTATAAATCAACGCATTCCGATAGTGATGCCCACGTTCGCTAACAAGATGGTCGATAAAATATACCTTCACTAATCTTGTGTGATTTGCTCTAACGTTTGGTTCATTTGTATCATATCTTCGAGTAGGCACGATTCATTCATTTTATTAAAAGAAGACGCAATTTAATTTGAAAGCAGCCTACAAGCTGTTACATAAAACGTTTTTCACGTAGAATACTTATTTTCTTTTCCCCTTAAGGGATAAAATATTTTCCCGCCATAAAAATGTCGCCTAAGTAGTTCAAAAGCCAAGCTAACTTGTTTAACATCGGGTAGGCTTAGTTTGACCATGAAAGTGTAACATATTATATTATCTATATATATAAAAGAAAGTGGTGTTAGTTACACTATTTATAACTCAAGAACGGATGAACCGATTTGGCTGAAAATTGGTGGAGAGGTAGCTTAGAACCAGGAGATGGACATAGGATACTTTTTATCCCGTTCGACCGAGTTTCCGTCAAGTCACTATAAAACGTGGTATAACAAAAACGCATCTGACCTGGAATAACAAAACGCAAATGACAGTGGAATAACAAAACGTAAATGACAGCTAAACGTAATTTTGTCTTTAGTTAAGTATGGCAAAAAATTTGACAATTATAAAAATGATAGCTAAACGTAATTGATAATATCATCAGTAATATGTTTTCTCTTTGAATCATCATTAACAATGCTGCGAGCAAGACGATCAAATGTTTCCTGCTACAAAGCTTCGGATTGACGTGATTTATTGGATAGGTATAGTTGAGAACCTGGAGGGTGACAAAGATTTCCCGCGGGATGTTATGAACTAAATCCACGCAGACGAAGTCGCGGGCATCAGCTAGTAGACTATAAACACATGCCTATTGGTGTTGAGAAGCTTTATCTACCAGGCAAGTTTTGGATCATCAAGTTTATGATCAAAAATTTTTTTTTACAACATTTATAACTATACTAATGCTCGTAACAGAAACGATATTCAAATCCACTTTTATCTATCTCATATGAACCAAAATGGAATAATAGAACTTCACAAAGAGATGTTAAAAAAGATATAAAGATTAGAGCTTAACACAACAATAATTATGAGTCTCACACGTGTTAATATGGCTTGAGCAGTCATATATAATGCTGTAAGCACATTATAGTCGTACGCTTATAGCCGCACGCGCCGAAAACAACATTCTTACTAAAAATGCTAAGTTACTACCCGCACCCATACACAACACAAAAAGTTCTTAACAGCTTAAGGGGGCTCAGTACGCGCGAACGAAGTTGCCGGCGCACGTGTGTAACCTGCTTGCTATTTCACCTAACATTGTGTGAGAAAGAGATAGACTCAGTGTAGCGAGTGCATACGCGCATACTTCCGTGCTACCGTCCCGCTCCCGCTCCGTGTCGGGTGAGAGGCGCGATAATTTACACCGAAATCAAACGCGCGACAAGGGTTGAACAGTCGTTTGGGAGAAGTGTTTTTGAGAAAAAACTACTAAATGTATGTTTACAAAGTAAAGTTATTTGAACTGATGAATAAATAAACTATGTCTAATGATAATTTTTTTTGGAATTTTCATACTCCTAATGTTATTTATTTGCGCCAAAAGTTGTCATAAATTTAGTGTGAAAATGACGATCTTTCGAGGCTCGTAACTTTTTAGCGAATATTTTTTTCACTATTTTATATATCAATAAACCTAGATAATGACGAGGCAAATCGACATAATACTTAGTTTTGAGCGTACAATATCAAATAATGTAGTAATCACTCATCTACGTTTGTATGAAGAAGGTACTGGCTTGCGTCCCCTTAACAGCTCTGCCAGAGACACAGTACCTATTAAAAGTTGTCATACCTCATAAGAAAGCTCAAGGTCGCTTTAATAGACGATGGAGAGAACTATTGGAGTATCCCTACAGGATCAAAGCAGAAATGAAGAAAACTAGAGTTACCGATATAACTTATGGGATCATCATAAATACAACCTGCTACTGCTAAAGTCGTCCACATTTCAACGCTTTAGGACAGTCAACTCATGTTGCTACTGCCACGCATTTTTAGTATGATGCAAAAAGCGTTTGCTGTTGTAATATGCGATCTGCGTAAGCCATAAAGGGAAAAGTAAAAGGTCGGACTATAAGGGTATAGATATTTCTACGGAAACGGTCGTAAAGCGAACTTTCCGAAATTTCGAAAGTGAAGTTTGTTTATGATAATATTTTTCGCGGCGCTTCGTATGACAGAATAAAGTTTAATGGTGTTATAAAAACATAGGCGATTTCACTAAATGTGTGCCACTCATGTTTTATTATTTAGACATATTTTTAATAGAACATTTTTGGAAAGTTGGAATACGCACGATTTCTTTAAGCTTTATGGTACTTGAAGGCCTCTAGACTACATACCTACTCTATGGTATGTTGACCTCAGGTTTCTACTTCTTTGATAACTGAAAAATTAAGAGTCCACTGTTGGCCTTAAGGGGGCTCAAGCCAGTACCTTCTTCATACAAACGTAGATGAGTGATTACTACATTATTTGATATTGTTCGCTCAAAACTAAGTATTATGTCGATTTGCCTCGTCATTATCTAGGTTTATTGATATATAAAATATTGAAAAAAATATTCGTTATAAAGTTACGAGCCTCGAAAGATCGTCATTTTCACACTAAATTTATGTCAACTTTGGGCGCAAATAAATAAGATTAGGAGTATGAAAATGCCAAAAAAAATTATCATTAGACATAGTTTATTTATTCATCAGTTCAAATAACTTTACTTTGTAAACATACATTTAGTAGTTTTTTCTCAAAAGCACTTTTCCCAAACGACTGTTCAACCCTTTTCGCGCGCTTGATTTCGGTGTAAATTATCGCGCCTCTCACCCGAAACGGAGCGGGAGCGGGACGGTAGCATGGAAGTATGCGCGCATGCACTCGCTATACTGAGTCTATCTCTTTCTCACACAATGTTAGGTGAAATAGCAAGCCGGTTACCCACGTGCGCCGGAAACTTCGGTCGAGTGTACTGCGTCCCCTTAAGTGACTCTTGTAGAATTTCTACTAGATCTTGCGCAGCTTGAATCCAGCGGCTCCCTGCGATGTCTTACAACATTGGGCTTTCCGGTGGTAGGTTGCTATCCCAACACCTTGGGACTACAACGACTATGTGCCCATTCATTGCCACCTCAAAATTCTGAACTATTAACAGAAAATATTTTTAAGAGGTTTTTTCCATAAAGCAGACAAAGTTGCGGACAAGCCCCAATACTTATTATAATATTATAAATGCGAAAGTGTGTTTGTTTGTTGGTTTGTTAGTTTGTCCTTCAATCACGCCACAACAGGACTACGGATCGACGTGATTTGCATGGGTATAGTTGAGGACCTGGAGATCGACATAGGCTACTTTTTATTCCCGAGGGATTTTATAAACTAAATCCACGCAGACGAAGTCACGGGCATCAGCTAGTGAGAAATAAAATATCAAATTCCTTAAAAAAATAACAGGTTATGTCAGTCCCGGAAAACTCCGGTACCGCCTGGAGCGTTTTGATTCCCGATCTTGTTCCGCGTCCCGGGCGCGCCATCAGCTGTCACACAGAATTTAATAAAATATTTCCTGCCTTACCTGCCTTTGACTATATTAAAGAATTGCCTTAGCATATTATTATTATAATACATCTCTACATATAGAACATTAATTTCAATAACCTAATTTGTTGAAACTACATTTACTATAATAATCTGCTCATTGCCCAATCTAGTCCAAGAAGATCAGGTGTTATAACTTTTTTATCTGCGAAGCTCTGTGATAAATTTTAATTTCAACTTTCAAGCAAGAAATCCTTCGTGCTCAGATCATAAAAACGGCAGTACGTATAGTAGATAAGAGTTGGTCCCTGGTTATAAAATACCTGTTCTAAAGTCTCGCTATTCATCCATTTTGTGTCCATAATTATTATGCTAAAGCAACGTTTAAAAACTTTAGATCCATTACAAAAATTACATGCTCAAAGTTATTCAACTAAAATGAAACGTTTAAAATTGCGAAGCCTGTGAAAGGAAAGTATAAAATCCTTTGGAGTAGCGGATTTATGGAAGGCTTTTAACCCTTTAAAGATGGCTTAACCCGTCAAAAGCATATGCATCAGACATTGTATCTGAGACGAAGGCAACGATTCAATCTGCATACTGTCATCAAATATCTCTCTATTATGCCGTCCCTCCTGTCAAAACCGCTTCACTACAGCGCTCTCCGCACGCTGAATGCATAACAACATGACGTGGCAGTGGCCCTGCATTAGACAGTTGGGAATACGTACGGAATGGTTAATGCATAAAATTTTGAGCGGAACGATCGCCAACCGCCCGCAATTTTAAACGACGAACGATATGAGCTATAATGCCCGAGGATAGGGTTCGAGATAATGGAATGAGTGAATGATCCGACATGATGGAGCTAAAGTCGAGATGGAAAATGTAAAGGTAATAAAAAGGGTAAGTTGGATATGATGAAAAATTGGATATGCGAGCCGTAATATGCAAATTGGATGTTTTAGATCCCGTGCCATTTCAGTCTCTCTTATAAACCATCTTAAACAAAACTTTAATTTTGACAAATAATCCTCTCTGCCAACGAAACAGTTCTTTATGACAACAGCTCGCGACTTTTGTGGGCTAACACGGAAGTTATTATCAGTTATCACATTGCGAAAATCGCGAATGCTGTAACCTGCCGACTCCATGGCATTCTTGCGGCAAATGTGCCTTGTAACTAATAATGAATAATGTCTTCGTAATGGACTTTCGACTAAGGTGGCATCAACGGAGACTAGGTACCTACGCAAGATATATTAAGGCACAAGCATATTGATAGGACAATGGTAATTCGACACGACTTGAGTAAGACGAAGCACAGGACCGATGACTTTAAGACTCCGAGGCTGCCATTTCCGAGCTGCTACTGAGAGTGTCCCCACAGAAAATCCCAGAAAGTTTTCACTGTCGCCCCGAGACTCAAAATCAGGATCTGATTATCCACAACGCACTAAGCTAGCAAAACCTATACAAGCCACTTGTTTTAGCTAAAGTAAGAACATCAGCAAATCAAAGGTTACCATTACATAGTTCATTGTCGATCAATTCGAATTTTTTAAATATTATTTATGAATTTTCTAGGAGATTGGCGAATTCCATAGAGTTTATGACCCAGACGAACTGAACTGAACTCTGAACGCCCACGTTCACGAATCAAACTTCTCATACTTGTTCTAGTAAACCAGACTAACAAAAAATTTATCAAAGTCTATCAAATAAAGTTGGGAGAAAAAAGATATTCACTTGTATTGCCATGTAACGGTTATTTATAATGGGTACTTGTGAATAATTATATTTTTGATCCCGATCTTCTAAAAATATGGAGTTTACACAGAAAAATACTCGGAAAAATATCAATTAAAATTAAATGTTTTCTGAATCTGAACGGTTTTCTAAAAAGCTGGGTCAAAATTCGACAACCTACTTTACAATGAAATTAATCTAGGTAGTTCTAACTTGTGAAATGAGTGAATTAACCGATATGATGAAACGAAGGACGAATAGAAAAATTCAAACGGTAAATTCTCAAATTCCCCTATGAGAATAAGTGGATATGAGAGCCGTATGTAAATAATTCTTTGATGAAAGTTTTTTGAGGCTTAATTTGCGATTTCCTCACAAAGGGAAAGGTGTGGCTGTATTGAACAGGTGTGCATGCAGATAATTTCCAATTTCAATTTATCCAACGTTTTTGTGTGTGTTGCTTAATTGAATTGCTGTATTGGAGAAGGATGGAGGTTGAGAATTTTCGTTTGATAAAGCCATAGAGGACTAACGTTTTACAAGTGTAAATTGAAAATTTAAAACACCCCCGACATGTGAATGGCCGGGCTATGTGTATAATCGTTAAATGATACTGGCACGCGTGAAGCGCTAATCGAGATTCCACTATGGCTGCGAAGTGCACGAATCGATCACAGAAAGACACGAAGTCCCTTAGTCGAATTAAAAGGATCGGTATCAATTTTTTATAATCTTAATTTTTATTTCATTCAGTAGCTCAAGACTTGTACTAAGTTTTTTCTTTAAATTGCTGTATTATTTTAGCGCGTCCGGCTTGAGCGATGGCCGGATATTGGAGCGTCGTGTTGGCGCGTAAATTAAAAATTCCGTAAGAGACTTTATTACGTTTTGGTGTTTATTTTGGTGCACTTCACTCGGAGTAAAACGACAAATAAATTTTCAGGTAACGCAGCTCTTGTTGCAAGCTGTTTTTGGTTTTTACTGAATCCTTTCGGATTCCAAATGGTTTTTTAAACGTCCCGCAGAGTTCTTTCATTTTCTGCGATAAACTATGCTTATTCTATGTGTGTCCTATAAGTTGGAATCTGTTCCTATGCCACGTCAAGATCTGTTTAGTTGTGGAAAAGTGATAAGGTATAAGGTAATAGATATACTTCGCTACTTGATGATGCCATGACTTAACGTACTTTTCGTGTGCTAAGTGCCAATTTCACCAACGTCGAGTGACGTTTAACCGAGGAATAAATTGGGCGCTTTGACAGTTTTTGTATCGAAAATACTGTCAAAATATCAAATTTATGCTCGGATAAGACTTATTTTACGTTGGTGAAATCGGCCCTAGTGTTAATTCTTTGATAATGATTTAGAGAATTTGTTTGAAAAATTTTTTTGGGAAAAAATATGTATAAAACCGATGCAAGCTACGAGTATCTCTGTGCCTTTTATCAAGATCAGTTAAACAAGTGAACCGTGAAAAGGTAACAGATAGGTACCTACCCACTTTCGCATTTATTTTATAATATTAGTATGGAAAGGGGTTGTTTCAAATATATATGGAGTCTGGGCCAGGTCTTTGTAGGTACAGTCTTTCAAAATGTTTGGGGTCATGAAATAGTGATTGTGTTTTCTTTATTTCTCATTAAAAGGTCCTTTTTACCAGGTACAATGCGAAATTATTTTGCAAAATAAAAGCGCAAAACATGGCATTCTTTTTGACAATGACACGTACTTACACGAGTCTCATGACATTTTACATAAAAATAACTACAATTGACATTTGACATACCAGCAATTGACGTTTGACAATTTAAATGACATTAAGATGACGTAACGTAGACAACAAAAGCAGATGGATGCACTCCGGGAGTTGCCATTCTACAGATGTACCTACCCAATTATCAGTTTTATATCTTTACGTCTTATTCACTGTAAAACTACAAAAAAGCATATTTTATTTCAATTTCTATGATTTAATACTAATTTTTTGTATAGCGTACAAGTACCTGGCCCAAGATGAAACAACCCCTATCGATCTGGATTGTAAAGCCGAGAATTCCTACAAAGCATTTTACAATATTATAAATAGAATGTATGAATCCCGCTCCAGCATGTGTACTCTACAAATGCTTTTACGACAGGAGCGCTTGCACTCGGATCTAGGCTCTTGGCAGTGCATCGTTATCCACGGTTTCTTGGCGAACGCAATATTTCTATGTCAGCCGCATTAGTACCGAGTATTTATAGCTCGATTGCAAATCCGTGGTAGTCCGGCGAGGCGCCCCTTGCCTCTAGTCCACTCCATCTTAATGTTCGGACGATCTCAAACCATCCATTGATACGGTAAACGTGGAATGGAAAATGGATCACACATCTCGTTCATATTGAAATAGGTACATTTGGTCATCGAAAATGTTAAACTGGACGGCTTTAGACTACAAAAATATATCGAGATTGAGCGGTTATCACCATTCACCACTGTTTAGATAACGAGCTTAAGCCCCGCAAAATCCCACAGGAACCCTATGTTTTTGACGTGATAACGTCTTATAAATCGATGAACACTGGCTGCACGCACGCAAAAGTGACACGTTCCGCCAGCCGAGCCTGCGCGTGCAAGCAAGAGCGCGGAACAAGCGATAGAGAGTTAGAAATTTGTAATTTTCAATTAACTCCTTCTTTATATTATACAAAATAATGATAATTCAGTGATAAAATAATAGTTCAATTCAATTCATAAAATTATGCAACTTTTCATCAATATGACGTTATCACGTAAAACTATCGTCCGTAAACCGACTTTACAGACAACCAATTTTTTACGGATAAAGTGTGTTTGTTGGTTGGTTTGTTAGTTTGTCCTTTAATCACGCTGTAACTTAGCGCGGATCGAGCGACGTGATGTTTTTCAGCGTGTACCTAGTTGAGGAGCTGGAGAGTGACCATAGGCTACTTTTATTCCGGTGAAATTAATTTTAAAAACCTGACTTCGTGTGAACGAAGTTCAAAAGTATAAGTAAATGATAAAATAAATAAATCCATCCAAGGCAATGGATACAGAAATTATATTAGTAACTAGTATATATTTTTGCTCGCTTTTAAAACGATTCATCTTCAGATTGCCTTTGACGGATTTTCAAGCAACATGAGTGAAACTAAAGTGAAATAAAATTGTGAGATAATATCTATATCATATTTTATCCAACGCTTATTCTTTATCTTTTCTCTGTATTCTAAGCGAGTACAGAGTGCCCCAGTTTTAGACAAAATTGCGGTGAGCCCAGTAGTCAAGACTTAGGCTTCCTTTCGGGGAGGTTCGGGGCTCGAATCCTAGGCAGACACTTTTAACTTTTCGAAATTATGTGAGTTTTAAGCAATTGAATATCATTGCTATAATGGTGAAGGGAAATATCGTCACGAAACCTGCATGCCTTAGAGTTCTCAAAGATGTGTTTAGTCTACTAATCCGCACTTGGCAAGCGTGGTGGACTGTGACCATACCCTTCTCTTTCTGAGAGCAGAAAGACCGATTGGTTGAGATGGACAACGAAGCTTAGCTTAAAACGTTATGTAGAGATGTAAATGGGTCAAAAACGTCTGTAAAAGGGTCCCATCGCTTAGCGCCGGCCTTTTTACCCTACCATTAGTCCTAAGGATGAAGAAGAAAAATAATAGGAGGCACGGGTTTATATCGGATAACGAGTAACGACCTACTAGAACAAGGAAAAGTAGTGTCCAGATTGTATTAAACTTTTGTATTAAATTATACCCTCTACATTTTCACATTATGTAAGAATATAAGAAAATAATAATAAACTAGAATATCACTCCAGAGATTGAATAAGGAAACTCTGATGAGTAACCGGTTTGTATTTGCTCTCTTTTTCAAATCGCCTTTGACGAGTTTTCCAGCAACTTGAGTAAAACTAAAGCGAAATAAAATTATGAGATGTCTATATCAGATTTTATCCAACGCTATTATCCTTTATCCTTTGGCTGTATCTTGAGCGAGGACGGAAAATGCCTCAGCTCTAACTATAAACCGTTCTGTAAAGATGTCTTCGGCTCCATTAGACGGGTCGCATCTAGCTTTGTCTGCACGCCTTTGTTCGCCGCCAATTAGTCCTGAGTTAGAACACCCCGTATTTTGTAGTTGGAGATCTTGTGGTATTAATTGTTTTATGATTTCTTCAAACTTATTTCAATTATTCCAAAGAAGTCTTATGACCTCTTTCAATTCTTTAATAGCGTCTTCAAATTCCGATGTTTTTCTCTTTAGTAAATAGAACTCTAAAGTGCCTTAATAATTTGCTTTTAAATATTGTTATTTTATTGAAGTGGTGCTCTACAATTTTGATTACTTTGTTCAAGCCTGCCGAACCTAAAGTTATAACGCTAATGGCAGTTTTAACAAACGTTCGCTTTTTCTAAGCTAAGTCAGGTCTTACTAACAATATTGCTTTAAACACCCTTTAGGGAACACCTAAAGGTGAAAATGACTTTTAGGACATTTGGGAGCTAGTTTCATTAAGATACTCCTAGTTAGGGGAAGGTTTAGGCATATTTGGTGAAAACGGGCATAGGACAGCATTGACAGTTCTAAACTAAAATAAATTTAATTCCATTATCTATTCTACCACATCTGTACGGAAAATGTGGTAATGCAGGAAATCAAATGAACCTTTTCTCTTGAGTTGTGTGTGGCACAATATCACATTTGCAATACTGTTTAGGGTCTGTCATATTTTAAATTGTATTGTCTCAGCACCTGTTGTGTATTAAACAGTATGTTTGATTAATTATTTGGTATTGAATTACTAATAACAGTTCAATAACTTTTTATTTCACTTCACTTTTTAGTTGTTCATACTTACTTATTTTATAAAAATAAAACTTCTCTGCCTTTACTACACATTTTTATATGAAAGAAAATTGCTATTTTATGAACTAAGAAGTTTCTGTTTCATTAATCCTTCACAATTCGACTATCGTGCACCTAAATAGCCACCGGCTCCTCTCCTATCGGTTCAACTACTACTCCTATTATTGCTTAATAGATTATGGCTTACCAGCACCCCGTTTCGACCTCCCCTTTGTCTTGAGCTTCGAAACTTGTGAATATATAAACGCCTTTGAACACTTGGATCACTACAACGTAAACGTTAAGACTGTTGTATTATTCAAGCAACTGTTCATCAACAATTATACCTACTTAAGGTATCGTCTCACCATTTTGGCCATAGTCACCATCGTCATTAGAGGCGCGGACTAACCCACATGTGTGCACGCAAATAAAAGTGCGGTCTCCATTCCCTCATTCTCATAGTCGTTTGACTATGAGAATGAGGATTCCCTCATTCTCATAGTCATAGTCTTAGGATTGACTCACGGCAATCCGACACGCCGGATAGATATCTGCAAACGAAACCTTGCTCTACTAACTAGTAACTACTAATATAGCATAATTTTTATGATTAATATTATGGCAGTCCAGTAGTTACCTATAGATACTGTAACGACCCTAGTCCTTCGTACTAAGGAATTTTTCATGTTTGATAGTACTAAAAATTGTTGATTAAATTTTATCAAAATCGGTACAGTAGTTAAGTTACGAGATGTACTTTCACATGAGATCATAAAAATAATAATTTTAGGAACTTCAATTTTCATGTCACATAACTTCAATTTGACGTTGACGCTATTCTGTAGAACGGTATACTGTAAGGGAAGGCAGCGACGACCGCAGCGTCGTGACGCGCGGATCGTCTATAAGAAAGAACATTGTCCGTGTTTGCGGCATATGTTCAGTGACTTAAACATTCACATACTGTATTATGAGAAATGTGAAGTGGTATGTAGTGACATACTTTATATCAATTATTATTGATCAAGTACAAGGGGCGATACACGAAATCTATTATGAGTGATACCTAATCTGACGTTGGAAGTTGCTTAATAGATGGGGAGCTCTAGCGCCTTGGTGCTTTATGAACCTGTCTTTGGGCTTGCGACCGACGATCTCAGATGAAGATTGATCTATATCGCGATGCTCTATGCTGAGTGTTGTGTCAACCTGTAGGTTGGATGCCGAGATAGGATAAGCTTAGGATGGGCTAATAAACTTGCCAGTCCGGGCTGTCTGGTCCAGGTGTCTGATTCTACTTTCGAACTTGCTCTGACGTTAAGTTGGAGCCTATCACCACTTCGTGGTGACAACCAACTGTTGGGTGCTGAGATAGGATGAAGCAACGATGTGTAGTGTAGACGTTCAATGTAATGTTGAATGTCGAGGTACATAAGTTGCGATGTAGGTTCTTTTGATGTTTACCCATAGAAATAATTGTGTCTCTCAACATCAGTGTCGAGTCTCGTGATAATGGAGCAGACCGGTATCATTCATACTGGATTTTAAACATTCTTTAATATAAACCAATACGGGAACCCACTAAAATCTAATACACGAACTCTTGCATATATCGCCTAGGTTTTATGAACTCATTACTTCTGACGCTCTAAAAGTTCTTGGGTTAATACGATCACAACATTATAAAGGGTTCTACCACTAGCGATTCACGTGCCATTCTGAAGAAATAATTTAAAAATAGAAAGATCATTAGGAATTATAGGGTATAGATTTTCGTAGGATACTTAGTTCAGTTACAATATGGTGCCGTGACCAGGATGGTCAAACGGCTGATTACGGAAGTACAAAGTAGGCGAAAGCCTACAATATGTTGCTCGTGAAATGGAAAGAGTCTGAGGAAGTTTTGAGTTCGTTATGGTCATGGCGTTTTGTGCGAGAGTTCGATTATAACTAAGTTATTGATAGGAGGATTATTTGGACGAGTGATGTAAATAAGGTTACATTATTATTTAACCGGGTGAAAGCATAGTCGCAAATCCTAGTTCTATGGGTGAAAGGAACTTAATTGTCTGGTTGACAGGGGGTTGTGGAAATTGATGCCAAGTGTAAAAGAATCTAAGTGGAGCACGATTATCCATGAAAATTAATATTAATATGACATCAAATTGACTTCAGGTCTGGGGGTTGTGTAGAGTATTGGAGGTACTAAACATAAGATTAACTAAAAGAAAAATGTGGATGTACCTATTGTGGAGATTGACTTAGTAAAAAGTCAAATTGACTTCAGGTCTGGGGGTTGCGTAGAGTATTGGAGATACAAAAAGGAATTAAATTAAGGGAAAGGAAAATGTGAAGATGACTGATGTATTGTGGAGTAATCCTTGTATACAGGTTCAGATATCTGTGTATAATTTAATTTAAGAAACAAATGATAGAAGTCTGGAGGTTGTGATGATATTAAGTTGGACAATAAGGAAAATCGCGAATAAAATATTTCTTAGTGTAAATTCTATTCAGCATACTTCATAGAAATCGTTCTATTTTGCATGCCTCATAGAATTTAGGGGGTTGAATGTAACGACCCTAGTCCTTCGTACTAAGGAATTTTTCATGTTTGATAATACTAAAAATTGTTGATTAAATTTTATCAAAATCGGTACAGTAGTTAAGTTACGAGATGTACTTTCACATGAGATCATAAAAATAATAATTTTAGGAACTTCAATTTTCATGTCACATAACTTCAATTTGACGTTGACGCTATTCTGTAGAACGGTATACTGTAAGGGAAGGCAGCGACGACCGCAGCGTCGTGACGCGCGGATCGTCTATAAGAAAGAACATTGTCCGTGTTTGCGGCATATGTTCAGTGACTTAAACATTCACATACTGTATTATGAGAAATGTGAAGTGGTATGTAGTGACATACTTTATATCAATTATTATTGATCAAGTACAAGGGGCGATACACGAAATCTATTATGAGTGATACCTAATCTGACGTTGGAAGTTGCTTAATAGATGGGGAGCTCTAGCGCCTTGGTGCTTTATGAACCTGTCTTTGGGCTTGCGACCGACGATCTCAGATGAAGATTGATCTATATCGCGATGCTCTATGCTGAGTGTTGTGTCAACCTGTAGGTTGGATGCCGAGATAGGATAAGCTTAGGATGGGCTAATAAACTTGCCAGTCCGGGCTGTCTGGTCCAGGTGTCTGATTCTACTTTCGAACTTGCTCTGACGTTAAGTTGGAGCCTATCACCACTTCGTGGTGACAACCAACTGTTGGGTGCTGAGATAGGATGAAGCTAATGATGGCAATTGCTATTATGGTTTTGTCTGGTCCAGGCGTCAGACACCAACCTCGAACTAGACTCTAACGTTGTTAGAGTCCTTCACCACTCCGTGGTGACTTCACGCAGTATAACTATTAACATCACGCAGTATAACTATTAACCTACAACCAACTATACATGAGAGGAGCTCACCTCTATAAAAAGTCTCAGTGGATCACACCACTATAAAAAAGTCTTGTGGAAACACACCACGGTTAAAAAAGTGTCTTCAGTGGATCACACCACTTTAAAAAAGTCTTGTGGAGCAAACCACGGTTAAAAAAAAGCCTCGCACATTCGTGTGTGAGTGAATGATGACAGTGTGGGGGGGGGGGGGGGGCTCAAGGTTTGATGGTATTTCAGGGACTTGTAAACATTCCTGATTATTGACAAATAATTACCCAAGGTAATATATTATGTATGTTTAAGAAATTTAAGCTGCGATCTCATTGCGCCAATTATTATAATAATACATTATTGTTTTAATGGACGCAACTGAGTGGTCCTTAATGTACCACAAAAGGTAGGAGCTCACCATCGTTTGGCGTGTAGGGAGCCAACGATCATCATTTTATTTTTCACAATAAAATGATGCCATCTTAAGTTTGAACGTTGCCTATGGACTCAAAGGAACTTGAAGCAACGATGTGTAGTGTAGACGTTCAATGTGATGTTGAATGTCGAGTGCATAAGTTGTGATGTAGGTTCTTTTGATGTTTACCCATAGAAATAATTGTGTCTCTCAACATCAGTGTTAGGTCTCGTGATAATGGAGCAAACTGGTATCATTCATACTGGATTTTAAACATTCTTTAGTATAAACCAATACGGGAACCCACTAAAATCTAATACACGAACTTTCGCATATATCGCCTAGGTCTTTTGAACTCATTACTTCTGACGCTCTAAAAGTTCTTGGGTTAATACGATCACAACATTATAAAGGGTTCTACCACTAGCGATTCACGTGCCATTCTGAAGAAATAATTTAAAAATAGAAAGATCATTAGGAATTATAGGGTATAGATTTTCGTAGGATACTTAGTTCAGTTACAATACCTAGATGTCCATATTATGAACAGCTAATTCTTGAAATAAATGGAAATTATGCTAATTAATTATAAATTTTTCTTGCATAAATCTTCCAATCTCCATAATTACTTCAATGAACTTAAGCATTTCATGACGAAACTGTAAACAAAATCTCTTCATACGTATACGTAAAAAGTATGTTGAAAAATAACTCTTACTTATTCACTCAGAAACATCCCATGTTATGAATACACAATCTTACATTATATTTCTTCAACATTTCACCCGACCTCATCTGGATGATCAAAGGTATCCCGGAATTGCCCAAAAACACCGCTTATAATTAATTGCGCGTGTGATTACTTTATTTCGAACCACACGCGTGTGTATAAATCCTTATTTTCAGCTGTGACTCGTTTCTTAAGGTGTTTACACATTAGCTACCAATATCTATCACACATGAACATACCATCCATACTAATATTGTAAATGCGAAAGTGTTTGTTTGTTGGTTTGTCAACAAACAACGAGCAACGAATCGACGTTTTAGCATGGGTATACATAGATAGATACCTGGATAGTGGCATAGGCTATCCCAGAAAACAAAAAGATTTTATCCCAGTAAAATCTGGCTCTGAGGCATGTCTTTACTGACTACGCAGCTTCGCTTAATAACACCTCGCATACTCTAATCAAACTGAAGTGGGCACCAGTTCTTATTAATGCCGAATCAAAACGAGGAAATTCATGTACCTAAGTCAAACAAACAATAGTATCAGTTGTTAATTTATTTTGTGAGAAAAATCACAGTTTAAATATTATTCTTCTAACTGCCAATTTCAACAAAGTTGAGTTAGGTTTAACCGTGGAATGAATTTGATATTTTTTGCGGATTTTTAATACAAAAGCTGTCAGAACGACCAATTTATTCCTCGGTTAAACGTCACTCGACGTTGGTGAAATCGGTACTAAGAATCTTCTATCTATCTATAATATAACTAGTGGTTCGCCCCGAACTGAGACCTCGCGGTAACGGTATCCCATGATTATTCATTCAATCGATACATGATAACCAAAACTGACATTATTATTATGCCCGTTTTCACCAAACATACCTAAATCATCCCCTAAGTAGGAGTCTCTTAACGTAGGTAGCTCCTAAATACAATCCTAAGTCCTAACATCCGTCCCAATATCCTTTTAGGTGTCCCGTACAGGATCGTGATAAATAAGTTGACAGAAAACATCAATCACCTAACTTATAGGTAGCCCGTAAAGGTTAGGGAACGTTAGTGAAAACATTGAATTATTTATCAAACATTGAATTTAACTCGTAGTTCCATGGGAATAGTTACTGACTGCGCCATCTATTAGCATTATTGTGAAGCTATGTTGATGCTATATGAATTACTGACGCCCATTAAAAATTAAATAATCTCGTTTCTTTATAATATTCATATAATTTTAGTATTTGTTGTTCAAGTACAGGATATAAGTGACCTAAAAACATAAAATCAGTTTGAAAATCCATAGCGGATTTTTCTAGAGAGCGTCTTCAAGCGAGCGTATAAAATCGCCACTTTGAAAGCCCCCCATTTCGTCAATTTTAAGGGAAAAATTAAAAAAAAATTATTTTTGTACTCAGTTCAAAATTATCTTTAAAATGATACGTAACAATTTTATGTAACGCGATATTTTTTTTTTTACTTCGCATTCGCTTCTATGAGAGCCCCCCTGAAATAAAGATTTTTATAACTTTTTAAGCCATTTTCGGCTGGAGGCCATCGGTTTACATATTATATCTAAATTTGAAGTAATTACGTTCAGTAATTCAAAAGTTATAAGGCTCTGACAGACGGACGGACGGACGGACGGACGGACGGACAAGTGCAAATCGCCCTAGTTAACTCAAAGACCTTCGCTTCGCTCGGTCGATAAAACTGTAACAGGTCCAATTCTGTACATTGAAGATATTTTGAAAATTTTTGTTTGAGGGCACTCCATAATCGATACTGAAGCCAAAACAATTTTTTTTTAATTTTTTGTCTGTCTGTCTGTCTGTCTGTCTGTCTGTCTGTATCTTGGCCGCGCATCACGCCGAAACTACTGGACGGATTTAAATTAAACTTGGCACGATTTAAGTTAATACTACGAGGTATAATATAGGATACGTTTTATCCAGAAATTCAGCACGGTTCCCTTGGGAGAGAGGATGAAAATCAAAATGTGGATTTCGCTGTAATTCATTAAGGCGTATTCCGATTTAATCCATTCTTTTTTTGTTAGAAAGCAGGTTCTTTAGAGATTGTCCTGTAATTATTTCAAGGTCGTCAATTTCGTAGTTCAGAAATTATAGACATCACGATCTTCAGTATAAGGTCCAAATAACTTGAACCCCGGAATCTACAAGATACTTTGAATGAATGGCTCATCTTAAGCTGGCAAGTGTACTTTATCGTATATAGAGCCATCGTGGATAGCCCTATTTTGTCAAAGTCAAACTACTCCAAAGGCGTCAGATTTTGCCAAACGATCATTATACCTACATACTACATAGTAGGTATGGATGTAATACATCGTATGGACTTAATGCTACAGTGTTTTCCTATGCAATTTAATATTATAATCATACTAATATTATAAATGCGAAAGTGTGTTTGTTTGTTGGTTTGTCCTTCAATCACGCCACAACAGAGCCACTGATCGACGTGATTTTTTGCATGGGTACTATAGTTGAGGACATAGGCTACTTTTTATCCCGGAAAATCAAAGTGTTCACGAGGGATTTTAAAAACTAAATCCACGCGGACGAAGTCGCGGGCATCAGCTAGTTTGTCATATTATCCTGGTATATATATCGCACCACCAATGTGAGTTGCCCTTTAGTCTTTATTTTCAGCTGCGGCTTCCCTTTACCTCTGAGGAGATCATTTTTCACTCGCACCCGCGCGCCTCGGAAGGAATAGGTGTGTATTTGTTTGGACTGACGTGGACGGCTCAAAATATATATCAGACTGTTTAGGTTAGGGATGTACGATGCACTTGGTTATATCGATAGAACTACGCAGGTCACTTTAGTTCTTTGGCGAATTAGTTCGTTTCGGATCGCCAAGTACCCTGAATTCAACTAAATTTTATTTTGTCCCAGTAGTTCAAGTGTTATCAGGATTTAGACGAAGTTGAATTACTGGAGCTAAAAAAGTCTCAGCTAATTCAACGGTTGAACTAATCAGTTAAGTACTAGTGAGAATGAGCCAGATCAAAATGGATCGCAAAAATTATTTAGTTTAAGTCACAGCGCGAACTAAATTAACTTACCATAGCTTAGCTCACGTAGCTTCAAAACCATGTTGAGCTAACTGGACTGTAGGTTAGCTCTATTCAGCTGTGAACTTACACCCTATCAGCCTTTACTGTAACAAAGTTTTTTAACTTTCCACTACCTATACCTCTACTATATCGATCAAGATCAAGAAGTAGAAATTGATGAAGTGGTAAATTAAGATCAAACCAACAAACAAACATAGTTTCGTATATTTATAATACTAGCAAAAAGCTGAGCTTTGTGAGGGCTCGCGTAGTTTTTCTAACGGGTAATATTATGTTCTGTTGCCGCGATGTTAACTCTTTGGTTTTCTAACAGATGGCGTTAGTAGTACAATAACATTCTAGCCAATGAATACAAAATTGTTAATGTTCATTTTTTTAATAGTTATAAAATAGTATTTTTTTTTTGACAGATAACACATCTGGATATGAAGTTAAATTACTAGGTTAAAGCACAAATCTATAGGCGTGATAGTTTTTCAGTAAAGTGTACCACAAAAATGCTCAGGTTGTGGGATTAGTGTTAAGTATAATCTCGATAAAGGATAGTATCGCACCATTAACGCCTACTTTGAGTGCACCACGTCGAACAAAACTCTCGTATTCACAGTTATAATGGTGAAGCCTCGGTAATGTCTCGTGTGAAAAGCCTCTAGCGACGGTGATTAGTGAAGAAATTGTTCTTTAACTACGGCCTTCGCGTTGAATGCCTCATTTGTGCTCATTCTACATGCTTCTAGTGACAACTTGCGTCACGCGCTGAGAACGTAAGAGATGCACCGTTATGGACTATAAGTATAACTACCATCTTAAGACGTTGCCGCCGTGGCTGCTTAGATATTTTTTCACTTGGAAAATGCAGTGAGTTCATCTGTTTTTCATTCTTTCATCCTGCTCTCCGATTTTTTTTTTTGAACTCCAACTTAAGAGCTTACTATCGGAGTTTATCAACTACAGTGTGAAAATACATGTTGTTACAAGTATGTAATAAAGTAAGCTACGTACTGCCATTAATTTTATAAACCTTTGTGCTAAGATAATGGAATATAGCTACGTGATCTTTTATTTTTTGTAGTACGACGTTTCGTAGTAGTGCGTAGTTTCACGCCACAACGAATGAACCGATTTGGCTGAAATTTGGAATAGAATAGAATAGAATAGAAATGTTTTTTATTCAAATAAACTTTTTAAAAGTGCTTTTGAATCGTCGATGAGTCTACCACTGGTTCGGAATGCCCTTCCTGCCGAGAAGAACCAGCAAGAAACTCGGCGGTTGCTTTTTTCAAAACAAGTCTACAATTCAATAGATACTATGCTATCTATGCAGTGTTACCACAATGAGTTCCACAAAAGTGGTAGCTCATACCCAGGATTAACACATAGACTACATTTTATCCCGGAAAATTAAAGAGGTCCCGAGGGAATTAAAAACCTTAATCCACGCGGACGAAGTCGCGGGCATCATATAGTTTGTTATCAATAATATCAATGAATTTCCGTCAATTAAGTGAATGTAAAAATGTGTTTTGTATAAAAATAAAATATTAAAATCACATTGTCAGTTCGCAAGAATTGTGCATACACAGTATAACAGAATAACCCTACAGGAAAATTACCTCTGCTTGACTCTTTTATTTAAATTACGGAGACAATTATTATATCCCTGTACAAATCTCTCACTTGTAATGTAAAATTAGTAGCATTTTAGCTGAACAAAGCATTTCAGTGCTATTTGCCTAATTAGAATGGAAATTCTAAGAAGATCTCACTCTGAATGCAACACAGTGAAAACTACACCTCAGTCAGACATGTCCGCCGCTCTTAGTGATGCAAACAGCTTTGTGAGCTTATAGGAACTGGCTCTCACCTAAGGGACTATAGTATTGCAAGGCTATTTGTAGCATAGTTTCATTTTAGGAGAAAATTCTATGAACATAGTGTATGCGTGTGTACTCTAATGCATATACTGAAACATACGTCGAAGATATTCCACAGTTGCATAGATATAAAACATTTAAATGATCAATCATGAATTTTATCGAAGTATTTACTAAAAACGAAAAATTGGTTGCTCGCGATTTCGTCCGTATGTATCCCATGAGTATACCTTTGCTTTTCCGAGATGAAAAGTAAACTTTTTCATTCTCTACACTAGCGGCACGCTATGATGGCCGGTTTGACACATTACAATAGTGATGTGGAATGTCAATTTATTCTCGAACAAAAAACAATTAAGTTTTGTTTTTGTACCTGATTAAATAGGTTTACAGTTCTCTGCGTACGTTCGGTCATATCGACGAAATCCACAACAAAGGGCTTGAACAGAGTCCAAATTAACGAGCAAGGGTCAACAGTAATGCAGTATCAATATTTGAAATCCAAAGCCAGGTCAAAACTATATCACAATCGCATTGCACTGACAGTTTATACTTTTCGAAGCAACGTCAATTCGAAACTGCTTTGTTTTGCATTGAGCATTGACGCGAGTTTGCCGGAGGTAGTAGTTGTGCTAGCCAGCGATCCTGACGATCGTATTAGATTCCATTTTTAAAAATTTTCAATTTAGAAAACCAAATGCCGAGTTGTGGTATATATCATATAAAAATAAAAATTTTACCTTTTGTATGAAACAGCTGATATTTTTTTGCGATTTCAGAGGTTTGTCCACATAGTGAAAATTGTTCATATTCACAAGTACATTCACCCCTTAAATGGTGCAAACTGATTTTTCTACACTTGTATACATTTTAGAAATCAATTTAATAAATAAATTTTGAGTCCTAAACCTAAAACTACATTCGATAAAATTTATGAATCTCTGCACATCACTATCGTCAATAAAGTAATACAATTATTTCCTTCAAAGTCGTTATCAATTAATACGGAACTTCATGAGCGGACAAACGTCAAACCGGCCATCATAGCGTGCCGCTAGTGTAGATCCTGAACTCTACCAATAAAAAAATCACACCTTTCCGTGGCTCCGTTGATTGAAGGATAAACCACACCTCATTTTTAATATTAGTAAAGATGATTATATGGACTATATTTTTTTAAAAAATTAGTCAAACTGTACATGCCTAGTATTCCCCTTTCCCAGTTTCCCCTCCAACTAGGCCTAATACTTTTGACAGGAGTAGGTACGATAACAGTGCAACAGCTGGAGTTTGAACCATCGACCTTTTCGGCTTTCAGTGAATTCAGATCAACCGGAGCGAGTCAACCGAGGATTGATTAGAAGTTCTGTGCACGCAACTTGGGTCAAGTAATTTCACAGGAATGTATTTGGCTATCAAATACATTGCAGTACATGTCCAAGCGCGAGTCAGCGTATAATTTACGAGGGCCAGCGTCGACGTGTGCTCGCCTTTTTGTTCCATGCCGCCGGTCGGCTGGGCATGCCTGTGATTTTAGGCTTTTAATACAATATGAGCTAGGTTCATGGACGGTGCTTTGGCTAAGCCACTCTCTATATACTCGTGAATTATAAGGAGCCTACATACTCATAACATAGCTAGATAATTATAAAATATCAAAAAAAAATTTTTGGAACGAAGTTCCTTATGGGGCATTGCGAGTACCCTAGCCGGCAAAAAACGTCCGTGACGTTAAAAAATAAAAGCGTTAGATTTTTTTCGTCACAGTCCTTGTTGTTTTCGTTTATTTTACACAATCCATCAATGCTTCAATGGCGCAGCGGTAAAAAGAAGGAGTGATACTATCGGTTCAGAGGTTCGAATCCTGACTTCAGATAATTATTTATTTTATTTTTATTATTAATTTATTATTATTTATAATTTTATAATTTATAATATTTGGTAACAAATTAAAAACAAATTACTCTTGTTTTATTATATATTTTTATAAATCATTGTAAACATAATAAAGGTGATAATTTTGTAAAGTAGTTTTTTTTTATCGATAAAAAAATCATGATAAAAATGTATACCCGAATAATTATTTTCTTTATACCTCGAATAGAACTTGAAATTAAGATTTTTATAATAAGGAACTTCGTTCGTATCTGGTGTCCCATAACACCACACGACTTTTTTTAATTTTGGCCATGCTAATATTTCCCATACCGTCAACATTTCGGATTTCAATAGCGTATTAGGTACGTATTTTTATTATGTAATATTACGTATTTTTATTATCTTACTTACCTATTTTGAATTTATCCGTCCGCGCCCTAAATCATTCCGCTATTAATTTTATACGGGGTGTGGTACAGGCTAAGAAAAACTGAAAATGGAATTCAGTATACATGATTCTGAGTCGCCCAGCATTGGAAGTTTTCCTCTTAGTCCTTGTGACCAATCTTTAAAAAAAGTTTTGCCCATAATGACAACGCTGGGCAGACGTGTTGGTCATCGTAGAGCTAGACAGATCGCACCGATGTTGCTGCTGCCCGACACCGGCCTGTCATTTGTTCAGATCCGTAGGAGAATCAAATTCACCGACATAGCTCATCGAGTCGCGAAACTGACGTGGAAATGGGCGGGGCACATTGTTCGAAGAGCTGGTGGTCGTTGGGGTCCCAAGGTGCTGGAGTGGCGATCCCGCACCGGGAAGCGCAGTGTTGGCAGATCCTCCACTAGGTGTACCGACGACATCAAACGAGTCGTAGGGAGCCGCTGGATTCAAGCGGCGCAAGACCGAAGCATTGGACATCTATCGGTTGACAAGAAAAAGACCAATCTTTGTTTACTTAATGAACTACATATGTGCATCCGTTTGAGCGACGACGATGATCAGTCGATAAACTAGCCGCGTAGTCTGCGAGATCCCTAAAGAACGCTACACAGAAACAGATAATGTGTCTCTATAAATGGATGTTCGACGTGACAGATCGAGTTTCTCAGTGATTATAGTAACTAAACAGAGTACTAATGACATGTTGGGTAACTGTCGCTGGTACGTGCCGATTTTGTTATAAAAAATGTTAACACCTGTCTGTGATATCTCCAACATAATTTTAACTTTAAACGGGAGAAATTACGCAATGAATTGTCGAGTTCCTTTCGTTAAATTATAAATCTGTCTTATTAGATACTAGGTATATGATATAATTTTTAATGCTTTAAATGTAAAAAAGTTGGTCTATCAGTATATTCGTCTTCTTTCTTTCTTTTCACATTTCAACTGCTGAACGGATCTTGAGGGTACGTTTATGCACACGCGGGGCGTTGCGGGGCGCGTTGCGCGTGCGACTCAAACATATTATGGCCAAGTAGTTCATGCAGTAGCGTTTGCATTGAACGCGGTGACGCACGCAGCGGGCACCGCAGCGGGCGCCGCACAACGCGCCGCGTGTGCATAAACATGCCGAACAGATTTTAATCTAGATACAGCTTAGTAACATCCTATAGGCAAGGATATAGAATCCTTTATATTATTAAAATTAAAGAATTCCTCGTAAACCACGCAGTCGTAGTTGCACGAATTACCTATATTTAATTAATATAATATTGCCCTAGACATACTTACGTAAGTATCAATTTTCCACGAAAATGATTTACGTACGCTACTTGTTCCCTAGATTGCCCAAATTACACTCAAAATTTCCCAGTTCCAAAAGATTTCGATTATAAAAGCCTGAAAATGTAACGCTTGTGAACGTAGCTTAACCTAAACACCGGCCATAACCTTCCTCATATCGTATTAAAAGCCTAAAACCACAGGCGTGTACGAGCGCGCCGCTGAAATGGGACAAAAAGGCGAGGACATGTCCGAACGAGCCGCTCTCGTAAATTATACTCGCCCAGGACATGTCCCGCTATATTTATAACGCGACTCATAAATGGAATTTATGCTTTTGTGAATGGAACACCATAAAAGGTGCTCTTATAAAGTTGTCCGTTAAGCTGTTGCTGTAGGAAATAGATACAGCTCTAGTTGTACTCGTATTTAGTAATAGAGTTGTTATTATGAAGGTTTTATTTGTTATCTTGTTGACATTTCTATTCACTTTCTTTAACTTAAGACTATGTTTTTTTTTTATTAAAACTTAAGACTTCAGTAGTATTAGGGAAATGTTTATAGCAGTTTTAAACGTAAAATGACCGGAGGCAGGTGAATAATCCGAATATTTGGCGCAGTCGGTAGGATCATTATGAGTAAAGAGTTTGATAAATTATAATATATTAATATCACACAAATATAAAGAGAAAAATAGAATATTTTTACCTATGTGTAGTATGTTTAACTTTTTTCTGTGTAAATGTCAAAAAACTAAGTATAGTACAAATAAGCCCCAATTACAAAACTACGTACAATACGTAATAATGCACTTAGCAGTATTTCACCCAGTTTTATAGGAACAATAGCTTTCGTAGCTAAAATTACTGTTTGCGATCCCAAACAATATAGTTGAGGACGATCCCGGGGGGATCTATTGTTGTCTCGTAACCCGCATCCAATTGAATTAGGAGAAAAATAAAACTTGCAAAGAAATCGAGTACGAAACTTACAACTCTACTGCTTTAAAAGTGTGTTTTATAGTAACTGAATTTACTTTAAAAGTTTTTGGAACGAAGTTCCTTTTCGGACGGTTAGGCGGACGGAGGCTAGGCGAAAAAAAAGTGTAAGAATTTTCCGTCACGACGTTGTTGCCTTCGTTTATTACACACGTTCCATCATAGCCTTGGTAGCGTGGTGGCTAAACGAAGGAGTGAAACTATCTTATATAGTCTTAACACCATAATTATTGTTTGTACAATATCGTCAAAACTAGCCTTAGGGTACTTGGTAGGGAAGAGAAAAGTGATGATCCCTTCCCATCCCTTTTTCAAAGAATATTGAAAAAAAAAGTGCAAGACACTAAAAATTCAGTTTAGCTAAAATAGTCTTTGGGTTAAACTAAACATGGTCTTATCCATCCGCTTATACTTTACAGTTTCAGAGAAACTTTGACAGTATAGAAAAATAAATATTTAAATATTATGCTGAAAACGCAGAGCAAAGCCAAAGACAAATACTAGTTTCGTACTCCTGACCGCTTTTGTTTGATAAAAGCTGCAAAAGTTTTATTTCAGTAGGGGAAGAAATAAAATGAATACAATGCGAAAAGTCGTAACGATTTAAAATGCTTAAAGTTTTTATCTCTTCGCCGCTTTATTTTTGAGTTTTTATTTATCTTTGCTTAGTGTTTTATTTATTTTTGTTTAGTTTAATTTATTTCGTCCCCGCTCCTGATCCTTTCTCGTAAAAGCTTGAATCTTTTTACGTGCGCGAGGTTCGTCTTTGTAATTTCCTGCTACTTAACATAAGGTTTTTTTTTCAAGGTAGTTTAATATCAGCCAATTTATATATGTTATGTATATAGCGAAATACATTTACGAGAGCATCATTTATTTATAAATTATTTTCTATAGGTACAACATTAAATGGGTAAAAAGTGAGGTACTACGACGATAGTGCAAAATTCACATTCGGCATAAGGATATAGCTTGCATCCTGAATAAGAACGTAGGCCACTTTTTATAATTAATGGAAATCCTAGAATACCCACAGTATTAAAACCCGCCCAAGGTATTACAATAAAAAATCTCTAATTTTTAAATATAAACATATTTAAAAGGCAAAAGGTGATTGACTGACTGACTGACGGATCTATCAATGCACAGCTCAAATTCAACCTATAAGGGGTAAAACAGGGTGTTCAAAAATCGAACTTAACGTGAGTGAGAATCCGCGGGCAGAAGCTAGTCATACAATTATATATTTTTTTTTAATTTCGCAATCCAATTCAATCAATGAATTTAATGATTTTTATGTGGAGCGTAAATAAATAAAACAAGATTCAAAGTGGGCCCCTTCAAGCTTAGACAAGTAGTATTGCGAAAGTTGTTAAAAAGATACTTCCTTTTCTTTCAACCGACTGAATAACCATTTTTCTCGTGAGCTCATAAACAACCTGTTCAGTGATCATGTATTCCTAGTATTCGCAAAGCCCAGGTGTTACCGCTCCGAGCGCGTTGGACTGACAAATCTACATGGATTTCGAGATATGGAACGCGAAATGTAAATGTAGAGCTCTATATCGGAATACAATAGGGTATTTGACTATAATAAAAATATCGTTTCAACTGGTGTCATCCTAAAAGATTATTATCTAAAAACATTATTCCATACGACAAAACTAAAAAATAAAGCTTTATTTAATTAGAAAACATTAGTTAAAATTGCTATAATTCTGGCCATGGTCACGTGATCGAAAACGTTCCGTGATCTCGAATGACGTCACAGTCCACACCACCTATGGAATTCTCATTTTGTCAATACATTTCGACGTGTTTGTGCGGCGTAATAGGCTAATTTCGTCTGTTTTTCATCGTTACTATTTTATTAAATACCAAATAGTATGCGACACGCGGCCTAAACACATATTATAAAATTGTCATTGTTTGAAATGTGAACTGTTACGTCATGAGAGCAAATGGAACGTTTCGGCGGCAATTTATTTTTTTGAATTTATTTCTCGATTTTTATGAAAAATAATGAAAATTATGCCGAAATATATGTTTTGTTAGCTTCAGCATAGCATTATTAACAATTTATGATGATTTTCTAAAAGTAGTCAAATAGCCTATTATTGTAGTATACAATTTAATTTAGATAGCAAGTATTAGTGGTGAGATCTAAAAGATAGCAAGCAATTTTACCCGATCGTGGAGTTAATATTTAAATCAGTTTAACTTTACCTATTATAGGTACAGTTTACATGGCTGTATCGCTGAATGGTTGAGACTTTAATTATAATTTATTCGATGACAAATTCATATGTATATCGTAGCCGTTCACTGCGATGTTAAGTACCTGATGGGAAGTGACGATGCAGGCTAAGATGGTACAGGGATAACTTAAAAAATTTTAATGGCAGTATCTATAACACATACTTACCTCTTAATCGGTTCCTAACGCTATAGTAACGGAACGATAATCGGTTGGCGGCACGTCTTTGATAGTGTGGTAACTGGCAACGTCCGAAGGCTGCCACCAGACCAGACCAGAGACAATTAAGAAATAATAAGTTCCCAGTGTCCCGCGAAAAAAAGTCCCTAGAAAAACGTGAAACACCTTTTATCCTTCGCCAAGCTGATCTTTAAAAAGTTAACATAACAGGCTATTTATGTGGACTCATTTCTTTGTTACAGAGGACTGATGCAGACATTTCGCGGAAGTATAAGAAAAGACCTTTTACGTCAATGGTAAGTTTTAAATAGCATTTTTTCTTAGGTATTTCGTTTTAGCACATACCACCACTATATTATAATACACATATTACTTATTATCACTTGTATATGTATAAACATATTGCTTGTACTTGATAGAATAGAGAAGTAATATTATACAAGATTAAAAATATACAAATAATACTAGCTGATGCTCATGACTTCGTCCACGTGGCTTTAGTTTTTAAAAATCCCGTGGCGACTCTTTGATTTTCCAGGATAAAAAGTATCTCAGTTTCCATGTGTTCAACTATACCCATGCAAATCACGTCGATCCAAAGTTTTATTGCGGCGTGATTGAAGGACATACCAACACACTTTCACATTTATAATATTGGTAAGGATTATAAGTTAAATCTGGTATTTTAATAAAACCATGTTAAGATAATCCTAGCGAAAACCGTTAGGGTACTGGATTTTGGCATACCATTAATAAATAACTTTGCCCAAAAATAAATTCGCAGCTCAGTATCGTATTACATTAAACATTTTTCAGAAAATATGCATAGCAAAGTTGATGGTGATCCCTAAAGAAAATGAGTACCTACTTTTGAAGATCAGTCTCCGATATTAAATATTAAGCTCGTGACAGACTTTCGTTTTACGACGCCCCTGAAGAAGGGCTGCCTCATAAAAGTAGATTCGTCAATAACGTGCCATCTGCCCGCGGACCATCCCCGCCCATATCTCAAAGCAAATTACAGGATCTACTACCGTTACCACACTGCTTAGCCATTGTACAGTTGAGGTCGTCCAAGAAATAACACATAATAATAACACAAGATAAGATAGTATAAAAAACTTATTACAATGTAATATGTAGCTACATAATAATATTGTAAAATGTTTATTTTGAATAGAGCAACTGCTGAGTTTCTTGCCGGCTCTTTTCAGCAGAATCCGCTTTCCGAACCGGTGGTAGAGTCATGACGTGTCATAAGAGCTACAGGTTGGCCCTACGTGAAATAAATAATTTTTAATTTTGTATTGAATTTAAATCCGTCTCGTTCGCATCACCGCTCGATTAGCAAAATGAAACGTCGATAATTTTTAAATCTTCTTAGTAAGCTAAGAAAATATGGACTTTTTAAATGTCTTCTTAGTAAGCTAAGAAAATATGGACACACATATAAGTAACGCATCCTGCAGGTGCTTATCACAGCGATTTAGAATGCAAATAGCGAAAGTTTAGAATAATTACAGTCGTAGTTCATGACTAGATTATCTTAAGCACCATTCTTAGGGCGCGTTCATTCTCTTACGCGTGTCTTCTTGAAACGACTTCTTTACCTGTTAATTACTTATAAAAGAATTATTATTGAACTCCAAGAACACTCATGGAATGCATTTTGCTAGATAGTGCCCCACACTTACGCTTGAAGTGCCCCAGACGATCAATTCCTTTTTTCAAATCACAAGAGTTACTGCGTGCGTTGTCCAACTGCATTTTTGCTACACTGTGGTTTACTCCCAAACCAAGGGGACACTTTTCATAAAGGAGGCCGACGCATTCCGTCTAATAAAATTTCGTCTTTACGACGCTCGGAAAACCAATCAGAACGTCTCCCTGAAATCGGACCTACTAATTGTTCGACAGGATTCCATCTCAACCAGGGCTGTCACGCGAACGCAAGTGGCACAATACCTAGCATTGTTCTGTTGACTTGTTACTATATAACTTAGTCGACGCTTGAAAGTATACTTAACCAGAATTAAAGTATTTTTGAGACCATTAATGGGTCGACCAACTGCAGCACTGGGACAACGGGTAAACGCTCAGATTTTTACGATAAATTGCAAAAAAATCTCGTAAAAGTCTCGTAAAGTTTTAAATACATTTTGCGGCTCCGCTTTAGTTTTGCAAATTTTAAGTTATTGAAGATTATAGGGACAATATTTACTCTTTATTGTTTAAAAAAATGTTAGCACCTACAACGTATTACAATACAAAACAATACCAAGCTTGCTGGACTATACCATTACAGCTCAGGATAGTGCCTGTCCTCCTAACTAAAGGATCCCAATGATCTAGGATTGCAAGATAGTATGGATGGCAACCCTAATTCGGAAGAAGGAACGCGAAAACTTTTTGTATTCCCTGAAATTTGTCAATTACTACGAAGGGACTTTGCCATTTCGAAACAGTCTAAAGTGGAATACGTAAATTAAAACAGCTTCCTTTGTTTCTATATCAAACGGCCGAAACTTCTGGAATCTTGTTTCGTCCCATTATTGTTTGAGTTTTTCCAGTTCCAACGGAATGGCTACGCCCTTTTCGCTGGGTGATTTCTTTTATTAATTTCGCTCTGTCTTCGGTCACGCACCTTGGAGGTGGGCTAACCACTCGGCCCCCTTCTTGAAAGGGAGAAGATATACGTAACATTTCCCCTTGCAAAAGTTCCGGACCTAAAGGGCGAAAAATAGAGGATTTACAGTTTGAGTATAGAGCAAAGATTACATTTACATAATAAAAGCTGTTTGCTTTCTCTGTGCGCGTCAGCAAATCTAGAAAATAAATTGTCGTATTTGCCTTCTTTACTGTAGTTTTAACTTCTTAGGAAAACTCAGGCTGAAAATGGATTACTAGCTGACTTCGACTGGTGAAATATTTTATCAATGTGTTATTGTAGATGTATAAGAGCCTTCAACTGTAGTCTCTAACTTTTAAATAATTTTGAAAATTACCAGTATGAGTATGAGTACTGTGGGCGTGGGTGCGAACCGCGCCGTGGAAACCCAGTCTTAAATGTCAGGACAGGAGTATTTATGGTTACTTTATGCTATGTAATGATGCTATTTGATAGAATGTGTATTAAATTGCTGTTTACTACCGCACAAAAATAAGTGCATCTATAACGTCTCCAAGACGTGATGCTTATTGAAAGGCCGCGAATAATAAACAGTAAAACAAAAGGAATAAAAGGAAGCCTGGAATAATATTTACGTCTCGTCTGACCCTCGACCGGAAGCCGAGCTTCGGGCTCGAATTTTCGAGTTTTTCCGTTTTTTTCGGACAAACTTTGGGGTTTCCTTCCTGACTTGCTAACACGAGTTTTGGGACCTCGCGAGCCCAAGTTCACGGCGGCTTCCCGTTGCCGCCTCTTTGAATGTATTATAATATTTACCGAGAGGATTATGCCTCCTTCGCATGGGAGATGAAATATCGCTGATATGAAAATCAAAGTTTTTCTGATACCGTTCCATAAGTGTGATAGGCCGAACATACAGGCAATAAGCCACGCATATTGAGTCGATGACTTTATTGTTTATTTTATTTATTGTTATTTGATTTCCATTTTGCGCGTGTCATTTTCTACGATGTGTAAAAAATTAAAAGTTTAGCATAGCGCAGACTATTTATTACTTTAATTAGTGGCTTTCTCTGAAGAGGAGAAGTATAGGAAATTAAAGATCACGGCCATTCGACATTTAAGACGTCATTGCCATGAAAAGCATTGCCAGAAAAGAAAACTCCCTTCGCTGTCGTGGTTACAGTAAAAAATACAATTGTTATTTTTTGTCAACGGTATGTAGCAGTATGACGTCATCTGTTAACGGTCGATAACGGCCAACTTGAAGTGAACGGCTAGTAAATTAAGACCACGGCGATTTTCCTCCCCCGTGCGAATATATCCTGTAGTGAGACGGTGTACCAATCCCTGAGTTTGTGTATTGTGTGGTTCTTGTACAAACACCGTTCATACAAAGCGCTGTAATTTCGTGTGCTGATAAATATAATACGATCACGGTTTTCCGCTAAGTATTAACATTATTCGGCGCACGTGATTATGTTACAATGCTTAAAATAATATACGCTTTACGTTATTATTAATCTAAAATTAATATCTGCGGTATCTATCCGTTCCATAATCCGAATAATGCTGCGTTTACACTCTACCAGCGAACGCCAATAATTTAATATAAAAAAATATTTTTAAAAAACCGACTTCAAACAACCGCGCCACTACAAAATATATAGTTTATTCTTGACTTTTAAAAACCACTCGACCTATTTTGATAAAATGTAAATGGGACCACTTGGGAAGTATACCCTTTCAAACAAAAAAAAAATCCAAATCGGTTCAGCCGTCTTCAAGTAATCGGTCAACATACATTAACAAAAAAGATTCCGACGAATTGAGAACCTCCTCCTTTTTGAAGACGGTTAAAAAAAGTTTTCGTTGACGCTCGTTGGTTCGATAATAGTCATTGTGAATGAAGCTTCTTAACAGCTCATGGGCAAAATCTAAAATCCGGAAGGTCGAGGGTTCAAACTTCACCAGTCACACTATTGGCACTTCTAACGCAAGGTTCAACGCTTAATATGGAGGGAGTGGGGAGGGGACCAGTTTAATATGGCAAATAATCTTAAAAAAGATAGTTATCGAAGCAAGCTAAAACATGACCTGAGGAAATGGGGAGATGTTCAATAAAAGCAGAAAGTTTTTACAATAGTTTTTCGGCCATGATTTCCTACCGTTGATTCTTATTTGACCACCGGCGAATTACGAATCACTAAGCTGGTAAGTTAGTCTAGTATGCTATATAGTCAGGGAATTTACTTTACTTTTCTTAATAGAATTTAAATCAATTCACGACCAAGGCAAACGACAAATGGATGTAAATTATGTTAACCGTCAAGTTCCATCGTCGGCGCTTGTTTGTTCAGTGTACACGTACCCTAATATAACTCGATAACATTAAATTATAATGAAGCGGTTACAGCCCAGTGGTTAAGACTTTGATATACTTTTCGGGGAGTCTAAGGTTCGAATCTCAGGTACGCATCTCTAACTTTTCGGAGTTTTGTGCGTTTTTATATTAACTATTAGGTATATCATTTACTTAATCAAGTAAAACATCGTGAGGAGATCTGCATACGAAAGTTCTCCATAATACTCTCACAGCTGTCTGAAGTGTCACAATCTGTACTTGGCCAGCAGACTTCAGCTCCTCAACCTTCTTATTCGAAAGTGTGCCTGTGCCTATTTGAAGGCCCTAGATTGGTTGAGACGAATAAATAAATGAAAGTTATGATCTAAATATAACATTACGCACTTGAATTGTTGTTTTTGCCAAAAGTTAGTTTGTTTTAGAACAGTTTTCACGAGCTACATGTATGAGAACAATTCCAAAATTAAATTTAACAAAACTCGCATCTGACTGCGAGCCCCAGTTTCGAGTTTTCTACACACGTTGCCAGAACTGGTCTGATATCACAACTATGAGTATATAGTCCTGGAATTAGCCGGCAACAATGGCCTAGGCACAAACAACCACTGAAAGGCATTCTTATCATCTGTATAGATGGGCCAACTTCAACCCAACATATGTCGGTAGCCGAAATTTCACGCATATCTGTATTATACTGTGGATTGGTTGGCTAGCCCTATTCAGACCCAGACTCGTTATTTATTTACCAATGTTGCTACTACAGAAGCTGTGAGTTATTGAGGCAGTTGCTCATTTCTCTAATCTTATTATTTAATTCTTTATAAACTGTCCATATTAGTTTATAGTAAGATTCAGCCAATCAAAGTGATTATGTTTTTGGAAGTGATTTCAGATAAAATTGCTTCAGCAGCTTAGGCTTGGAGATATTAATTATAAAGACTGTCAGACAGAACTCTGCCTGTCAGTAATCCAAACTAATACTAATTTTAAACATGATATATGTCTATACTAATTTTATGCATGCTTATGTAACCTATATCATGTATAAAATTTGTATGAATGTACTAATTATGTAAATGTAACGGCGGCAAAAGTTGGGTACAGCTGAAGACAGCCTCCACACATCCCCTTATTTCATTTTCATTAACTGACTTGTTGGCACGTCTGTAGACACTTAAACAACCGCTGAAAAGCATTCTAAACTCCGCGTGTTTGTTTCGGCACTCTCAAAGGCTTCTACTCCCCTCACCTCACCCTCGCCCCTGCATGCCTCTCGTTGAACCTCGCTTTTAAAGTTCCGTGTTAGATGCTTTCTAAGAAAGGTGTTGAGACATGTAATTTGAAACATTAGGTAAGGGTTGGAACTGGTTGGAACGAACCGGCAAACTCAAAGCACAAATTAGTTACAATGTTTAAGTTTTATTTGGCTTTGGCTTTGGCTTTTAAGTTTTATTGCCTCAATAGTTTAACGGTTAAGAGGTGCGGACTGAAAACTGGAAGGTTGACGGTTACATCCTCACCTGATGTACCATTGTCACAAAAGCCACAAGCTTTATGTTTATTTGGAGGGGAGAGGGGAGTATTATTCTAAACAAAAATCTTGTCTATTTATATGGAAGTTTGATTTCTCATTCATCGCCTCTGCAGCGAGGATAAAATGTCGCCAGGTTCCTTTTCAAAATAATCTTGTTGGAATTTGGCACAAAGCTGCAAGCTACCTTTGCGCCTTTTGTTATGATCAGAAGATGTTGTTAAGGTCAAAAGGTAGCAAACAGTCGCAAGAAAAGTAGAGATGAACTACGTTAACATGGCGCGCCCCTCCAAAACTCAAAATAATTGAAAGTATTTTTACAAAGCGCCACCAAGACTCACAACGCGTGTGCGCGTGCTGAAACGGCCATCAAATAACAATAAACCCAAGTATTTGTTGCTCGATTAGCGGCGTCTTTAATAGTTCATTATTAATAGTAAGGAGGGGCAGAGCTTGTTATTGTAGTAAGTAGTAGTAGTAGATCTCAAGAAGTGCGCCTAAAAGCATTGCCTTTGTACCGCTCGCTTTACGTGTAAAAAAAAAACTACGCTTAATGAGTTGGACCCTAAACGCAATTCTACGCACATTTCCTCAAATCAAAGGACCCTGCAGTTCGGTTCACGCTCAGTTTCTAAGTTTTTCCGCTCGGTTTATTACCTGAGAGAGCCCTTGAGCCATCCCCATGGAAGTCTTATTTTTTGACTATAGCTTTTGCCCGCGACTTCTACATCACGAAGTTAATAATATAAGTAAGTTTTGGCCCCTCAGGAACCTCTGTTTTACCGAAATAAAGCCTTTGTCACTCTTTCAAGTCTTCAACAAGTATACCAATGCAAAAAAAATCACGTCGATCCGTTGCTCCGATGCTGCGTGATTGAAGGACAAATCAACACACAAACAGTATCGCATTTTATCTAATACTAGCTGGTGTCCGCAACTTCTTCCGTGTGGATTTAGTTTTTAAAAATGCCGTGGGCTCTCTTTGATTTCCCGCGATAATTTTGTGGATAATATTTTTAACGGTTTACTTACCAGGTATTTTTTTATTTTTTAGCCTATGTCACTCTTCAGGTCTTCAACTATACTCATGCAAAAAACCACGTCGACGATCCGTTACTCTGTTGTTGCGTGATTGAAGGACAAGCCAACCAACAAACAAACTTTCGCATTTATACTATCAGTGAGGGTTAATTCATAGGAGGTAGTATAAAGCTGGTAAGGTGTTGGCATTATAGGCGGGGGTGCCCCGTGCGGCCTAACGAGTCATACAGCGTACTCTAACATGCTGAATACACACTTCAAGCGTTGCTACTGCCACGTCATCAGCGCCGTCATTATAGCGCAGTGCTTGAGATATTCGTTTTAGCTGCGGGCGTTTTTTATTTATCTCGTCCTTAAGAGAACGTTATACCTTCGAAATAAAGGTTTTCTTTCAATTAGTTAAAGTTTCTTTCAATTAATTTGCTACGAAAACTATTACAGCACCAAGAAGTGAGTACAATTATAGTTTTGGGAAATTACAGGGGTCCTCTGTACACGGAAAAACATTTTTAATTATTATTTCGTGTACTTAGTTTACCAAACAAGTGAATTGTCATCATACATGCGAGTAACATTTTTGTATGACTCGGAGCTCTATACCTGCTGAAAAGAGGGCTGATAAACCCTAAACGGCTGGACAGATTTTTATCTAAAATAGCTAAGAACGATCCCAGTTAAAACCACATCCAAATTGGTCCATGTTCGTTTGAGTGCTACTATTTCTCACACAGACAGACAAACAGGCAGACAAAAAGGCAATAGATTAGTTTTTATTTAAATAAGCTTTTTACAAAGTGAATCTACCACTGCACTGATTCCGAATGTCGTTCCAAACGAGCCAAACTTATAACACCGTTTCCGTTGGGGGTTAAAAACTACTTCGATAAAAAATTATGACTATTATTACTTCTGCTAAACTAAAAGGCTTCTTAAAGTTTCATTCAACAAACAATACGAGTAATCCGAGAGCAGTAAACAGTAGTTGCAAGTGCGGAGCGAATAGGGGGAGGGGGAGTCTTGTTTGAGAATTTAAGTGTGTTCTTTGGAAGACAATATTTTTCGTAAGACAATGAGAATATACTGTGGCAGAGTGAGCACTGAGCAAACACAGACGTTTGCAGCGACAAGCGTAAGTGGGCGTTCACTGTTCATGGAAACGTCGTTTGTTTCTTTTGTCTTGTCTTGAATTAAAAACTATGGACGACTAACTGATGCTCGCGACTCCGTCCGCGTGGATTTAGTTTTAAAAATCCCGTTAGAACTCTGATTTTCCGGGATGAAAAGTAGCCTATAGGCTCAGGCCAATCAAAAAGTTAGTACGTAATAAGTGCTCCAGGTCCTCAACTATATCCTTGCAAACTATCCATGCAAAAAACCACGTCGATCGTCGAGCTCTGTTGCGGCATGATTGAAGGACAAACCAAACAGCAAACACACTAGCGCATTTATAATATTATCTACCTATTAGTAAGACTTTTTTTTCTGGAAAATTTCAGATGAAAAAAGTTTTCAATAGTTAAGAGTGTTGCAAACTGGTTTAATTACCTACCGCTTACCAGTAACTCTTCATCAAACGTCAAAATGCGCGCATAGTATGGCAGCTTGCATGAAATAGTCTTGAATGAACTGTGACTTCATAAGCATTTGACGCACTTTTAGTATTTTAATCCAGTGATCTGAGAACTCTATTTCGCTACCGAAATAAACAATTCTTTCCGTACAACAGTCGGACGTGAACTATCGATTGGCAACTCTCAAATTGTCCATAAAAACGTCCTCATGCCTTCATTAAGGGCCCCACACTTTGCCCGAATTGTCCCCTTGCCACAATAGTCGTAACTAACGTCAAGCGGATCGGCGTTTAAATGAAGCTTAGGATTCTAAGGCGGTTGAACAGAATACTTTGTCAACAGAGGTATTGGCGCATTGGAACAAGAAAAAAGTGAAAAAACTGTAACCCGACCACAGAAAATCTGATGTAACTTCTAACAATTAAATTTGTTTATACAAAATGTAGCCCGTTCATCAATCGGCTAGCTTAGCGGCTTCCACGGTAGCGCTAAACTACTAGTTTAGCGCTACCGTGGAACGTACTTAAATCGACACATGCATACATAGAGTGCTAATATCACAACCCTTCTTCTGGCTCTGCCGTAGTCGGGTAAAAATCTTCATGTATTTCAAAGCATTTATAAAAAGCCGGCTAAGTGCGAGTCGGACTCGTGCACCGAGGGTTCCGTACTCCAAAGGTAAAAGTAAAACGATAATATTATATTAATTTGCTTATTTATCGTTAACTTTGTTTGTAAAGGTTTATTGTTAATATAAAAAAAACTATGCTAGTTAGAGCGTTGGTTTTATTTTTCCTGTAAAATATACATAACCCTCTATTGACCATAATTATTTCAGAATTTTCGATTGGTAAACTTCGGAGATAAGGGGGGGGGGGGGGGGTATTATTTTCGACATTTGGCCCAAATAATCAAAAACTATTAAGTATAGGTAAAAATAAATAAAAATCTGTTTTAGAATGTACAGGTATACATATATAATACAGGTATAATATACAGCCTTTCATATTGATATGATACCCCACTCGGTATAGTTATTTTACTTTGAAATTTCAAACCACCGATTTTCCCCCTTTTTTAATAAAACTAAAAATAATTTTCGATTTTTCTTAATTCCAATGATGTTGGGCCACTATTATACACAACTATGCCAAATTTCATGTCGATAGCTTTAATAGTTACTGAAATAATCGACTGTGACCCTACCGTGAACCCTAAAAAGAGCATTTTAAATTGAGTTCAAATTATTTATTGTCCCAAATTACCAATGGAAACACCAACATGGTGAAAACTACAAAAATATATCGTGAGTAACGGTTAATCACTGTCCTATGTATAACTTATAGGATAAAAAAATCCACTTGTCTTTAAAATTACTTAAATTTTCACAAAAACAAAAATACTTATTTTCATAAAACGTTTTTTATCTATTTTTTGAAGATTAATGTTTAAGTGCTATTTAATACGTTTTAATTTAGAATAAAGCATTTAAATCCAATAAAAAGTAAGGGCTGGAATGGAGTTCAGTATTCTTTGAAGCCTTTAAGACGCTTCACTTTTCTACGACCCTGCGTCAAAGACATTCTACTCGACAAAAATAAAAGTCTCAAATTCAAAAAGTCAAAAATTTAATTCAAAATTTAATGAAATTACATCAATCGTTCCAAACTCAAACCGTTTCATGGCTAAATCTTGTTCGCTCTACCGTACAGCTCCTCTGTGTTTAGGGCTCTAGGGAGCACGCATCTGTCAAAGTATTGCTCCCTATCTTGCAACTCCGCGACCCTTCTGCTGGCTTGGTACTTGTAGCATACTCACACAGTAATACTTTTTGGCTTACTTTTATTATTATCTGTCATTTTTTGCGAAAGAAATCTATCTATACATATAATAAAACTGTAACTAGAAAATTTCTGTACATTTAATTTAAATTTTAATTGGGGGATGCTTTACTATCGATACTGAGCCCAAAACAGATTTTTATTTAATTTTTGTCTGTTTGTTTGTCCTTCTTTCACGTAAAAACTACCGCACAGATTTCTACAAAATTTTATACCGTGGTAGCTTATTACTCGGGTCAACATCTAGGCTACTTTTTATCCCGAAAATCAAGGAGTTCCCGAGGGACTTTAAAAACTAAATCCACGCGGACAAAGTCGCGGGCATCAGCTAGTAAGTAATAAACTGTTTTACTTTTAGCTTAACTTTCTGGGTTTAGGTAATCTCACTTAGAAGCTTATAATTTTGCCATGAAACACTTACCTACTTGGTACCCGAAAAAAAAACATCTTATTATTATAAGTTATAAGTATAAATAATATCAAAATCTTTATCAAAATCAAAGAAAAAATACAGTTCTGTTTTTGAGGTTGTAGTGAGAAACTGTGTTTTGAATTTTATTATCAAGCAGCAGAACGAATCCATCCCTGAAACCTGTCACCCTAAACCCTCAGTTAAACGCTGCTCCTGTAAAATCGTAAGGAACTGCAATTTCGTCAGTGTGGATTTAGTTTTTTATAACCCCCCGGTTGCTTTTCCGGGATAATCTATATCACTCTTCATTCATCTATCTTATTCATCTATATCACATTTCTGCGGTGGTGTCGTGTGATGCGGGTTGTTGCGTTCCCTAAAATATGGTTGAGCGAAGCAATGGCTGGGTCATGCGTCATGCTCGTGAACGGGTGCCACCAGCGGCAATGGGGCTACTTTCTGTCTGCCCGTCTTGACATGTGTTGAATTATAATTAGAAATAATTACGTATGCTTTTGTGGACCTTTCCCTCATTGTGGAAACTCTGCATACATAGAATATATGTTAAGTATATTGTAAAAGTATTTTGAAAAGAGCAACTGCCGAGTTTCTTGCTGGTTCTTCTCGGCAGGAACGGCATTCCGAACCAGTGGTAGACTCATTGACGATTTAAAAGTACTTGTAAAAGTTTATTTGAATAAAAAACATTTCTATTCTATTCTATTCTATTCTATTCAGGTTCTCAACTATATACCCATGCAAAAAATCACGTCGATCCATAGCTCTGTTGCGGCGCTATTGAAGGACAAACCAACAAACAGACTTTCGCATTTATAATATTAGTAGCTGATGCCCGCGACTTCGTCCGCGTGGATTTAGTTTTTAAAGTCCCTCGGGAATTCTTTGATTTGCCGGAATAAAAAAGAGCCTATGTCACTCGCCAGGTTCTCAATTATAGCCATGCAAAAAATCACGGCGATCCGTAGCTCTGTTGCGGCGTGATTTAAGGACAAACCAACAAACCTAATAAATACACTTTCGCATTTATAATATTAGTATGACTTGCTTTTGCCCGTGGCTTCGCTCACGTTAACTCCGATTTTTCAAAACCATATTTTACCCCCTTAGGGGTTGAATTTGCAAAAATCCTTTCTTAGCGGATGCCTACTTCATAATAGCTATCTGTACCTATGACAGAAATTCACTACATCATAATAGCTAGCTGTATGCCAAAAATTCAGCCCGATCGGTCCAGTGGTTTGAGCTGTGTGTTTATAGATCATTTAGTCAGTCACCTTTTATATATTAAGGCCCGCTTGCAGAGACGCTGAGTTAGTAAACGCAGGAATAAATTTGTAATTTTGACAGAAGCTTTATACGAAATTTGTCAAATCTGTCCTTTTAACCCAGAGTTAGCTGCTAACTCTGCGTTAAAAGTATAACCCGGTGTTTCTGCAAGCGTGCCTTAGAGGACTAGTAAAGATGTTTCGTGTATAAGTGACGTAAAAGCATACATTCCTAATATGTACGTAATAAAATGTAAATATGGTTGTTTGCGCAAACGTCGTTCTCCAGGGAGCTGCAACAAGTGGTCGTGCTCGTTCTGCCCGCGCACCCCTGTGCACTGCGGACCCCGGGGTGCGATACGCGCTTTTATTACCTGGCCCTGCTGCACACATTGCGTGATTACACCCTACCAACAGTTATTAACATTTTACACGGTACCAATAGCCCAAGGTTTAAAGGTGCGGACTGAAAACTTAAAGGTCGACTGTTCGATCCTCACCCGTTGCATTATTGTCGTGTACTCACTTCTAACACAAGGTTACCGCTTATTTCGTAGGGAGAGGAAAATATTAGTGAATTCCAGCTTGGGTAATTTTCTTTGAAAATGAATAAATAATACTTAAAGAGTGTCTGCGTGCTCGAACTACCATAAAAACTTAATTTTGCTTTCATTTTAAATACATAATATGTCAGATTCATAATAACAAGGTTCGTATCGAGGCTTGAAATTGGATTTTGTTATCAAAAAATAAAAATGAAAATGTAGTGCTTTAAATTTTTTATACATTCACGTTCCTTACTGGAAACTCTTAACTCGCTCTCGCTAGTACTAGGTATCTATTCTTCTTTCTGCTTTATTTTTTCAAAACAAGGAGGCCCAGAGGGTCGAAATGTTTACCAGCTTGATAAATAGAAGCTATTTTGCTGGATATAACTAAATCTCATTAATGAAAAGCACAAAAAGTTAACATAAAGGTAACGTAAAATAAACATTAATTTAACTTATTTGTACGAGTACATACGTATTTTACAACCAGTATTTTCGTACATACCTTTAAGGACTCACGAGTTCATAAGTGAGCATCGCCTTATACTGACGATTTGAATTTTTTTGAAACTGCTATCCGTCTTTATTCATCGGTTAAAGTCAAGCCTTTTAAATGTATGTTAAAGTTTTGAAGATGGTGAAATAGGCGTTTAACATAGCATTAACTTTGATTGATTTTGACTGGTTCTACTGATCCGGTGACAGGATTGTACACAGGTATTATCACATTTAGTGTTTGCAATAAATATTATTTGTCGCTCATTAAAAATTCATGAGTTTTTTCACTTTAACCACCGGGCCAGATAGGTTTGTGGGACTGTAATTTTTTTGGTAATACGAGTAATACCCAACCTATAAAAACTGAAACGCAACTGCGCCCCAATGTCTATCAGGTATCCACAGACAAAAACTATAAACTGTTGTGGGTTATTTATCATGTAATGTTTACACGGGGCCGCGTGTATATCGCGTGCACGTGTTAACATTACAATAACAACACGACCAAAGACCTTGTCTGTTGCCCTGTCTAAACTTCTGATTAAATTACTATTTGCCGGATATTCTATTATGTTTCTATTACTACTATTTGCGGACTGTACTTAATTAGAATTTAGTTTAACGTATGTTTTACATGTAATAAGTAGGCAAAGTAGTGTGTGTGTGTCAGTTCAGAAACGAAACGAAAAACCGGTTCATTAAAGGGGCCATAAATCGTAAACGGTAAGCTTTACAAAAAAGTTTACAGGAAATAAAAGATGCAAAATTTTATTCTCTACAAAAAGGTCCACATAACTTTTGCCCTAAAGTGGATAGTTTCCGAGATATCGGCCAAAAACTTTTTTTTAAGATTGCGATCGAAGCTCCACCTGTCTGTCTGTCAGCATTTTGTGTTTTTGTGGTCAGTAAGTGACCCTTAACCTAAAAAAAACATTAAAATTGGATTGGAAATTTAGTGCGAGGTTAAATGCTTTATTTACTGGACTATAAAATTATTTGAAGAATCTGTTATATGTATAGACTTTTAGCTACCAAGCTGTATTTTTATTGAATTGAATAAAGAATGCAAACGTCAATCTACGAGTAGCTGAATGAGAACGACACTGTGACGACGAAAATATCAGTTAAATCATGTTCAAATGGAGGGAAAAAATTTAAAGTGCTACGTTACGGCTCGTTTTACATGAAAGGCTTTTTTTATTGAACGCACCGCTGCGCTGATTTCTTTTGAATGTTTTATTGGGGTAAACCATGTGTTATAAACCATTTGCTAAGCTATGCCATGCGGGACCGTTACATACACGCTACTTCCGGATTATACACCAAATACTTTAATTAGAAATAATAATTAGTAATGAGTAAATCTTATTTTGTTATGAATGGTTAATATCGTAATATTTATTATTTTATGTTTTACGAATATATACATCTATGAATTATCTTTAGTTTGTAAAATAGCACTGATACTGTTATGATTACTTTGTTGGCAGAATTGTTATACTATTATACTAAATCACAGGTATTTGATTGATATTGAGTTGCCTGAATATTTAATTCTTATTTAAATAATTTACTCAGTTCATTATAATTGTAATTTAATTATTTCGTGCAGCATAATTATTTCTGTTTTGTAAAATAGTATTCGGAACACTAATACTAATAATATTAGTTTGGTTGGCAGTACTGTAAGCCTGTTGTCTGAATCATAATTATGTATAAAAGTGAAGGTACTGGATTAACAGACGTTCATTCTTGTAAAATATTGAAGGTAGAAACTCTGCCCGAAAATATAGTGAAAGTATTTTTAATATCGACTATTATTTCAAGACGCTCCCATGCTCTGTCACACTTCAGAAGTGGTGATGTGTCTCGGAAGTAAGAAGAGAGCGCAGAACAGTGAAGAATGCGGTATTTTTTTTTCTTCTTCCGAAAACTCCACGCCCTTGCCGGAAGACGCAACGCCGCTGCCAATAGAACGACGCCAAGTGACGCATGATGATGCAGAAGTTATTCTCAAATTTGGACCCAGAGATAAAACAAGTACCATAAGCGATTGGTTACGTAAAATTGATCAACTTGATGCAGTCTTTACAGCAGCTTTGTCTACGTGGCTGCGTTCGCCATTGGTACAATTTGGATGACTATAACTTCTATATTATATAAGCCAGTACGTCGCCAGCTACGACGCGAAAGTCAACGTGGAGAAAAGTGTAAGTGATGGCGGGTCTGCAACGTCGTCGCAGTAACCTGGAGTGAAATTGTGCCGTAAAGTTCCAGTGAAGAAATCTGCCGTTCGGCTGGATAGTATGCGGGGTACGGGACTGAGGTACTCTTCTACACTTGAAACCTGTAAACGCAGTGGGCATACATCTTACACCAGCTGGTGTACGGCAGGAAGCATCCCCGGTGAGTTCTATGATATACATTCTTATTAATAATTTTCTGAGCATTTGCAAACTCTTCGCGTATGATATTAATATCGATAGTAAATTCAATATACTAACACGAAATAAAGCGAAAATGTTTACCATCGTCCGTTCCAATGAGGCTTTGGAGGTACTCATACGTCATAATCAATGAGAAAATCACGTAAATATAGATAATGGGTGTGTATGTGTGTGTAAGTGGTAACGTAAAGAAAACTGATTACGATAATTCCAACATAGTTCTAATTATTGGGCAGCCGATGATTACTATTGATGATAACGGATTTTATTTCCAAATTGAGCGCCGCGTGCCGGTACCTCAACTAGCGTACAATTAATATGAGGTAGGTATTTTTATTATTAATCGATCAGTTATCCGTTGTATAATCGGCAATCGGTAATCCGATAACGGATTTTATTTCCAAGTTGAGCAATCGAATACGATACCACGGAATATACAGTGGTGCACGATACCGAACGAATTATCGTCTACCCTCATCTAACAAATATAAATCTTTTTAGTTTAGGGCTTTCAACCGTCAGTGCACAAAGGCAACACGATAAGTGTTTCTACAATGTGTTTAGCTAATCTCGGGGACGAAGCCTAAGTATAATTAGTAGATTCAGACTTTAATATGCAATACAAGTCTTCCTTAAAATGTTATGTCTGCAAACCGCTACAAAGCGATAGCGATAGTGTGTCTTGATGTTTAATCCTATGAAAATTTGCACTTTCTGACGAACTCAGTTTATTTGCAATTAGATAAATAGTGCTATGCTATCGCTGGCAGAGTCAACTGCATCGAAGGACTCCTAAATATTCAAATGTAGGTGATATAGTAATTTCTTTGCCAGATCATAATTGTTTGCGCGCGTTAATTTATTATTTATTATCCCTAAAAATGTTCAAAATATTGACTCGATTCAGCTATCTAGTCTGCTAGTTTTTCTTTATTATCAGGAATAGGTGAAATAGATATAGCGAAATAAACATTGCATTTTATTCAATAGCTTATTAAATGTTGAAAATATTGTTAGACTCGAAAGAGCTAGGTTTGCACAGACCTGATGGAAATGCACATTCAGAAGACACAACCATTTTGTATATACATACATATATTTTAAACCATCCGTATGGTAGTTTCTTATAGAAAATGAAATTGTCATGCAAACGCTTTAGGACTTGATTGAAGCTGGAATAATAGGAATACGTGAATCTATTTGGAATACGCGAATCCCGTTATATTAGTGGAAATAAGGGGACTACAGTCTGTGCATAGATAACAGGGCTTTAACCTCACAAAAAATATGTAAGTTGGTATTAGGGCTCAGAATAGGAAAGTGCATTTGAAACTTAAATTAATTGAAAGGAAGTGCTTGATAATTATAATAGTAAAGCTGTTTTGCAATTACACACCGACGCTAGAAAGATAGTGTTAGATGGCATGTTCAAGCAGCCTCCGGCAGACTGTACAATTAAACCCGGTTGCATATTTTATCAGAGTAATGTCTAAAGACGAATCAATCTCTTATCACAGATATGAATTTTAGACTAGCTAGAGTAGGCCGTCGATAAGTAGCTCGAACGTTTTCACATTAATATAATTTCGTTTAAAAGGATCTAATTCCTCGTTTTGCTCAGTGGTGGCTCACTATTCGGGATTTCGATTTGCAAATAAGAGTACAGGTCAGGGCAGCGACAACACGTAGATGCGCTTAGTAATAATAATAATCATTTATTTGCCAGAATGTTATTATAATGTGATGGTAACAAAAAATACTAAGTCCACAACATTCAACTAACTTAATAGTACCTACCTATGCAAATATTTGGTGCGAAAGGTCATAGGTAGGTAGTATTAAGGAAAATATTAGGATACAAATTAAACAATTTCAAAATATAAACCAATGCAAAGGAAAAATCAATGTCAAATAAATTAAAAGAAATACAACACAATTAACATAAAAAGCAAAAACAAAATTTTTAGTAAGTATTTAAAATCTAATGATAATAAACAAAGTTATAAATTATTAACCTCATAATAACAATTTTCTAAAAGTACTTTATTCAATCTGCTCCTTAAACACATTTAATGTCAAGTTTTCGAAATCAGTTGGTAACGCATTATACTTATATATTTACAGCGAAAGCATATGGACTTTTCATGTGTGTACTATTAGTAGGAATTAGTAGGAACCCTTTCACAGAACCGATTCTTCAAATTAATGAGTTAAACTGACTGGTTACCCTCAAATTATAAGATCACCTAATTTTCAGCAACCACTAAAGCATTTACAGAAAATTACCATAAATCCAGACTGAATAAATAATTATATAATATATTGGTAAAACTAACATTTTTCACTGTACATGGTCACCGGTTTTGTTTTACCAAACTACATACTACGGTTGTGGAAATGTGAATAAAAAACTATTTCGGTAATATTTGTATTCGTGAGAATAATGAATAGAACAGTGCACTTATGGGAAGTTTGAGTATCGTAGGAAACAAGGGAAACTAAGAATATACAATAGAAAAAGTAAAACACATACATCGGTACATACCTACACACTTTAAACTCTGACAACTTGGATCCTTCAGGAATAAGAATATCTATGTGTTAGTTGCATGATTAGTTGTTATAGATTATTTTATAAAATTCATGTTTGCTAAGGCAGTCGGAAATTGCAATTCATTTGAGACAGTTAGAATTTAAAATAAATAATATTCAATTGGTAAAATGATGATAGGGGAAAAGCTTTCACTATTCGCTATCTTAAACAGATTGCCAAAGAAACTCGACTCAAGATATGTATTGAATGCAGCAAGCCCCAAATCCAACTGCCAGGTTTAGCTAGTAAAATAAAAATAAGAGAAACTCCCTGATGCTGTATGTGGAATAAGATAGCACTATTTACCACACTTTCCCCATTCATTTTATTATTCACTCATGAAAATTCCCGCTTGCCAGCTTATCCTTTTAGGTCAACTAATGCAAGACTTTGCTATATAATAATAACTAGGGTTACAAAATAGAATATCGACAGGAGCATAGGGGTAATGAAAAAAAAACTATTTGACGGTTCATACCGCACACGTTACATAGAAAGGTCCTTACAATTAGTTATGCAAGGCTGAGCCGTACATAGTTTGTACATGATTTGTAGCATCAAGGGACTTTGTCTATTAAAAAAGAAAATGGTTCAGGGTTAATGTGTCGATTCTACAAACTTAGTGTTTCCGATGTAGATAGTTTGTCTAATGAAAGGAAGTGGATTGGGATGATCCCATAGATTTGCTCGAATGCTTTTAACTTTCAAAAACATGTTATTTATATAAAATTACACACTTAAAACGAGACAGTAAGATAATAATAAAGTAAAATGTATTATATGAATACATAATAAATATATATTTAATATATGATATTAAAAAAAAACTAAGTAACTAAATAGTAAAGTAAATAAGACAAATATCTTTATTTTGCTACAACAAACACACATACACAACAAATTCAAAATTTTTCAGTATAATGCCTCTTTTCGGAGTACATTAAATAATAAAGCTCACTGGAATAGTCGAAATATTATGTCTGTGTGATATCTCCAAAATAATGTCTATGTGACCGCTCCAAGATAATGTCTGTGTGACATCTACAAAATAATGTCTGTGTGACATCAATAAAATAATGTCTGTGTGACCTCTACAAAATAATGTCTGTGTGACCTCTACAAATAATGTCTGTGTGACCTCTACAAAATAATGTCTGTGTGACCTCTTCAAAATAATGTCTGTGTGACCTCTACAAAATAATGTCTGTGTGACCACTACAAAATAATGTCTGTGTGACCTCTACAAAATAATGTCTATGTGACCACTACAAAATAATGTCTGTGTGACCACTACAAAATAATGTCTGTGTGACCTCTACAAAATAATGTCTGTGTGACCACTACAAAATAATGTCTGTGTGACTTCTACAAAATAATGTCTGTGTGACCTCTACAAAATAATGTCTGTGTGACCTCTACAAAATAATGTCTGTGTGACCTCTACAAAATAATGTCTGTGTGACCTCTACAAAATAATGTCTGTGTGACCTCTACAAAATAATGTCTGTGTGACCTCTACAAAATAATGTCTGTGTGACCTCTACAAAATAATGTCTGTGTGACCACTACAAAATAATGTCTGTGTGACCACTACAAAATAATGTCTGTGTGACCTCTACAAAATAATGTCTGTGTGACATCTATAAAATAATGTCTGTGTGACCTCTACAAAATTATGTCTGTGTGACCTCTACAAAATAATGTCTGTGTGACCTCTACAAAATAATGTCTGTGTGACCTCTACAAAATAATGTCTGTGTGACCTCTACAAAATAATGTCTGTGTGACCACTACAAAATAATGTCTGTGTGACCACTACAAAATAATGTCTGTGTGACCTCTACAAAATAATGTCTGTGTGACCTCTACAAAATAATGTATGTGTGACATCTATAAAATAATGTCTGTGTGACCTCTACAAAATTATGTCTGTGTGACCTCTCCAAGATGTCTGTGTGACCTCTACAAGATGATGTCTGCGTGGCTTATTGAACTTACCGACTGAGTTACCAATTTTAGTTATTGTCTTTGCAGCATCCATTATCTGTGTGATGTACTGAGTATAAAATCACTACGATGTGATTGATGGAAGCTAGTACTTCCTGGAGAAAAATTAAGCATGGAATGTTTATAGGACAATAAATAAATAAATAAATAGGACAAATATTGCCAATGCAGATTACTGTGCGATTTATTTCTTCTTCCAGGTTACTAATAAAGCGGGGATGACGATGAAAAATCTTGCCTACACCGCGTGGGACACGCACGTTGCAGGATGGCCGAGTGTTATAAACCATTTGCTAAGCTATGCCATGCGGGACCGTTACATACACGCTACTTCCGGATTATACACCAAATACTTTAATTAGAAATAATAATTAGTAATGAGTAAATCTTATTTTGTTATGAATGGTTAATATCGTAATATTTATTATTTTATGTTTTACGAATATATACATCTATGAATTATCTTTAGTTTGTAAAATAGCACTGATACTGTTATGATTACTTTGTTGGCAGAATTGTTATACTATTATACTAAATCACAGGTATTTGATTGATATTGAGTTGCCTGAATATTTAATTCTTATTTAAATAATTTACTCAGTTCATTATAATTGTAATTTAATTATTTCGTGCAGCATAATTATTTCTGTTTTGTAAAATAGTATTCGGAACACTAATACTAATAATATTAGTTTGGTTGGCAGTACTGTAAGCCTGTTGTCTGAATCATAATTATGTATAAAAGTGAAGGTACTGGATTAACAGACGTTCATTCTTGTAAAATATTGAAGGTAGAAACTCTGCCCGAAAATATAGTGAAAGTATTTTTAATATCGACTATTATTTCAAGACGCTCCCATGCTCTGTCACAGTTATTCCTTTCATAACATAAATTAAATTGGAATTTTTGAACTGCATTTCCCTCTATTTTCGGACATCTTTTAATGAAATTAGCTGGAACTACATTCAGATCTTTCAAAACACGGTTAGTAGTAGTGTTGATTTTGTTTTTGTTTTTTTGGAATTACCTAAGTATCTTATTTTTGTTTTTTTTTTACTTAATAAAGCATTGAGTTAAAACTATCAAGCAGCAAACCCTTTTCCCCTAATAATTAAGTAGCTTACCTACCTTACCTTAGTTAGGTACCTCAAATTCAAAAAAGCGATTTCATTTAATGATTACAGAAGTGAGCCTAGAACTAAAAAAAAAAAATCTAGGTTTCCCTTGTTTCAGATAAACGCTAACACGATAACAACTTTATTTGCCATCAATAAAAAATATCGCGACAACAAAAACAACTTTGTGTCTATTACCCAGCCAAATCGGCAGTCATCATTGTCGCGTTGTTATTGCTTTCGCAATCTATGATAAATAATAATCATAGGAATCCGAAAAGTAAGAGGTGCCTTTCCTAACCTGCATGACGCAGCATTAATGAAAAATAATGCCTTTTGGATATTAGGTATATCCTATTTTCGATATGCACTCCATTAATACCTATATTTTAACTTGTACTTTACCCATTGCATCGATTTTTAGAATGCTCGAGAAATCCTTTACAAACTTTAATGCCGGCTTCAAATAAAAGAGGGTAAGTTTTCAAGAGAAACGTACTCATGCGGCCCCCGCCCTCCCGTCTTAGGTTTATTCCAAAGAGGAGACTAAATAAATACGGGAGTTCGATCAAATATGGGCTGAGTGTTGTTGTGAGGTACTGATCCTCCCAAGCGAAATATTATTCAGAACTTTAAACATTTTTTAAAGTAAAATTATTGATATTGAAAACTTTCAGTCGGGCGGGCCTAACAGAAACGATGAAACCGATGCGCGACGCTAGGCCGACTTCAATACATGTGTACAAACTATAATTATTTTTATACTTTGTAGTGGCACATAGTTACTTTGTAGTAGTACATAGTTCGAAGAACTGATGGTCGTTGGGGTCCCAAGTTGTTGGAGCGGCGACCCCGCACCGGGAAACGCAGTGTTGGCAGGCCCCCCACCAGGTGGACCGACGACATCAAACGAGTCGCAGGGAGCCGCTGGATTCAAGCGGCGCAAGACCGAAGCCTGTGGAAGTCCATGCGGGAGACCTTTGTCCAGCAGTCTATAGGTCGATAAAGAAGAAGTGGCGTTTGTAGTCGGTTTTTTAAAAAGAATTTTTTTTAAGCTTTTTAGTGTAGCTCAATCTACACATTCTCTGATCGCGAGCGACTTGCCCTATTCATTGAGGAGTTCCGTCCTCCATCACCGAATATATTCGTCAGATCGTCACCAAAAAATGGGACTAACCTGACGATAAGTCTTTTCAAATACCTAACAAAAATATTACTGAAATAGGTTCAGATTTGACGGAGTCAAGTATAGAGTAATCGCCAAAAAATACGCATCGATTGTCGACCTCATCCTTTTTTTGAAGTCGTTTTCAAAGATAATAACAGAGCTCTGAGCCAGTGGTGAGCGCTGTGGTCTTATAACTGGTAAGTTTCGGGTACATTTCCTGGCAGGGGGAAATTTAGGAATATAAAAATTTTCTGAATTGTCTCTGATTTGGTCTGGTGTTACCACCATACAGTCAAAGTCCCAGCGATTCAGTATTTTGTTACGATGGGGTGAAGAAACTGATTAGGGGTGGTTTAATTTGCATCAAGTTAGCACGCTAACTTCTTAGACTTCGTCACTTAGCATCAGGTGAAATCAAGGACTCTATTATCTAAAAACAATCAATTTATTCAAAAATGTTTAACGTTCCAAATCAATATCTAACTAAATATTTTAATTACTCTGTCCCTTATTAAAGTCGATAAATAGGAATTTAGGTCTCTCAACAATTCTATTACATCAGTGCATTATCCGTTACATAGATAGATCAATGCTCGTTTTGCTCTCAGACGATAAACAGATGTGCGTCTGCTTACGCCAGTTGGTGGCCGATTGACTACACGTAATACACGCGTAATGCTATATTAATCAATTCATTCATGTGTACTCGCCCTAATTTCATCACACGCTGTTTTAACTAGTCTAATGAACTCTTTGGGTCACTGAAGTTATTCTCTTCAAATATATTATGAGATTTTCGGTGTTATTGTCTAAAAACTATTGCTAGTGTGACGATCGCAATCACTTCTGAGGTGCGATTGTCTGAAGTTATTCCATTGATCGTAATCGTATTCGATGACATTAGCGTCAAAGTAAAATAAACCATTGAATTAGAGCTTAATTTCGTGTGTGCATTTTTATACGTTTAGTTATGTACGATACCTCCATAACGCTCCATGTTAAAATCGATTGTACTGTATTTGTGACTTTAAATCAATGCAGTCAAGTATTATCAATGGAATAACTTTTAGACAATTGGTACCATGATTGACTGGTACTCTCTCGCTAGTGGTCAAAACAATGCCTCAATAGCCCAACGGATAAGGGTGCGGACTGAAAACTGAAAGGTCGCAGGTTCGATCCCCGCCCGTTGCACTATTGTCGTACCCACTCCTTACACAAGCTTTCCGCATAATTGGAAGGAAGAGGAGAATATAAGTTAAGACCAACTTGGCTTCTTTAGAAAAAATGCATTGACGCCGCAAAAACGCCATAAGTTTTCAGTTCTCAGTCCACGCCTTTAACCATTAAGCTTTTGAGGCTTTTTGATTAATTAATTAAGTACGTATACTATATTTATAAGCAGTGATAGCTTAGTGGTTACGACTGAGGTCTGCTATTCGGGGGGTCGCAGGTTCGATCCCGAGTATGCACCTCTGACTTTTCGAAGTTAAGTGCGTTTAAGAAATAAATCACATGCTTTAACGGCGAAGGAAAACATCGTGAGGAAACCTGCACACCTGAGAGTTCTCCATAATGTTCTCGAAGGTGTGTGAAGTCCGCCAATTTGCATTGGGCCAGCGTGGTGGAATATGGCCTAGAAGCCTTCTCTGAGAGGAGACCTCTCTCAGTAGTGAGCCGATAATGGATTGATAATGATGATGATGATGATGACTATATTTACTGCATTTGTGTGAAACTTATAATTTTAACAACACAATATCTACTAATAAGTTACGATCAATTTATATTAGTTGCGCAACAATGAAAAGCGATGTAGGTTAGCTTTCAATGGAGCCCGCGATCGTTATCCGTACGAAGTTAATCATAAAACAAATTACACTGGAGGAAAAAAGAATGGAAACTTCGCCATTTGTAGGCCGGCATCCGAGATTGTTTTGTTGTATTGTATCTGCTCTGTTTGGGTCTGTTAAAGTTGTTTCGTTCAGGAATTAAGATTGTAGAACGTAATCAGAACAGGTATTTTTTTGACCTGTATAACTATTTGAGTGACTAACAGGCTACTAGATTTCTGCACTCAAATACTCACAAAAACGGTGCCACAGTCCATAATTAATCAAAATTCTCCCATTTCCTTCGAATACAGATAAAAATGTATTCGAATTTCGAGTTTAATCTTGCGAATCGGGCGGCTGGTGCGATAGGGTAGTGCAATGTGCGACTAACAAAGGAGAGAGGGAGAGCTTTTGGACCAACCCGTCTCAACTCAACTTCAGGACCTGAGTCTAAGGTTGAGAGCTATAGATCGTACTCTGGCTCTGCTAAAGACTCAAGATGGAATAAAAAGGAGACACAAATATGTCCCGACATAAATCTGCTCGTTTTAACTGAGTCTTAACTCTGAGCTGATTGGGGGTGCCATCTATTGATCTCACCCTGTGATTTGAGTGACCAACAGGCTACTACACTTACCTCAGTCACTCAAATAATCACGAAAATGGTGCCACAGTCCATAATTAATCGAAATTCTCCCATTTCTTCGAATACAGATAAAAAAGTATTCGAATTGACAGTTTAATCTTGCGAATCGGGCGGCCGCTAAGTGTGGGATAGGGGAGTGCAATGTGCAACTATCAAAGGAGAGAGGGAGAGAGAAAAAAGAGAAATAAATGAAATCTTCTCAGTTCATTGGAACAGAAACTTGTCCCGGCCCGTGATGAATGGCGCTGCGGCCGTTTTCCATAGTAATTGGAAACGGGCCAGCCTCGCGCTTGTATTTGTTTTATTATCTATTGTAATGAACATTCGGGCCGTGAATGGGATTAAGATTTCGTTTTGCGTGTACTTATCAGTATAATAAATCTCTACCTATATTTAAATACTAGCTTTTGCCCGCGGCTTCGCTCACGTTAAGTTTGATTTTTCAAACCCCTATTTAACCCCCTTACGGGTTGAATTTTCAGAGATTCTTTCTTAGCGGATGCTATCTGTAAGCCAAATTTCAGCCTGATCTGTCCAGTAGTTTCAGGTGTGCGTTGATAGATCAGTCAATCATTCAATCAGTCAGTCACCTTTTCCTTTTATATATTTATAGCTATAGAAGCAATGGTTAGGACTGTGGTCTCCTTTTCGGGGGGTTGCAGGTTCGATCCCTAGCATGCACCTGCTTTTAAGCAATTAAATATCACATGCTACAACGGTGAAGGAAAATGTCGTGAGGACATCTTCACACCTGAGAGTTCTCCATAATGTTCACAAAGGTGTGTGAAGTCTGCCAGTGCGATTTATGTGTCTGACAAAGGCTGTAAATTAGTAAAAGGCGAACCAAAATATTAAAAACTTAATCAGAATTAATATGAAATATGTACTAGGTACTCCACAATACTTACAAGGAAAAGATTCAGCCTGACTTAAATTATATGTTCACTAAGTCGAATACAAAAGGTAGTTACAAAAAAATCGTTTTTACGTATATGCCTAACTAAAATGGTTATACATTTGAATGACAATATTTTGGGGTCGTATTACGAAATTAATATAATAATTAATTGCTTTGTCATTATTTTGACCGCAGTGGATCCAGTACCGATCAATAGATACTAATTGGGTTACAATATTCACAAATCAAAACAATGTTACGCCTGCTTAACCGATCCCCGATATTATGATAATAATTATATAAGCTGCTGTACAATGTAAAAAAAAGGTGTACTTTTTTCTTTGAATAATTTGATTTTGTGCCGAAAAGGAGGGGAGGAGTTATTAAACATCTCGATCAAAATAATTAAAAAATTAAAAATTTAAAAAGTTACAAAAATCACTACATTGAACTGAATAACTGTACTTTGTATAATTGTGGTCGAGTTGACCATTAGAAAAATAAATACAATTGCAAAAGGAAAATTCGGTCATTCGGCCAAAATATTTCGGTCGGAATGTCCACTAACCCGAAAAGAAAGGTCGGACGAATGTCGTGATTTATTAATTCAAAATCTCAACACGTACTCTCAAAGTTAACAATTGTAAACTTTGAACAAAGCACAGCGTCAATCATTGGACGGATCGGGCTAGACATAAAAATAGCTACGAGTATTATGACGTAGTAGGCATCCCTAAGGGGGTAAAAGTAGTTTAAAAACGTAACTATACAGCAGATAAAATAATTGAAACTTAAAATTACTTAATGAGATAGAAATTACAAAGAATTTAGGTAACGTGCTGTTGAAAGAAGATCCATACTAAAAATAAATAACACTTGAGCATCTGTTGATGTGAAATCGCTTGCCAATATGGTCGTAGGTCATAACTAAAAATATAATTTGTAATTAATGTGTTTTCCAGTAAGTTAAATGTATGTGTAATAATTAAATAAATATAATTAATAATAATAACTACCATGGGCCGAAGCGTCTCAAAAGCTCGTCAAGTAACCTTTCTCCTAATAATCAATGCTTGCACTAAACTATTTTTTTTAATTTTTATTAAAGTACTAGCTGACCCAGGGAACTTCGTACCGCCACTACTTATGAATGAAAAATTAGTTAAATAAACATTTTCCAGTGGACCAAATTGTGAATCTAAACCATCCTCGAATCCCCTTGAACTCACACAAAAAATTTCATCAAAATCTATCCACCCGTCTAGGAGGAGTTCAGTGACATACACTACTTATGAATGAAAAATTAGTTAAATAAACATTTTCCAGTGGACCAAATTGTGAATCTAAACCATCCTCGAATCCCCTTGAACTCACACAAAAAATTTCATCAAAATCTATCCATCCGTCTAGGAGGAGTTCAGTGACATACACACGCACACAAGAAATATATTAAGATAACTAAAACACTTTATGGAAATATCCGAATAATTTTTAAATACATAACCAAAACACCGGGGCAGGCGGGGATTGAACCCACATCCCGGGGAATCGCGCGTTGACTTTACTCAACCGCGGCGGCCACGTCGATTCACACGTCAGCAACGAAATTAGTGATATGTATCTACTATCTACTTTATCATTGATTTTTTTTGTCAGGAATTTTTGATATTATGTATTTATAATTTCGCTATACTGTTAGTCTCTACACCAACATTATATTAAACTGATACACCCTTCAGTGTGAGTGCCCGGCTTTAAACCCCTCCTAAGGCCAAGCAAGCCGTAATTTAGGGATCCGCAGCTGCTCACATCTAATGTTGATTGTATAGCGAACGATTGCGAACACTCGCCCCTTTTTACGTGAATTAGGGCGGGTGCTCACGTGCCACCTCGTAAACGGATTGACTCAGGCATACGGCCTCATTTACAATGTCTCACTTGACATCGCCTTATTAGCTATAAATACATTATATTACTTTTTCGGCTGTATTTCAGTAGGTAGATAAATAAAGAGTCGATTTGGTTTTATAGAAATCCGCACCACTAACTTGTCGTGTCATTGTCTATTTCTTTTGTTAAATAGATATTGTTCTAGTTATTAGGTATTCTTATTTCTTACCTGATTTCATAAAAATTCTTTTCAAAAAACCGACTTCTAACGCCACTACAAAGTATAAAAATAATTTTAGTTTGTCCACGTTTGTTGAAGTCGGGCGGGCCTATATACAAACTATGTATGAATACTAGACTATATATACTCCCGGAGAAATCGGTGGACATACATAGAAAAAAAAAAAGATACCGGCCGAATTGAGAACCTCCTCCTTTTTGGAAGTCGGTTAATAAACAATGTCTCGATTATAAAAAGATAATAAAAGTCCGATAATTAAAAAGGTATAATGTATTTTCCTTACACCAAATAACCCTCCACCATTGTGATTGTTTTTTGGAAGAATTTTTTTTAGGGTTCCGTACCCAAAGGGTACCAACGGGACCCTATTACTAAGCCTACGCTGTCCGTCCGTCCGTCCGTCCGTCCGTCTGTCAGCGGGCTGTATCTCGTAAACCGTAATAGATAGACAGATGAAATTTTCACATATTATTATGTATTTCTATTGCCGCTATAACAACAAATAATAAAAATTATATTAAATTAAAAAAATTAAATTAAAATATTTCCATGGGGACATGGAAATATTTTTATTTAATTTTTTTTAACGGAACCCTAAAAGAGCGAGGCCCGACTCGCACTTGGCCGATTTTTTTTAAAACCTAGCTTCACGAGGCCGAAGTCGCTTGCAAGAGCTAGTTTAATATAAAATGCTTACTTTTTTCAAATCCTGCAAGGTTAACGTTGACTAGTAAATATTTCAAACATGTATCTGCTGCTTTTATTTCCATGAATAGAAAGTATTCAAAAGTGGGTAATTTATGAAAAAGTGCCTAATATTTTCATAATAACTCGAGCTCCCACCGGAAGCGCAAATCCTTTTACTCGGGAGTATTTCATCTTAAAACAACCGGAGATTACGTCAGAACTCGTGTAAAGCGTTAAAAACGCTGAACACTCTTACCTTAGCCGAAGTTTAAGCCATTGTTTAGTGGCGGATTAACCCGCGCTTATCAGCTGTGGCCGGGAAGGTTTTTTATACTCGCTTTAGTTTCAATTAAGCTTCAAGTTAATTCTAGAGTAAGAGCCAGTTTAACTGGCCGATTTAAATTATTCACGCGGTAATTTATTTCGAGGATTTAAGCTCTAATTGCCTCTTTCGATTGTCTAAATAGAAATAAGGCTAGGAGTAATCGCCAAGAGCCGTTTGTCTTTTGACTCCGCGGAGAAGAGAGCTGAAGTGTAATTGGGCATTTTTAGCGTTAATGACTACTTTAAACTTTTATAGCTTTATTCAACTAGCTCACACAGGCTTTCCATGAAAAGGCATCCTTCTTGAAGGTACACCTTTCTATCAGTAATATTTTAGTGCTTTACGAATACCGATTTCATACTTTGTGTTTTATAGTAATGAGGAAACCTAAAGTTTATTACATGCGTCATATTTGCGTCGCAAAAATGAGGAGATACGTCGATGAACCGGTGTTATAGTTCTTGCAATTCAAGAGTGCGCGTGGCTAGTTGTGTTTAAGTCGTATCTGGTTGAAATGGCATTCCGAACCTGTGGTAGATTCACTTGACGATTCGAAAGTACTTTTTAAAAGTTTAATTTAATAAAAAATTACCTATTAATCCACCTAGGCTCCGACTGGCACGCACAATTACGTAATCAGCATGTACACGACGTAACCAAAAGTTAAGACCACGTGCGCTCATGAATTGCAAGAACAATACCAACATAGCTTGACAGGTTTCTAAACTGAAGAACGGCAATAGCCAGGGCACATAGTTCAAAGCACCTATAGATTTTTGGGTCTTTGTGGGATGGGATGGCGATCACGCAGTGGATGAAAGCGCAGCGTCAGCCTACTCACTAGTTGAAGTATGTACCTACCGTGGAAATCACAGGGAGTAGATTTTAATATCGATGAAATCTTTGCGACTTCCTCATGTTGACTTTATACATCGTGGTATATGGCGATAAGGGAACTGGTAATTCTTTGTACTTACGTATTTTGATTGAGGTCAACCAGGCGTTGACGTGTGTTCACTTCGCCACGTGGACAATTCGTGCGATAAAAGCAATAATAGCATCAATTCCATACAACTCCCACGGGACCCTCTGCTAATACCATCGAAGGGATCAATACACATGGAGCATTGTCGTACTGCCGTCATAAGCCAGGGTTCGCACGATCAGTCAATTATACGCTTTGACAGATGCCGTTGTATTCTTATAATGATTTTATTTACAAGTCCACGTGGATTTACTTTCTTCTTCTTCTTCTTTATCAACCTATAGACGTCCACTGCTGAACAAAGGTCTCCTGCATGGACTTCCACAGGCTTCGGTCTTGCGCCGCTTGAATCCAGCGGCTCCCTGCCACTCGTTTGATGTCTTCGGTCCACCTGGTGGGGGGCCTGCCAACACTGCGTTTTCCGGTGCGGGGTCGCCACTCCAACACCTTGGGACCCCAACGACCATCAGCTCGTGGGTCGTTGGGGATTTACTTTAGTACATGGAAATTATTGGTTCTTGTGTTAAATTTATAAGTATGGTAACTACACTAATCTCATTAAACATGGTGTTATTTTAAAAGCGATAGCTGAAACTATTTGGGCCATTAGTACGTTTTATTACGAAACCATGGCAGCGTAACAAAAGGAATAGATCCATAATCAAATGACATTGTGGCAGAGATGTGCTAAAGTTAGAGACTATGGCGTCGAATTTTTGGAACTAAGGAAACTGCATTTAAATTTGCATTATGTAAACTAAATTGCAGAGCAGAAAATACCAAAGGTTACATTCTTTTACACATATCAAACGATCCCGGTATTGTCTAAATAAAATAATAGTCTTTTCTTGACTGTAACCCTCTATCACCACATCTTAATTTACTTAGTGCGATGCACCTTCAAAGTATGCTTCCACATTTATGTTGTAGAAGAAGCAGACAATTAAGTTAAACTGCCGGGGGACAAACATAGGAATCCCATTTCCCCGACAACGAGCGCTAGACTCACGGAATGTATTCAGCGCTATTCCAGGTCTGTTTGCATGGCATTTTCTACCTTTCTGATTCCTGAGATGTGCATGTTCCGCAGTGTTTTGTTTAGTTTATGTAAATACGTGCACGTCTCTTCTTATTATTGTATCAGAGATTTGCAACTCGAGCCTTTGAACGCGAAGACATTTTAGCGCGACGACGCTGTTTGCTATGGTAAAGACGGAATCGTGAAACGCGTATTGGTGGGTACTGTAAAACTGGATATTTGAAATGCGAGTGTGTATGCCAACGTTACAGTCCCTTTGGTAAGAGCTGGCAGTTGGCACATCTGGAAACCAAAAAAAAATCCAGTGACGTCAGTGTGAAATAGACGGAAAGACTAAGGGAATAGTTGGACGTTACTAAAATCGAAAAATACATATTAAGGCCTTGCACCGAGATTCAGTTCTGCGTTATAGATTTCAGAGTCCATATGGGTGTCTATTACTAAAATGCAGTTTTGCGTTACGAATCTCTATAGTATCTGAATCGGTGTCTATTACCAAAATGCATTTCTGCATTACGGATATCTGTGGTTTCCCAATAGGGGTCTAACGTCTATTACCAAAATGCATTTCTGCATTGCGGATACCCTTGGTATCCTAATCGGTGTCTGTTACCAAAATGCATTTCTGCATTACGGATATCTATAGTATCCCAACGGGTGTCTAACGTCTATTACCAAAATGCATTTCTGATGCATTACGGATATCTATAGTATCCCAATGGGTGTCTAACGTCTATTACCAAAATGCATTTCTGCTTTACGGATACCCTTGGTATCCTAATCGGTGTCTATTACTAAAATGCATTTCTGCATTACGGATATCTATAGTATACCAATGGGTGTCTAACGTCTATTACCAAAATGCATTACTGCATAATGGATATCTATAGTATCCCAATGGGTGTCTAACGTCTATTACCAAAAAAATGCATTTCTGCATTACGCATACCCTTGGTATCCTAATCGGTGTCTATTACCAAAATGCATTTCTGCATTACCGGATATATCTATAGTATCCCAATGGGTGTCTAACGTCTATTAACAAAATTTAGTTCTGCGTTACGGGTGTCCAACCATCCCATCCCATTCAGTGTCTTTTAAAAAAATGCAGTTCTGCATTCGGGGTATCCAGACCGTCCTAATCGGTACTTACCAAAAGGCAGTTCTGCGTTATGAATATCCATAGTATCCCAATAGGTGTCTATGAAAGGAGGCATACTTAAGAACTTTCAGAAATAGCTTGTAAGTAGATTTTTCCATACACTTCTTACACTCTACGGGTAGCTTCTGTTGTCGATAAAATGGGTTTCCTATGTTTGTCCCCCGGCCGTTTAACTTAATTGTCTGCTCCTTATCCTGCATTTACGGCTTTTTATTTTTATATGTGGCCATTCCGCGATTATCGGATAAGATCGGATCCTTTGTTATTTATATGTTTTCGTTTGAAGGGATCGATGTCCGTTGAGAAGTGGTGGTTAGATTTTAGCTTTTCTTACATCGACATTTTTAATGATTAGGTAGTAAAATTAGATATAAATTAACTGTCGGTAAATCTGTCATTTAGTTCGGACGAGAAAGGGGCGAGAATATACCATCCATTTTTCCGACCATACCTAATTGACAGATTTACCTACGTACAGCTAACGTACCTAAGCTTGAAAAGTTACACTAGGGCCTTTGTAGTCCTTTTAGAGTTTGCCACTTCAGCTTTCAATCTATAAATTGGAAACAATATTCCGATGTAAAGTGTCCGATGAAATGCCATGTTTATTATTCGATTATCGCCACAAAAAGCTTTCATATTACAATGGAGCGTCCCTCAAATATGTGATTATGCAGTTAGAGCCTCCCTCCCTCACCCCGAAATGTCTGTACGTATATAAATCAGTTATTAAATTCAGTTTGTGGAAACGTTTTACACGTGATCGTTGATTTTTTGGAGCGTTTATGTACGTATAATCTGTGTATTTAGAACTTAAATGAATCGAAGAAAGCGTTAGAAAAAAAGCGTAAGCGGCACCCTGCCAAAAGCGCTTTTCAATTGGATTTTCAGTTTTGAGTTTCACTTGTGTCATGGTTTCATTGGTAGATCTACAAGAATCATAAAGGTTTTAGCTACTCCTTCACCGGCGCTTTAGACGTTCGATAATTTAGATATCACTTGTGTCACGGTTTCTTTGGTAGTCCTAGGAGAAACGCGTAAGCGACACGATTTGATCGCCACTTTAGACATTAGGCGTTTATTAGCCACGGCTGTCTTTTTAACCGATTTAAAAAACACAAAAAGAGGAGGTTCTCAATTCGACGCGTATTTTGTTTTTTTTTGTCGATGTTACTCCATATCTCTTTCAAATCTTAACCAAGAATGATATCATATCATAGAATGCAATGAGCTGATGAGCTGATGCTGCAGCCAGGATATCTAGCACACTAGTTCACTCTCGAAAAACACATACCGTCAGGTTGGTCCCATTTAAAATCGGTGAAGATATTATGATGAATATCTTCGGTGATTGAGGACGGAACTCCTCAATGAATAGAAATAGAATAGGACGCTAGCCCGACTTCAACATACCTGTACCAAGTTCTATAATATTCTGTGCCTGGACCTACAAACTAAATTTTTGGCTAGCGTGGCGCATTCGTTTCATCGTTTCTATTTAGGCCCGCCCGACTTCAACATACGTGTACAAACTGAAATTCTTTAAATACTTTTCAGTGCCGTTTGAAGTCGGTTTTTTTTTAAAGAATTTTTATATATTATATTATTATTGAAGGCCGAATCCACAGTAGACGTCGACATGCCCTAGAGATGTATGAAAATTTAAATGTTGCCGGACCCTACATAAACTTTAAGGAGCAAAAGAACACTTACTTTATATCTCAACATCTACATATCAATGTTCGACACCGTTATGTTCCTTTGTGGAGGTTTAATACAGTAAGTATTTGAATGCATCTTTTATTGGTTTTGAAAGAGGAAAGTGCTGAGCTTAACGGGTATGGGATGGTTTTATGACGACGAATATGAATTCTTGGTTGCTCCTTTTTATTCCTGACGCTTTTAGTAATAATACAGCTGGAGGCTTTTCTATTACAGTTACTATGGCTTTTATAGTGAAACCTTTATGTATTTTTTACTTATTTTTGGGCTGGGCTACGAAGCCTCTATAGCTCAACGGTTAAAAGTCTGGGCTGAAAACTGAAAGGTCGACGGTTCGATTCCACCATGCAGCACCATACAGCTTTTTTTGGTTTGTAAAGTATATTTTTGTTCTTTGTAGCTTGTGTAGCATAGAATTTCAGAAAATAACGCCAGCTTCTTACCAATAATTTTAGCTTATTCAGATTTTTTTAAAACAGTAAAAAACTAAGTCAGCGAACCAGGTGCGAGCGGGTGCGGGCAGCGGAGCGGTTTGCGTGCAGAACAAACGCTTAAGATTTATATGAAACTAGCTGATGCCCGCGACTTCGTCCTCGTGGATTTAGTTTTTAAAATCCCTCGGGAACTCTTTGATTTCCCGGGATAAAAGTAGCGTACGTCACTTTCTAGGTCCTCAACTATACCCATGCAAAAAACACGTCGATCCGTAGCCCTGTTGTGGCGTGATTGAAGGACAAACCAACAAACAAACACACTTTCGCATTTATTGACCGAGCGAAGCGAGGTCTCTGAGTTTACTAGAGCGATTTGCACTTGTCCGTCCGACCGTCCGTCCGTCCGTCCGTCTGTCAGAGCCTATAACTTATAACTTTTGAATTACTGAACGTAATTACTTCAAATTTAGATATAATATGTAAACCGATGGCCTCCAGCCGAAAATGGCTTAAAAAGTTATAAAAATCTTTATTTCAGGGGGGCTCTCATAGAAGCGAATGCGAAGTAAAAATTTTTTTTTTGCTATTCATAGATTTTCTGTGTATCATTTTAAAGACAATTTGTAACAGAGTACAAACGTTTTTTTTTATTTTTTTTCCTAAAATTGACGAAATGGGGGGCTTGAAGACGCTCTCTGAGAAAATTGGCTATATATTTTCAAGGTCTACTTATTTTCTTACTTCACTTGTATCCTGTACTTGAACAACAAATACTAAAATTAGATAAATATTATAAAGAAACGAAATTATTAAGCTTTAATGGGCATCAATGTTTTTAACAAAACTTCACTATACTGTTAATAGATGGCGCTGTCTTTAATATTGTATATACGCATCCCATCCACGAAAGCAGATGACGATTGACGTCATCAGATTCGGCGCGTTTTAATTACAATATAATATAGTTAAAACTACCTTATGGGAATTATGGGATACCGCGAGGTCTCAGTTCGGGGCGAACCACTAGTAATATTAGTAAGGATTGGAGGGAAGACACGCGGACGCGTCCTAATCGAAGGCGGGTCCCGAGCGGCATGAACGCTAGCAGGACGCGCCCGCTACCCGCTCCGCTGCCCGCACCCGCTCGCACCTGGGTTTTAGCGCATTCTAGCGCTAAGAGTTAATCAAAACTAAAATAAGTTTAAAAGAAGTTTTTCGACCGAGCGAAGCGAAGGTCTCTGAGTTTACTAGAGCGATTTGCACTTGTCCGTCCGTCCGTCTGTCCGTCCGTCCGTCTGTCAGAGCCTTATAACTTCTGAATTACTGAACGTAATTACTTCAATTTTAGATATGATATGTAAACCGATGGCCTCCAGCCGAAAATGGCTTAAAAAGTTATAAAAATCAGGGGGGCTCTCATAGAAGCGAATGCGAAGTAAAAATTTTTTTTTGCTATTCATAGATTTTCTGTGTATCATTTTAAAGACAATTTGTAACAGAGTACAAAGGTTTTTTTTTTATTTTTTTTCCTAAAATTGACGAAGTGGGGGGCTTTCAAAGTGGAGATTTTATTCGAGGCTAGATCTCTAAAACCACTTTATTTTAAAAATTAAAACTTACACATAATTTGAGTTATATTCTGTACTTCAACAACAGAAACTAAGATTAGATAAATATTATAAAGAAACGAAATTATTTAAGTTTTAATGGGCATCAATGTTTTTAACAAAACTTCACTATACTGTTAATAGATGGCGCTGTCTTTAATACTGTAATTATACGCATCCCATCCACGAAAGCAGATGACGATTGACGTCATCAGATTCGGCGCGTTTTAATTACAATATAATATAGTTACCTTATGGGAATTATGGGATACCGCGAGGTCTCAATTCGGGGCGAACCACTAGTTATACTTCATCATCATCAGCAACCCATCAACGGCTCACTACTGAGCGCAGGTCTCCTCTCAGAGAAGGGTTATAGGCCATAGTCCACCACGCTGGCCCAATGCGAATTGGCGAACTTCAGACACCTTCAAGAACATTATGAAGAACTCTCAGGTGTGCAGGTTTCCTCACGATGTTTTCCTTCACCGTTGAAGCAATTAGTGCTATTTAATTGCTTAAACGCACTTGACTCCGAAAAGTCAGAGGTGCGTACGCGGGATCGAACCTGCGACAACCCGAATAGGAGACCATAGTCCTAACCACTAGTCTATCACTGCTTCTAACTTTTATACTTACATTATTCTAATGAATTAATTAAAATCAAAATAAAGCTAAAAACTAAAGCTTTTTCAAACGTAATTTAAAAAACAATTTGCTCTAATTTCCAAGCGGCATCAAATGAAAATAGGTCGTATATCATTATAAAGCCTAGGTACTTACTGGAAAAAAAAATACAAAACAAAATGTTATTTTTTCACACATTAGCAATTCAATCTACATATTGTGAACAACAGTATAAAGATTCTAGGTCAGGCATTAATTTTTTCTCTCGCCGTGATGGAAGTTAACGCGAACATAGCCTACTATATCTTCCACCGTACAAAAGTTATTGTAATTTAAAAACATTTTTCATGTACGACACGGCAAAGTAATTACTTTTTTTAATAAAGTATGATGTATTTCGTAAAAAGCAGTGATAGCCTAGTGGTTAGGACAGTGGTCTCCAATTCGGGGGGTCGCAGGTTCGATCCCGGGGCACGCACCTCTGACTTTTCGGAGTCAAGTGCGTTTAAGCTATTAAATATCACTTGCTTCAACGGTGAAGGAAAACATCGTGAGGAAACCTGCACATCTGAGAGTTCTTCATAATAATCTCGAAGGTGTGTGAAGTCCGCCAATTCGCATTGGGCCAGCGTGGTGGATGTTATAGCCTATAACCCTTCTCTGAGAGGAGACCTGCGCTCAGTAGTGAGACGTTGATGGGTTGCTTATGATGATGAATGATGATGATGATGTATTTCTAACTAGCTTTTCCCGCGACTTCGTCCGCGTGGAGCAGATTTTTAAAAACTAAGTTTTTAAAATGACAGGGAATTCTTTGGTTTTTTTTGCGGGATAAAAGGTAGCGTCGTTCATTCTCCAAGTCCTCAACTATGCCCATAAAAAATATAACGACTATACGTATTTCCGTCGCTGCGTGATTGAAGGAAAAACTGACAAGTAACACACTTGACACTATCGCATATATTACTATTTACCAAATTTTGTAAATAATAAACATTTATTATTTACAAAATGCTTTCGAATCGTCAAGTGAATCTACCACTGGCACTGGTTCGGAATGCCGTTCCAACCGAAGATATTAGTAAAGATTCGTTTGGCGAGCATTCAGCTGCTTTTAAGTACAAATCTCAGTTTAAAAACTAATCGCTTCTTGATATATCTTCTAGGATAGCCATAACGGTCTTTGTCATAAAAGGCAGCCAGAACGATTGTGAGCTGTTCACAATCCATGACGTTTGGATTAACTGTCCACGCTCCGACATTGATAAATCGGTCCGCGGGGACGTCTCTATTTATACGTATAAATTAACTTCACGAACGTTCTATAGCAAATACTGGCGGAAATTTCAAATAAGAAACAGAACTAAAAACACGAAAACGAAAAAATTAAATTCTCATCGGGAGTAAACACCGTCCACTATTTACCATTCGTCCATTCAGTTCGTAAATAAAAAGCCTTGGCGAAGCAATATCGGGCTCTGTCAAAGCTCAGGCGCGGAAGTTGGGAAGAAAAAGAAAAAGGAAAGAAATCATTGGAACCGATAGTGGCCCATTAAAATATCGTTGAATTTCAAAAGGTGGAGACGGCCCGAAACCTGATAGGGCTGGGCAAACGCATCGAATTTGGACGTTTGATAGGTATTTATCCTAGTATGGACATGATTTATGTCTTGGTGACTGCATGTCGTGCAATTTAGAGCAGTACCATGGTGGGGAAATTTCCAGTACATTTGTGGCCTGTTGGGGTACAGGCGTGGCGTGGACAAGATTTCCTTTAGATTATAATCCTTACTGATATTATAACTTATGTGTGAAAGTGAGAAAGATTTAACGGTTTTATTACATACCTACATATCGTATATGTATCTATTTATGAGGACCTTTGCCTTCAATGACGCAGCAACGAACGATGCATCGACGGGTTTTTAAATGGACATAGTTGAGAACCTGGAGAGTGACAAAGGCAAATTTTTAACCCGGTAAAATATAAAGGTTCTTACTCCACGCAAACGAAGTCAGCACCTAGCTAGCTACCTACCTTTAAAAGTTTACTGGCTATGAGCTTGTTAGCATAAAAAAGAGAATTTAAATCTTCAGTAGACCACTGCTCCGGAGTGACGAACCACGGTATTTATTCCAAAAGTTATACGTATGTGCCATTTGCAACGGTGTTAACTGTCAATTTGATAGCAAAGAATGCCTATGGATTAAGATTTTTAACGAACGTCCAATTTCAACGTGTGTGCGAGCCATTAAATATACACTAGCGGCACGCTATGATGGGTGTCCGTGAACTTAGCAGAGCAAGTGCCAGCAGATCAAAAATAAAATGGAGTTCTGTTCGCATGCAGATGAGTTCTATAGTTCCTGATACATTTTAGAGATAGTTCTGGCGAGATAACCGAAAAAACGTCTGTTGAAAAAATGATCTGCTAACTTCCGGTAGCAGATCATTTTCCAGAAAATCAAAAATTAAAGTGTGTTCTGTACGCATCTGGCTGAGTTCTAGAGTTCCCTATACTTTTCAGAGATAGTTCTAGCATTTTTACCTAAAAAAAAGTCGGTTAAAAAAAATGATCTGCTACGGGAAGTTAGCAGAGCATCTGGCAGAAAATAAAATAAAATTCACAGAAACGAGTACTTTCTCTAACGAGGCTAAAACTCTGCGTCTTAAGATAGAACAGTAATAAAACTATCACATCTAGCAAATAATTGATCTGAAACTCTCTTAAAACTTCCAGCAGAGCATAGCAGAAGATGACCATGAATCGTCGAAATGAAATAATAACTATAATTAAAAAATTCACTTACAACAGAACTCTCACCCTAGAGACTAGAACTCTTTGGAACTATTTAGACGAGTGACAGGTCTATAGTTTCCATCGCAAATCTAAACTAGAACTCTCTTAAAACTTCCAGCAGAGCATAGCAGAAGATGACTATGAATCGTCGAAATGAAATAATAACTATAATTAAAAAAATCACTTACAACAGAACTCTCACCCTAGAGACTAGAACTCTTTGGAACTATTTAGACGAGTGACAGGTCTATAGTTTCCATCACAAATCTAAACTAGAACTCTCTTAAAACTTCCAGCAGAGCATAGCAGAAGATGACCATGAATCGTCGAAATGAAATAATAACTATAATTAAAAAATTCACTTACAACAGAACTCTCAAACTAGAGACTAGAACTCTTTGGAACTATTTAGACGAGTGACAGGTCTATAGTATCCGTCTCAAATCTAAACCAGAACTCTCTTAAAACTTCCAGCAGAGCATAGCAGAAGATGACCATGAATCGTCGAAATGAAATAATAACTATAATTAAAAAATTCACTTACAACAGAACTCTCACCCTAGAGACTAGAACTCTTTGGAACTATTTAGACGAGTGACAGGTCTATACTTTCCATCACAAATCTAAACTAGAACTCTCTTAAAACTTCCAGCAGAGCATAGCAGAAGATGACCATGAATCGTCGAAATGAAATAATAACTACAATTTAAAAATTTCGCTGACACCAGAACTCTCACCCTAGAGACTAGAACTCTTTGGAACTATTTAGACGAGTGACAGGTCTATACTTTCCATCACAAATCTAAACTAGAACTCTCTTAAAACTTCCAGCAGAGCATAGCAGAAAATGACCATGAATCGTCGAAATGAAATAATAACTACAATTTAAAAATTTCGCTGACACCAGAACTCTCACCCTTAAGACTAGAACTCTTTGCAACTATTTAGACGAGTGACAGGTCTATACTTTCCATCACAAATCTAAACTAGAACTCTCTTAAAACTTCCAGCAGAGCATAGCAGAAGATGACCATGAATCGTCGAAATGAAATAATAACTACAATTTAAAAATTTCGCTGACACCAGAACTCTCACCCTAGAGACTAGAACTCTTTGGAACTATTTAGACGAGTGACAAGTCTATAGTTTCCATCACAAATCTAAACTAGAACTCTCTTAAAACTTCCAGCAGAGCATAGCAGAAGATGACCATGAATCGTCGAAATGAAATAATAACTATAATTAAAAAATTCACTTACAACAGAACTCTCACCCTAGAGACTAGAACTCTTTGGAACTATTTAGACGAGTGACAGGTCTATAGTTTCCATCACAAATCTAAACTAGAACTCTCTTAAAACTTCCAGCAGAGCATAGCAGAAGATGACCATGAATCGTCGAAATGAAATAATAACTATAATTAAAAAATTCACTTACAAAAGAACTCTCACCTTAGAGACTAGAACTCTTTGGAACTATTTAGACGAGTGACAAGTCTATAGTTTCCATCACAAATCTAAACTAGGACTCTCTTAAAACTTCCAGCAGAGCATAGCAGAAGATGACCATGAATCGTCGAAATGAAATAATAACTATAATTAAAAAATTCACTTACAACAGAACTCTCACCCTAGAGACTAGAACTCTTTGGAACTATTTAGACGAGTGACAGGTCTATAGTTTCCATCACAAATATAAACTAGAACTCTCTTAAAACTTCCAGCAGAGCATAGCAGAAGATGACCATGAATCGTCGAAATGAAATAATAACTACAAATTAAAAATTTCGCTGACACCAGAACTCTCACCCTAGAGACTAGAACTCTTTGGAACTATTTAGACGAGTGACAGGTCTATAGTTTCCATCACAAATCTAAACTAGAACTCTCTTAAAACTTCCAGCAGAGCATAGCAGAAGATGACCATGAATCGTCGAAATGAAATAATAACTACAATTTAAAAATTTCGCTGACACCAGAACTCTCACCCTAGAGACTAGAACTCCTTGGAACTATTTAGACGAGTGACAGGTCTATACTTTCCATCACAAATCTAAACTAGAACTCTCTTAAAACTTCCAGCAGAGCATAGCAGAAGATGACCATGAATCGTCGAAATGAAATAATAACTATAATTAAAAAATTCACTTACAACAGAACTCTCACCCTAGAGACTAGAACTCTTTGGAACTATTTAGACGAGTGACAGGTCTATACTTTCCATCACAAATCTAAACTAGAACTCTCTTAAAACTTCCAGCAGAGCATAGCAGAAGATGACCATGAATCGTCGAAATGAAATAATAACTATAATTAAAAAATTCACTTACAACAGAACTCTCACCTTAGAGACTAGAACTCTTTGGAACTATTTAGACGAGTGACAAGTCTATAGTTTCCATCACAAATCTAAACTAGGACTCTCTTAAAACTTCCAGCAGAGCATAGCAGAAAATGCCCATGAATCGTCGAAATGAAATAATAACTATAATTAAAAAATTCACTTACAACAGAACTCTCACCCTAGAGACTAGAACTCTTTGGAACTATTTAGACGAGTGACAGGTCTATAGTTTCCATCACAAACCTAAACTAGAACTCTCTTAAAACTTCCAGCAGAGCATAGCAGAAGATGACCATGAATCGTCGAAATGAAATAATAACTACAATTTAAAAATTTCGCTGACACCAGAACTCTCACCCTAGAGACTAGAACTCTTTGGAACTATTTAGACGAGTGACAGGTCTATAGTTTCCATCACAAATCTAAACTAGAACTCTCTTAAAACTTCCAGCAGAGCATAGCAGAAGATGACCATGAATCGTCGAAATGAAATAATAACTACAATTTAAAAATTTCGCTGACACCAGAACTCTCACCCTAGAGACTAGAACTCTTTGGAACTATTTAGACGAGTGACAGGTCTATAGTTTCCATCACAAATCTAAACTAGAACTCTCTTAAAACTTCCAGCAGAGCATAGCAGAAAATGACCATGAATCGTCGAAATGAAATAATAACTATAATTAAAAAATTCACTTACAACAGAACTCTCACCCTAGAGACTAGAACTCTTTGGAACTATTTAGACGAGTGACAGGTCTATAGTTTCCATCACAAATCTAAACTAGAACTCTCTTAAAACTTCCAGCAGAGCATAGCAGAAGATGACCATGAATCGTCGAAATGAAATAATAACTATAATTAAAAAATTCACTTACAACAGAACTCTCACCATAGAGACTAGAACTCTTTGGAACTATTTAGACGAGTGACAAGTCTATAGTTTCCATCACAAATCTAAACTAGGACTCTCTTAAAACTTCCAGCAGAGCATAGCAAAGATGACCATGAATCGTCGAAATGAAATAATAACTATAATTAAAAAATTCACTTACAACAGAACTCTCACCCTAGAGACTAGAACTCTTTGGAACTATTTAGACGAGTGACAGGTCTATAGTTTCCATCACAAATCTAAACTAGAACTCTCTTAAAACTTCCAGCAGAGCATAGCAGAAGATGACCATGAATCGTCGAAATGAAATAATAACTACAATTTAAAAATTTCGCTGACACCAGAACTCTCACCCTAGAGACTAGAACTCTTTGGAACTATTTAGACGAGTGACAGGTCTATAGTTTCCATCACAAATCTAAACTAGAACTCTCTGAAAACTTCCAGCAGAGCATAGCAGAAGATGACCATGAATCGTCGAAATGAAATAATAACTACAATTTAAAAATTTCGCTGACACCAGAACTCTCACCCTAGAGACTAGAACTCTTTGGAACTATTTAGACGAGTGACAGGTCTATAGTTTCCATCACAAATCTAAACTAGAACTCTCTTAAAACTTCCAGCAGAGCATAGCAGAAGATGACCATGAATCGTCGAAATGAAATAATAACTACAATTTAAAAATTTCGCTGACACCAGAACTCTTACCCTAAAGACTCCAACTCTTTGGAACTATTTAGAGGAGTGACAGGTCTAAAGTTTCCATCACAAATCTAAACTAGAACTCTCTTAAAACTTCCAGCAGAGCATAGCAAAGATGACCATGAATCGTCGAAATGAAATAATAACTACAATTTAAAAATTTCGCTGACACCAGAACTCTCACCCTAGAGACTAGAACTCTTTGGAACTATTTAGACGAGTGACAGGTCTATAGTTTCCATCACAAATCTAAACTAGAACTCTCTTAAAACTTCCAGCAGAGCATAGCAGAAGATGACCATGAATCGTCGAAATGAAATAATAACTACAATTTAAAAATTTCGCTGACACCAGAACTCTTACCCTAAAGACTCCAACTCTTTGGAACTATTTAGAGGAGTGACAGGTCTAAAGTTTCCATCACAAATCTAAACTAGAACTCTCTTAAAACTTCCAGCAGAGCATAGCAAAAATGACCATGAATCGTCGAAATGAAATAATAACTACAATTTAAAAATTTCGCTGACACCAGAACTCTCACCCTAGAGACTAGAACTCTTTGGAACTATTTAGACGAGTGACAGGTCTATAGTTTCCATCACAAATCTAAACTAGAACTCTCTTAAAACTTCCAGCAGAGCATAGCAGAAGATGACCATGAATCGTCGAAATGAAATAATAACTACAATTTAAAAATTTCGCTGACACCAGAACTCTTACCCTAAAGACTCCAACTCTTTGGAACTATTTAGAGGAGTGACAGGTCTAAAGTTTCCATCACAAATCTAAACTAGGACTCTCTTAAAACTTCCAGCAGAGCATAGCAAAGATGACCATGAATCGTCGAAATGAAATAATAACTATAATTAAAAAATTCACTTACAACAGAACTCTCACCCTAGAGACTAGAACTCTTTGGAACTATTTAGACGAGTGACAGGTCTATAGTTTCCATCACAAATCTAAACTAGAACTCTCTTAAAACTTCCAGCAGAGCATAGCAGAAGATGACCATGAATCGTCGAAATGAAATAATAACTACAATTTAAAAATTTCGCTGACACCAGAACTCTCACCCTAGAGACTAGAACTCTTTGGAACTATTTAGACGAGTGACAGGTCTATAGTTTCCATCACAAATCTAAACTAGAACTCTCTGAAAACTTCCAGCAGAGCATAGCAGAAGATGACCATGAATCGTCGAAATGAAATAATAACTACAATTTAAAAATTTCGCTGACACCAGAACTCTCACCCTAGAGACTAGAACTCTTTGGAACTATTTAGACGAGTGACAGGTCTATAGTTTCCATCACAAATCTAAACTAGAACTCTCTTAAAACTTCCAGCAGAGCATAGCAGAAGATGACCATGAATCGTCGAAATGAAATAATAACTACAATTTAAAAATTTCGCTGACACCAGAACTCTTACCCTAAAGACTCCAACTCTTTGGAACTATTTAGAGGAGTGACAGGTCTAAAGTTTCCATCACAAATCTAAACTAGAACTCTCTTAAAACTTCCAGCAGAGCATAGCAAAGATGACCATGAATCGTCGAAATGAAATAATAACTACAATTTAAAAATTTCGCTGACACCAGAACTCTCACCCTAGAGACTAGAACTCTTTGGAACTATTTAGACGCGTGACAGGTCTGTAGTTTCCATCACAAATCTAAACTAGAACTCTCTTAAAACTTCCAGCAGAGCATAGCAGAAGATGACCATGAATCGTCGAAATGAAATAATAACTACAATTTTAAAAATTTCGCTGACACCAGAACTCTTACCCTAAAGACTCCAACTCTTTGGAACTATTTAGAGGAGTGACAGGTCTAAAGTTTCCATCACAAATCTAAACTAGAACTCTCTTAAAACTTCCAGCAGAGCATAGCAGAAGATGACCATGAATCGTCGAAATGAAATAATAACTATAATTAAAAAATTCACTTACAACAGAACTCTCACCCTAGAGACTAGAACTCTTTGGAACTATTTAGACGAGTGACAGGTCTATAGTTTCCATCACAAATCTAAACTAGAACTCTCTTAAAACTTCCAGCAGAGCATAGCAGAAGATGACCATGAATCGTCGAAATGAAATAATAACTATAATTAAAAAATTCACTTACAACAGAACTCTCACCCTAGAGACTAGAACTCTTTGGAACTATTTAGACGAGTGACAGGTCTATAGTTTCCATCACAAATCTAAACTAGAACTCTCTTAAAACTTCCAGCAGAGCATAGCAGAAGATGACCATGAATCGTCGAAATGAAATAATAACTACAATTTAAAAATTTCGCTGACACCAGAACTCTTACCCTAAAGACTCCAACTCTTTGGAACTATTTAGAGGAGTGACAGGTCTAAAGTTTCCATCACAAATCTAAACTAGAACTCTCTTAAAACTTCCAGCAGAGCATAGCAAAGATGACCATGAATCGTCGAAATGAAATAATAACTACAATTTAAAAATTTCGCTGACACCAGAACTCTCACCCTAGAGACTAGAACTCTTTGGAACTATTTAGACGCGTGACAGGTCTGTAGTTTCCATCACAAATCTAAACTAGAACTCTCTTAAAACTTCCAGCAGAGCATAGCAGAAGATGACCATGAATCGTCGAAATGAAATAATAACTACAATTTAAAAATTTCGCTGACACCAGAACTCTTACCCTAAAGACTCCAACTCTTTGGAACTATTTAGAGGAGTGACAGGTCTAAAGTTTCCATCACAAATCTAAACTAGAACTCTCTTAAAACTTCCAGCAGAGCATAGCAAAGATGACCATGAATCGTCGAAATGAAATAATTACTATAATTAAAAAATTCACTTACAACAGAACTCTCACCCTAGAGACTAGAACTCTTTGGAACTATTTAGACGAGTGACAGATCTATACTTTCCATCACAAATCTAAACTAGAACTCTCTTAAAACTTCTAGCAGAGCATAGCAGAAGATGACCATGAATCGTCGAAATGAAATAATAACTACAATTTAAAAATTTCGCTGACACCAGAACTCTCACCCTAGAGACTAGAACTCTTTGGAACTATTTAGACGAGTGACAGGTCTATAGTTTCCATCACAAATCTAAACTAGAACTCTCTTAAAACTTCCAGCAGAGCATAGCAGAAGATGACCATGAATCGTCGAAATGAAATAATAACTACAATTTAAAAATTTCGCTGACACCAGAACTCTCACCCTAGAGACTAGAACTCTTTGGAACTATTTAGACGAGTGACAGGTCTATAGTTTCCATCACAAATCTAAACTAGAACTCTCTTAAAACTTCCAGCAGAGCATAGCAGAAGATGACCATGAATCGTCGAAATGAAATAATAACTACAATTTAAAAATTTCGCTGACACCAGAACTCTCACCCTAGAGACTAGAACTCTTTGGAACTATTTAGACGAGTGACAGGTCTATAGTTTCCATCACAAATCTTAACTAGAACTCTCCTAAAACTTCCAGCAGAGCATAGCAGAAGATGACCATGAATCGTCGAAATGAAATAATAACTATAATTAAAAAATTCACTTACAACAGAACTCTCACCCTAGAGACTAGAACTCTTTGGAACTATTTAGACGAGTGACAGATCTATACTTTCCATCACAAATCTAAACTAGAACTCTCTTAAAACTTCTAGCAGAGCATAGCAGAAGATGACCATGAATCGTCGAAATGAAATAATAACTACAATTTAAAAATTTCGCTGACACCAGAACTCTCACCCTAGAGACTAGAACTCTTTGGAACTATTTAGACGAGTGACAGGTCTATAGTTTCCATCACAAATCTAAACTAGAACTCTCTTAAAACATCCAGCAGAGCATAGCAGAAGATGACCATGAATCGTCGAAATGAAATAATAACTACAATTTAAAAATTTCGCTGACACCAGAACTCTCACCCTAGAGACTAGAACTCTTTGGAACTATTTAGACGAGTGACAGGTCTATAGTTTCCATCACAAATCTAAACTAGAACTCTCTTAAAACTTCCAGCAGAGCATAGCAGAAGATGACCATGAATCGTCGAAATGAAATAATAACTATAATTAAAAAATTCACTTACAACAGAACTCTCACCCTAGAGACTAGAACTCTTTGGAACTATTTAGACGAGTGACAGGTCTATAGTTTCCATCACAAATCTAAACTGGAACTCTCTTAAAACTTCCAGCAGAGCATAGCAGAAGATGACCATGAATCGTCCAAATGAAATAATAACTATAATTAAAAAATTCACTTACAACAGAACTCTCACCTTAGAGACTAGAACTCTTTGGAACTATTTAGACGAGTGACAGGTCTATACTTTCCATCACAAATCTAAACTAGAACTCTCTTAAAACTTCCAGCAGAGCATAGCAGAAGATGACCATGAATCGTCGAAATGAAATAATAACTATAATTAAAAAATTCACTTACAACAGAACTCTCACCCTAGAGACTAGAACTCTTTGGAACTATTTAGACGAGTGACAGGTCTATAGTTTCCATCACAAATCTAAACTAGAACTCTCTTAAAACTTCCAGCAGAGCATAGCAGAAGATGACCATGAATCGTCGAAATGAAATAATAACTATAATTAAAAAATTCACTTACAACAGAACTCTCACCTTAGAGACTAGAACTCTTTGGAACTATTTAGACGAGTGACAAGTCTATAGTTTCCATCACAAATCTAAACTAGGACTCTCTTAAAACTTCCAGCAGAGCATAGCAGAAGATGACCATGAATCGTCGAAATGAAATAATAACTATAATTAAAAAATTCACTTACAACAGAACTCTCACCCTAGAGACTAGAACTCTTTGGAACTATTTAGACGAGTGACAGGTCTATACTTTCCATCACAAATCTAAACTAGAACTCTCTTAAAACTTCTAGCAGAGCATAGCAGAAGATGACCATGAATCGTCGAAATGAAATAATAACTATAATTAAAAAATTCACTTACAACAGAACTCTCACCCTAGAGACTAGAACTCTTTGGAACTATTTAGACGAGTGACAGATCTATACTTTCCATCACAAATCTAAACTAGAACTCTCTTAAAACTTCTAGCAGAGCATAGCAGAAGATGACCATGAATCGTCGAAATGAATTAATAACTACAATTTAAAAATTTCGCTGACACCAGAACTCTCGCTCTAGAAGCCATAACTCTTCGGAACTATTTAGACGAATTATAGGTCTATAGTATCCGATAGAATGCAAACCTATCCTACATGACCTAAAGCCAACATGACCTAACGCCGTCATGACCCAACTTAAACATGATCTAACGCCAACATAACCCAACGCCAACATAAACCAACGCCAAGAATACTCAAAGCCTATGTTGGCTTTGAGTATTTTATTAAAGATTTTTATATAAACCTGTGAAGATGATACTGCCATATTCGCAATTAGAATGCCATAAGCCTATTTTATCGTATTAGTTAACAAATTGCGAAATACGACCCGTATATTCAACCTGAAGCAGACGCTCGGCCGAGCTACATGGTAGGCGGAGTGAGGGGTGTTAGGTTTAATTTTCCTTACGGAATTTTCTGATTCGGTCGCCACGCTCAAAGCCCGCGATTAAAGCTATGCAATAGCTTAAAAATTTCAATATGGCGGCGACTTTTTAAAATTTTAACATCCATTTCCGCTTTCTTGACCGCAGGGAAGCCTAAATATCGATTTTGAACGAAATCGGTCCAATAACAAAGAAATTATATATGGCGGCGACTTTTTAAAATTTTAGCATCCATTTGCGCTTTCTTGACCGCAGGGAAGCCTAAATATCGATTTTGAACGAAATCGGTGCAATAACAAAGAATTTCAATATGGCGGCGACTTTTTAAAATTTTGGCATCGATTTCCGCTTTCTTGACCGCAGGGAAGCCTAAATATCGATTTTGAACGAAATCGGTCCAATAACAAAGAATTTCAATATGGCGGCGACTTTTTAAAATTTTAGCATCCATTTCCGCTTTCTTGACCGCAGGGAAGCCTAAATATCGATTTTGAACGAAATCGGTGCAATAACAAAGAATTTCAATATGGCGGCGACTTTTTTAAATTTTAGCATCCATTTCCGCTTTCTTGACCGCAGGGAAGCCTAAATATCGATTTAGAACGAAATCGGTCCAATAACAAAGAATTTCAATATGGCGGTGACTTTTTAAAATTTTGGCATCCATTTCCTCTTTCTTGACCGCAGGGAGGCCTAAATATCGATTTTGAAAGGAATCGGCCCAATAACAAAAAATTTCATCAAGGCGTCAACTTAAACTATAGATCTGAAACACATTAATGTTAGGATAGATTAGTTTATCTCAATTAAACTTTCCTACCTACTAAACTAGCGGCACGCTATGATGGCCGGTTTGACGTTTGTCCGCTCATGAAGTTCCGTATTAATTGATAACGACTTTGAAGGAAATAATTGTATTACTTTATTGACGATAGTGATGTGCAGAGATTCATAAATTTTATCGAATGTAGTTTTAGGTTTAGGACTCAAAATTTATTTATTAAATTGATTTCTAAAATGTATACAAGTGTAGAAAAATCAGTTTGCACCATTTAAGGGGTGAATGTACTTGTGAATATGAACAATTTTCACTATGTGGACAAACCTCTGAAATCGCAAAAAAATATCAGCTGTTTCATACAAAAGGTAAAATTTTTATTTTTATATGATATATATATATACCACAACTCGGCATTTGGTTTTCTAAATTGAAAATTTTTAAAAATGGAATCTAATACGATCGTCACATAGGATCGCTGGCTAGCACAACTACTACCTCGGGCAAACTCGCGTCAATGCTCAATGCAAAACAAAGCAGTTTCGAATTGACGTTGCTTCGAAAAGTATAAACTGTCAGTGCAATGCGATTGTGATATAGTTTTGACCTGGCTTTGGATTTCAAATATTGATACTGCATTACTGTTGACCCTTGCTCGTTAATTTGGACTCTGTTCAAGCCCTTTGTTGTGGATTTCGTCGATATGACCGAACGTACGCAGAGAACTGTTCTAAATAGTCAGACACGTGAGTTCGTAATACGCCTTCGTAACTATTTCGATCGTGAAGCTCAAAATGGAGGGCCAATTTTACCTATAACGTCAGTGGTTGAACGCGTAGCTGATGCGCTTAATATTGGACAACGAACTGTTAGACGGATAACTAAAAAAAAATATGGCGAGACTGGCACAGAAGAAAATAAACTTCACACACCAAAAAAGAGAAAACGAGCAAAACCAGTCGTAGGCATCGATAGCTTTGATGCCGATGCTATCCGAAGACATGTTTACGGCTACTATTTACAGAAGGAGTATCCAACAAGAAAAAAGTTGGTGCATTCACTGAAGGAAGCTGGATTATTCTTCGGTGGGGAAAGTTCTTTAACGAAGATTTTGAAGACCATTGGATTTCGATACAAAAAATGTAACAAACGCAAAATATTGATGGAAAGATTTGATATAGCGATGGCAAGGTATACTTTTTTACGGCAAGTGAAAGAAATCAAAAATTGGCAAAATGTTGTGTTCTTGGATGAAACATGGCTTAATGCTAACCATACTGTAGGCCGTTCTTGGAACGATGACACAGCAGCATCTACTTCCAAAGTTCCTGTAGGAAAAGGATCGCGACTTATAATTTGTCACGCCGGAACCATCAACGGGTTTGTCGAAGGTTCTCTCATGGCTTTTGCGTCAAAAACCACTGGAGACTATCATGAAGACATGAATGGAGAAAAGTTTACTGAATGGTTTACCTCAATGTTGTGTAGCCTCCCTGAACCATCTATTATAATTATGGACAACGCCCCATACCACTCGATGCAAATTGACAAGCCACCTGCCCAATCCCAAAAGAAAGCTGATATCGTCGCATGGCTTCGTAAAAATGGCGTAGATGCAAACATGAATATGTTAAAAGCGGAATTAGTACGTCTTTTAAAAGAAAACAAACCAACCAAGATCCGATACGTCATTGACGAAATAGCATTAGAACATGGGCACAGAGTTATACGGTTACCGCCTTACCATTGTGAGTATAATGCGATTGAGTTGGTGTGGGCTCAAATTAAGGGATATGCTGCAAGACACAATACAGAACCCCCATTTACCACAAAAAAAATGCTAAAATTATTAGAAGAAGCTTGTGAACATGTGACTAAAGGAGACTGGGAAAAGGTTGTGAATAGAACTGTTAAATTAATAAGGGAAGAGATGTGAAAATAGATAATAATATTATAGAAAACGAACATATAATTATAAATGTAGGTGATGATAGCAGTGACGACAGTGAAAATAGTAGTATGGACGAATCTGATTAATTATGGCCTTTTGTGGCACCTTTTTTGGTATCTTTTGTATTCATATGTTTCTTGTGTGCATATAAAGTATGTATATTCATTTTCATTCAAATATTCAGTTCGTTCAAATAAATTAAATAAACATATACATTTTTGTTTTATTAAACCTATTTAATCAGGTACAAAAACAAAACTTAATTGTTTTTTGTTCGAGAATAAATTGACATTCCACATCACTATTGTAATGTGTCAAACCGGCCATCATAGCGTGCCGCTAGTGTAAAGTAGTATTTATAGTAGGTTTTCGTGCTTTTTTACTAATTTTTACCTATTCCTACGAAAAAAACTTATCGACTTTTAAAGATTTATTTCATTTCGACGAGTAATGGTCATTTTCTGCCATGCTCTGCTGGAAGTTTTAAGAGAGTTCCAGTTTAGGTTTGTGATGGAAACTATAGACCTGTCACTCCTCTAAATATTTCCAAAGAGTTCTAGTCTCTAGGGTGAGAGTTCTGGTGTCAGCGAAATTTTTAAATTGTAGTTATTATTTCATTTCGACGATTCATGGTCATCTTCTGCTATGCTCTGCTGGAAGTTTTAAGAGAGTTCTAGTTTAGGTTTGTGATGGAAACTATAGACCTGTCACTCCTCTAAATATTTCCAAAGAGTTCTAGTCTCTAGGGTGAGAGTTCTGGTGTCAGCGAAATTTTTAAATTGTAGTTATTATTTCATTTCGACGATTCATGGTCATCTTCTGCTATGCTCTGCTGGAAGTTTTAAGAGAGTTCTAGTTTAGATTTGTGATGGAAACTATAGACCTGTCACTCGTTTAAATAGTTCCAAAGAGTTCTAGTCTCTAGGGTGAGAGTTCTGTTGTAAGTGATTTTTTAAATTATAGTTATTATTTCATTTCGACGATTCATAGTCATCTTTTGCTATGCTCTGCTGGAAGTTTTAAGAGAGTTCTAGTTTAGATTTGTGATGGAAACTATAGACCTGTCACTCCTCTAAATATTTCCAAAGAGTTCTAGTCTCTAGGGTGAGAGTTCTGGTGTCAGCGAAATTTTTAAATTGTAGTTATTATTTCATTTCGACGATTCATGGTCATCTTCTGCTATGCTCTGCTGGAAGTTTTAAGAGAGTTCTAGTTTAGATTTGTGATGGAAAGTATAGACCTGTCACTCGTTTAAATAGTTCCAAAGAGTTCTAGTCTCTAGGGTGAGAGTTCTGTTGTAAGTGATTTTTTAAATTATAGTTATTATTTCATTTCGACGATTCATAGTCATCTTTTGCTATGCTCTGCTGGAAGTTTTAAGAGAGTTCTAGTTTAGATTTGTGATGGAAACTATAGACCTGTCACTCCTCTAAATATTTCCAAAGAGTTCTAGTCTCTAGGGTGAGAGTTCTGGTGTCAGGGAAATTTTTAAATTGTAGTTATTATTTCATTTCGACGATTCATGGTCATCTTCTGCTATGCTCTGCTGGAAGTTTTAAGAGAGTTCTAGTTTAGATTTGTGATGGAAAGTATAGACCTGTCACTCGTCTAAATAGTTCCAAAGAGTTCTAGTCTCTAGGGTGAGAGTTCTGGTGTCAGCGAAATTTTTAAATTGTAGTTATTATTTCATTTCGACGATTAATGGTCATCTTCTGCTATGTTCTGCTGGAAGTTTTAAGAGAGTTCTAGTTTAGATTTGTGATGGAAACTACAGACCTGTCACTCGTCTAAATAGTTCCAAAGAGTTCTAGTCTCTAGGGTGAGAGTTCTGGTGTCAGCGAAATTTTTAAATTGTGGTTATTATTTCATTTCGACGATTCATGGTCATATTCTGCTATGCTCTGCTGGAAGTTTTAAGAGAGTTCTAGTTTAGATTTGTGATGGAAACTACAGACCTGTCACTCGTCTAAATAGTTCCAAAGAGTTCTAGTCTCTAGGGTGAGAGTTCTGGTGTCAGCGAAATTTTTAAATTGTAGTTATTATTTCATTTCGACGATTCATGGTCATCTTCTGCTATGCTCTGCTAGAAGTTTTAAGAGAGTTCTAGTTTAGATTTGTGATGGAAAGTATAGATCTGTCACTCGTCTAAATAGTTCCAAAGAGTTCTAGTCTCTAGAGTGAGAGTTCTGTTTTAAGTGAATTTTTTAATTATAGTTATTATTTCATTTCGACGATTCATGGTCATCTTTGCTATGCTCTGCTGGAAGTTTTAAGAGAGTTCTAGTTTAGATTTGTGATGGAAACTTTAGACCTGTCACTCCTCTAAATAGTTCCAAAGAGTTGGAGTCTTTAGGGTAAGAGTTCTGGTGTCAGCGAAATTTTTAATTTGTAGTTATTATTTCATTTCGACGATTCATGGTCATCTTTGCTATGCTCTGCTGGAAGTTTTAAGAGAGTTCTAGTTTAGATTTGTGATGGAAACTTTAGACCTGTCACTCCTCTAAATAGTTCCAAAGAGTTGGAGTCTTTAGGGTAAGAGTTCTGGTGTCAGCGAAATTTTTAATTTGTAGTTATTATTTCATTTCGACGATTCATGGTCATCTTCTGCTATGCTCTGCTGGAAGTTTTAAGAGAGTTCTAGTTTAGATTTGTGATGGAAACTACAGACCTGTCACTCGTCTAAATAGTTCCAAAGAGTTCTAGTCTCTAGGGTGAGAGTTCTGGTGTCAGCGAAATTTTTAAATTGTAGTTATTATTTCATTTCGACGATTCATGGTCATCTTCTGCTATGCTCTGCTGGAAGTTTTAAGAGAGTTCTAGTTTAGATTTGTGATGAAAAGTATAGACCTGTCACTCGTCTAAATAGTTCCAAGGAGTTCTAGTCTCTAGGTTGAGAGTTCTGGTGTTAGCGAAATTTTTAAATTGTAGTTATTATTTCATTTCGACGATTCATGGTCATCTTCTGCTATGCTCTGCTGGAAGTCTTAAAAGAGTTCTAGTTTAGATTTGTGATGGAAACTATAGACCTGTTACTCGTCTAAATAGTTCCAAAGAGTTCTAGTCTCTAGGGTGAGAGTTCTGTTGTAAGTGATTTTTTAAATTATAGTTATTATTTCATTTCGACGATTCATGGTCATTTTCTGCTATGCTCTGCTGGAAGTTTTAAGAGAGTTCTAGTTTAGATTTGTGATGAAAAGTATAGACCTGTCACTCGTCTAAATAGTTCCAAGGAGTTCTAGTCTCTAGGTTGAGAGTTCTGGTGTCAGCGAAATTTTTAAATTGTAGTTATTATTTCATTTCGACGATTCATGGTCATATTCTGCTATGCTCTGCTGGAAGTTTTAAGAGAGTTCTAGTTTAGATTTGTGATGGAAACTATAGACCTGTCACTCCTCTAAATATTTCCAAAGAGTTCTAGTCTCTAGGGTGAGAGTTCTGTTGTAAGTGAATTTTTTAATTATAGTTATTATTTCATTTCGACGATTCATGGTCATTTTCTGCTATGCTCTGCTGGAAGTTTTAAGAGAGTTCTAGTTTAGATTTGTGATGGAAACTATAGACCTGTCACTCGTCTAAATAGTTCCAAAGAGTTCTAGTCTCTAGGGTGAGAGTTCTGTTGTAAGTGAATTTTTTAATTATAGTTATTATTTCATTTCGACGATTCATGGTCATCTTCTGCTATGCTCTGCTGGAAGTTTTAAGAGAGTTCTCGTTTAGATTTGTGATGGAAACTATAGACCTGTCACTCGTCTAAATAGTTCCAAAGAGTTCTAGTCTCTAGGGTGAGAGTTCTGCTGTAAGTGATTTTTTTAATTATAGTTATTATTTCATTTCGACGATTCATAGTCATATTCTGCTATGCTCTGCTGGAAGTTTTAAGAGAGTTCTAGTTAAGATTTGTGATGGAAACTATAGAACTGTCACTCCTCTAAATATTTCCAAAGAGTTCTAGTCTCTAGGGTGAGAGTTCTGTTGTAAGTGAATTTTTTAATTATAGTTATTATTTCATTTCGACGATTCATGGTCATATTCTGCTATGCTCTGCTGGAAGTTTTAAGAGAGTTCTAGTTTAGATTTGTGATGGAAACTGTAGAACTGTCACTCCTCTAAATAGTTCCAAAGAGTTCTAGTCTCTAGGGTGAGAGTTCTGTTGTAAGTGAATTTTTTAATTATAGTTATTATTTCATTTCGACGATTCATGGTCATCTTCTGCTATGCTCTGCTGGAAGTTTTAAGAGAGTTCTAGTTTAGATTTGTGATGGAAACTATAGACCTGTCACTCGTCTAAATAGTTCCAAAGAGTTCTAGTCTCTAGGGTGAGAGTTCTGGTGTCAGCGAAATTTTTAAATTGTAGTTATTATTTCATTTCGACGATTCATGGTCATCTTCTGCTATGCTCTGCTGGAAGTTTTAAGAGAGTTCTAGTTAAGATTTGTGATGGAAACTATAGAACTGTCACTCCTCTAAATATTTCCAAAGAGTTCTAGTCTCTAGGGTGAGAGTTCTGTTGTAAGTGAATTTTTTAATTATAGTTATTATTTCATTTCGACGATTCATGGTCATATTCTGCTATGCTCTGCTGGAAGTTTTAAGAGAGTTCTAGTTAAGATTTGTGATGGAAACTATAGAACTGTCACTCCTCTAAATAGTTCCAAAGAGTTCTAGTCTCTAGGGTGAGAGTTCTGTTGTAAGTGAATTTTTTAATTATAGTTATTATTTCATTTCGACGATTCATGGTCATCTTCTGCTATGCTCTGCTGGAAGTTTTAAGAGAGTTCTAGTTTAGATTTGTGATGGAAACTATAGACCTGTCACTCGTCTAAATAGTTCCAAAGAGTTCTAGTCTCTAGGGTGAGAGTTCTGGTGTCAGCGAAATTTTTAAATTGTAGTTATTATTTCATTTCGACGATTCATGGTCATCTTCTGCTATGCTCTGCTGGAAGTTTTAAGAGAGTTCTAGTTTAGATTTGTGATGGAAAGTATAGACCTGTCACTCTTCTAAATAGTTCCAAAGAGTTCTAGTCTCTAGGGTGAGAGTTCTGGTGTCAGCGAAATTTTTAAATTGTAGTTATTATTTCATTTCGACGATTAATGGTCATCTTCTGCTATGCTCTGCTGGAAGTTTTAAGAGAGTTCTAGTTTAGATTTGTGATGGAAACTACAGACCTGTCACTCGTCTAAATAGTTCCAAAGAGTTCTAGTCTCTAGGGTGAGAGTTCTGGTGTCAGCGAAATTTTTAAATTGTAGTTATTATTTCATTTCGACGATTCATGGTCATCTTCTGCTATGCTCTGCTGGAAGTTTTAAGAGAGTTCTAGTTTAGATTTGTGATGAAAAGTATAGACCTGTCACTCGTCTAAATAGTTCCAAGGAGTTCTAGTCTCTAGGTTGAGAGTTCTGGTGTTAGCGAAATTTTTAAATTGTAGTTATTATTTCATTTCGACGATTCATGGTCATCTTCTGCTATGCTCTGCTGGAAGTCTTAAAAGAGTTCTAGTTTAGATTTGTGATGGAAACTATAGACCTGTTACTCGTCTAAATAGTTCCAAAGAGTTCTAGTCTCTAGGGTGAGAGTTCTGTTGTAAGTGATTTTTTAAATTATAGTTATTATTTCATTTCGACGATTCATGGTCATTTTCTGCTATGCTCTGCTGGAAGTTTTAAGAGAGTTCTAGTTTAGATTTGTGATGAAAAGTATAGACCTGTCACTCGTCTAAATAGTTCCAAGGAGTTCTAGTCTCTAGGTTGAGAGTTCTGGTGTCAGCGAAATTTTTAAATTGTAGTTATTATTTCATTTCGACGAATCATGGTCATCTTCTGCTATGCTCTGCTGGAAGTTTTAAGAGAGTTCTAGTTTAGATTTGTGATGGAAACTATAGACCTGTCACTCCTCTAAATATTTCCAAAGAGTTCTAGTCTCTAGGGTGAGAGTTCTGTTGTAAGTGAATTTTTTAATTATAGTTATTATTTCATTTCGACGATTCATGGTCATTTTCTGCTATGCTCTGCTGGAAGTTTTAAGAGAGTTCTAGTTTAGATTTGTGATGGAAACTATAGACCTGTCACTCGTCTAAATAGTTCCAAAGAGTTCTAGTCTCTAGGGTGAGAGTTCTGTTGTAAGTGAATTTTTTAATTATAGTTATTATTTCATTTCGACGATTCATGGTCATCTTCTGCTATGCTCTGCTGGAAGTTTTAAGAGAGTTCTCGTTTAGATTTGTGATGGAAACTATAGACCTGTCACTCGTCTAAATAGTTCCAAAGAGTTCTAGTCTCTAGGGTGAGAGTTCTGCTGTAAGTGATTTTTTTAATTATAGTTATTATTTCATTTCGACGATTCATAGTCATATTCTGCTATGCTCTGCTGGAAGTTTTAAGAGAGTTCTAGTTAAGATTTGTGATGGAAACTATAGAACTGTCACTCCTCTAAATATTTCCAAAGAGTTCTAGTCTCTAGGGTGAGAGTTCTGTTGGAAGTGAATTTTTTAATTATAGTTATTATTTCATTTCGACGATTCATGGTCATATTCTGCTATGCTCTGCTGGAAGTTTTAAGAGAGTTCTAGTTTAGATTTGTGATGGAAACTGTAGAACTGTCACTCCTCTAAATAGTTCCAAAGAGTTCTAGTCTCTAGGGTGAGAGTTCTGTTGTAAGTGAATTTTTTAATTATAGTTATTATTTCATTTCGACGATTCATGGTCATCTTCTGCTATGCTCTGCTGGAAGTTTTAAGAGAGTTCTAGTTTAGATTTGTGATGGAAAGTATAGACCTGTCACTCTTCTAAATAGTTCCAAAGAGTTCTAGTCTCTAGGGTGAGAGTTCTGTTGTAAGTGAATTTTTTAATTATAGTTATTATTTCATTTCGACGATTCATGGTCATCTTCTGCTATGCTCTGCTGGAAGTTTTAAGAGAGTTCTAGTTTAGATTTGTGATGGAAAGTATAGACCTGTCACTCTTCTAAATAGTTCCAAAGAGTTCTAGTCTCTAGGGTGAGAGTTCTGTTGTAAGTGAATTTTTTAATTATAGTTATTATTTCATTTCGACGATTCATGGTCATCTTCTGCTATGCTCTGCTGAAAGTTTTAAGAGAGTTCTAGTTTAGGTTTGTGATGGAAACTATAGACCTGTCACTCTTCTAAATATTTCCAAAGAGTTCTAGTCTCTAGGGTGAGAGTTCTGGTGTCAGCGAAATTTTTAAATTGTAGTTATTATTTCATTTCGACGATTCATGGTCATCTTCTGCTATGCTCTGCTGGAAGTTTTAAGAGAGTTCTAGTTTAGATTTGTGATGGAAAGTATAGACCTTTCACTCGTCTAAATAGATCCAAAGAGTTCTAGTCTCTAGGGTGAGAGTTCTGTTGTAAGTGAATTTTTTAATTATAGTTATTATTTCATTTCGACGATTCATGGTCATCTTCTGCTATGCTCTGCTGGAAGTTTTAAGAGAGTTCTAGTTTAGATTTGTGATGGAAAGTATAGACCTGTCACTCTTCTAAATAGTTCCAAAGAGTTCTAGTCTCTAGGGTGAGAGTTCTGTTGTAAGTGATTTTTTTAATTATAGTTATTATTTCATTTCGACGATTCATAGTCATCTTTTGCTATGCTCTGCTGGAAGTTTTAAGAGAGTTCTAGTTTAGATTTGTGATGGAAACTATAGACCTGTCACTCCTCTAAATATTTCCAAAGAGTTCTAGTCTCTAGGGTGAGAGTTCTGGTGTCAGCGAAATTTTTAAATTGTAGTTATTATTTCATTTCGACGATTCATGGTCATCTTCTGCTATGCTCTGCTGGAAGTTTTAAGAGAGTTCTAGTTTAGATTTGTGATGGAAAGTATAGACCTGTCACTCGTCTAAATAGTTCCAAAGAGTTCTAGTCTCTAGGGTGAGAGTTCTGTTGTAAGTGAATTTTTTAATTATAGTTATTATTTCATTTCGACGATTCATGGTCATCTTCTGCTATGCTCTGCTGGAAGTTTTAAGAGAGTTCTAGTTTAGATTTGTGATGGAAACTATAGACCTGTCACTCGTCTAAATAGTTCCAAAGAGTTCTAGTCTCTAGGGTGAGAGTTCTGTTGTAAGTGATTTTTTTAATTATAGTTATTATTTCATTTCGACGATTCATAGTCATCTTCTGCTATGCTCTGCTGGAAGTTTTAAGAGAGTTCTAGTTAAGATTTGTGATGGAAACTATAGACCTGTCACTCCTCTAAATATTTCCAAAGAGTTCTAGTCTCTAGGGTGAGAGTTCTGTTGTAAGTGAATTTTTTAATTATAGTTATTATTTCATTTCGACGATTCATGGTCATCTTCTGCTATGCTCTGCTGGAAGTTTTAAGAGAGTTCTAGTTTAGATTTGTGATGGAAAGTATAGACCTGTCACTCGTCTAAATAGTTCCAAAGAGTTCTAGTCTCTAGGGTGAGAGTTCTGTTGTAAGTGAATTTTTTAATTATAGTTATTATTTCATTTCGACGATTCATGGTCATCTTCTGCTATGCTCTGCTGGAAGTTTTAAGAGAGTTCTAGTTTAGATTTGTGATGGAAACTATAGACCTGTCACTCGTCTAAATAGTTCCAAAGAGTTCTAGTCTCTAGGGTGAGAGTTCTGTTGTAAGTGAATTTTTTAATTATAGTTATTATTTCATTTCGACGATTCATGGTCATTTTCTGCTATGCTCTGCTGGAAGTTTTAAGAGAGTTCTAGTTTAGATTTGTGATGGAAACTATAGACCTGTCACTCCTCTAAATATTTCCAAAGAGTTCTAGTCTCTAGGGTGAGAGTTCTGGTGTCAGCGAAATTTTTAAATTGTAGTTATTATTTCATTTCGACGATTCATGGTCATCTTCTGCTATGCTCTGCTGGAAGTTTTAAGAGAGTTCTAGTTTAGATTTGTGATGGAAACTATAGACCTGTCACTCGTTTAAATAGTTCCAAAGAGTTCTAGTCTCTAGGGTGAGAGTTCTGTTGTAAGTGATTTTTTTAATTATAGTTATTATTTCATTTCGACGATTCATAGTCATCTTTTGCTATGCTCTGCTGGAAGTTTTAAGAGAGTTCTAGTTTAGATTTGTGATGGAAACTATAGACCTGTCACTCCTCTAAATATTTCCAAAGAGTTCTAGTCTCTAGGGTGAGAGTTCTGGTGTCAGCGAAATTTTTAAATTGTAGTTATTATTTCATTTCGACGATTCATGGTCATCTTCTGCTATGCTCTGCTGGAAGTTTTAAGAGAGTTCTAGTTTAGATTTGTGATGGAAAGTATAGACCTGTCACTCGTTTAAATAGTTCCAAAGAGTTCTAGTCTCTAGGGTGAGAGTTCTGTTGTAAGTGATTTTTTAAATTATAGTTATTATTTCATTTCGACGATTCATAGTCATCTTTTGCTATGCTCTGCTGGAAGTTTTAAGAGAGTTCTAGTTTAGATTTGTGATGGAAACTATAGACCTGTCACTCCTCTAAATATTTCCAAAGAGTTCTAGTCTCTAGGGTGAGAGTTCTGGTGTCAGCGAAATTTTTAAATTGTAGTTATTATTTCATTTCGACGATTCATGGTCATCTTCTGCTATGCTCTGCTGGAAGTTTTAAGAGAGTTCTAGTTTAGATTTGTGATGGAAAGTATAGACCTGTCACTCGTCTAAATAGTTCCAAAGAGTTCTAGTCTCTAGGGTGAGAGTTCTGTTGTAAGTGAATTTTTTAATTATAGTTATTATTTCATTTCGACGATTCATGGTCATCTTCTGCTATGCTCTGCTGGAAGTTTTAAGAGAGTTCTAGTTTAGATTTGTGATGGAAACTATAGACCTGTCACTCGTCTAAATAGTTCCAAAGAGTTCTAGTCTCTAGGGTGAGAGTTCTGTTGTAAGTGATTTTTTTAATTATAGTTATTATTTCATTTCGACGATTCATAGTCATCTTCTGCTATGCTCTGCTGGAAGTTTTAAGAGAGTTCTAGTTAAGATTTGTGATGGAATCTATAGACCTGTCACTCCTCTAAATATTTCCAAAGAGTTCTAGTCTCTAGGGTGAGAGTTCTGTTGTAAGTGAATTTTTTAATTATAGTTATTATTTCATTTCGACGATTCATGGTCATCTTCTGCTATGCTCTGCTGGAAGTTTTAAGAGAGTTCTAGTTTAGATTTGTGATGGAAAGTATAGACCTGTCACTCTTCTAAATAGTTCCAAAGAGTTCTAGTCTCTAGGGTGAGAGTTCTGTTGTAAGTGAATTTTTTAATTATAGTTATTATTTCATTTCGACGATTCATGGTCATTTTCTGCTATGCTCTGCTGGAAGTTTTAAGAGAGTTCTAGTTTAGGTTTGTGATGGAAACTATAGACCTGTCACTCGTCTAAATAGTTCCAAAGAGTTCTAGTCTCTAGGGTGAGAGTTCTGTTGTAAGTGATTTTTTTAATTATAGTTATTATTTCATTTCGACGATTCATAGTCATCTTCTGCTATGCTCTGCTGGAAGTTTTAAGAGAGTTCTAGTTTAGATTTGTGATGGAAACTATAGACCTGTCACTCGTCTAAATAGTTCCAAAGAGTTCTAGTCTCTAGGGTGAGAGTTCTGTTGTAAGTGAATTTTTTAATTATAGTTATTATTTCATTTCGACGATTCATGGTCATCTTCTGCTATGCTCTGCTGGAAGTTTTAAGAGAGTTCTAGTTTAGATTTGTGATGGAAACTATAGACCTGTCACTCGTCTAAATAGTTCCAAAGAGTTCTAGTCTCTAGGGTGAGAGTTCTGGTGTCAGCGAAATTTTTAAATTGTAGTTATTATTTCATTTCGACGATTCCTGGTCATCTTCTGCTATGCTCTGCTGGAAGTTTTAAGAGAGTTCTAGTTTAGATTTGTGATGGAAACTATAGACCTGTCACTCGTCTAAATAGTTCCAAAGAGTTCTAGTCTCTAGGGTGAGAGTTCTGGTGTCAGCGAAATTTTTAAATTGTAGTTATTATTTCATTTCGACGATGCATGGTCATCTTCTGCTATGCTCTGCTGGAAGTTTTAAGAGAGTTCTAGTTTAGATTTGTGATGGAAAGTATAGACCTGTCACTCGTCTAAATAGTTCCAAAGAGTTCTAGTCTCTAGGGTGAGAGTTCTGTTGTAAGTGAATTTTTTAATTATAGTTATTATTTCATGTCGACGATGCATGGTCATCTTCTGCTATGCTCTGCTGGAAGTTTTAAGAGAGTTCTAGTTTAGATTTGTGATGGAAAGTATAGACCTGTCACTCGTCTAAATAGTTCCAAAGAGTTCTAGTCTCTAGGGTGAGAGTTCTGTTGTAAGTGAATTTTTTAATTATAGTTATTATTTCATTTCGACGATTCATGGTCATCTTCTGCTATGCTCTGCTGGAAGTTTTAAGAGAGTTCTAGTTTAGATTTGTGATGGAAAGTATAGACCTGTCACTCGTCTAAATAGTTCCAAAGAGTTCTAGTCTCTAGGGTGAGAGTTCTGTTGTAAGTGAATTTTTTAATTATAGTTATTATTTCATTTCGACGATTCATGGTCATCTTCTGCTATGCTCTGCTGGAAGTTTTAAGAGAGTTTCAGATCAATTATTTGCTAGATGTGATAGTTTTATTACTGTTCTATCTTAAGACGCAGAGTTTTAGCCTCGTTAGAGAAAGTACTCGTTTCTGTGAATTTTATTTTATTTTCTGCCAGATGCTCTGCTAACTTCCCGTAGCAGATCATTTTTTTTAACCGACTTTTTTTTAGGTAAAAATGCTAGAACTATCTCTGAAAAGTATAGGGAACTCTAGAACTCAGCCAGATGCGTACAGAACACACTTTAATTTTTGATTTTCTGGAAAATGATCTGCTACCGGAAGTTAGCAGATCATTTTTTCAACAGACGTTTTTTCGGTTATCTCGCCAGAACTATCTCTAAAATGTATCAGGAACTATAGAACTCATCTGCATGCGAACAGAACTCCATTTTATTTTTGATCTGCTGGCACTTGCTCTGCTAAGTTCACGGACACCTATGATGGCCGGTTTGACACATTACAATAGTGATGTGGAATGTCAATTTATTCTCGAACAAAAAACAATTAAGTTTTGTTTTTGTACCTGATTAAATAGGTTTAATAAAACAAAAATGTATATGTTTATTTAATTTATTTGAACGAACTGAATATTTGAATGAAAATGAATATACATACTTTATATGCACACAAGAAACATATGAATACAAAAGATACCAAAAAAGGTGCCACAAAAGGCCATAATTAATCAGTTTCGTCCATACTACTATTTTCACTGTCGTCACTGCTATCATCACCTACATTAATAATTATATGTTCGTTTTCTATAATATTATCTATTTTCACATCTCTTTCATAATCTTCCCTTATTAATTTAACAGTTCTATTCACAACCTTTTCCCAGTCTCCTTTAGTCACATGTTCACAAGCTTCTTCTAATAATTTTAGCATTTTTTTTGTGGTAAATGGGGGTTCTGTATTGTGTCTTGCAGCATATCCCTTAATTTGAGCCCACACCAACTCAATCGCATTATACTCACAATGGTAAGGCGGTAACCGTATAACTCTGTGCCCATGTTCTAATGCTATTTCGTCAATGACGTATCGGATCTTGGTTGGTTTGTTTTCTTTTAAAAGACGTACTAATTCCGCTTTTAACATATTCATGTTTGCATCTACGCCATTTTTACGAAGCCATGCGACGATATCAGCTTTCTTTTGGGATTGGGCAGGTGGCTTGTCAATTTGCATCGAGTGGTATGGGGCGTTGTCCATAATTATAATAGATGGTTCAGGGAGGCTACACAACATTGAGGTAAACCATTCAGTAAACTTTTCTCCATTCATGTCTTCATGATAGTCTCCAGTGGTTTTTGACGCAAAAGCCATGAGAGAACCTTCGACAAACCCGTTGATGGTTCCGGCGTGACAAATTATAAGTCGCGATCCTTTTCCTACAGGAACTTTGGAAGTAGATGCTGCTGTGTCATCGTTCCAAGAACGGCCTACAGTATGGTTAGCATTAAGCCATGTTTCATCCAAGAACACAACATTTTGCCAATTTTTGATTTCTTTCACTTGCCGTAAAAAAGTATACCTTGCCATCGCTATATCAAATCTTTCCATCAATATTTTGCGTTTGTTACATTTTTTTTATCGAAATCCAATGGTCTTCAAAATCTTCGTTAAAGAACTTTCCCCACCGAAGAATAATCCAGCTTCCTTCAGTGAATGCACCAACTTTTTTCTTGTTGGATACTCCTTCTGTAAATAGTAGCCGTAAACATGTCTTCGGATAGCATCGGCATCAAAGCTATCGATGCCTACGACTGGTTTTGCTCGTTTTCTCTTTTTTGGTGTGTGAAGTTTATTTTCTTCTGTGCCAGTCTCGCCATATTTTTTTTTAGTTATCCGTCTAACAGTTCGTTGTCCAATATTAAGCGCATCAGCTACGCGTTCAACCACTGACGTTATAGGTAAAATTGGCCCTCCATTTTGAGCTTCACGATCGAAATAGTTACGAAGGCGTATTACGAACTCACGTGTCTGACTATTTAGAACAGTTCTCTGCGTACGTTCGGTCATATCGACGAAATCCACAACAAAGGGCTTGAACAGAGTCCAAATTAACGAGCAAGGGTCAACAGTAATGCAGTATCAATATTTGAAATCCAAAGCCAGGTCAAAACTATATCACAATCGCATTGCACTGACAGTTTATACTTTTCGAAGCAACGTCAATTCGAAACTGCTTTGTTTTGCATTGAGCATTGACGCGAGTTTGCCGGAGGTAGTAGTTGTGCTAGCCAGCGATCCTATGTGACGATCGTATTAGATTCCATTTTTAAAAATTTTCAATTTAGAAAACCAAATGCCGAGTTGTGGTATATATCATATAAAAATAAAAATTTTACCTTTTGTATGAAACAGCTGATATTTTTTTGCGATTTCAGAGGTTTGTCCACATAGTGAAAATTGTTCATATTCACAAGTACATTCACCCCTTAAATGGTGCAAACTGATTTTTCTACACTTGTATACATTTTAGAAATCAATTTAATAAATAAATTTTGAGTCCTAAACCTAAAACTACATTCGATAAAATTGATGAATCTCTGCACATCACTATCGTCAATAAAGTAATACAATTATTTCCTTCAAAGTCGTTATCAATTAATACGGAACTTCATGAGCGGACAAACGTCAAACCGGCCATCATAGCGTGCCGCTAGTGTAGTCTTGAGTTGGACGTATCGGGCGAAATGGAGTTGGGATTTCTCTTACGTCCCGCTGTCTCGGAATTGGTCTCGGATATATTTCACTAGATTGTGATGTCAATGGAACGTTTTTAATTTAAAAGCTATTCAATCGAAACGGGGTCTTCCATTATTTTGTTTTATTCGTTTTTTTAGGTTAGTGTTCCACGTTCTTTAATTGAAAACTACTCATTTACGATCATTTCAAAAGCGTCGAAATTAAAGTATTTTGGTCTTCTTTAGCGATAAATATATATACTTAAATGGTACATAAATAATGTTTCACTTTATGCTGTAAATAAAGTATTAAATAATTTCTTTACTTCAGGTCAAAAATGAGTAAAAAAATTCACAGGTAAAATGTTTTCAGTTAAAATTAGTACTTGTACCATAAAAGCGTTGAAGCGTTAAACCTTGAAATAAACCGTTTTAGGTTTTCAAATAGGTACCAGAGTCCAGATTAGTGTTGGAGGGTTTTGTAAAACTAGTATTTCTATTATTGAATAGGGTTAGCTGTCACCGGCATGCTCACCTGTCTGCGCTTTGTTAATCGAAACTGCATTCGAGTAGGTAGTAGGTACACTCGTTTCCGTTTATTTTCCCATTTTGACGTTTATTTTGGATAGTTTCACGCGCCGAATGCGCGCGAAGGATTTTGTAATCTGAGCTTACAAATACCTAAAAATATTTCAATAGTTTCGGTGCTCTATTTTTTTTTAATCGATGACAATTTTTTTTTAATTCACTTTATTGCACAAAAAAAGTACAAAAGGCGGACTTAATGCTAAAGCATTTTCTACCAGTCAATCTTGAGATGTGAGACATCAGACAACACTTGTAGGTGTGCAAAAGACAATATAGTCCTTAACTCATAAATGAGTATAATCTATAGATCTCAGCCTTAGACTGTGTCTCATAAATGATGACGCATTCTGAGGCTGAAATCTATAGATCGTACTCTGGCTCTGCTCAAGACTCAAAATAGAGTTAAAACGAGACACAAATATGTCCTGATATTAATGTCTCGTTTTAACTCAGTCTTGAGTCTGAGCTGATTGGGAGTGCCATCCATAGATCTCACCCCTAAGATATCCCTAATCTCTTTGTTGACGTCATCGTACCGGAACTCTAAATCACTTGGCGGCAAGTCTTCAATACCACGGACAGACGCCTTCAAGACCAGAGAATGTTCTCTTCTTAACTGTCCTCAGTGTTCGCTTATTTACTTTCAATTATATTTTATTTTACCACTTTCAAGGCGCATCTCTATTTCCCGCAATTTTAGCTATAATTATTTCAATATATTATAGAAAGTGTTATTAATATCTTAAGATTAAGAATGCTCTTAGCAGCGCTTTTAATGAAATATATTATCCTGTCAAATTTTCATAGTCACGAAACAAATAACATGAATTGAATCCGTTTTTATTCTTCTGTACACATACACATGGCGGAAACAACAAAGCTTTTGTCCGATAAAAAGTCGACATCAGAACAAAACTGAATTTATTTTTTATTCGAAATTTATTCACGCTTAGATTTTGATAACAAAGCTTGAGCGGGTGTGCGCATTTCATTAGAATTTTATGAGTTTAACGGCGACAAATTATACAGATCGATATGCCTCTTAAACAGATTGTCTGATTATCTGCTCTCGGCATTCAGCATATAATATTATAGTCCCTTTTCCCTCTTTACTTAGTTAGGACAATAGTCCAACCTGGACCTTTCCATTTCGATCGCAATTCACGCCTTACAAATACATAAACAGTGTCGTTGTCGTAAATAAAATAAGGAGCAGTAATAGCCTAGTGGTTAGGACTGCGGGACTGGGGTCCTGTCTCCTATTCGGGGGGTCGCGGATTCAATCCCGAGCACGCACCTCTAACTTTTCAGAGTCCTTTGTGCTGTTAAGTAATGAATAACACATGTTTCAATCGTGAAGGAAAACATCGTAAGGAATTTTCATGTAATGTTTTCGAAGGTGTGTGAAATCTGCTAATTTACATTGGATCAGCGTGGTGGCGGATGAGCTATAATCCATCTATGAGCGGAGACCTGCGCTCAGTAGTAGATTATCAGTAGTGCAAGCTAAGTAATAGGGTTCCATTGGCACCCTTTGTGTACAAAATTCTGAAAAACTGAGAAAAGCGCTGACATTGAATACTAATTCAAACATTTTAAAATTGTAAAGGCATGTTATCCGAAGCTGAAGGTTGGATAAATTCAAAGCAAATGGATAACTGCCTAATTTTACTCTCGGAAACTCTCTAACTTAATTTTCTGTAAAAAAAATTGTACCGTCTAGACGTGGCAGTGTTAGAATTAGCTAATTTTGAGCAGTTTTAAGTTCGTTCTCGGAGCAAGTACGTTCCAAGTCCCTTTCTATTAAGACTACAGGAGGGAAAGTTTAAATTTTGTTAACTAACCACCTATCAAGGTTTACCGCGGTCTTTGCAGAACATTTATGAACAATTTGGGAGGCAGTGTTTGTGTATACCTAGCACACTAACACTAACGATCGCCGCAAGACGCGTAATAGACTGAATTTCAGTAATGACAATACGAGTGACGTCATGGTCAAGTGCAGTAAAAATGCTTGGGCAGTGGCAACGTCTCCGTTCAACCTCTGCTTATGCCATTGGCATTTGTTCGTTGCGATTGACTTTTGCTGCTAATGACACTTGCATTTCAGTGCGGATTCACACCTTTTACAAGTTGCTTTGTTCTTAGTTCAGATTTAATTAACATCACCTTTAAATTATCTAAAAAAAATTTTTTTTAATCAGTAGTAATCAGAAATATTTATGTATGTACCAAACAGTTTATGCTTTGACACTGATGCCAGTTTTCATCAACCATACCTAAATCATCCCCTAAGTAGGAGTATCTTTACGCAGATGGCCCCCTAAGTACAATACCCTGCCCAAGCCCCAATGTCATTTCCACCTTCACGTTTCCTCTAAAGGAAGACAGAAAGCTTCATCTAACTTAGCTAGGTAATCCGTAAAAATTAGAGAACGTTGGTGAAAAAGGGTTCTACTTAGCTCTACTGAAAAAACATTAAAAATGTTGGGTAGGTACTGAAAAATCAAATTACTGCAAAAATGGTACTGCAAAATCAAATTATTATTAATTTACTTTGAGTTAATTTATGGTCAGAACTAAGAATAAACAATGATTCGAATTACAATTTCAAATTCAAATCGTCAACAGCCCTTTAAAACGAATAGAGTATCGGATCGCTTTGATTCTTGAGGCACGAGTCACAACCAATCAGCTGGCGCAATACCGTGGAACGCAGTTTCAATTGCCACTTCGGTACACTCACGAAGAAATGGCCGGCTTCATGAAAAATTTATAGAGCGGGGACCGCAGTGTTTTCACTTTGAGCCTCCCGGCTGGTGATTGTACAATTGTACATGTCCCGAATTTCGTGGACGTCCCGATATTTACTCAAGTAAAGTAACAGTATTTAATAAATACGAGTAAAGGCGTAACGTGAAGAGTAATTCTTTAGAGATTTTGTATTAGTTATTTATATTTCAGTTTTAATTAAATATCACTTGCTTCAACGGTAAAGGAAAACAAACGTGAGGAAACCTGCACATCTGAGAGTTCTTCATAATGTTCTCGAAGGTGTGTGAAGTCCGCCAATTCGCATTGGGCCAGCGTGGTGGGCTATGGCCTATAACCATCGATTTATTACAACCCTTCTCTGAGAGGAGAACTGCGCTCAGTAGTGAGCCGTTGATGGGTTGCTAATGATGATGATGATTTAAGTTTAGACTGCCGTGGGTGGTTCAGATGTTGGAATGATAGGTAATTGTGCTTTATTATTTTCAATCGCAAGTCATTTAGTAAGGAAATCAGCTTCTGAAAAAAAATCATAATTTGACATTTCCTTAAATAACATGTTTACAAACAGTTAACGTTTATTAACGTTTCACTTGACAAGTTACACAAGAGCCTCCGAAATAAATTGTTTACGCAGCCCGCATGACGTCAGTGAAACAGTTTCTGTTTATCCAACTCAAGGAAAAGTTTAAGGAAGAGCTCTTTTGAAACAACACCACACTTAATTTATTAAAATAGATATTTTCTATTTTAGGAATCATGTTTATATCGTACCTATCTTATTTTTTTTTGGAAACTTGGTTTTTGTACGCTCTTGTTACTATCGAGTTAAGTATTTGTATCAAGGCGCAATATTTAGCCGCGTTTTGTTATTTTATACATCCAATCAACAGTCCCGCTTTCTAGCATATGAAGTTGGCAACCCTACAGCTGGCACACAAGACCGAATGACATTAGTTTATGGCGGCCTTGAGCCTCGCTGAAACGGCAAACTTTTGTGGACAGTATCTAGCTAGAATTGTCGAATTTAATGTGCTGCCTCCGAATTGCGACTTGCGAGATCGTGAGGCGCTTTTACGATTAGTGTTCAAGCTTTATTTGTTTCTAATACTTACAGTTGGATTTCGAGTTTCTCATCACTAAAGATAGATGGCATTACTAGGATTATGAGTCGCGTTATTAAAATTTTTTTTTTTTGAGCCAAACAGATAGATGACAATAAAATATACATCTTTCAAGAAATAAACGTAATAATCGACGGCAACGTAATAAGATTTATATTTATTTAAATTCGAAAAACCCTTTTTAACCGACTTCCAAAAAGGAGGAGGTTCTCAATTCAGCCGGTATCTTTTTTTTTTTCTATGTATGTCCACCGATTTCTCCGGGATTACTGGACCGATTCGCGTGATTTTTTTTTATTCGACAGAGGATGTTTGCGAAATGGTCCCATAAAAATGTTGACCTTCAACTCCTCAAGCCTGATGCAGCAGGGATATTACTCACCTAAAATAAAGAGATTTAGGAAATGTCGATTACGAATTATTATTGTAGGTAACAAGTATGGACTACATCATGGAGCTCCAGGTCCTAGCTCCTCAATCAGTGTAGTATCTTAATACTACACTTAAAAGCTTAAAATAAAAATTCTTTTCAAAAAACCGACTTCTAACGCCACTACAAAGTATAAAAATAATTTTAGTTTGTCCACGTTTGTTGAAGTCGGGCGGGCCTAAAATACAAACTATGAAACCGACTCGCGATGCTCGCTCAACTTCTACAAACGAGTCTCTCATATTGTGTAGCGTCGCGCATCGGTTTCATAGTTTGAATTTAGGCCCGCCCGACTTCAACAAACGTGGACAAACTAAAATTATTTTTATACTTTGTAGTGGCGTTAGAAGTCGGTTTTTTGAAAAGAATTTTTATTGCATGTGAGCATTCACCGAAATATCAAAGAAGTTGATAACAAGCTTTACCGTGCCAGTGTATGTAGATGACACCTAAACCCACGTCCTAATATTCCTCCTATACACAACACTATCTACCTAATACCAAAGCCAACGCCCTTAAAGTAGCATCTTCACAAAATCCTCGACGCGGAATCCCTCATTAAAAGTCAACCCTTGGTCCCTTGGCGATATCGGGTGACGATCGGGAGCGACATCGAGCCGCTCCTAAACTTGATCCCTAATACCCTTACTACAAAACACTCGCATTCAATTCGAACCTGATAAAATCCATCAAGATCTTAATACACTCTGAACGTTAATTGAACAAATTGACGAAGCAGTAACCCGAGTTATTGCAATCAAGATTTCTAATCCAAAACGAGATTTGATTACAGACTGTTGATAAAATGCTGCAAATAAGATTTCTAAAACGAAGATACGCTCAAAAAGGTTAGTACGAGTACGAACATTTCGACAGTCTTGATAGATTTCGAATATCAAAAAACACTTCAACGTTAAAAGAGACTTCACATATTATGGTTCCTTATATATATCTATAGCCAGAAATAGAGAGCCAACTTTGCAAAATAACCATTGGTATAACCATATTCAAGGCGCGATCTTGCGCCTTAAACTTTCCTCACAACTTCGTTTATGTTAGCAAAAAACTATTACAACTGTGAGTGAAACTTGTAAGAAGTGTGAAACCGTTACTAATCCTATATTATAAATGTATATGAATATGCAAAAACGTGTTTTTATTTTTTTTATATGAGTAGTGTTGTTATGTAGTTCAGGATCTGGAGCGTGAAAAATGCTTCTTTTTGTCGCGAAAAACCCCGTTCCTGTGGGTTTTTAAAAACTCAAACTCCTCGCAGACAGTCACCGACAAAACAAAGTCACTGAATATACGATTTTAAATTCCGAATCATTTTAATCTGGTGTAGTGTTTAGTTATTCTTATTCGTTCAAAAATTTTCAGCGTTGTCGAGGTATGTTAACCCGTACTAGTGGTACAGAATTCAAATAGATTTACTCTAACCCGTAGGAATACGATATGGCTGAGCCGCGTGTAAGTAACTTAGTTCATTGAAACGGGATCGAGCAAACAAATCAAGGTAAGTTTATTACCGTCTATAAACATAATTGAAATTAGGATGATTGTATTCATGGATTCGGGGCTTTCAAATTGAAGAATTATCTTTATAGGATAGGATCAGGCATGTGGGTGTATGTTTTGAATTATATTCACCGGGTTTTCCTAAGTAATTTCGCATATGTAATTGAATTTATATTAATCATGAAAATGAACGGATCTTTAGTAAAAATAGAATTAATTGTTATTTTAGGCCAACGTATGCGTAGAAGAGAATAATTTATTTTTGTTCTCACACTTTGACTGTGTTCTCGCTTGATGGTAAGGCACGATGTTGTGTAAAATGGAATATTATACGAAATATTACTCGTATATAATAATATTATATAATACGATTTAACTTAAGTTTTTTTTTTCGGGATAGGCTTGCACTTGACGACAATCAATACTGGACAGCACTGATGAGGTCTAGGTTGGAGCGCGCTTGCCTAGAAAATGCCTATTCACTCTTGCCTTGAAGGTACTGAGGTTATACGTGGCCGGAAACACAGATGTTGCAAGTGCATTCCATACCTTAGCGGTTCGTTTCAGAAACGTTGAACTGAAGCGTTTTGAAATAGAAGTATTGAACATATTAGTAGTAGTAGTAGTAAGTAGATCGGTATCAAACATATTAGGTACCTTGTATCTACCCTTAATCAGTGTCTACGCTGCATCTGATGTGGGTGGTATCTAGTCAAGGCCGAAGCCTCCAGGCCAGACCTGAGCCAATTTATAAATTTATAAATTCCCATTTTTCCCTTTTGTGAATCGAACCCGGAACCTCCCTGTTATAAGATCATAAGAACCATTACTCTCTCAACCTCTACGGAGATACAGTATTCAGCTTCATGAGCAAGTTTCATCACTAGCTGATACCTAAGAGTACGACTTTGTCGGTTCTGTTTGATTTGACAAACTAAAATGAAATGAGCATAAATAAAATTATCATAGAATTTATACTTAACGGCATTCCAGTTTACCCGACGTGTTATAAGAAGCCAAATGAAAATAAATTATGAACAAGTGACAACATAAAACTATTCACGGCTTTCAATTACCCCGGGTTCGGTTAGAACCATTCTGGCACCTCGTAAACGAGACGGGAGTTTTATAGTAGTACAAGTCATTACATAAAAGGTACCTGAAGAAAGCCCGCTTGATATGTGATTTATAGCATACATTTTTAAGAGAAATAATTTATGTCAACATACAAGAATATTTCACACCATTGAATCATAGCGCATTGATAGGTGAGCGCTATTGTATTATAAGTATCATTATTCATTATACTATTATACAGTAGCATGTATTTATATTATCTGATCATTGGTTAGTTACCTTTTGGTTTATTACCTAACTACTGGTCCGTTGGTTAGTTAGTTAGTTACCCATCGATGGTTATTTACCAGTTGGTAAACACTTAAACTTTCTTTTAAATCCAATCACAAGATGGAGAAATCTCAGTATTAGAATAGAATAGAATAGAAAAGAAATGTTTTTCATTCAAATAAACTTTTTTACAAGTGCTTTTGAATCGTCGATGAGTCTACCACTGCACTGGTTCGGAATGCCCTTCCTGCCGAGAAGAACCAGCAAGAAACTCGGCGGTTGCTCTTTTCAAAACAAGTTTACAATTCAATAGAATAGTAATCATACAGTTTAATTACTACCTACTGTCTCATGAATCGCTGGAACGAATTATATCCACGCTTTTTTATCATTTATATAGTCTTCAATTGCATAATATGCTTTTTTCATGAGATTAGTTTTAACAGATTTCTTAAACTTGTGTAAAGGCAAGTCTAAGATCCCACAAATGTCTTTCGGACCCTCTTGAGGCGCAATCGAGGAATCACGAGCCTGTTTGGATCTCTAACCTGCCTATCGTGCCTATCTAACCTACCCTTTTTTTTGTAATTCACAATGTTTTGTCTGACAAATATTATAGGTAATATAATATTTGTCAGACAAAACATTGTGAACTTACGTCGTGAATCGTAAAATAAAAGAGAGATGTCTGAGCATTGTGTGGTTCAAATTGTAACCTAATTACATAGTAGCCCAAGAACTGAAGAGTGCTTCCAATATAATTTAACATTTCCTTAACTCTCTCAAAGACAATTGAATCCATTTTTGCTGTCAGAGTTGTTAATGGTGTTGTTCAAACTCACCTTAAGTTAACAAACAAACCTGTGGTCATCCCGAATGCTAGATGCTTTCAACAGCTCTGGCTTTGTCCTAAATCATGACTGTCACAACTTGTAACTTCGCTCAACTTGCCTCTAACTTCGACGGACGCATTCTACGAAACATACACGTACAATGAGCAGATATGCCGACTTTCCTCAATGCAATATTAATCTTAAAAGCTCGTGGAATAAGTATTATAATTGCTTACATTTTTAGAAGGTTCCATGTTGAATGTCGTATGTTCAACTTCGTGAACAAGTTACGGGTGCAAACTTTACGGTGCATTAGTGAACATTTTTAAACCGATTAACCACAGCGGGCTTCGTTGTAGGTACTGAAATGTAACTTGCAAGTTTCGAAAGATCCGCTTAATTTTGTTACATTTTATTTTGAGCATTTCGTTAAAACCCGTGGAAGAGGAAAGGGAATGAAACACAGCGGCAATTACTTCAAATGATTTGTTTGACTTCGAAAGAATGACTTGTTCCTTTACATCATGAGAATCGAAAAACATGCAGATTTCCACTTCTAGTATTCTACAGACAACACGCACGTATGTCTGCAGATTCGTTAGGCGTCTTACTTCGTTACAAAGTTAGTGAATTTCTTAATAACAAATCGCATGGAAACAGTTGGCTTAGCATCCAGCTGCCCACAAGATAGTGCAACAGCTTATTATATTTTATTATCAGGTCACAGTTATATGACTTAATTTGTACGCCAACGCAAGGTTTGGGGCATCAACCCGACCTGCGGGTAAGCTCTATTTGTAGCTCATATTTTATTTGATCATAATTTGCATTTATGTTCATCGATGAATTTTGAATGGAATAAACTGTAGATAGTATTTTTTTAAAGAATATTAGCTTAGCTGAAGTAGAATAATATTCTCTTCTCCCCTCCAATGACCTCGCCACAGTAGCCCACCGGTTAGCTTTCGGCTATTGAGGCGAGATCATTGAGTAGTCCCTAAGGCTACATCATCATAACAGCTTGGTGGTACCACGCACATCCCCGTATTATAGAGTTGCATTTGTTGTAAAGTTTCAAATTCATTGGCTGTCTGCCACTCGTTTAAATTTAAAAGTAGATAAGTGAAATTAAGTTGTTGGATCTCATTCTTGCAATGTTTACAGGCGCAGCTAATTTTAAAGTAGCGTGTAATAATTAATTAATTACAAAGATACTATTATCTCAAACAATGTGATTAGACTAACCGTTATACCTAATCGTACATCCCTAGTAAAAAAATTAAGTGGCACTCGGGGACTGCCGCGGTAAAGCTATTGCATAGCATTTTTTATCAAGTTATGCAATTATAATATTTATGCAATATTTTTTTTTGCATAATAAAAATTATGCAAAAAAATAATTAAAAACAAAATTCAAATTCAAATTCAAATTCAAAATCATTTATTTCATGTAGGCCAACCTGTGGCGCTTATGACAAGTCATGACTCTACCACCGGTTCGGAAAGCGGATTCTGCTGAGAAGAACCGGCAAGAAACTCAGCAGTTGCTCTTTTCAAAATTACACATTTTACAATATTTTTTGTAGGTAATATGTATTTACATTTTAATAACTTTTTATAATATCTTGTGGGCAGCTGGATGCCATGCCGATTTACCCCATGCAACTTGTTAGAATAGAATATTTCCAACAATACGATGATATAATATTTATAGAACAACTCCAAAAATACATAAGTACAATATTCAATACGTCATGTCAAGACTGGCAGACCAGCAGCCCCGCTTCCGACGGTGGCACCCGTTCACGAGCATGACGCATGATCCAGCCATTGCTTCGCTCAACCATATTTGAGGGAACGTAACAACCCGCACCACACGACACCACCTACAGAAACTTTAAAGAGAGTGTGACATACTCGACTACCCATGTCAAGACATCGAATTTATCTAATCTAATACAGTACTATTACTATTCAAATACTCTTTTCAAGATCCCATGCAACTTTATCATTAAGAAAGTCATTAACTTTGTAATAACCGCGACTCAGTAAGTGAGTTTTTACGCATTCTTTAAATTTGTGCAGTGGCAAATCTAGCAATTCCTTCGGAATCAGATTATATAAGCGTACGCTCAACCCCACAAAGGATTTTTGCACTTTACGCAGGCGACATGATGGTATTTCTAGTTTATGACGATTTCTAATAAGACGATTGTGTGCATCGCCCCTTTGTTTATGCAGATGAATATTTTGTCTCACAAATACTATATTCGACCGAGCGAAGCGAAGGTCTTTGAGTCTACTTGAGTGAATTTGCACTTGTCCGTCCGTCCGTCCGTCCGTCCGTCCGTCCGTCCGTCTGTCAGAGCCTTATAACTTCTGAATTACTGAACGTAATTACTTCAATTTTAGATATAATATGTAAACCGATGGCCTCCAGCCGAAAATGGCTTAAAAATTTATAAAAATCTTTATTTCAGGGGGGCTCTCATAGAAGCGAATGCGAAGAAAAAAAAAATTTTTTGCTTTTCATAGGGTTACAGTACGTCATTTTAAAGATAATTTGGAACAGAATACAAAAGTTTTTTTTTTTAATTTTTTTCCTAAAATTGACGAAATGGGGGGCTTTCAAAGTGGAGATTATATTTGACCTCACAACGGAATAACCATTGAAAGCTGGGGCTTGAAAGTTTTATAATTTTAGCATAATATCATGTACTTGAACAACAAATACTAAAATTAGATAAATGTAATAAGGAAACTAAATTATTTAACTTTTAATGAGCAGCAACAACAGAACTTCACAATGATGTCAATAGATGGCGCTCTCATCTCATATAGCAAATGCAGCTATATGTAACATATATTCAATTAAAATTATTATTTAGTCATTTAGCAAACATCAATAAAACTTCACGTTGCAGTTTGTTTTTACATGTTTTCTGATCGTGTCGATAGTTGACGCTGTGTACAAGTAATTTAATTTGAATGTTCCAAAAAACTATACCTAAGTTTGATTGAGGCCTTGAGGATTTCACTATAACAGTTCCCTAACCTTTACGGGCTACATATATTAAGTTAGTTGACACTTTCTGTCAACTTTGTTATTACAAACCTCTACGGGACAACTAAAGGTGAAAATGACATTGGGATGTTAGGATTGTATTTAGGGGCTACCTACGTAAAGAGACTTCTACAAAGGGGATGATTTAGGTATGGTTGGTGAAAACGGGCATAATAATAATGTCAATTTTGATCGTCATTTATCTATTGAATGAATAAGTAATTATGGGAAACCGTTACCGCGAGGTCTCAGTTCGGGGCGAACCACTAGTATTATAAAGTCTTTGAAAAGTTTTGAAAAAACAAACAAGAAAAGCGTACTGTCACTATTTCGCGAGTGAGATCGAACCTGCGACATCATACACCATACGGTAAAGAAAGCGGCCGCTCGCCCACTGCGCCAAACAGAGCTACTTGTGAACCGCTAAAATGTTGAACTCTTACTGAACGACGGTGTTAGGTTTATTTTCGTTACGGAATTTCTTGATTCGGTCGCCGCGCTCAAACTGTTTGTCCTAGTTCAAAGCCAGCGATAAAAACTATGCAATAGCTTAACAAACCCTACTAACGTTTATTTGTGGCACTGTCCTTTAACCGTGCCGCGCAAATGTGTACAAAAGCTAGTAATAAATAAGTAGAGTAAATTCTAAGCAATCATCATCATCATCATTATCAACCCATCAATGGCTCACTACTGAGCGCAGGTCTCCTCTCAGAGAAGGGTTATAGCCTATAACTATGGGGACTATAATTGGCCTATAACTTATAGGCCAATTATAGTCCCCATCGCTGCGCTGGCTCAATGCGAATTGGCAGACTTCACACACCTTCGAGTACATTATGGAGAACTCAAATGTGCAGGTTTCCTCACGATGTTTTCCTTCACCAACCAATATTGATATTGATATTTTTGGGTGTATTGATAATAATTAATTCGAAGAAATGTCGCAAAGTAATTGAACTGTGAAGTAAAAGATAATGTTATTTTGGTTGTGGAATTTCGCGGTATTTGTACAGATGTCACTAACATCTGCCGTAAGTAGGTCAATATTCAGGGAAAATATTTACCTACCTTTCCTGTATTTATTTTCGCGATAAAAACACTACGAAGTTAAGATACTGGTATGATATTGTTTATGAATGGTCCTTTAACCCGTCATTTTATTTTAATTAATTTTTAATACTTACATATTTTAAGGAAATTTTATAGACCTATACATATATTATGTTACTTGTTAGCCCCATCGGTACACACAAATTGCAAAATATAACAATAGATAAAATCTAAAACAATACCAATTTGGGAGAATCATTAACAAATATTCCTGCCATTTCCGCGTGACTTTTAGCTTAGGCCACTCTCCTCTCTTCATCTATTCATGGAAAAAACCACGTGGTTGTTTAGGTCTACAAAAACACTATGGCATTTATAATATTTGGGATTAAAATATGAAAGTTCATATCTTTTTATTGTTTTTGTTGATTAAAAACCTTATTTTTACATAATTAAGGTTGGTGGCCAAGAAAAATTTAGAACAAATCCGTTCGGTAACACTGGTGTAACCTAATAATACCTATAGTAAACTATAAAATAGAGCGACTTATATAAAAATACGTTTATTACTGGAGACCCTTAAACTCGCTTTATTTTTTCTTGTTTAATTTTTCACAAAATTTGTACAAATCCGCTTGGGAGCACTGCACCTTGCGTAACCTAATAATATAGTAAACTATAAAATAGAGCGACTTAAACAGAATACGTTTCTGTAGACTTTGAACTCGCTCAATTTTTCTTGTTTTATTTTTTCACGACAAAAACTATTTTCAAACCTAGATACATGTATCACCTCACTATAATCGATATCAATCCAACAAGAATTGTCTTAATTAAAGCAAAAGTACTCGTATGTTTGTGTGGATATACGAGCTCACGTAGACGAGACTTTTAAAAAGAACCTATATTGCGTCGGACGGGTCTGTTGGGTAGGTGTTGAAATTTATTGCGAAAAGCTGTCCGCAGCGCTGTCTAAATCCTAAAGTCCTACGTCTGTCGGCGACGCGAGCCGGGTCCATGGAGCTGAACAATGGCCGGTACACGTCTATTTTGATGGCGATTTATTTATTAGGTACTAGCTGATGCCCGCGACTTCGTCCGCGTGGATTTAGTTTTTAAAATCCCTCGGGAACTCTTTGATTTTTCCGGGATAAAAGTAGCCTATGTCACTCCAGGTCCTCAACTATACCCATGCAAAAAATCACGTCGATCCGTAGCCCTGTTGCAGCGTGATTGAAGGACAAACCAACAAACCAACAAATAAACACACCTTCGCATTTATAATATTAGTAAGGATACCGAGAAATAATAGCTCAAACAGGACTGAAAAATAATCTCTCTTTCTTGTATGGTTGCGACTTTCTTGGGATAATAATGCTGTTGGCTCCCAGATCAGACTCGAGATCGACATTTAGGTTTATCGTTTATCATCAGATGTCAGTGATATGTAATAACTGTGACCGTACGACGGCTTGAGCTCTCCGAGACAAGGATTTCGCTAGTTACAGATGGTACAAGACCGAGGCACGTGGAAGTCCATTCGAGAGTCCTACGTCTAGCTAGAAAAAGAAGCTCTTTTTAAGTAAAGGGGCGTGATTTGTTTAACCTAAATCTATCTCATAGGCAACCTAGAGCAATCGTACTAATATTATACTGGTGTTTGTTTGTTGGTTTGTCCTTCAATCACGCCGCAACACAGCTACGGATCGACGTGATTTTTTGCATGGTTATAGTTCAGGATCTGGAGAGTAACATAGGCTACTTTTAAGAGTTCCCGTGGGATTTGAAAAACTAAATCCACGCGGACGAAAACGCGGGCATCAGTCTGTTTCAAATAAACCATCACAAAGCGTCAAGTAACTCAAGGAAGCCGGCGTTATAGTTAGATATAACGTGCAAATCTTAGTATAGTAGAACAAACATGGCCGCCCGCAGGCCGGCTCAAATATTTGACCGCCGCTGTTGACCCCGCACCTTGTGTTGACCTCACCAATGTGTGAGTTAAGGGCTTATGTTAATATCAATTTCGTGAGGATAAAGGCGGCAATAAAGTTTTATCACGGCTTCAAAATAGATAGAGGTTTTGAACCTGAACTCTAAAAACCTGTGTGGCATTCTTTAAAATTTTTACCATTATGTCGCCAGATCCGAATCCCATGGCTATTAAACAAAGGTAAATAACATTTTGAACATAAATATCAAAATTACGGATACGTATTTCAGAAATGTGCCCAAAACATGGAACCTTAAACATCTTGAAGACCAACGAAACGTAAAAGGAAGCGGCAGTTACAGTTCTTCCGGTCGGCGCGTCGTTCCTGAATTATGAATGCCCCAGAGACTCCTTTTGGTTATGTTTTCCTGGTACCTATCGAGTTTACCCAAGTTTTATTTGATATTATCATTTATTTTATGATTGACTAGCTGATGCCAGCGACTTCGTCCGCGTGGATTTAGTTTTTAAAATCCCTCGAGAACTCTTTGATTTTCCGGGAGAAAAAGTAGCCTATGTCACTCTCCAGGTCCTCAACTATACCCATGCAAAAAATCACGTTGATCCGTAGCCCTGTTGAGCGTGATTGAAGGACAAACCAACAAACAAACACACTTTCGCGTGTATAATATTCGTAAGGATGGCATCTTTGTCCCCGTGTATTATTAGATTTTTTTAAAATCAAATGGACATTATCGAGGATAAAAAATATCCTCCTCCGTGCCATAGACTTACCTATCGGCTATTTACAGATATAAAATTTCACACTTACCTGTATATATACTTAAATGAAATTCTCCAAATTGTTTTGACAAGTAGGTATTTAATTAAAACGAAAAGATGAAAAACCTTATCTAATAACTCAAGTGTACCGCGAAAAAGGTACTGCTACTTAAAACATTGAAAGTCCAGTCAACAAAAACAAAAGGGAATGAACCTTTAAGTTCAGCGAGCGTAATTGTTTCCGAAGAGGCAAAATGATTTCAGGTAGTTGCAAGGATTAAAGAAATAGCGGGCGAGCACAATCACAAGGATCAACTTGGTAACAATACTCGACTACCACTTGTCAACTCGTAATCTCACTCAAAACCCCCTCGGAACTGGTTTTAATCTCAACGAACGAGTCCTAACAGGTTTACTGTAAACGCTCCAGAAAATAGGAGTCGTTTTTTCCGGTCCCGCTAATAATGGGTTTTGTTTTCAATTAGAGCGAGGTCCGCTGGTCATTGTTAACGAAAAAAGGTTTAAAAAGAAATTGAATCGCACTTCCCGTTTGAAGAAACTTTTGCATAAAATCTTCATTAGTGGAAATGTTTTCATTTAAATTTTTGTTTGGGAGCGAGCTGGAATGCTAAAAATAAAGTTCTACTTCCTGTAGTATGAATAAGTTAATGGTTTTTGGGTCTTGTTTTAATCTGCGTGTTCTTCAGCAGTCTTTTGTTTTCGTTGCACATAATACAAACCACGTAAAGTGCCTCATACGTATTGGCCCAACGCGAATGCACTATGCGAATGAGTGTAGAGCAACTTGGCGATTATTTATTTATCGGTCAACGTTATCTGGTTTGCCCATTTTTGTAGATTTTCGTACAAGAATAGGGTGGACAATAATATGAAGTAGTGGAGTAATTGAAAAGCCTCGTAACCTAACGGTTAGAGGTGCGGACTGAAAACTGAAAGATCGACGGTTCGATCCTCACGCGTTACACTATTGTCGTACCCACTCCTAACACAAGCTTCACTTATTTGGAGGGAAGGGGAGAATATTTTATAACCCTTCGACGGAAATGACTGGCTTGAGCACTTTTAGTTCCACATTTCGACTTCATCTATAAATCAATCACAACACATCGCCAGCAGGCCTAGCATGCACGTCGAAGTGATATCTCGCGGAGAGAGAGAGAGAGAGAGATATTGTCGATGTAGATGACTGATTTCTCGTTTACTCTTTTAAACTTCAAAATTCGAGGAAATGACATCGCCACTCGCCATGTTAGTTTCGTAGAGAAAAATAGAGAAAATAATTTTATCTCTTCTCTTGACGTAACGAGACGAATCATGGCGTGCAACCATGTTAATTTCGATAGAGATATAGAGATAATACGAGAAAAGGGTTAGACAAAATTTTCTCGTACGGTCATGCTAGGCCTGCAAGATACGTCTCTAGGGGAGTTGGGTCTAACCCAGTTGTAGTGTAGAAGATGAACGCCGAGTATAATGTTGATTAGCATCAGAATCAATTCCACAGTGTCCACTGCGCAGTTGGCGCTGATTGAATAATCAATGGGGATGCAAATGAGGCCGGCAACAGGCTGTCTGTTTTTGGTCCTTGGTCCGGATTGCTAGGAGGAACAAACGGAATATTTAAATGTCGGATTTTATTGAAGAGCTTATTGCTTGTGCGTGTGTATTATTTACCTATCGTACATCAAAAGCCACTAACTTTTACCCGATTAAAAAATACGTTCTGACAGTATTAAAAAAAATCGGGCCTCGCTCTTTTAGGGTTCCGTTAAAAAAAATTAAATAAAAATATTTCCATGTACCCATGGAAATATTTTAATTTAATTTAATTTTTATCATTTGTTGTTATAGCGGCAATACAAATACATAATATGTGAAAATTTCATCTGTCTATCTATTACGGTTTACGAGATACAGCCCGCTGACAGACGGACGGACGGACGGACGGACGGACGGACGGACGAACGGACGGACAGCGTAGGCTTAGTAATAGGGTCCCGTTGGTACCCTTTGGGTACGGAACCCTAAAAATCTGCCAAAGTATCAAAAGTCTTCAGTTATCGTTACTCGGCGATGATAAAATTGGCGCAAATTTAATTAACTTACAGAAAATGTGAAGCCTAAACAGGAGAAAGCTAGAAAGTATTCTTTTTTTAAACCCATTCGGACCAAGTCATGGACATCAGGGTACCAATTGTCTAAAAGTTATTCCATTGATCGTATTCGTATGTAAAATAATCCTTGATTGTATTGATTTGAAGTCACAAATTCAGTACAACCGATTTCAGCTAGTTGGTTATTGGTACCATTGTAACGGAGATGAAAATGGGCGGGACGTGTTGCAAGGACAACAGACGACCGATGGACTCGCGGGGAGGCATCCATCGCGCTGGTCCGACGACATCGTCAAGCTTGTGGGCAAAACTTGTTTAAGACTGGCACTACATCGAAGATAATGGCGTGCACATGAGGAGGCCAATGTCCAACGATGGATTACATGAAGAGGCTCAAAAAGAAGAAGAAGAAAGAAAGAAGACCATTGTAATATCATACGACTAATATTAGGCTAAATAAGTATGTTAGCAGCTACGCAGGTAATATAATATTATTAGTTAAGTTAGGAGTAATTAGTAACTGAGTACCTAATTGTTTTAGCACTTAGTTATTAGTTAAGTAATTATATTCTTCTAGTTTTTAAGGTTGTTGGATAATTAATACCAACAGGTTAACTACTGAAATAAAAATAATAAAAAAAAAACATCATACGACTGAGACGAATGTTTGGAATCGCCAAAAACTTAACAACTTGAAAGCTTACGTTCAAAACGAAATAATATGACGTAGGGTATATAGCATCGTTATTATATCAGTCACATGTTACCTAATTGCTATAGAATCGTCTAAGAATAGTGGATTTGTTTCTTTCTAACGAGCTTCCGAAGCTTTTGTTAAGATATCACTGATTAACTTAATCGCATCCGAACAGCGAATCTTTTTAACGAATTAGCTTTGAGCTGTTGTTACCGTTGCAGGGACTTCGCAGGATGCCTTTTTATTTACAAAGAAATCAAACAAACTTCAGAAAAACTGATTAAGCCGGAATCCGAACCTGTGTCATCCCACTTATAAAACATCACTCATTTGCGCCATGTCAAATAAATATTCAGAGTTATTAGAAACTATCTTTTAGCCCGCGTCTTCAGGTCTTTAATACCCTCGCCGGAACCCTCTGTTTTTCCGAGATGAAAGATAGCCTATGTCTCTATACTATATTTCACGTAATATACCTAAGTCTTATCCGAGTGTAGATTTCTAATACAAAAACTGTCAGAACTCAGAACGCCCAATTTATTCGTCGCGTATACGTCACTGGACGTCTTACTTTGCTTGGCTTAGAGTCTAGTCTTATGGTCTAAGACTTAGACCATTCAAAGTTGCTTGGTGAAATCAGCACTAACTACCGCACTCAGAGTCATTCATTAAATTATGATTAATTAATCATTGACTTGTGATTAACTGCCGCACTTAGCCGCATGTATTAAATTATATTATTTAATCATTAATAAATTAATTATCATTAAATCTATTACTGAATTGTCATTAATGTACAAACGAAGCGTTAACTTCTGAGAATGAAACTTTTTAAAATCCAAGGTTAAAGTCGTTAAGTAACGATTAGCGACTCTGAGTGCGGCAGTAAGTCTTTATCCATATCCATGTGAATCACGTCGATCCGATTCTCCGTTGCTCCGTGATTGAAGGACAAACCAATTAAAAATACACTTTCGTATTTATTTATCGCATTTATAGTTAGGATTTAACATAGTTACGAGTACATACTATTGTAATTACGAATACACCATGTAAGGCGCACAAATTCCTTTCCTCAAGATCTTTCTCCATTTATTCCTAACAGTAAGCCCGTATTCAATTAACTAAACGGTGCACTAGATATCTATTACCTTTATCAACCGAATCTCTACTGGGAGCTGCGAAAAGGCAAACGCTATTTTATTCCGAGTCATTACAGTTTGATTTGGCGAACCGAAGTTTGATGCGAGACTCCAAAATCCGGGGATTTACTCCGAACGGCTCTATTGTAACTTTATATCTATCCCCCTAAAGGTATACCTATTACCTACCTAATACGCAAGCACCTTTATTTGCGATATTATATACATTTTACTGTGCGCAGTATTTCTAATTCGGCTCTATGTCATGTGTGTGTATGCATTGTGATATAGAAGTTAGGAGTATGGGTATGGTCTCCTTTTCGGGGGGTTGCAGGTTCGATCCCGGGCATGCACCTCTGACTTTTCGAAGTTATATGCGATTAAGCAATTAAATATCATAGACTTCAAGGGTGAAGGACAACTTCGTGAGAAAACCTGCACACCTGAGAGTTCCAACTTCCACATAATGTTCTCGTAGGTGTGTGAAGTCCGCCAATTCGCATTGGGCCAGCGTGGGGATTATGGCCTATAACCCTTCTCTGAGAGGAGACCTGCGCTCAGTAGCGAGCCGTTTATGGGATGCTGATGATGATGATGATGATGTATGTGCGTCTATATTTCATATCTTAACGAACACTATTAATGCGAACGTAATTTTGCCTGTCAGTCAATTAACTCTTCACGGCTCAATCGCTGAACCGACCTAATGACCTTGAAGACACCAGCAGGCACAGAGATAGCTTTCATCCTGGAAATATGAGATTTTTTTTGGACCCGGATACAAAGAGTTTCCAATCAAAGATTATTCAAACCTAAATCCAGGCGGATGAAATCACAGGCTAGTAGCCGAGTATTATACCTATTTTGATTAAAGTTGTAGTATAATATGTGTATTAAGTAGGTACAGCATGAATGCATGTTTATTTTCCACCACATGTACCCATATATCCGTTACTCAAAAGAGCAATATACAGTTTTTACTTACTCAAAATCGGTTGACTTGAAAGACTACGAAAACTAAGCAGCGAAAGCGAAAGGTTTCGTTTGCTCGGCTCATTTATATATGTACCCCGATTTATTTGCTTGAGCGGGCATTACGAAAAAACTACGACCAATACGATAAAGCCTTCTTAGTTCCAAGGAGCAAACTGCTTCAACTTCATCAAAATCGGTTCACTGAAATTAAAGGAAACTACAAGAACTGGACTTAATTGCAACTGATTTCTTATTCATAACAGTGAGTAAGTCTCACGAAAGTTTAAATTCTAAAGCCATTACGGTTTCTTGAACAAATAATTATGTTATGGTTTGAATAGCGGAGTACGGTCTCCATATAAATATTAAAGAACACTTAGTTAAATACGAAAAGCTGGAAAGAGGTCGCGCTGCCTCCGAGTAAGGCTGCCTGTCCACCGGTGCGGATTGGTGCGAGGGAGTAATGTGGAACAGTGTTGCCGACTGGGCTTATTCATTGAAGCGGAGTGGAGCTAGACTGCGAGCACGCGACGACGGTACTGAAAGAAGAAAGAAAATTCAAAAAAAATCTAAATTATTTATTTCACGTAGGCCAACCTGTAGCTCTTATCACACGTTATGATTCTACCACCGGTTCGGAAAGCGGATTCTGCTGCGAAGAGCCGGCAAGAAACTCAGCAGTTGCTCTTTTCAAAATAAACATTTTACAATATTATTATGTAGCTATATATTACATTGTAATAAGTTTTTATACTATCTTGTGGGCAGCCGGATGCCAAGCCGATTTAACCCATACAACTTTGTTAGAATAGAATTAAATATAATATTTCCACAATGAGTGGGAAGCTCCAAAAAAATCGGCTAAGTTCGAGTCGGGCCTCGCTCTTTTAGGGTTCCGTTAAAAAAATTAAATTAAAATATTTTCATGTACCCATGGAAACATTTTAATTTAATTTTTTTAATTTAATTTAATTTTTATTATTTGTTGTTATAGCGGCAATAGAAATACATAATATGTGAAAATTTCATCTGTTTATCTATTACGGTTTACGAGATACAGCCCGCTGACAGACGGACGGACGGACGGACGGACGGACAACGTAGGCTAAAAAAGCGATGGGTACTACAATTCAATTCAAGTCAAGACGGGCTCAAGAATGAAAGAAAACACATTTATTTGGTAAGGGTACACAGACAAACAAACGTAAAACTAATTGCCCGTGCAACCACCCAGGGGTGTACAACTCAACTTAATGCCCATTTTACTTGCGAAAAGCACGCAGACAAAGTGGGTGGCTGATTTTAGCTGTTACCCGGGTCACGCTACAGCTGTATATTATGAAGTAACTAAAAGTAGATCGGTAAAATTAAAAGTTAAAAAAAATAAGTATTTAGTAAAAATATTGAGAAGAAGAAACAAATATTGTGAACGCTTTTTATTTACTTTGCTCCGGTTCCCCATTTTAAATGTACGAATTTTTAATCTAATTACTTTGTTAACCCATGGCCACTGAAGCTGAGCGGAGCGGAGTTTAGATTTTATGCAATTCTATTGGTCAAAACCACAGCTCCGCTCCGCTCGTCTTCTCTCTTCGCACCGGTGGGCAGGCAGCCTAGCACCGATCCCCGCCTTTCATAAACAGTAAGCACATTAATCATTTCGGAATACCAAAACGAATGTTCGATCCAAGTTTCAAGTTTCGCTAACGACAGTGAGAGAGACTCGCTGGCCGGTTCATTATTTTCGAAAGGGAGCGAATTCTATTTTTCATTTTCGCTTCACTCTCTGGCCATAAAAGCTGATGTATGATTAAAGTTCTCACCGACGAGTTCGCTGGTTGGTAAAAACAGCAGTTATAACTAGATATATATTTATTAGATATTTGGTTTTGAGTATTACACCAAGAAGTAGGTGCTTTTTTGTTTTGTGAATTTATGGGCACTTTTTTAGAGAAAAATTCGCATTTAAAAAGTCTGACACCATGTCAGAGGATGACTCAGTGCGAAACATTAAAAAATCGGCCAAGTGCGAGTCGGGCCTCGCTCTTAGGGTTCCGTTAAAAAAAATTAAATTAAAATATTTTCATGTACCCATGGAAATATTTTAATTTATTTTTTTTAATTTAATTTAATTTTTATTATTTGTTGTTATAGCGGCAATAGAAATACATAATATGTGAAAATTTCATCTGTCTATCTATTACGGTTTACGAGATACAGCCCGCTGACAGACGGACGGACGGACGGACAGCGTAGGCTTAGTAATAGGGTCCCGTTGGTACCCTTTGGGTACGGAACCCTAAAAAAACCCTTAAAAATTTGAATGCCAATTAAATTTTCAATTATAGGTTAGTTGTGAAAATTCTTTGATGCTTCCAAACTTTAGTTTGAGAAAAACCCGCACCAAAGTCAGCCGGGTATTGTATTTTTCTATTTTTATCAATAATTTCACAGTACACTTAGACTAAGTATTAGAACTATTCGATTAGACGATTGATGTCTTGCCGCCCTCAATAGTATTCTTTTGGAAGGGAAAGAAGAATATAAATCAAACAAAACCTCTAATTATTATTTATAGTTATGTAATTATATACATTCGGCAGTTCCAAGTAGTTATCACAAGACGTATAACTCAACGCATCAAGAACTCGGCTAACAACATTAGTATGTATTAATAATTAACACAACACTTCGGCTCGAAACTGCACCGCGGAACTATAACTAGGGTAACAAGACAACCGGATTTTTTCGGACGTGTCCACATTACCTACATTTTTGTAACCGTTAATCTTCCGTTTGTTGCGGAAGGTTCTTGGTGTCCACCGCATGAAAATTCCGGGGTCACGAGTCACGACCCTCAGCAATGAGGAAGCATAGATCCAGCAGCCTGGCGTTTTGGTCGTAAAGACTCGACTAAGTCAATTAGTTTTTAGGTTACTTAAATAGATTTTTAGATTAATCACACTGAGTTTTCTCTATTGACTGCTATTCTAATCAGCATTGATCCGTCTAGCCGTGTCTCCGTGCATAACACTAGCCCGAACAAGATCTTCCTATATGCTGAAAACATAGAAACCTTCTTGTCTCTGGCTTCAACGTGAACACAAGGTCTTTCATTTTCCCAATGTCCTAATAATATAAAAATCATATAACAAGGAGACATAACAATCTTTCTTCATTTTACAATACCATTTTGGTACATCTCCTTTAGAACATCGTCGCTTGTGTATAGTGTCAAAGTCAATCGGTAAGTGCATCTTCAATTTTGACAGTGACATTAGGCAACTGACAGTTTTTGATTTTAAAAAGATTGAAAAAGAATATTAAGTGCTGCCATCCATCAATTATTTTATTAGTAAAAAAAATGGCGGACTCTAAAGTTATTATTCAAAAAGTTTAGTACTCATCTCATTCACATGAGGGTATCTTAGTTCTGCCTCATTATCAAATACCAGAAAACCAGCCAGCATACTGAACAGGATCATGATCTTTTAAGATCTAAAAAATCGGGGTTTTGGTCCAGAATTTTCACGTAACCTGGTCACTCTAGCTATAACTAACTATGACAAACAAACTTCCAGAGCCGCAGCAAGTAACTTGCGCCGCGGCGGGACCAAACAATATGACGATGACATTATTATTTATAATGTGGCTGCCATGGCTGCTCGTTCCCTTGCGGGCTTTAATTAGGCCCTTTACTTTGTTGCGCAACCCTTTAGCTGTAAGCTTTAAACTAGTAGATTAATCTATTCATTTCGTTCATTAAGCCGGACCACTACTGGAAAATGTGTCCAGTAGTGGAAATGTACTCACAAAGAATGATTTAAAACTACCGCCTACATGTTGTGCTGTTTGAATATTTTCACCCGAATAGCGACTGCGCGACGCAAAGGAGTGGTAATGTGCTTATCAGTCTATGTATGTATGTATGTTTGTTTGCCCCTTTGTGGCACTCTAGAAACCAAACGCGAGGGCCGATTTTGATGTGGCACGTCGTTAGATTCGCCATGCCAGCGCGTGTCAAACAAGAACATAATAATCTGAAAAATTCAAAATGGCGGATATTCTTAATGGATTCATAATGTGGGGTTCAAATTTTTTTTTCTTCAAATCCTATTGAGTGGGATATCAAATTAAAGGATTTGAAAAGGAGATTACGAAAATATATTTTTCATTTTTTTTTCTCATAAATTTGATATTGATAATTGATATTTTCATTGATATTCTTTAAAGCAGTCGGGGTTTTTATTCTTTTTTAATATTCTGCTTGTTAACTAGCTGATTCCTGCGACTTCGTCCGCGTGGATTTAGTATTTAAAATCCCGCGGGAACTCCTGACTTTCCGGGGTAAAAAGTAGCATTTAAGTTACTCTCCAGCTCCTCAACTATACCCATGCAAAAAATCACGTTGATCTGTAGCTCTGTTGCGGCGTGATTGAAAGACAAACAAACACATTTTCACATTTATAATATAGTATGATGATGCGTCAATGACGTCATCCGCATTTCTACACTTTGCTTAATTAGGATTACGACTTATCAGGCTGAAATTTTAGCTCAGCTTAGCAAAAAATGTTATGTAGGTTCGACATTCGGTCTTATGTAAGATAATTATCCGCTTTATTAATATCTATAGTTTAAATAAAATTACGTTGTTCACATTAATGTATCCCACACGCTTGAAATAATAAATAAATAAAATGCTACATCCTAAACAACGGCAGTTCTTACTTTATTCAAGTCACAATTTTAACTGGGTCAAAGCCAACTTGTATCGCGAATACCCTGCATAATAGATGGATTAGGTTTTGGCAAGTGTTTTCCTCCATTTTCCAGGTAGGTTAAACCGCAGATCGAGGCGTATTGTGCCAACTTATGTGCTTTTGTATTTTGAACGTTTGAAGCTCGAAATTTGATTCTCTGTCAAGATTAGTTGGTTGAAGTCTGTTAATATTTATTTGAACTACGTGTATATATAACTTATACACATATGATATACATTGATAACCTTTAATATAGAACTCGAGGCCTTTAGAAAATACGATAGGATAATACGACGGTCTTTTTAGGGTTCCATACCAAAATGGTAAAAATGGAACCCTTATGGTGAGACTTTCTCCGTCCGTCTGTCCGTCCGTCTGTCACAGTCGATTATTTCAGTAACTATTAAAGCTATCGACATGAAATTTGGCATAGTTGTGTATAATAGTGGCCCAAAATCATTGGAATAAAGAAAAATCGAAAATTATTTTTAGTTTTAATAAAAAAAGGGGGAAAATCGGGGGTTTGAAATTTCAAAGTAAAATAACTATATCGAGTGGGGTATCATATGAAAGGCCTTTACTTGTGCATTCTAAAACAGTTTTTTATTTATTTCTATATATAATGGTTTTTGATTAATCGGCCAAAATGTCGAAAAAAATACCGTTCCCCCCCCCTTATCTCCGAAGTTTACCAATCGAAAAATCTGAAATAATTATGTTCAATAGATGTTTATGTATATTTTACAGGAAAAATAAAAGCAATGCGAAAATTATTTTAGTTTGATTAAAAAAGGGGGAAAATCGGGGGTTTGAAATTTCAAAGTAAGATAACTATACCGAGTGGGGTATCATATGAAAGGCCTTTACTTGTGCATTCTAAAACAGGTTTTTATTTATTTCTAGATGTAATAGTTTCTGATAAATCGGCCAAAATGTCGAAAAAAATACCGTTTCCCCCCCCTTATCTCCGAAGTTTACCAATCGAAAAATCTGAAATAATTATGGTCAATAGAAGTTTATGTATATTTTACAGGAAAAATAAAACCAACGCTCTAACTAGCATAGTTTTTTTTATATTAACAATAAACCTCTACAAACAAAGTTAACGATAAATAACCAAATTAATATAATATTATCGTTTTACTTTTACTTTTGGAGTATGGAACCCTCGGTGCGCGAGTCCGACTCGCACTTGGCCGGCTTTTTTATCATTCATCATCATCATTAGCAACCCATCAACGGCTCACTACTGAGCTCAGATCTCCTGTCAGAGAAGGGTTATAAGCCATTAGTCTACAATGCTGGCCCAATGCGAATTGGCGAATTTTTAGCACTACGAGTAGATTTTTATTCACTCCATATTTATTCATAGAATTTTGTTTTAGCAGATACACGAGTTTTAATCTTTATTTTAAGGAAATCGCGTATGTACGCCTTGATCGTCAGGCCTCAGTTACTTATTATATTCATAGGAGAGTTTTTCCGTCTGCGATTATCCTATGCGATAATTCCCAAGTGCCAATACAATTTTCGCTCGCGATTATAATATACGTTACATTACATTACTGTACTGTTAGCTGAGAGTAGATTTTTATAATAACTACCTACCGAGTGCGCCGTTCGTCAATTCCATAAAAGCCAACGAGTATCGACGCCAGGTGGCATTCTGCTTGAGTTATCAGTTTATCACGCCAGTCGCGTCTCCTTATACCTACTTTTGTTGTATTAATTGTTCAATTATTGGGTAACGGATATTTGCTAAATGAAGAATTCCTTACTTTGTGTTTTTTTGTAAAAATAATAAGGGTCCGCCAATAGTACATTATGACAAAAACTCGTATTAGTTAAGCGATGCTCGAATTCGAGTGTCGAAAATGTGGTTCGCATTCGATAAACTGTCCTTGAGTAACTACGCCTTTAGAGTACGATACCTTCGACAGTTTACTTATTATGCAACAGGTAACTCACAATATTATGTAGTTCATCTTTGCAGCGAAACAATAGCGGAATTGTTATTTGGAAAAAAGGCAGCTGCACAGTCAAATGGCTGCATTAGAACCATCTGTTCGGCTATGTTTTCGCTTCTGTTTGAAATGCGAAACAAAAGCGAAACTGCAGCGAAATTTCCTGTTCTAATGCAGACATTTGCGTGCGGATCTCTCTTTCATTCTGCTAGGTTTTCGCGACGCGGACGTGCTACTCGTTCGTTGGATCCGAAGATACATCTTAATAATTTGCAAAATATGTCAACTGCTATTTTTTATGATAATATTTTCTCAGTTTGTTGTTTCTTTGTTTCAGTAGTCCGAGGAACGCAGCTGTTAACAAGTAAGCAAACTTATATTTCTATATTTCTTTTAGGGCGGCTTTTTGCACTGAATGAACCGATTTTTAGCTATTTGGAATGGAGATAGCTCATACCCAGGATTAGCATATAGGCTACATTTTATCTCTGAAAATTAAAGAGTTCCCGCGGGAATCAAAACGTTAATCCACGCGTACGAAGTCGCGGGCATCATCTAGTAAAGAAATCAGCTAAACACTGTGCTCCAGTAACAAATGGGCTTCAGTAGCTTCAATAATGTTTATTTATTATAAAATGAATAATCCATCCATTCAAAAGCTTTTCAACTAACCTTACTTTGAGGATAAAAACGAAACTCCTTTCACGCATTACTGCAGTGAACAGAGTGCTCTGCAAAGTTCTTCGGAATCCCGCTCCGATTTATTTCCTAGTTAGACGGCGTATCTGCTCCCCACATCTCGACGATCGCTTAATGAAACTAAAGATTTGGATACACCAAGTGACCAAAGTCGGTATATTTAAAAAATTTACTGACTGGTCTTAAAACCACTAAAAAGGCGTCGTTGCCTCAATTTACAGGTGATATTACTGTCAATAGTGGCCACGATGAGGTACATTTTGGTTGAACTGACATCAATATTTAAGTTACACGCCTTCTAAAAGGGGATCTATATGACTGTGCATTTTAATAGAACCTTGGTGTATGTCGGAACAAAAATATCTATTATGACAAATAGCAGTCTTTACGATCTTAATAATTATGCTGAATAGAAGCAGTAAGTAATTACTTGGCGTAAGTTGTTTGGTACACGGACAAAATTTTGTCGTAAACTAGAAAAATCTATATGGTATCGTTTAGAACGCGCTATGCACTAACTGCCCTCCCGCAACTAGAAAATCGGGAAGAACAAACAACCAAGTCAATAAATCGCACAATCAATACGCAAAGCACACAAAATGCCTACACGCTGGTTTCACTATGACTCAGGTCCATCTTCAGGAGTTGTTGACTCTACAATGCACAGTCTCAAAGAATCATTGCACTTTACACTTAGCACAATTAACCGCCTTAGTCAAATATTGCCATATATTTTAACTAGATTTTGCGCGCGCTTCGCTCACGTTAAGTTCGATTTTTCAAATCCATATTTTACGCTCTAAAGGGTTGAATTTTCAAAAATCCTTCCTAGGGGAAGCCGACGTTACTTATAATAGCTATATGTATGCCAAATAGACCAATCAGTCAGTTGGTCAGTCTTTTTCTTTTATATATTTAGATATCGATCTAAAAATATTGGCTCAGGACTATCTAGGTCTATCTAAATCTATTTCCGGGGACTTGGAAACTGACTGACAGATGTACAAAGACAATCACTTTTATTTCGCAAACTATGGCATATTTATGAAAGCAAATATGTTCATTTGAAACGTATACGGTATATTACGTAGAGTTGATAAGTCTTAGTGTGCCACAGGATTTGAGAGAATACTCCCAGAAATCCAATATGGCGTCAGCAAAGTCCCCGGATTTATTCTCGTCTAGATACGATCGCGATACCGTTCTCACCACACGTAATTTAACTTCCCCCGATGGGTTTATTCGGCTATCATAAGGAAATTATACTCGGAAGGATATCGCCCCAATATCTTCTATAGTCTCCTCACCTTTAAGCTACGTGGGATTTCCTTGGCCGATTCCCTATTTCCTTGGCTCGTTCCTGATACGCACCGTTCATAAATTAAGAATGCCCTTCCGGCTGCCGGTTTTACGACTAACCCCATAACCTTCAAATCAAGAGTGAATAGACGTTTTCTAGACGCGCTTCATCTTGGGCTGCATGTGATTGCAGACAAGCGCTACTCTATTTAATAAAAACCGGCCAAGTGCGTGTCGGGCCACGCGCAGTGTAGGGTTCCGTAGTTGAGAGTCTCAAATATTATTGCTGACTTAGGATAGTGCTTTTATTTTATTTATGAATATTGAATACATTTTGAGTTCCATGGTTTAAATACTACTAGTGGTTCGCCCCGAACTGAGACCTCGCGGTAACGGTATCCCATGATTATTCATTCAATCGATACATGATAACCAAAACTGACATTATTATTATGCCCGTTTTCACCAAACATACCTAAATCATCCCCTAAGTAGGAGTCTCTTAACGTAGGTAGCTCCTAAATACAATCCTAAGTCCTAACATCCGTCCCAATATCCTTTTAGGTGTCCCGTACAGGATCGTGATAAATAAGTTGACAGAAAACATCAATCACCTAACTTATAGGTAGCCCGTAAAGGTTAGGGAACGTTAGTGAAAACATTGAATTATTTATCAAACATTGAATTTAACTCGTAGTTCCATGGGAATAGTTACTGACTGCGCCATCTATTAGCATTATTGTGAAGCTATGTTGATGCTATATGAATTACTGACGCCCATTAAAAATTAAATAATCTCGTTTCTTTATAATATTCATATAATTTTAGTATTTGTTGTTCAAGTACAGGATATAAGTGACCTAAAAACATAAAATCAGTTTGAAAATCCATAGCGGATTTTTCTAGAGAGCGTCTTCAAGCGAGCGTATAAAATCGCCACTTTGAAAGCCCCCCATTTCGTCAATTTTAAGGGAAAAATTAAAAAAAAAATATTTTTGTACTCAGTTCAAAATTATCTTTAAAATGATACGTAACAATTTTATGTAACGCGATTTTTTTTTTTTTACTTCGCATTCGCTTCTATGAGAGCCCCCCTGAAATAAAGATTTTTATAACTTTTTAAGCCATTTTCGGCTGGAGGCCATCGGTTTACATATTATATCTAAATTTGAAGTAATTACGTTCAGTAATTCAAAAGTTATAAGGCTCTGACAGACGGACGGACGGACGGACGGACGGACGGACAAGTGCAAATCGCCCTAGTTAACTCAAAGACCTTCGCTTCGCTCGGTCGATAATATACCACAAAATATGCAACTTACACTACGTATAATACCTAACTTGGAAAAAACAGATATAACTCCTTAACTAATTAACCCTACTTAGCCGTGATAGTTTTCCTTTAAAATTCATTATATATATACTACTGCTGTAAATTTTTTCTTGTATCCTGTATACAACCATTTAGCTGGCAGAGGACACTTGACTCTAATAAAATTTAGCACTTTAAAATGTCATATTTCACAAACGGATCCCTGAATTGAAATAGCTATTTATGCAACTGCATCGTAATGAGGGTCATTTTAATTCGAGTGCTGTTTTTTGATACGAGGCTTGCCGAGTATCAAAATAGGATAGTACGAGAATTAAAATGACTAATTACGTTCAGTTGCATACAAGATTTTATCTACGACAAGGAAGTAAAATCATTAACAAAATACGCCGTAGGCTCAATAAAGTAACAAAAAGTAACTCCGTAAGCCGCCACCAGCCGCCTGTGGCGCCTCTGTCAACAAAAAGTAACTCCGTAAGCCGCCACCAGCCGCCTGTGGCGCCTCTGTTATATGAACGGTACAAAAGTGCCAGAACTCAGAGCCTTAGCTTTAGGTATCCTATTTTAAGAAGATAACCATTTCGATTCAGCTCCCATACAACGAGCTGCATCGAAATGAGAAGCAAAACCGAAAGAGGGTTCATTTCGATTCAGCTGTCAAACTCGAAATTGGAACTTTTCGATGCTGGAGTAGATAAAATGGTTTTCAATTCAGGGAATATTTTTGAATATTTTTGAAAGACCTATTCCACGACGCCCCACACTATGGGATAGCCGATAAAAAAAATCATCTCCACTTTACATGTAGGGGAGGTACTTACCCTAAAAAAAAAAATTTTTCACAATTTTATTTCACCACTTCGTCGGCGTAGTTGATATTTATACCTTTGTCAAATTACAGATTTCTAGTAGCAACAGTCTCTGAGCTAAACCGCGGACGGACAGACAGACTGTCTGTCTGTCTGTCTGTCCGTCCGCGGTTTAGCAGACAGACAGACGGACGGACATGGCGAAACTATAAGGGTTCCTTATTTACTACGGAACCCTAAAAAGTATATACTTAAGTATAGGTAATATATGAAGCAGTGATAGCCTAGTGGTTAGGAATAGTGTCATTTAAATATCACATGCTTCAACGGTGAAGGAAAACATCGCGAGGAAACCTGCATCTGAGAGTTTTCCATAATATTCTCAAAGGTGTGTGAAATCTACCAATTCGCATTGGGCCAGCGTGGTGGACCATGGCCTATAACCCTTCTCTGAGAGATCTGTGCTCAGTAGTGATTCGTTAATGGGTTGCTCATGATGATAGTATGATGCATATATAATACCGTCTGAAGGCGCTCACTCGAAGATACTAATGTAAACAAACATTTACAAAAATATCATCAAGATTATATCAAGTGCGAGCTTCAAGGATTCCTTGCTCACAAATAGATCTACATTTGTCAGGGCGTCATCAGTCACTTGCTCACTTTGCGCACTGAGTGTGTTTTTGTGATAGCGCTAACGGCTTAGAATTGAAAACGAATTGCTTTTGCTTACGATTTGTTGTGCCTTGAATAGCCTTTTATATCTTGAACATTCGTTTTCTTATGTGAGTAAAAGCCTAGAGTTTGTCCCGGAACATTACTGCATGCATTACTGACTGACGATCCTAAATTCATACATAGTGATTGAAGATTTCACGCCATAATCTTACCAATATTATAAATGCAACAGTGAATTTTTTGCATGGGTATAGCTGAGGACAGGGTATAGTGGAGAGTGACATAGGCTACTTTTTATACCGGAAAATCAAAGAGTTCCCGAGGGATTTTTAAACTAAATCCACGCGGACGAAGTCGCGGGTATCCGCTAGTGTTTCAATGTGAAGTTATTATTTGTAAAATAAACAAACCTATAATCATTTTCATCTATATTTGGCGAGTAATAATACAGTTACTACCTATTAATAATAATAATAATAATATTTATTTGAAGGCAATAAAAACCCAAAATGTAGGTACAAAGTTAGATACAAAAAACTAAAAAACAAATATAATAAATTACAAATAAAATAAAAATTTAATTGCCCCTGAAACGGGAGTTCGTAATAATTGTTTACCTACTTGCGATTGTTGTCACGATGTACGGCAAGCCAATATTTCAGAATTGGATTCTCAGGGCACTCGGAGCATACCCTGAGGACCTCGTTCTTAGAATTACGGATGCGGAACCAAAAAGCCGCAACCCGTGATCTAATAACCGCGAAATAATCAGGTACTCCGGCGTCGGCAAACATGCTCGACGCACTGCAGTATTTAGGCAGTTTCATCAAAATGCGGTATGCGTTATTATACTGCACTCTGATGCTGCTTCGCGCACTTTTGCTGCAGTTGAACCAAAGCTGACACGTGTAGAAGCATTGACAGTATGCTCTGAACAGTGTCAGCTTCGCCTCAGGACTGCACCGAGCAAAACGGCGAGCGAGCATATTACACCGAACAGCCAGAGCACGCCGTTCACGTTCGATATCGCGGTTATCACGTAAGTCCTCAGTCAGGATATGTCCCAAGTACCTGAACTCGGTCACCCTATCAATAGGCACACCATCTAGACATACTGAGGGAACCCTCTCCGGGCCTCTACCAGAGCGGAATATCATCATCTGCGTCTTTTTGACATTATATTTGAGCCCATGGCTCATAGCATAATGTTCGCAGATAGCCAATAAACTTCTAAGTCCTCTGATTGAGGGACTCAGAAGTACCATATCATCAGCATAGCTGAGATTATTCACACAGGTTGTGCCAATGTGACAACCAACCTTTGCACTTCTAAGTTCCTCAATCAGATCGTTTACGTATACGTTAAAGAGGTCCGGAGAGGTCAACCCACCTTGACGCACGCCGCATTCTAATATATAATCATTAGAGGCGGCGTCGCCCCATTTCACAAAGTTTGTTTGGTTTTCATACCAGTATCTCAACAGTTCTACGGTTTTCAGCGGTACATTAGAAGTCCTTAGTTTTTGCCATAGTTGCTGGTAGTTAACTAGATCGAAGGCACGGCTCAAATCTAAAAAGCAAGCATAAACAGATGTACTTCTGTTTTTATAATAGTTAACTGTTGATTTGAGGCTGAAGACCGCCGAATCTGTTGAGAGTCCGGAACGAAAACCAAACTGTGCGTCGTCAACCTTTATGTTCTCGATTATACCAGGGTGCACTAATCTTTCCAGAATCTTACCTATAGCGGTTCCTAAAGAAATCGGCCGGTAGTTTTTAAGGCTGGAAAGATCACCGGTTTTGTTTTTAGGAATTGGAACCACCATCGTTCTCATAAGGTTTTTCGGCAAATATCAAGAGTTAATAGAAAACGTAAAAATTTCTGCCAAAATTCGAAATATATCGAAACCAGCATATAAAATGTGTTCTAAGCTCAGTCCGTCAAAACCGGGGGATTTACCCTTCTTCATTTTTCTAACCACTTGGGCTATAACGTCCGGCGTGAACTGAGGAGTAGCTTCCTCAATACTGTTAAAGTCACTGAGCGTAGAAGCACACTGCTGTTTATTTCTTACTGGCAAAGGATCAGCTTTGAAGTGGTGCGAGAACAACTCGGCAATCGACTTGGGATCGTGTTCAGTATTTACGGTCGCAGGTAAACGAGACTTATAGTCAAGACGTTTTGTTGCCTTCCAGAATTTGGCAAAGTTTTTATCTGCTCGATGTGAAGCTAATAAGTCCATTTTTATCTGATCCTCGTTGTTCTGGCACCACCTCAATTTACTTTTAAAAACTCTGCGGCTCTCCACCATGTTATTGTGAATCTCACCAGACTGAGGTTTCCCATACCACAACCAAACTTTGAAATGGTGCCTCGCTTTCTGATGACTCTCACGGACGTGGTGATTCCATCCTAACACTGGTTTATGCCTGCCCCGAACATCGCGACAAATGCTAGTTTTTGCGCTATCCTGCAAAGCCTTAATGGTATTATTATAATATTCATCTAATAAATGTAAATGGTTGCCACATATTTTAAAACAACTTAAATTACAAATTGTACAGATTTTAAGATGACTAGAATTCATAGCTAATTTACTTAAAATATCACAGCAATGCTTATTATATAAGTGAATTTCCTTAACATTTCTATTACCCCAGCGAACACCAACTAATGACTGGTCTTCTATGTGTAATGTACTTTTCTGGGGTATCATGTCAATTTGACTCGTAACTAAGAGGGGATAGTGGTCCGACCAGTATACCCCAAGATCCACCCACACGGAGGTAACAGTAGGACGCGCTGCGGCCGACACTAAGCAGTGGTCTAACCAACGCCTACCACCGCTACCGTCATTAACATGCGTAAAAGTGTCCGGAGTCAAGATTTCTTTATCAACACACACCAGTGAATGTTCTGCACAGAAACCTAAAAGTTCAGTCTCGAATCTAGTACCCGAATGTGCGTTGAAGTCACCCAAAACATAGATAGCCTCAACTTCGGTGTCACTAATAACGGCTTCAATATTACCTAGACTACTTATGAAATCCGCTAGACTGTCTTCACTTCCATTATCATAGGGTAAGTAGGCACTCATCACGAGGATATGACGTCCATCCAGATCAATTTGAATAGCCGCCAATCTGTCAGAGGTGCAGTCTATGATTGATACGTTCGGAAACAAAGACTTACGCCACATCAATGCGAGACCCCCGTACGGTCGGCCTTTCAGTACTCCCGCCGAAGTATCTACTGCTGACTTTGCGAAGCAGCTGAAGTGTTCACTGAGCTCATTCACAAAACCTAAGTCGTGTGGAAGTAAAAAAGTTTCCTGCAAGGCTAAAATATCGACACACACAGACAAATTCCTTATTTGTTCAGCAGATCTCTTGATAGAACGGCAGTTAAAAGTTGCAAGAGTTATATTAGTAGTGGTCGTACTTCCCATAATATTAGTTATTTAAAGCTGCACGAGTCTGTCGTTCTCTGTAACGCCGGTACACTAAACCTGTAGGCCAAAAATTTGCATCTAAGAATATATTTATTTTACTGGCGTGTATCTTGACCTTAAAAGAGTTGAACGAGGTTTCTCTGTTCTGTGGCAGGCGCTCAACGCTGAGACACTCCTGCCCCCTATCTTGAATATGATCCTTAATATCGGACTCCGTTACAGTTTTCAATGTGCGAGAAATGTAAATGGAGCATTCCGGGTCTGCAACTTGTATTTTGCTTAAATTGGAAAACGTTCCTCTCATATTCGCAATTCTAGGTTTCCGTTTTTTGTATTCTACCATTTTAAATCCATCATTCGCCGCTAAATCAATAGACCCTGTCGGTAGGTTACTCGCAAAAGAGTTGTCCGCGGCCACGCTAATTCCACCTGAACTCCTAATAGGCATACGGGCGCCTTTCCCATGCCGCGAGTGCTCCTTATTGTACACGATGTCGCGGTAGGTCGGCGTGTGTAAACTTAATGTTTGATTACCATTCATATTTGGCACCGATGCATTCGAAGTGGGTCGGTGTGCAGTATCATGATAAAACGGTGCGTAGGTACTCTCTTCTAGGACCGGTTTCTGCGAGTTCCAAGTCCCCGCGTCCGCATCGCTTGATGATTCTTTAGAGTATTGTTTACTTTGCGATGCGCTTTGTTTACTCGAAGGCACCTGACTATGTGAATCCTTTTGACGATCGTCATTCATCACCGAATTTAGATTAGTAATGTCGGAACTAATTTTTGACTGCCATAGCAACATCTCGGATTTTGTGACTGAGTCAGTACGTAAGGATTGCAGTTCGTTTTTAAGAATAACAATGTCTTTGAGCAGACGCGTCACATCCACGTGGTCAAAAGAGACCGGCGGTAATTTATTTAAATTTTTTTTTTTTTTTTTTTTTTTTTTTTTTTATTTTATATTGTTAGTATTACCTATTGTTAAAATTATTAAATTGAATATTAATAATATTACTAAAAACACATTTTAATTTGCAATAACAAATATTGATGTCAATAATTAAGATAAAAACTATCCTATATTTTAAGTTGGACCAAGTTACAGATACCTAGGTACGAAGTTTGATCAAAATCGGTTCAGTAGTTTTCGAGTTTATCCCGAACATACATCTCTATGAATTTGAATATAATTGCCTATTGCCTGTCTCTGCGTGTTACGAAATTGGAAAATTAGCACCACATTGTAATAATAATAATATACTACTATATTATTTAATAAAATAATAGTTATATATAAAAGAAAGTGGTGTTGGTTACACTATTTATAACTCAAGAACGGATGGACCGATTTGGCTGAAAATTGGTGGAGAGGTAGCTTAGAACCAGGAGACGGACATAGGATACTTTTTATCCCGTTCGACCGCGTTTCCGTCATGTCACTATAAAACGTGGTATAAGAAAAACGCATCTAACATGGAATAACAAAACGCAAATGACAGTGGAATAAGACAGCTAAACGTAATTTTGTCTTTGGTTAAGTAGGTATGGTAAAAAATTTGACAATTATAAAAAGTATTGTAATAAAGCATTACTGAATAAATGCGAAAGTGTGTTTGTTTGTTGGTTTGTCCTTCAATCACGTCGCAACAGAACAGCGGATTGATGCGATTTCTTGCATGGGTATAGTAATGGATGTAGGTAGTGGTTCCTCAGACCGGGAGAGCTATTTTTTATCTCGGATAATGAAAGAGTTCCCGCGGGATTTTTAAAAACTAAATCCATGCGGACGAAGTCGCGGGCATCAGCTAGTAATAGTTAAAATACCGTTCAATGGGTTTAACTTGCTATTTTGAACTAGAATTATAGTCCGCGTGGAGGAATGCTCATTTCTCGATTGCGAGCGAAATTTTCGACACTTGTATTCGAGCATCGGTTAATTGATACGAATTTTGTCATAATGTATAATAATGTAATGTAATGTAAATATATAAAAGGAAAAGGTGACTGACTGATCTCTCAACGCACAGCTCAAACCACTGGACGGATCGGGCTGGAAGGCGTACGTACAGATAGCTTTTATGACGTGGGCATCCGCTAAGAAAGGATTTTTGAAAATTCAACTCCTAAAGGGGTAAAATATGGTTTGAAAAATCGAACCTAACGTGAGCGAAGCCTTGGGCAAGCCTTGGGAAGCTAGTCCTATTAATATTATAATTATTATATTATTATAATTAAATTATTTGTGAGGGTGGATGTATGGATGTTTGGATGGATGGATGGATGGATGTTTGTTACTCTTTAACGCGACAACGAATGAACCGATTTTGCTGAAATTTGGTACCGACATAGATTATAGTCTGGAATAGCACATAGGCTACTTTTTATCCCGGAAAAGCAAACAGTTCCTGCGGGATAGCATCGCTATGTTTTACGCATTTGTCCTCCAAAATACGCGCAATGGAGTTTTAGATTGACTTGATTTTTTTGCACAGGTAAAGTTAAGGGCCTGAAAAATCACAAAGGCTACTTTTTATCCGAGGAAAACAAACGGTTCCTGCGGGATATTAGTATACTACTTTTCACACATTTATCTTTCAACTATGCGCCAACGGAGTTACAGATTGACGTGGTTTTTGGATAGGCATAGTTGATGACTTGAAAAGTGACAAAGGCTACTTTATATCCTGGGAAAGCAAACAGTTCCCGCGGGATATTAGTGTGCTACTTTTCACATATTTATCCTTAAATTAGGCGCCAACGGAGTTACAGATTGACGTGGTTTATTGGATAGGCATAGTTGAGGACTTGAAAAGTGACAAAGGCTACTTTTAATCCCGGGAAAACAAACAGTTCCCGCGGGATATTCGTATGCTACTTTCACATATTAATCCTTCAATTATACGCCAACGAAGTTACAGATTGACGTGGTTTTTTGATAGGCATAGTTGAGGACCTGAAAAGTGAAAAGGCTACTTTTTATCCCGGGAAAACAAACAGTTCCCGCGGGATATTCGTATTTTACTTTTCACATACTTATCCTTCAATTATGCGCCAACGGAGTTTTAGATTGAAGTTTTAGATTGTTTTTCAGCACAGGTAAAGTTAAGGGCCTGAAAAGTGACAAAGGCTACTTTTTATCCCGGGAAAACAAACGGTTCCTGCGGGATATTAGTATGCTACTTTTCACGTATTTATCCTTCAATTATGTGCCAAGGGAGTTACATATTGACGTGGTTTTTTGGATAGGCATAGTTGAGGAATTGAAAAGTACCTAACAACAGCTACTTTTTATTCCGAGAAAACAAACAGTTCCCGCGGGATATTCGTATGCTACTTTTCACATATTTATCCTTAAATTATGCGCCAATATGCATGCATGCATACATGTATGTATGTATGTATGTATGTATGTATGTATGTATGTATGTATGTATGTATGTATGTATGTATGTATGTATGTATGTATGTATGTATGTATGTATGTATGTATGTATGTATGTATGTATGTATGTATGTATGTATGTATGTATGTATGTATGTATGTATGTATGTATGTATGTATGTATGTATGTATGTATGTATGTATGTATGTATGTATGTATGTATGTATGCATGCATGCATGCATGCATGTATGTATGTATGTATGTATGGCAGTATGCTTGCATGCATGTATGTATATAATTATGTGTGTGTGCATGTATTTATGTATGTTTGTATCCTCCTCCTACTAACTATAAAATTACATTAACTATATCCTATCCTACCTATTATTACTCATATTATCCCACTAATATTATTTATGTGAAAGTTTGTGAGGATGGATGTATACGGATGTATGTTTGTATAGATGTATAGTCTAAGGATGGATGGATGTAAGTTCTCTGAGATAGGGGTTGAACTATTTTGACTGTTTTACTCCATAACTTCGTTAAATTTAAACTAATTATTATTATTTTAACCGACTTCAAAAAAGGAGGAGGATCTCAATTCAACGGAATCTTTTTTTATGTAGGTATGTTCACCGATTACTCGAAGACGCCTGAACCGATTTGGAAAATTCTTTTTTTGTTTCAAAGGGTATACTTCCCAGGTGGTCCCATTTAAATTTTATCGAAATCAGTCGAGCGTTTTTTAAAAATTATACAATAAATTATATACTTTGTAGTGGCGCGGGCGTTTATGTATGTATGCTCCCGGGACAAAAAGTAGCCTGTGTTATTTTCCAGGTCCTCAACTTGACCTGTGTAAAAAACCACGTCGACTATATGCACTTGCACTTTATATGGTGAAATATTATAAATGCGAAAGTGCGTCGGTTTGTCCTTCAATCAGGCCCCAACAGAGCTACGGATCGACGTGAGTTTTTGCAGGGGTACCTATAGTTAAGGACCTGGAGAGTGACAGGCTACTTTTTATCCCGCAAAGTCAAAGAGTTCCCGAGGCATTTTAAAGGCTAAGTTCACGCAGACGAAGTCGCGGGCATCAGCTAGTGAAATAATAATTTGTAAAATACACAAACCAATTACCATTTTCACCTACATTCGGCGAGTAATAATCCAATAATTACCTATTATAATTATTAAATTGAATATTAATAATATTACTAAACACGATTGAATTACCGTAAGCCATTTAAGCTTATTAATATACTATAATAATTAACATTAATTTATTGATCACTAATTTTATTATAATAATGAATTAAATTATTATAATTTGCGTTTTACTAATATTAGTATTTTGTGACTAAAACCTCTAATGATTTCACTAAATTGATATACGAGTACATACATGCCGCTGTTCCAAAGTGCTGGAATAGCGACCTCCCATCCATCCTTTGAGTAAGAGTCTCTTTACGTGGGTAACCCCTAAATGCAATCTCTTACTCAATGTCGTTTACACCTTGAGGTGTTCCCTAAATATTTGTGAAAATAAAATTGTCAGAAAGCGTCACCTAGCTTCATCATTTTATCATCATTAGCAACCCATCAACGGCTCACTACTGAGCGCAGGCTCCTCTCAGAGAAGGGTTATAGGCCATAGTCCACCACGCTGGCCCAATGCGAATTGGTGGACTTCACACACCTTTGAGAACATTATGAAGAACTCTCAGATTTCGACTCGAGACTCGAGGTTTCCTCACGATGTTTTCCTTCACCGTTGAAGCAAGTGATATTTAATTGCTTAAACGCACTTGACTCCGAAAAGTCAGAGGTGCGTACCCGGGATCGAACCTGCGACCCCCCGAATAGGAGACCACAGTCCTAACCACTAGGCTATCACTGCTTCTTAATAGCTTAAAAATTCATTAACAGAATAGACAATTAGTAAATTTTTACCGTTGAATAAACAGGAGAATTCTGTAAACTGAGCATACAAACTAATTGCAACTTCGTTTTCAAGTGAAAATTCTTTTAATTTTTCCATAATAATATTTTCCTCGGCTACTCCACTGAACGCCGTCTAAAATGCAGCTGGATATCAGTAAGTTAGTAGCGCTCGGAATTTTCTTAGGGAACTTGAAGGTTTTAAATCTTAAAAACTTTCTCCAGAGCACAGAGCTTCCCTGCAATGCTAACAGCATACATGAATGATGAGGTGCAGGAACATTGAAAAATATACTAAGTGAAAAGACGGACAAGCTTCGGCCTGTCTGGAAATGTGGGCGATTCTTTACGATTTGTGAACTAGCAAAAAGCTGTAGCCTAAGCACGAATATTTTCACTATCGAATAGTTAACGTAAAGTTAACGCCGACAAGATATTTTGTATGAAAACGACTGCACCGCCCGCACGGTGCAACGCCTGTTTTCATACAAAATATCTTGTCGGCGTTAACTTTACGTTAACTATTCGATAGTGAAAATATTCGTGCTTAGGCTACTGCAACGCTATTCTGTAAAGCCATTTTCGTAATTCGACAAGCGAATTCGCGAGCTGTGTGAGGGCTCGCGTAGTTTTTCTAACGTGTAATAATTTTAAGTTAATGGTTATAAAATTATATTTTTTTTTGACAGATAACACATCTGGATATGAAGTTAAATTACTATGTTAAATCACAAATCTAAAGGCGTGATAGTTTTTAACCCCCGACGCAAAAAGAGAGGGGTGTTATAAGTTTAACGTGTCTGTGTATCTGTGTATCTGTCTGTGGTAGCGTATCCGCCAAACGGATGAACCGATTTTCGTTTAGTTTTTTTGTGTCATAGATAATTTTATCCCGAGTGTTCTTAGCCATGTTTCATGAAAATCTGTTCAGCCGTTTGAAGATTATCAGCTCTTTTCTAGTTGATTAGGGGATCTGACTAACTTCCTTTAGTCCGATCGATTCGAAATTTGGTACCGTGTTACTTCAATGAATTGAAAGTATATGGTAAGGTAACCATGATCTGATCAGCCGTTTCAAGATCATCAGCTCTTTAATAGTTGATGAGGGGATCTGACTACCTTCCATATGTCCTATCGATTCGAAATTTGGTACCGTGTTACTTCAATGATATTGAAAGTATATGGTAAGGTAACCATGACCTGATCAGCCGTTTGAAGATCATCAGCTCTTTAATAGTTAATGAGGGGATCTGACTACCTTCCATATGTGCTATCGATTCGAAATTGGGTACCGTGTTACTTCAATGATATTGAAAGTATATGGTAAGGTAACCATGACCTGATCAGCCGTTTGAAGATCATCAGCTCTTTAATAGTTGATGAGGGGATCTGACTACCTTCCATAATATGTCCTATCGATTCGAAATTTGGTACCGTGTTATTTCAATGATATTGAAAGTATATGGTAAGGTAACCATGACCTGATCAGCCGTTTGAAGATCATCAGCTCTTTAATAGTTGATGAGGCGATCTGACTACCTTTCATATGTCCTATCGATTCGAAAGGTACCGTATTACTTCAATGATATTGAAAGAACATGGTATGGTAACCATGACTTTAAATATGACATGTTAGAGTAAGGTTTAGATTTCGAAGGTGGGTAATTAAATGGGATCAATTAGGCTCAATTACCACTGCGCTAACAAATCACTATAAATACCTTCCTAATATTTATACCTACTTTAAAAAGGACTAAATAAAAGTAAAATTAAAAATTTTAAAACCCCCCGACACCAAAAATAATCTCTAAAAACTAACAAATAATATTTTATACCTATATATATAATTGCTAAATGAGAAAAACAGGACGTGTAGTCGCAGATTGCAACAAAAGAATTTACTCCGAAAAATTCGCAAAATCGACACAACCGTCAACGTCGTCTGCCCTCACGTGTCGCGCGCGGCTTTACGTAGAGCGTAGACTATTTAAGCATGAAACTTAAGATCGCTCGTACCTAAATGTAATTCGTAATAATTAATTAGCTGTTGGAAAAATACTTTATAAACTTTAGCGGTCCCGCGACGCGACGACGACACTTGGAAAATAAAAATATTTGAACTTACATAATATATGTGACGATAATAATAATTATATATAGGTATAAAATATTATTTGTTAGTTTTTAGAGATTATTTTTTGTGTCGGGGGGTTTTTAAAATTTTTAATTTTACTTTTATTAAGTAAAGTGTACCACAAAATGCTCAGGTTGTGGGATAGTGATAGGTCTCGCTCCGCTCGCCCTAATTAACATTCGGAAAAGTGGTGTGGAGTTAGGTTTTGAATAATCCCGCTGGAATCTGTTTCTCCGAGATAAGTTTTAAAAAATTTAAAAAGTCAATCTGCTGAGTGCAGTACTAATCGACAATTATTATCATAGTTACAATAATTCATACTCTAATCAGGCTATCCATTGCTAGAAACTCTTTGAAGATATCAAATTATCTCTGGTTCAATTTCCAGTCGTCATTATAATTGAGAATGACCAATATAATTCAGCACTCCATACCATAGTTATACATACATATAAAATACCTACGAGTACTAATGCATTATCGAAAGGAGAACAATGTGGGGGTAAAGCCAATAAGTCTGCCTACCCGCACGATACAAGATAGTCGCAGTACATTCAATAGTCAGCCAACTGAAAATAGGTTCGAAGGCTCTAGAACTTACGTTAAATGTAGGAATGAGAGGTCTTCGGGATTTTCACGTACTCTTGGCGAGGATTCAAAGGCGCTGCGAGTGGGTTTTAAACTTCGCAAGTTATTACTCGGACGATAATCGAATGTGGGATAGACTGTTGGATCCATGAACTAAGAAATAGCCACCTACTTCAACTAGGTACGAATAGTCAGCAGATTCAATTAAAAAGTTCCATTCTGCACATTGGTAACAAAATTTTGGAAGTTTCATTGTTCTTTAATCTATCTATGACTTTTGAGTCCTCCACTGCAATTTGACGTAGTGGTAAGTAACCATGCAATTTAAAATGGATGTGGGCTAACTTGGAAGGTGTATTGCAGTTAATTAATTAAACCCATAACCCTTACCAGTTCTTGGTAAAACTTACTTAACTAAATCGAACCCAAGATTTGCCATTTTAAAGATACTCACCACTGTGCCAGTTAATGTGCCGTTTAATAATTCTATTGATAACTTCTATAGAAATATTAGAGGTTGGTGTGGCTTTTACTCGTTAATCAACGATGAATCAAGTCGATCAATGGATGGTGTTTCGGATGCACTTAACTCTAGCTTGGATAGTTACTTTTTAATGGAAAACAAAAGGTTCACGCGAAATTTTTAAAATAGCTACCCTCACTTCATTTCTCAGCAGGATCTGCATTCCGAACCGGTGGTAGAGTCTTGACGTGTCATAAGAGCCACAGGTTGGCCTACATTAAAAAACTAAATTTGAATTTCACGCGAGAGCTTCCGCGGAGAAATGTTAATGTGGACATAAGAGGTTTGTTGATTGATTATTATCAGGACATTACACTGGCAAGAAAATAACGATTTCGACCTTACCCGTATACCTAATGAAAGTGCATCCAGTTCTTTTTTACCTTGGCCTCTTATTATGGTCATTATTAATGATCTTCAAGTTGTATGGAGCAAGCCAGGAACACGTATGAACGTATCGCCACGGTACATTAACGTGCAATTTCATTAGATGCGGCTGCAATCGGGGTGATTAATCAAAATGAGAATCACCAGGCTAATGGTAGTGGGCGAAGCCTTCGGGTGAGGAGTGAGGAGGTGTGGAGGGATAAAAGTGTGTGTTCAAGTGAACAAGGGGGAACTTAAGATTAGTTTCTTGCTTTTGTTGTCGCTCCACTTGAAAACGTTGGTTAGTTTTGCTTATGAACTTCAGCTAACAAGTGGTATATTTTTCTGTTTTATTTACAATTTTCACTTATACTGTTTGTACGAGCTGTGATGATTGCGACTATGCCTGCGTGGTTACAGGAATTTTAAAAATGCTGGAGGTGTTCTTTGATTTTGCGAGATAAATGTCTAAATCACTTCTTGCACTATATGGAAAGTATAGATAAATAATTTTTTGGTATTCGCAACGCTCCGTAGCGGCGTATCGACTACCAAATTAGTTATTTTTAATGTAAGATAGGCAGCTGAAATTAGTATACCTACGAGTAACTACATACGATAATGTCAACCCACGGACTTTATTTTTTAATATTACCTGGTAGAACGTAGAAGGCCCTTGCCACTATTGTAAAGCTTTCTTTGCTTTCTTATGGATCTCTATCCATAAAAAAGCAAAAAACTTGTTAGTTTAACTTTGCAACGCTCTCTTTGCAAAATACAAAGTTAAACTACATAATTATTATGTGGTAAATAAGTATAATGATACTTATTTACCACATAATAATTATGTTATTATGTGGTAAATAAGTATCATTATATTATATTGGTATCATATTGTATGCAAACTCATTTATCTCAGTAAGTTCGCAAGACATATTTGTCGCTGCGCTTAGTCTGCTGATGTTAAAATAATTTAATACAAGTCAATTTCAATAAAGAAGAAAGTAACACATAATCATATCGTAGTTTCTTGATAGTTGTATGTTATTCCGACGCTCCACTCACATTGCTGTAATGTTAACAACCCATCCCAATACTCGTCAGTATATGTAAGAGCTCCAGTCTTTCACATCTGCAACGTTACGAAAGGCAATTTTCTATACGGCTGCCGGCCTCCAAAATGATCTGCAATCAATCGGACAATGGTCCACGGAGGGGCGAACTTATTTCCGTGCCGGTGGTAATTTATCACGAGAATCATTTGTTTCCTCGGTAGATAAGTAGGCATTATTTACGGTTTAACTAACGCTTCAGTAGAATAATATAATGTTTAAATGAACAACGTTTTGTACATTATACATCCTTAATTAAAACTTTTTAGATCTGGATAGACCTTAATCTTTAGAAAGAAGATTATGACTATTCCAATGTGAAATAGTCGTGAAGAAAAAATTTTAAATCAACACATCTGCTCATAGTCGGTAGCTGATCGCAAGATATTGCTCAGAAAAAAAAACATTCTTAATTAATGTTATAAATGCAAAGTAAAAAAATTTTGAGTGTCGTGGAATACTCGGCTGGAACAAAGTTCAGAAACAACGCCATGTCTCGCCACACATGTTAGAACCATCTCGTAAAAAAAAACAGACATTAAAGCAATTTCAAGCAAGTTCACGCTGCCCACAATAGATGGCGTTAGTAAATTTGCCGCAAATATTTTGTTCGTAATTTCTCTTCTATAAAAATTCGTTCCAAAAATTAAAAAAAAAAATTAAGTGGCACTCGGGGACTACCGCGGTAAAGCTATTGCATAGCATTTTTTATCAACTTATGCAATTATAATATTTATGCAATATTTTTTTTTGCATAGTAAAAATTATGCAAAGAAAAATAAAAAACAAACAAACAAGAAAAGCGAACTGTCACTACTTCGCGAGTGAGATTCGAACCTGCGACATCATACACCACACCACTGCGCCAAATAGAGCTACTTGAGAACCTCTAAAATGTTGAACACTTACTGAACGACGCTGTTAGGTTTTTTTTCGTCACGGAATTTCTTTTTTTTCCCGTTTTCCGATTTTCACACAATTTTATAGAAATCTTACACATTTTTTCGTCTAGCCCCCTTCCGCCAAACCGTCCGAAAAGGAACTTTGTTCCAAAAAGTAAGTAAGTAAGTAAAGTATAACGTAGTTTATCCTTCTATCATGTAGCAATGGATCGGCGTGATTTTTTGCGTTGGTATAGTTACTTTTTAGGGTTCCGTACCCAAAGGGTACCAACGGGACCCTATTACTAAGCCTACGAAGTCCGTCCGTCCGTCCGTCCGTCCGTCCGTCCGTCCGTCTGTCAGCGGGCTGTATCTCGTAAACCGTAATAGATAGACAGATGAAATTTTCACATATTATGTATTTCTATTGCCGCTATAACAACAAATAATAAAAATTAAATTAAATTAAAAAAATTAAATTAAAATATTTCCATGGGTACATGAAAATATTTTAATTTAATTTTTTTTAAAGGAACCCTAAAAGAGCGAGGCCCGACTCGCACTTGGCCGATTTTGTTTTTAGTTCTAAGCTCACCTCTGTAATCATTAAATGAAATCGCTTTTTTGAATTTGAGGTACTTACCTAAGGTAAGGTAAGTAAGGTAACCTACTTACTTATTAGGGGAAAAAGGTTTGCTGCTTGATAGTTTAACTCAATGCTATATTAAGAAGAAAAAAAGGAACTTCGTTCCAAAAAACCACCTACAAAATCAACACTACTAACTGTGTTTTGAAAGATCTGAATGTAGTTTCAGCTAATTTCATTAAAAGATGTACGAAAATAGAGGGAAATGCAGTTCAAAAATTCCAATTTAATTTCTGTTATGAAAGGAATAACATGGTTTACCCCAATAAAACATTCAAAAGGAATCAGCGCAGCGGTGCGTTCAATAAAAAAAGCCTTTCATGTAAAACGAGCCGTAACGTAGCACTTTAAATTTTTCCCTCCATTTGAACATACCATCCATACATGAAAATATTTTAATTTAATTTTTTTAACGGAACCCTAAAAGAGCGAGGCCCGACTCGCACTTGGCCGATTTTTACTAGGCTAGGCACTTATTATCCTATCCCCACGAAATGCGCAATAATGTGCCGCTGTGGACCCCATGCCGCGCACTCTACCAGAGTGTGAAACGCTGAGTCCTCCCGCGCATCGCACTCGTGACAGGCCGGTGTTTGCTCCCGTCGTGCAATCTGATGGAGATACTTACCGAAGCAACCATGTCCAGTAAGTATCTGCGTCAGACGGTACGTCAGTGTCCCGTGCCGTCTCTTCAACCATCTTTCAAGGTGAGGCCGAATTGCCTCTACCGTCCAGGCACCAGCAGCAGGAGACTGTAGGTCCTCAGCCCACCTACCAATAAGGGCCGCGCGAGCTAGAGCCCTGATCCGCTCAGACTCCTCCAGTCCCGGCCGCTCACCTCGGCTCCTAGCGTGCGCCCTGTACTGGTATACTTCGGCAAGTACTTCGGCCTGAAGTTCCCAGGGAGGATCGCCCGCCAGAAGTGTGGCAGCACTCCACGACACTGTACCGTACCCTCGGATCGCACGGACCGCGATTATTCTCTGCGGTCTCCGTAGTAGGGCTTTATTTTGTGATGTTAGGCCATGCACCCATATGGGTGCCCCGTACAGTGCCATGCTACGTACTATTCCGGTGTAGAGTCGCCGACAGGCAGACTCCGGCCCACCTATGTTCGGCAGAAGCCTACCGAGGGCAGCAGCGGCATTCACCAGCCTTGGTGCCAGACGCTGGAAATGTTCTCCGAATTTCCATCGACCGTCCAGGATAAGGCCCAGGTACTTTTTGTGACTCTTTATCGCCACAGTTGTACCCTGGACGGTAATTCTGCACCTCGGGGTGGTCCCCTACGTAGGCCATGGAAGAGAAGAGCTTTAGTTTTAGGGACAGAGACTCTCAAGCCCAGCCTCTCGATCCGGTCCACCACCAGCGACGTAGCGGCAGTGGCTAAACGTGCCGCTTCCTCGAACGTCTTTCCTCGGGCCGTGACGAGGGTGTCGTCCGCATAGCATAGTACACGCGTCCCGGTGAGCATCGGGCACCGCAGGATCCAATCAAATCCAATGTTCCAAAGGACTGGCCCAAGGACCGATCCCTGCGGCACCCCTCTGCAAACACGACGTCGATACATTTGTCCGTCACCTCTCTCCCACAGACCCTCCCTGTCCCCGAGATATGCCTCAAGCAGCCCCCTGAGATACAGAGGCACTTCGTGATATCGAAGCGCCTCGAGTAAAGTCTCGAACGGTACACTGTTGAAGGCATTCTCGACGTCAAGCGAGACTGCGAGTACCACATCCCCTTCGCTCACCGCCTCTGTGGTCAGACTCTTTAAAGCGCTCAAGGCATCCAGGGTTGAACGTCTCGCCCTGAAGCCAAACTGCGCCTCGGAAAGACCCGGGCCCACCGACTCAAGGTGTTCAGTCAGGCGTGCAGCGAGAATCTTTTCAAAGACTTTACCCAACTCATTCAACAGAACTATTGGCTTATAGGCATTTATTGAGTCCGGCGGGCGACCGTCCTTTCGCAGGAGACACAGTTTTCCGTCTTTCCAGATCTTCGGGAACTGTCCCAATTGTAGACACTTGTCGAACAGTTCCCGGAGCATTTCTAGTAGACATTTCCGGGATATATACAAAATTTTCCCCGGTACACCATCTGGTCCAGGTGCTGTCTTTCTGTCCCGCAAGCGGTCAAGGGCGCGTTCCAACTCGTTCTCCGTAATAGGGGGGACGACATTGATTTCTCCCTGGTCTCTGGCTATGGCAGACATCGTCGGCGGCGTATGTCCCGCAGAATCGGGAAACAGTTCCTCCACCAGCCGCGAAAGGAAGTCTTGCTGTAAGGTTCCTATGACAGGGACACCCTGATTACGCAGTTTGTTCCTGGCCATGCGATAAGGCCGCCCCCAGGGGTCCCGATTAAGCCCCTGTAGGAGCTCTTCGCGGGCTTGTTCTTTAGCCCAGATCTTCTTTAGACAGATAGCCGTCTGGAGGGTTTTCTTCGCAGAGCGATACTCACTTCGCAAGCGGGCTTCTTGCTCGGGTCCTAATCTATTCCGCCTGCGGGTCCGGACATACTCCCGGCGAGCTCTGTTGCAGACTTCTCGAAGAGCTGCAATTTCGGGTGACCACCATTACACCTGACCGTAGTATTAGGGCCGTAATGATGCTTGGCTGAAAGGGTAAGGCCGATAAACGCTGGAACGCCACAGTAGAATGCAATAGCGACCCTGTGGCGTCCCTTATAAGCGAGGACGGATCCGTTGGGTTTTAGTGGGTATTAGGCAAAAACTAGTAGGTAATAATAATTTAAGAATTATTTGTATCTAAGTCGAAGTACCCTAAATTATTATATCTAGCAAACCTAAATTATTATACGGATAACTATATAATATTAAAATGTCAAGGTATAAATAATAAATAATCATATCAGTTTCTGGAAGCGAGCCAACTCTGCAAAATATTTACCGCATAATCTGGTGGATGTATCGCTACGACAAAAGTATTAGTTAACAGCTTTTAGTTTAGAATTAAAAGCGTGAACAATTTCTAAATACAATGCAAATAGATAAAAGAAAGTTAAATGGCGGTCTGTGATTTAGAATAAACTACATCATTATTAATTTGAGCCGATTTCACCGACGTCGAGCGACATAAATTGGCTCTTCTTAGTTTTTGTATTAAAAATACTACTAAAATATCAAAACCTACGCTCGGATAAGACAATGTACGTTGGTGAAATCGGCCCTGAAACGATAACAAAATCCAAACACACTTTTTTGTGCGTCTGTTTGTTTTATGAGCTAAGCTGTTGTACTACTGGGAAAAAAGTAAACTGAGTAGGTAGTTCAACCATTGAACTACTCAAGTCGTACTAGTGGGAACGAGCCTATAGCATGGCTTGTTTTGACGGAAGTTTCACAGATATAGGTATAGTGGAATAATAGTTTTTCCTTTTATTCTCTAAAACCACTACTTGAGATGAAACTTTTGCTGATTTATGTTTTTTTATCGTACATAGACTGGTCATAATATGTTGAGTAGAACCCAAGTTAAGAATACACGCGGACGATGCTGGCGACAAAACCTAGTTAATCTACACTAACTAAAAATATTAAGACCAAAAAATAACATGCATTTTTTCCGTCATATTGACTTTTTATGCCGTTATTGAAACTAGGTTGTTCAGCTAACTCAATAACCGAATTGTCATTGTAATCGAGTTATACGCTTTAACTTATTTCAAACAGCACAACCCCCAGGTTCCGTTTAAAATATCGGGACATCAATTTCACAACACTCGCAATGAAACAAAATTAAAAAAAAAATTAAAAAAATATATATTATAAAGATAAGTAGTTAAGTATAAAGAGTTGACTACGGGCCTGTTTAATGCAACCCAGCCCAGAACCCCAGGCCTGGCTCATAATTTGAACAAATAACAAGACGTATGGTCCAAGATCCCAGTGCCGCCAGACCTAAGTTATTTTCTCAGCAATTATTTGTGTACGATAGAGTACTGTTCTAATGTCCTTTCAGTAAATGCGTACCAGCTAGATTGTGCCGACGGCCAATTTCCAGATACCAGGTGCTAAAGGTAGGTAAAAACTAGAATAACTTATCTTAAATTCTCAGGGCTGATTTTCATATATGTTTTAAAGAATATTGTAAAAATTAATAAATTAATACTGCCAGACGCTTACCGCCGGCGGTTACTTTAGCCAGACGCTTTGAAGCTCCCAAAAAAATATATAATTTAAGTTAACTTATATTCTCAGTTCTGATTTTTATACATGATACTCAGGGAACTATTGTGATATTATCTGTAAGCTGCCAGACCTATTGGAAGGGTCAATCATCCCCCCAGACACACATTATGCGTCCCCATATGTATGAGCGCTAGAACATGATTCACTTGTTTAAGTGTGTGAGAGATAATATCATCATACTATAATATTATAAATGCGAAAGTGTGTTTGTTGGTTTGTCCTTCAATTACTCTGCAACAGAGCTACGGATCGACGTCATTTTTGGCCTGGGTATAGCTTGCAGAAGATATTGCAATAGTTCTCTCTCTCTCTAGATCCTAAGCTATACCCAGGCAAAAAATCACGTCGATCCATAGCTCTGTTGCAGAGTGATTGAAGGACAAACCAACAAACACACTTTCGCATTTATAATATTATAGTATGATGATATTATCTCTCACACACTTAAACAAGTGAATCATGTTCTAGCGCTCATACATATGGGGACGCATAATGTGTGTCTGGGGGGATGTTTGACCCTTCCAATAGGTCTGGCAGCTTACAGATAATATCGCAATAGTTCCCTGAGTATCATGTATAAAAATCAGAACTGAGAATATAAGTTAACTTAAATTATATATTTTTTTGGGACCTTCAAAGCGTCTGGCTAAAGTAACCGCCGGCGGTAAGCGTCTGGCAGTATTAATTTATTAATTTTTACAATATTCTTTAAAACATATATGAAAATCAGCCCTGAGAATTTAAGATAAGTTATTGTAGTTTTTATAGATAGCGGCACGAAAGTCTAGCGGTGACCGTTATTGCGCAGAAGTCGAAAATAAGGTATCATGGCGCTGATTGGCTCTCCAGTCGCATTCCGGCTGTCGTCATTGGTTGCGCGACAGTACCCCATGCGCAGCTATTTTGTTCAGCGCTAAACTTTCGTGCCGCGACCTATACCTACCTTTAGCACCTGGTATCTGGAAATTGGCCGTCGGCACAATCTAGCTGGTACGCATATACTGAAAGAACATTCGAACAGTACTCTATCGTACACAAATAATTGCTGAGAAAATAACTTAGGTCTGGCGGCACTGGGATCTTGCTCTAGTATGACTGACGTATCTGCATTAAAAGAGGCAATGCAGCCAGCCTTATTTAGAGATTATTTTATAAATTTTCAATGTGTAATATAATTATTATTTGGTTGCTATTTAGATTTAATTTTATTATTTGTTATAGTAATTACGTTTTAAGGAAAAAAAATTATTCGTTCTTTTATAATATTTAAGTGGTGGCAGCTACCTACTCTAAATATATTATATTTTAGAGAAAAAACATCAAAATCATCGCATATCTTAGTTTATTACGTAATTTAAATAAGGTTCCCCCATTTGGCGCATTTAGGATGTACTGAATAGGTATTACTCTAAACTAAACATGTAAATAGTGTGGTACATTATTCATATTGTGTGTAACCGACGAATTTAATTCGACGTTATTAATTGCCGAATGTAGAGCACAGTATCTATCGGATACGTAATTAAACAATCGTTAGCAGTTAGTTTGCTAGCGAATAATTTCGTGTGTGAATTTATAAAATAGGTATGAAAAGTTCAAATTGGATTTATTTGCAATTAACTGTGCCGTCGGTGTGCGGACGTCTCCCTCGTTAGGATTTAAATTGTCGCCATGAATATATTTATTTAACTGATTTTTAAATGGAACAGTCCGAGCCACACCTATTTTGGGCTTAACCAAGATTGATAGGTTGGCTATTAGTTATTGCTGTTTTACATGAAAATGCATTGAACAGTATTATGAATGTTTTCATTAAGTTTTATGTTATTATTATGTTTTCGGTAAGTAACAATGCAGTTGAAGACGGCTTACTTGTGACGAGTAGGGAATAAGTTATACCCGTACTTTCAAAATGGTTTCTACACACCATCGTACCTGAACGGAATGCTTGGCGGCACGTCTTTGACGGTATGGCGGTAACAAGCTACGACCAAAGCCTCCCAGAACAGACCAGAGGCAAGTCAGAAATAAAGAAAAAATCCTAAATCGCCCCTGCCAGGAATCTAACCTAAGATATTCCACTTATAAAACGACAGAACTCACCACTGCGTCAGGTCATACAAGTTTAAGAAATCAATTATCAACCATCATCATAATCAATTAAAACTACTCTCATGAAAAAAGCATAATATTATACAATTAAAGATCCTTACTAATTTTATAAATGGAAAAGTGTGTTTGTTTGTTGGTTTGTCCTTCAATCACGCCGCAACAGGGCTACGGATCGACGTGATTTTGCATGGGTATATTTGAGGACCTGGAGAGTGATATAGGCTACTTTTTATCCTGGAAAATCAAAGAGTCCCCGAGGGATTTTAAAAACTAAATCCACGCGGACGAAGTCGCGGGCATCAGCTAGTTATAATATAAATGACAAAAAAGCGTGGATATAACCAAGACAGTAATAACTAACCTGTGCAATAACATGATATTTTAAAAATTATTGAAATCAGTTAAGATTTGATGGAGATATGGAGAAACATCGACAAAAAAAAAAAAAATACGCGTCCAATTGAACCACCTCTTTTTGTATTTTTGGAAGTCGGTAAAAGAGCAACCGCCGAGTTTCTTGTTGGTTCTTCTCGGTTGGAAAGGTATTCCGAACCGAGCAATTCGAAAGCATTTATTTCAATAAAAAAAATTCTATTCTATTCTATTCCATTCCATTCCATTCCATTCCATTCCATTCCATTCCATTCTATTTCATTCCATTCCATTCGATTCGATCCGATCCGATCCGATCCGATCCGATCCCATCCCATCGTATCGTATCGCATCGCATCGCATTGCATCCCATCCCTTCCCATCCCACCCCATCCCATCCCATCCCATTCTATTCTATTCTATTCAGCGAGATCGTCAATATTAAATGTTAGTTGACATGTTGGTTTGGTAGCATTGCTTAGCTGAGTTTCCTTTTATTGGCAAAGGTGACTTACTTTATTGCTAACCTATAATAGTTGTATTATTGATACAATAACTGTCAGCAGAATAACGATGATAGCTAGATAATAATAATAATAAAGCCTACCTATATTTAAACTCTAGTAACATGACAAGTGGTTTTTTAAACAATGTGGTATTTAAAATACTCAGAAATTCCATTCAAAATGGTTGTCATAATTTATAGTTGGTCACGTCTTGCTTCCAATTGACCTTTATACTGATATTAATTAAAAATGCGAGAGTGTATCTGTCTGTTTAATTTTTTGCGCCTAAACCGCTGAAACGATTTTCACGAAATTCATTATTTGTTTATTTAGTACAGATATAGCTCGCATCCTGGAAAAAGGCGCCTTTTTTATCCCGGAAAATCCCGGAAATGTAGAAAGCATTGACAATAGTATTTTTAACCGACTTTAAAAAAGGAGGGTTATCAATTCGTCGGAATCTTTTATGTATGTTCACCGATTACTCGAAGATGCCTGAACCGATTTGGAAAATTATTTTTTTGTTTGAAAGGGTGTACTTCCCAAGTGGTCCCATTTCAATTTTATCGAAATCGTTTGAGCGGTTCTTGAAAAATCTGCAATAAATTATATACTTTGTAGTGGTGCGGGCGTTCGAAGTCGGTTTTTAAAAATATTTTTTTATATTAAATTTTCAAAAATCTAAATCTACGTAAACAAAGTCGTGAGCGTCATCTAGTTTTTTATTATTCTTAATAGTTATCTTAATCCCTAATTGATCTCATGAAATTAATCAATGATTATTATTAGCATCATTAAGTAGTTCATCATGTATCCCAACCAATACGCAATAACTCTTCTTGTTTAAAGCGAGTTTGGAACAAGAATATAATTTTACGCTCTCACATTTACATCTGAATGGCTTAAGTTAGATTAGGCTTGAAATTTTATAAAGCCTCCACTTTATCTTCGTACTTAACATCTCAAACCGTCCCGAGGTTCGAAGTGGTAATCAAATCTCAAGATAACTGTACAGTAATATCTCTTGCAGGGAATACATGAATTTAAATGTTATTCATTAATGTTGATCGCTCAGTACGAGAATACGAAGCCGCACGAACCGCACTCTCAATCACGTATTTTCGTCACTAAAAATGCAAGTATTTTTATCAAACCCGCGTTGATCGCATCGAATGCGCCAAAGAAATTCGTATAATTCTGCAGCACGTTTTGCATAGCTAGTCTCGGTTATAGACACAACAGAAACTTACTCGTACATATTATACATTTATATTATTATTGATGATTTTATTATGAAGCTATGTCACATATCAATATTATTCGGAAGCGTCTAGTCGTAAAAGACAAAGTGGAAGGCACCAAAGGGCGATGAAGATCACCCATGCGGTGGATTGACTAAATTAAGCCTGCTGTGGCCGGTGTCTTCATGAGTGTGAATGCTTATGAGCTGAATCACACCTACCATGAATAATGTTACAAGTGCGGAAGTCCTGATATAAATAAATTGTTTTATATTGCTGAAAATATATTGCGCTTGGTGCGTGCGGTGTTTGCGGTGCGTATACTTATTCCGTAATGGGCGATCAGCTCAAAGGAACGTAGGTCAATCGATATCAGAGATTTATTGGCGCGGTATCGCAGGTGATAGCGTTAATTAAAACTATCACGGGAGACCATTTATATACGCCTCGTACGATAATGTATACTCGGTTGTGGTCAAAGTGATTAAAGCTTTAATAGTTATTTAAAACAGGGGTACCTTTTAAATTTAATGCCATTACTTGATAATATTTTTATTTTCAATTTCCAGTAATGTCGCTTTAGAAGAATGAATCCTACAAATAAAACGCAAGGATAATCAATAATCAATGTATTCTGAGAATTCGTCGTAGTCACTAAAAAGAGACTACACACTACGAACTGAATTGAATATTTACGACGATTTACCATTCCATAAAGTATTTCGCATCCTGAAATTTGAATAAGCATTTAAAGGTAGAGTGCATAAAGTTTTAAAACGAATGACGAAAACTGACGATGCATTCGCAATGGTCGATGCAGCATTTGATTTTTTTTTGCTCGTCGCGACACCGGTAACGACTTCCTTGCAAACGCGCATTGAAATGTAACGATTCCGAAACACGCGCGAACAACCTCCGCCGCGCGCCCTGTCGCCTGTCGCTGTATCGCTTCGTCGCTCACTCACACCTCCCTTTGTGCGAAGAGATACGAGCAAAACGTATCCCCGATTGTTCCAATACAAACGGAAATATTGCCGCCCCGTGTGAAAAATGAATATTTTTCCAGTTGAACGTGAGCGTCGGGCTCCGAAGAATTTTGACGCCGCAAAACGTTTGACCGTTCAAAATTTTATGGCCACCCATTGAAAACACAAAAATCTCTCTCCAAACTCTGGAACGATTTTTAAAGTTACGTCCGTAAACTCGTTGAAAGCGGCGGCGGTCTGTCCGCGGGACAGTTTTCCGTGAAAAATTACCGGCTGAATGGGAGCGGCTAAGCGTTGCTTTTAGCCCAGTTTCGGAACGGGCGAAGTCGCCGCACGACCTGGCGATTTCCTAAGACCGCAGTTCAATTTACCGGAACGCATCTGCCAGCTAAATAGCCCGGCTTGTGCCTCGAACTAGCGGCTTTAATAAACGAGCAGTCCGACTGTTGTTTTGGTAAAATAAAATAAAATGACGTCGACGGTCAGTTTCCACAGAGTTTAACCATCAGAGATATTGCACAAGTTTGCGCAAACACAGATGCACTCTCTATTCCCTCACACACATAGTCCGGTGGGACAGAAATCCGACACAACCGGAGAGAGATCAGGTGTAGGGCCGACAGCTGAACATACTCTCCGAGGCACGCAGGGGTGACTCACCACTGTCTTCCTAACTCCGGGCCTCTACTGAGAAATTATTGACAGCAAATCCCAATTTATTTTTCATCATACCTATTCGAAAAACGAATATTGGCTTCAGAGGATAGAGGGAGCAAAATGTCATTTTAACCCCTTGGGACTTTTCATTTCTCCCTTCTGATTGGTCCGCGTTCGTGCCTTAGTATGTGTTTATTACTACTGCGTTTGTTGCAGAAACCTGTCAATCGCTCATTCCGTTCGAAATTCAAAAATGTTTGAGAAGCTGTTGTCTTCGATACTCACGTGATCAATTAGTCGATCGGATATACGCCCATACATTTTTTAAATTTCGAACGGAATTATGGCTGCTAGTCCAAAGAAAAAAAATACTAGTAGTACGAGATCCGAACATAACATCGACCTTCACCCATCTGTTTACCGAATGAAACATTTTTTTTATAAAATTCCATACATAGACAAATACGTCTTGTATGTATTGCCTATCAAAATATGTTCATGGCTATCATTAATTAAAAAAAAATATTAATTAAATTTTTTTAGCGCGTTTCACCCACTTGTTTACCAATCAAAATATATATCAAAAAAAAAGATTATTTAATAACAAACGCGATGGTATAGTATTGCCTGCAATAAACCGTTCATGAAACACTATTGCCAGGATTTAAAGTTTAAAAATCAAAGCAAGTAAAGTTGCGCAAGAGAGAAATCCGAGCTTATTTAGTGTAATAAAGAAGGATAGAGCATAGTGGCTGCGAGCGACGCCTTCGTTGAAACTCGCTAAAAAAAAATATTTAATTAATATTTTTTTAATAAATGATAGTCATGAACATATTTTGATAGGCAATAGGTACATACAAGACGTATTTGTCTATGTATGGAATTTTATAAAAAAAATGTTTCATTCGGTAAACAGATGGGTGAAGGTCGATGTTATGTTCGGATCTTAGACTATAGGTAGATAACCAAAGAGGTTGAATGCATAATGTATGAAGTTTATGTACCTACTGGCCGTTTACGTTTTGGCGGCAATGCGCGCTGAGTCTTTTTTTTTCATTTGTTTTCTCAGAAATTTTCACGCGTCTTCAAGTCAGTCGTCATAAAGTTATTGCATATAATAATTATAAATATGAGTTCGAGTAGTGATAGTGATGTATTAACTCCTGAAAACATATTATATGATGCAGCAACTGTGGTGCAACAATTATTACCACAAAAATCACGTGTAAAATATTTAAATGAATACAATAAATTCCTCGAATGGAAAAATAGAAAAAATGCTAAGTCTTTTTCAGAATCCGTGTTTCTAGCATACTTTCAAGAATTGGCTAAAATAAAAAAAGCTCCTACACTGTGGAGTATTTACTCTATGCTGAAAGCGACAGTTAATGGAAATAAAGACATAAAACTTGAAAGCTATACAAAATTGGTGTCATATTTGAAGAGACTTTCTGAAGGATACCAACCGAAGAAATCCCGTGTACTTTCCCACCATGATGTGGAAACGTTTTTAAATCAGGCACCTGACAACGATTTTCTAGCTATCAAAGTAAGTTTGTAACTTATTATTTACAAAAGAATTAGTGAGTCAGTAAAGATTAGAAGTTTGAATTGTATAGTTTTGCATATAACTGAGTTTTTTTTTGTTACAGGTAGCTTTAATTTTTGGTATCCACGGAGCTTGTCGTGGTGTCGAACTCATGAACCTTACAGTTGACGACATTGAAAAGCAGTCTGAACAGTTAATGTTAGTGAAATTGAAAGACACAAAAACCAAAATTGACAGATCTTTTATTATATTTCGATGCTACGTTCTCTAGATTAAACCTTATACGCTTATTACACTTGTAGTTCGGCATTCCATGTCGCCATTTAATGCACTTAGTTTAGAAAAAACCACTAAAAAATGAAAAATTTGTAGGTCAGTAGAACCTTCTTTCAGTTGACATATTATCCTATTTTCATCATTGACATTTTAGTGCTTCGCCATTATGCACGTGACATATTATTTATTATTTATAATACTAAATTGTTAATATAATAAATGTTTTAAAAATGCTGAAAAGGAAGCGTAGTGAGATGGAATATATTAGGAAGAAAATAAAAAAGAAGAAAATTATCGAAAAATAAACGGCGTTCTTCCTCGAGTTCTGAGTCATCCTTCGAACTACAGGGTATTTGTTATGTTAATTATTATGGTATACGTTTTAACGCCTAGAGTTATTACATACCATTAACAATAATTAACAAAATATCGTAATAATTACGATAAGTTCTTACCAACTTACACTCGGGTTCACGATGCAACGCTTGAGTTCATCTTACCCGCAGTAACGTGTCCGAACCTCTCTGCAGGTACGGGACATAGCTATACCTGTTTAGGTATACATGGATTATCATTCTTATCTCCAGCTACTCGATCTAGCATCCTATGTAGTTAACTTCTTTGTTGTACGAACACAAAGAAACTCGGTTACGAATGTTTTAAATATTATTTGCTTGTATTACAAATTACAATGTAATAATAGTGTTTACTTGCGAATTTATTTTAAATCAATTTTAGTAGTACCTACTGAATTACCTACATATTGAAAAATGTAGTTATTAATTCCGATTGCAGTGGAACAAACTTTCGAAACAGACATAATTTCGGATCCGCTATTAGACGAACCCAGACCCTCGACTAGTAAATGCTACCGGGAGTCCTCGCAGTTGAGAGAAGTCGCTCAAACAACGGAAGAGAATCTTGAAGGTGAAGTTCTGCCTGAACCGGAGACAATATTTTATAGAGTCTCATTTGCTTCCGGCTAATTGTAAATTAACAATTACTCAATCCGGAGATCAAAGCAAATTCCATACAAAAACGCGAGCTATGAGTCAAATGAAGAGAACTGTGCAGCTCAATTTCATCTCTAAGTGAAGGTTTTACACTACCTACTTTTGGAAAAAGTGTCTAAAGATATCGCTGTTTTGAGACTTCTAATGAATAAGGGACGCATTTTATGCGACTGTCAATACAATGAGTCAGTCATTCGACGTTATTTTATACTCGCAGCTTTAAAGAAGGAACTAAAAAACATTTGCAAGAAACAAAGATTGATCAATTATGTACTTTTTAGCCAAAAACTCGTTGATACAATACAAACAGCGAAAGCAATAAATAAGTCTGGAGCTGAATTAGGGGCCGCTCAGCCGTTTATAGGCCCAATGAGCAACTAAAACCCGTCACCAGCACCGCCTAAGAAAACCTTAAACTGGAAAGCTCCTCCCCTGAGCCACAAGCTGACGGGGAGTACCCGAGCGAAAGAGCCTGCTCCTCAGCAGGCGCAGCACGCGCCCTCATCGAGAGCGTCGCCCATCAGTGGTCGGCCCACCAGTCGCAGCCGCCGCTAGACACGCAGGTAAATTATGCCGGTAGATTGTCTTTGTTCTACGAACAATAGTGTCAGATTGCTTCTGACTGAACTGTATTATCATGGATTAACGGATATGGAATAGCGTTTTCACAAAATCCTGTAAAACATAATTATTCCACAAGCTCCGAATTACATTGACGACGAAATAAGTAATATTGAAAATTATTAACCATTGGTGCTGTATCTCAATGCGAGCCTTGTAATGATCAGTTTATATTATGTTCTAGTACATTGTTAATACCAAAACTGATCGGCAAGACTCATTTAATTCTGAACTTTAAAATCTCAATAAATTTATTGAACCATTTTAAATTAGAAGTCTTACGCACTGTTTTAAAGTTGATTTCAAAAGGTTGTTTTATGTCAAATATTGATCTGAAAGATGCATATTTGTTACTTGATGCATATTCATAATAATTCAAAAATACTTAGCTCTTTATACGAGTTCAAGGTATTGCCGTTCGAGCTTATTATGGCACCGTATGGTTTTTTCTTGACTGATGAAACGGCTTCTCAAATTATTACGATGTACCTACCGATCACATGACCTATTTATTTGGACGATATCTGCCTAATATCACAGCGTTATACAGTTTGTTAAGACAATATTAATATGACAAAGAAACTTCTTTGCGCATTAGGTTTTATAATAAACGAATCAAGGAGGGTTATGATTCCAAGTACTTACCGGATTTTGGATTTTATTTTTATTTATAAAATGGAAGTAAAGTTACCTTTAGAGGAACCTATTAAAATTAAAAAAAAAAGATTGGTTGTCTGTAAGGTCGGTTTGCGGACGATAGTTTTGCGTGATAGCGTCATAGCCGACGCTTGGGCCGATCGTGCCTCTTTATCGCGTGTTCCGCGCTCTCGCTTGCACGCTCAGGCCTAGGCTTAAAGTGACACTTTTTTCGTGCGTGCAGCCGGTGTTCATCGATTTACGAGACGATATCACGTCAAAAGAAATCATGACATTTAAAAGGTGTTAAAAGAATTTGCCCGCTTAGTAGGACTGTTGACATCTGCTTGTCCAGCAGTCGAATATGGCTGACTGTATACAAGGGATTTGAGAGGTCCAAAAATTTTAAAAACTTAAAAGATGATGATGATTATGAATATTACTTAGAGATATATTCACGGTACTAAATATTATTCGTCTATGATTCTGACGCCTCTATTACAGGGTGCCTTAGCCTGTTCAGGGAGATATGACTAGCGGCACTTGGATTCAGCTAGAAAAGCTGGCATCGGAATTGTTGAATTATGTGTTTATAAATTTATTGTAGAAAAAGACAAACCATAATATTAATTATCTTGAGTTATTAGCTCTTTTGTTGGATTAAAAATTTTCACAAAAGATTTGACTTATAAACATGTTTTGTTAGTTGTTGCTAATTGATAACACTAATATATAAACTGTATGGGCGGAATACAAGTCCCTCATTTAAATAGGTTTGCTAACGATATATGGCAGTGGTGTGAGGTGCGGAATCTTTTTATTGCTAAGCATCTGCATAGCTGATGCTGAGTTTCTGAGATGCAAAATTTGGTTTGCCTGACTTTGCCATTTTTGCAAGTCGGATATAAAAAAATGTCCATCGTACATATTATGGTACAAAGATCCCGATGCCTACACTGTTAATGTGTTTTTTTTTGTATCTTGGTACAAATGTTTTTTTTTACGGATTTCTGCCATTTTCTATTGTACTCAAATCATCGAAGAAGATAATAAGTGATAAGGCTAAAGGCATACTGGTCGTTCATGCCTAGCCTTCACAGCCACATGGTTTCCCATATTTAATAGATTATTATTAGTGTGCGAGCCGTTAGTTTTTTCGTTCATCTAAAGATTTAATCCTTTCTAATTCCATCCAGCAACCATCACATTCTTCAGAGGGTTACCCTGGTTGCCGGAATATTGTGCGGCAGTCGTTATTGAGACGAAGCATCCCACCGTCGTTTATTTATATTATGCTGGCGTCATTGTCACTTGTCAGATAACTCCATAAAACAATACGACACAAATGTTTAAAGAATTGGTATAACTTTTGCGTTGCTAATCGTTTACACATGTATCAGGCTTCAATACCTAATATCAGTTATTTTTTTAACTAATCTTTTTCAATCTGGAGCTCAATAAGGATCTTTAAATAGCTGCAGATCGGCTCTCTCTCTAATTTTAGCTAGTAAAATAAGTGAAGTTGACCGAATGAAGTAGATAATTTAGCTAACTGGGTACCTAATGAAAACTTGCGTGAAAAAATTTCTAAAAATTTGATTACCTTGTTGACCCTTGTGACCCTTGTAAGGGCTCATAGGGTCGAAACTCATTCAAAAATTGATTTTCATAACTATAGTATTTCGGTGAACGAGATTTCAGTTAAAATACCTGATTTAATTTAATTAAAATATCTCGAGCAAATACTTTACAACCAGTGTTTGTAATTCCCTTTTTTTTTTCGCGAAAGACCTGAATTTTATCCAGCTAGTTATTGATTGATTATTAACACATTACTTGTACTTGGCGTAACAATCACAATTTACTTTTCATAAGTTTTAAAAAGCCGCATAACAAAGTTTCAGCTCGGACATTAGGTTGATGGGTAAAGGAGACCTTAGGGGCTAGTGGAGTTGCTGTAATTCTGTTTTCAACACATAGCACTCGACATACTAGTACCTCTAAGGCTCATAACAGAGTGTCAATTTAGATTTAATTTAGAAAATGGCAGGATGAAGCGATAAAGGCGATACTTCAACAATATTAGCCAAATTCTATAAAAGAGATATAAGGCCTGGTGCAGAAAAATAATCTTTTACTCGGAGTATTTAAGATACCAACTTAATTAAATAAATTAAAAAATAATTAAATAAATAAAATTATAAAATTATGAAAATATTATAATAATTGTATTTTTATGATCATAAATAAGTAACATGTGATGTTATTATAAAATGTATCTAATTTTTGAAAACATAAATTAAATTCATTATGTCTAATTAAATGGATTGTCTGTGATTGATTTGCCGTGATATTTCAAACTCTCAAAGTCTACAAGTGTAATAAGGTTTAATCTAGAGAACGTAGCATCGAAATATAATAATTTAATGATTAAACGAACTTACCTGTAAGTGAAGTTCTATCATAATTATGTGAGATGCTACGTTCGAAGAGATTAAAGGCCCCCCCTCCCAGCATTTTCAATGCGTTGACCCTCAACTTTTGAAATATCACGACGTGCAAGTACTCTCAATTAAATGATGAAAATAGGATATGTCAACTGAAAGAAGGTTCTACTGACCTACAAATTTTTCATTTTTTAGTGGTTTTTTCTAAACTAAGTGCATTAAATGGCGACATGGAATGCCGAACTACAAGGTTTAATCTAGAGAACGTAGCATCTCACATAATTATGATAGAACTTCACTTACAGGTAAGTTCGTTTAATCATTAATTATACGCGACGAGTACAAAACTATTGTAGACAAATACATGGCTCTTCGTCCTGCTGACACACCCACCAGGCGATTTTTTATCCGATATCAGGGAGGAAAATGCTGGAAACAAGTTATAGGAAAGAATAAAATTTCTGAAATGCCACGAAAAATTGCCGAATTTTTAAAATTACCAGATGCTTACATGTTCACCGGACACTGCTTTCGAAGGACATCCGCCACTCTCCTGGCCGATTCAGGAGCCGATTTAACAATGCTTAAGCGCCACGGAGGGTGGAAATCCTCTTCTGTTGCCGAAGGATATATTGAAAACTCAATTGACAACAAGAGCAACACGACCAATCGTATTGTAAAGAACATAACATTAAAACCGACTAAATTGCCTGTTGTTTCATCATCGCCATCGCGACCATCCAAATCAGGATACGAATTAACAACAGATGACACAAATATTATAAATACTCAATCTATTCAAAATACAACTGTCTCGGTCCCAAATAAAACTATTAATATATCTTTTTCTAATTGTGAAAATGTATCTAACATAAATATTAATGTTTAAATATTTCATAATAATTTATTTTTGTTTTATTTAAAGTTTCAATATACGTATAGGTAATGTCTATACATAGTAGGTTGATACTCCTAGCTTTTTCTCATAGGTAATGATGAAAAATACTGTGTGTCATTCGGGGCCAAAATATTTTGTTCTCGGGCGGCGTATATTGAATTCCTCGCTACGCTCAGGATTCTACTTTAGAATCCTTTACTTCGCTCTGAATTCAAAATAACGCCCTCGGGGAACAAAAAACTCCTTTGGCCCCATATAACACAAATAACTATTATGGCCCGATGAACCCGGGATTTTGTCATCTGCAGTCTTACATGCTAACGACTAGACCAACGAGCCAGTTAAAAAAATAGCGCAAAAGGCATTTAGTTGATGAAAGGGTTCTAATTGTTCGTAGTGGGTACTAGTCTGGTGAGAGAGGTTTTATTGCGCGCGGGGAATGGCAGGCGAGCAATTTGGCGGTGTGGCCGCAAGAGCGCATGTTTATTAGAGACACGGACCTCGCCTCGGCCCCCGATTTGCATAACGGTCTCTGTCGTAATTAGAAACCATCTCGGACGTCCCCCCTTTGGCCCGTCAAGTCCGCCGAGCGAGGCCGGGTGACGGCAAACGCCTTGTATTTATCCGCTGAAGGATAAACTGTATAATCCGCATTAGAACAAAACTTAGCGCGATTCAGTCGAGCCAAATGCGATACTAAGAAGTGTAGTTGCATTAAAGTAAATTGTCTGTGTACTTGGCTTTCCGCAACTGGGAGAATTCTAACTTTCAGTAAAACGAATATTTGTAACATTGCTACTTCTTATCTATTCGGGAAAGGTTCAAGTTTATCCTTACTTATTAGATATACTTACATGAGAAGGTTCGTGTTTGTTTGTTGCTGTGATTGTATAACAACAATCACGCTTCAACAGAACTACGGATCGACGTGATTATTTACATGGGTATACTTGAGGACCTGGAGTGTGACATAGGCTACTTTTCAGCCCGGAAAATGAAAGATATATATTATTAGGTCTTTACCTATGAAATTGCGTTTCTTCAGTACTGGTCATTTCAAATAAAAAAAAGTTTGTAATGGCTCTGTATTCTAAATTCAAATTAATTTTGTTTTAAAACCATGACATTCTATTTACAAACTCAGTCTTTTGTTTTTTGATTAGCGTTGTATTTTCATTACATTTGAACATTTTTCGTCATAATGGATACTTTAAAAATTCGTCTAATTATGGAATATGAGTTCAGTCGTGGCACCAACGCGACACAAACGGCCCGTAACATCAAAAACGTTTACGGAGAGAACTGTACAAACGATCGCACAACCCGTTATTGGTTTTCCCGGTTCCGTTCTGGAAATTTTGACTTGAAAAATGAAGCTCGTGGTCGTCCGCAGACTTTGGTTAACAATAATGAATTAAAGGCGATTGTGGAAGCTGACGAAACTCAATCTACAGCTGAGCTAGCAGCAGCTTTTGATGTAAGCATCAAAACAATATTGATCCATTTGCGACAAATTGGCAAGGTAAAAAAGCTTGATAGATGGGTGCCCCACGACCTTAACGATCGCCAGCCCAACGTACGCGTCGAGACCTGCCTTGCGCTGCTCAACAGGCAAAGAAATGAAGGAATTTTGAAACGAATTGTTACGTGCGACGAAAAATGGATTCTGTTCGACAATCGAAAGCGCTCAGCAAGTTGGTTAGACCCTGGTTCTGCAAAGCAATGCCCTAAACCAAAAATGACCCCTAAAAAGGTGATGGTCACTGTTTGGTGGTCTAGTGCGGGTGTGATTCACCACAGCTTTTTACAAAACGGCATGAGCATTAATGCAGATGTGTACTGTGAAGAACTGGAGAGAATGATGGAGAAGCTTGCACATCTGCAACCAGCTTTGGTCAATCGGTCGTCCCCACTGCTCCTTCACGACAACGCGCGACCCCATACTGCGCAACAGAGAGTCTCCAAGCTGCAAGAGCTGGGGTTGGAAGCTCTCCCTCATCCGCCATACTCACCAGACCTTGCACCTACCGACTATTACTTTTTCCAAAATTTAGACAAATTTTTGGTGGGTAAAAAATTCAATTCCCGAGAGGCAGTACAAAATGCCTTTGAAGAGTTTGTTGCCTCCCGTCCAGCTGATTTTTACAAGAAGGGCATCAATAAACTGCCAATGCGTTGGCAAAGATGCGTCGATTGCATGGGTGATTACTTCGAATAACAGAAATAAAAAAGTTTGAAAAAATAAGTACTTTCACTTATTGCATACAAAACGGCAATTTCATAGGAAAGACCTATTATAAAGTTGCAGGCATCAACTAGTGCATGATAAAAATATTTTACTATACTTTTTGGGTTTCATTTAATTTAGGCATCTATCTTTTCCTAATTGGCTCTGGCTTGGGTGTTTTCTGTGAGGCTTCGACCAGGCTGTTAACCTAACTCTACTGACTCGACCGTCGACCGTATCTCTGACTGAAGCCCTATCAACATTTACAATGTACAAATTTATGAAGATGTAGCTTAGTGGTTAAAATTTCGGCTTCCTTTTTGGAGATCCGGAATTCGATCCCAGGTCTGACTCTTCGGAGTTATGTTCGTTTAAAGCAATTAAGTAAATATAATAATAATAAAGTAAGGAAAGTATCGTGAGGAATACAATTAATAGATAATTAATTAATAATAAGTATCTCCTACTTACCAAAGTCACCGACATAGCTCAGCGAGTCGCGAAACTGAAGTGGAAATGGGCGGGGCAAATAGTTGGAAGAGCTGATGGTCGTTGGGGTCCCAAGATGCTGGAGTGGCGACCCCGCACCGGGAAGCGTAGTTCTGGCAGATCCCCCACCAGGTGGACAGACGACATCAAACGAGTCGCAGGGAGCCAGCTGGATTCAGGCGGCGCAAGACCGAGGCCTATGGAAGTCCATGCAAGAGACCTTTGTCCAGCAGTGGACGTCTATCGGTTGATAAAGAAAAAGAAGAAGATAATTAATATGTACGATTTTGGTATCTTTAAAGCAAGAGTGTATAGGCATCTTCTTGGCAAACGCGTTCCACCTTAGGCCACATTATCACTCTCCATCGGGTGTGATAGGAGTCAAGTTTGTGCTTATACGGTATACAAAAAAGTTGTGAAGTCTGCCACTGCACTTGGCCAGCGTGGTGGACTATACCCTATCGTAGCTAGTCGTAGAATTTATGCCTTTTCAATGAGTCTACCGCTATAAGAACCCCTATCATTATTAGATTAAAAGAAAGGGTGATGACCCTTAGAAATCAGGGTTACGATACCAGCATAATTTTATTACTTCAGGCATTATTAAACCTCTACCATTTTAATATAAAGGATAGATCGTTCAAGAGAGAGAAAGATCAGGTAATTCATAATACCGAAGTAATTTTGAGGGTAACCACACTGCTGCAGAGGAAATTCGAAACAAAACCATTTCAAACAAGTGATCGTCAGTCAAAAGAATAGCGCTAATGAATTTCGCGTTCTTCCGATCACTCAAACTTCCACTGCGAGGAAAATTAATTTTAATACCGCAGGAGCTTACCTCGCGTTGAAAAATATTAGGCCTCCATTTCAGACATGACTGATGTTTTCACTTCGAGTGAATACGACTGTTCGTGTTTCAGACCTTTTACCGATAAGAGGTAGGTAGGTATACCAATTTGAACAGATGTACTGACTGACACATTTCGAAGAGCTGATGGTCGGTCCCAAGGTGCTGGAGTGGTGACCTGTAAGCGCAGTGTTGGTAGACCACCCCCCCACTAGATGGACCGACGACATTCGATGGACAGACGAGCCGCTAGATTCAGGCGGCGCAAGACCGAAGCCTGTGGAAGTTCATGTAGGAGACCTTTGTCCAGCATTAGACGTCTATCGGTTGATAAAGAAGAAAAAAAGAGCGCGATGTATGGAATCCTCTGCAAGTGATTTTTGTAGAAACCGATGAAGGGTTTGGTTAAATAAAAAAAACTGCCATACCCCCATAACCCCAAGTTAGCCCGCTACCGTCTTCGAAAGCATCGTAACGTACAATCAGGTGAGACCGCATTCAAGTGCTATCTTGTCAGGAATAAATAAAGAGACTTTTGTCCAGCGGTGGACGTAGCAACCCATCAACGGCTCACTACTGAGCGCAGGTCTCCCTCTCAGAGAAGGGTTATAGGCCATAGTCCACCACGCTGGCCCAATGCGAGTTGGCGGACTTCACACACCTTCGAGAACATTATGAAGAACTCTCAGATGTGCAGGTTTCCTCACGATGTTTTCCTTCACCGTTGAAGCAAGTGATAGTTAATTGCTTAAACGCACTTGACTCCGAAGAATCAGAGGTGCGTACCCGGGATTGAACCTGCGACCCCCGAATAGGAGACCACAATCCTAACCACTAGGCTATCACTGCTTCTCAGATTGTAGATATTTATTGGCGTTCCCGGTTTGAGTCAGCTAAGTAAATTATAAACGTAGCTCATCAACGAGCGGGTACCTCAGCGGGTAAACACGAGGCGGGCACGATGCGGCGTCAGCCCTGGGCACACGCGAGAGCAACGCAATTTGCAGTAAATAAGGATATCGGCTCAGCCATTACCCGCCCCGCGCGGGGCTCGTGTACACGCCTCTGATCATGATTACAACGCTGCTTTTGAGTTCCCGCTTACTTTATAGGTAAATATACTAGCTGAGCGAGTCGCGAAACTGAAGTGGAAATGGGCGGGGCACATAGTTCGAAGAGCTGATGGTCGTTGGGGTCCCAAGGTGCTGGAGTGGCGACCCCGCACCGGGAAGCGCAGTGCCGGCAGACCCCCCACCAGGCGGACCGACGACATCAAACGAGTCGCAGGGAGCCGCTGGATCCAGGCGGCGCAAGACCGAGTCCTGTGGAAGTCCATGCAAGAGACCTTTGTCCAGCAGTGGACGTCTATCGGTTGATGAAGAAGAAGAAGATACTAGCTGATGCCCGCGAATTCGTCCGCGTGTAGTTAGTTTTGAAAACCACGCAGGAACACTGTTTTCCGGGATAAAAGGCCTAAGACACTTCAAGTTTTCATCTTTATCCGTGCAAAACATCAAGTTGAACCGTTGTTCCGATGCTGCGTGATTAAAGGACAAACCAATAAACGAACGAAAAACATACTTTCGCATAGTTAAAATATACTGTCTGATTCCTCTCATTCTTACGTTCCAAAGTCTAAACGCAAATCACAGCCAGCATCGCTTTTACGTGATGTCTTTTGTGGGTGCAAAATGTCCTTTAAACGTGGCGGGACTGTCTAAAAATGATCGCTACAGAGTGTGGCGATCTTAACCACTACTCAGATTAGCCGATCCTCTCTCGTTGTTAGCTAAATCGCATTGTTTTGGCCGTTAACGATAGATTATAAAGCTAATTGAGACTAGCAATGGTTGATGCAGGTTTAGCGCGTCGCGGTCGGTTGGTCGCTTACGCGTCGCTCATTGCACTATGACCAACGCTTCCGACACTGTGCGTTACTCATTACTTAATACTACGAGTGAACAACGCATACGAACCGCAACAGAGGATGAGACCTCAGCAGGTCAGTAGGTAAAGTAGGGCCAAATTAATAGGATCACATTTGACATTTCACTAAAATTCAACAACGTAACCTTGTAACGGACGGCACATACGATATTATTTATTTTTTCAGAGTTAGATCTGCACAACTGATTAACTTTTTTCAGTTAAAAATACACATTTATTGTAATAATGACAAGAGACGGTAATTTTACGATTTACTTGTTGACTGACAGATGTCAAATGTGTTATCTATTAATTTGGCCCTACTTTATGTACTGTATGAAGACTTTATGTCATGAAGCCTAATAGGCATAGACGAATGATATTTACTACCGTAATAGGTGTAGATTATGTATTTTCATTACCGCTCACTATAACAACAAATAAAAAAAAGTTAAAAATTGAAGGGGATCTCCAATCTCCATACAATAAACTTTTCTTTTTGATTGATCTTAATAATAGCTGATGTTAAATCTTATATAGTTCTTGCAATTCACGAGGGCGACTGACTTATGTTTGTGTGTGTGTCGTATCTGTATAAGTGTGAGCGAGTGCAATGCTCGCGCCTGCCCGCTCCCACCTAGGCTTTGACAGGCACGCACACTTATGTAATGTGCATGTACACGAAGTAATCACGAGTAAAGCTCACTCGCCTTCGTGAATTGCAAAAACTGTACAATGGTACGGACCGGTGCGTAGTACTATTATATATTCTGTGCCGGTGTGCGAGTCTAACTCGCACTTAGCCGGTTTTATTAAATATTAATTAATAGTAATATTCTAAATAAGTAGTCTGCGCTACTTTTTACTCGGAACGCGTGAAACCATAAAAGCTAAAAGATTAAAACAAAAGTGGATTTCTCGGTTTTGTTTCTAAATTAATTGCAGTTATTATATTTTCATAAAACAAGAACCTACGTAGCCATCTTAGTTAGCGAGCGAGCAGATTCTATGGCGACGCTACGTCAGTCCATTGTTGAAATTTTTCAAGAAAGTTTCGTTTATGATAGAAACAAGGCAATTATTGATATTGTTTTCTCCTTTGTTCGCAGGACACAATAAGAAATTTGCAGAATCAGTTCAGAACGGACCTCGGAATACCTACGGTAAGTTAATAATGACTTCTCTAATTGTAAGTATTGTAGACATTATTGTAAGTAAGTACAGTTTTTGCAATTCACGAAGACGAGTGAGCTTTATTTGTGGTTACTTCGTGTACATGCACATTGCATAAGTGTGCGTGCCTGTCAAAGCCTAGGTGGGAGCGGGCAGGCGCGAGCATTGCGCTCGCTCACACTTATACAGATACGACACACACACAACCATAAGTCAGCAGCCCTCGTGAATTGCAAGAACTATACTTATATGAGTCGAAGGGTCCGTTCCCGCCATTTTTGTTTTTGCGTAAGGAAAGTATTAACAAACCAAACCAACAGATTTACAGATGCTGATTAAAGGATCTTTTCGAGAAATCTTAATCTCAAAAATATAAATAGGGCAATGAAAAATAATAGTTTTTATATCATATTCTATGTTGCGGCTATCCGATAAACCCAAATTGTAGGCAAAACTATAAGATAAATAATTTGACCTTAAAAATTTTCATGTCTGCAGTTGATTAAAATATTTGAACTTGTTTTACAAAAAAATTTTTCGTTAAGAGGTGAGAGGCACTCATTTAAATGGCGGGCCCACTAACTCGGTTCACTAATTAGGGGCAAGCGGCAGGTAATACCGCTATAAAAATACTAAAATTAAATTAAAAATAAACGACGCGAGATTTCATCAGGAAAAAATAACTAGTGGTTCGCCCCGAACTGAGACCTCGCGGTAACGGTATCCCATGATTATTCATTCAATCGATACATGATAACCAAAACTGACATTATTATTATGCCCGTTTTCACCAAACATACCTAAATCATCCCCTAAGTAGGAGTCTCTTAACGTAGGTAGCTCCTAAATACAATCCTAAGTCCTAACATCCGTCCCAATATCCTTTTAGGTGTCCCGTACAGGATCGTGATAAATAAGTTGACAGAAAACATCAATCACCTAACTTATAGGTAGCCCGTAAAGGTTAGGGAACGTTAGTGAAAACATTGAATTATTTATCAAACATTGAATTTAACTCGTAGTTCCATGGGAATAGTTACTGACTGCGCCATCTATTAGCATTATTGTGAAGCTATGTTGATGCTATATGAATTACTGACGCCCATTAAAAATTAAATAATCTCGTTTCTTTATAATATTCATATAATTTTAGTATTTGTTGTTCAAGTACAGGATATAAGTGACCTAAAAACATAAAATCAGTTTGAAAATCCATAGCGGATTTTTCTAGAGAGCGTCTTCAAGCGAGCGTATAAAATCGCCATTTTGAAAGCCCCCCATTTCGTCAATTTTAAGGGAAAAATTAAAAAAAAAATATTTTTGTACTCAGTTCAAAATTATCTTTAAAATGATACGTAACAATTTTATGTAACGCGATTTTTTTTTTTTACTTCGCATTCGCTTCTATGAGAGCCCCCCTGAAATAAAGATTTTTATAACTTTTTAAGCCATTTTCGGCTGGAGGCCATCGGTTTACATATTATATCTAAATTTGAAGTAATTACGTTCAGTAATTCAAAAGTTATAAGGCTCTGACAGACGGACGGACGGACGGACGGACGGACGGACAAGTGCAAATCGCCCTAGTTAACTCAAAGACCTTCGCTTCGCTCGGTCGATAATATGAACTTTTCAAAATGAATTACGATGATTGCGGAATTGCGTGAAAATTACTTTGAATTTCCGCATTCGCATTCGACATTCCACGTTTTTGGTGCGGCCGGCGAGTCGTAATGAAAAGGCTTTAGCGTGTTTTAAATTGATCTTGATTTAAGCTCACTTCAAAAGCTATATTCGTAGCAATATATTTGAAAGTTTTATGCTTTATTTATTATGCAAATATTTTATTTAGCCCACAAAAAAGTTAGTGATCGGGGAAAATGTTTCACAACTGTGTTTCAATTATTTTATATTTTTATTTTAAAGTGTTTACATACAGGTTGGTGTTTTTAGCGATTTATTTTTAACTGTATGTTTTATATATTTCGGAGAAATATAAGCAATGGAAATGTACTAGCGTATGGAGAAATTTAACAAATTTTTTTAGTGGTTTAAATAGCCCACAAAAGTTCGGTGAATTTCTCAATTATATAATTTTCCACTGGAAGATTGACAAATGTGTTTCGTTTTAAAATAGCGAAACCGCTGGTGTAACTTAGAGATTTGACTGAGCATCTCTTTCTTTCTGCTGCTATGATTTCGCGGCAATGGAATACGATAAATAAAATACAGGAAAACCCAATAAGTCTCAATCCAGATAGTCGTTCTTTCAAACATGGACCCCACAAAATTCGTGTCATTTTGAATCTGTATTCGTAGACTACCCTTTGCCCGTTCGGAAACTGTAAAAAAAGTTCCAGTAGCTCTCTATTGGAGTCGATCGCTCCGAGCGGTCACTTGTAACTCTTTTTAACACTCTTTTGTTCTAATTGCGCCTCTATGTAGGTCTGCCTCTGGCACTAACGAACATTACAAAATGGCGACCATTGTTTTTGATTTTCAAACTTTGCGAATCGATACCACTTCATTGGTACTTATTTCGTACAATCAAGGTTGCAAAAAATTCCGTTAGCTGAAAAATCAGTTATTTAAATAGATTTATTATTTCTGCCATAAAAGACGGCATCAGGAAGCGTAAATATACGGCAACTGTTTTTAGTCTGTCCTTTTACAGAATTAATTAGCGCCGTTTTCTAGTAATCTATGGACATTTTTTCAAAATTCAGATCGTTTAATAAATATAGAACACTTGGACTTAAAAATGGGTAATTCTGTCAGAAGTATTTGTTAACGTTAACTTTACCTCCAAACATTATTCAATAATGTAATATGCTAATTATTATTTGTCTTCACAAATTGCTGTACATGAAAACAATGTATGGTACCGCGAACAAGCATGCGAACGTAGACAAATAATGTACCTATCGTGTGTTCAGTGTTTAGCCTTGACTTGAGATAATTTCTCTTCGGCGATTTATTGCTTTTAATGGGAAAACTTTGGCACTTAAGTGCTGTACTCATATTAATATTATTATACAATCGAGTTCATCATATTATTCTTGTTAGCATGTCTATAATAGATAATATTGGTTTAGTCGGGCAACATTAAAGGCAGGAGTTTTAATTTCTCTAAACTTGGGGGGTCGCGGGTAATTTAAAATGGTAACCAAAGACCGACTTTGCGTTGGCCGCCATCAGATTTTAGGAGCGAATCCTTTTAATTGGACTTGGACCGCGTTGTGTGGTTTTTAAAACTCACGAAGGCCCATTGATTTCGGGGGATAAAAGTATGTAATTCTCTAGATATTTAAGTTTTAACTATGTCTATTCGTGCAAAAAATCAAATCGATCGTGATTGAAAGACAAACCAATAAAAAAAGATATTTATAATATATAATAATTGCTCTTCAAAGCATTTAGTACCAAACCATCCTTTCAGAAACTTAGATCATTGTATCAAAAGCCCTATTAAACATACCTTAACTAAACTAAAATTGTAATAACATCATGAATTAGTACTTGTTCCAAATTGAATTACACCAAAACCTACCTTGTTGTATATTCTGAACACGTGCGACCTTAAAAGCGACGGAGTTTATATATCCCTTTATAATCGATTTATCATTCGAGTACTCAGAATTACCATTAAAGCTAAAAATATGAGGTTTTCATGTAAAGAGATGAATTGATGATACTAAACGCTTTTGGGTGCCTTGTTGATAAGGTAAAATTATACTAGATACTCTTTTTATAATAAGTAGAACACCAACTTACTCACAATTAGGTAGTACTCGCTTTTTTCTTTTCTGCCCGTGCCTGCTAAGCACACAAGTGCATCTATTCTGACAAAACTCAAGATAACACGTCTTTCCACTATGTTCTATGGTTTAAGAATACACTCGAATTAGAGAACTGCTTCAAGGCTTAATTCAACACTGAATAAAGCGAAATATTTACAAAATAATCGTCAAGTATGGAGTGCTTTATAATCGTCCTAATTGTGTAATAGAACATTTCGGGTTATTTACTCGTATGGACGTATGTTACCCTAAACAATTTAGTACTGTAGCAAATTACAGGCAACTACGAGAAAACTAATTGGCCAGGGTTGTGTTGCGAGAAAAATCGTAAATGGGCAGGCGAAAAATAAAAATTAACGAGAACCGTCCAGGGCAGACGGAATATTGAAGTCGTCGAGTAGCTCATTACTCATAATTAGCTCACGTAAACTTCATTTGCCCGAGGTGATGTAGCTAAGTTTGCAATTCCGTTTAATTGCGGAAATGAATTATTGCGGCCCGAGTAGTTCTCAAGAGTCTTTGAGCGTTGGGCAGTGGTTCAGTAAAACTGTTCTTTCTGACATGTTTATTGACTTGTGTTCTGACTCTCTGATGGTCTCATTGACACAAAAATACGACTTCTTCATTTACAAACAAGAGGCTGATTCGGTTTCTTTTTTTAGCTTATCTTTAACCTATAACTAAGCGTGCATTGCAATTTGCTAATGCTACCTTTAGAATTGTAGAGTTTCATTGCTTTTACCCATTTCTTGATGAATTAGCTAATTTTATAAAGGAATATTGAAGTCGTCGAGTAGCTCATTATTCATAATTAGCCCACTTAAACTTCATGCCCGAGGTGATGTTGCTAAGTTTGCATTTCGTTTCAATGCGGCAATGAATTTTTGCGGCCCGAGTCTGGCTGTTGTCTCCGGTTTATTTTTTGATCTCTTTTAAATTTTTATAGGCGCAGAACCTTTTTAAGAGAGTACCTAAGAGTTTCATTGCTCCATTTACATATTCTTTGACGAATGAGCTCATTTTTCAGAATAGGCTCTCATAACTTCGTTTGCCCAAGGAAATGCAGATAGAGTTTGCAATCCCGTTCAATTGCGGCAATGAATTATTGCAGCCTGAGTAGTTCTCACGAGGCTTTGAGTGTTCTCTACTGGTCACTGCTTAACTTAAACTAGCTTTGTGGAATATTTATTGATAGTTCTAGCGTAATACTCAAAGTTCTAGCGACCTCCTAGGCCGTAAATTAACACCGTCAAACAAATACACTTTCATCATCATCATTATCAAACTCCGAAAAGTTAGAGGTGCGTACCCGGGATCGAACCTGCGACCCCCCGAATAGGAGACCACAGTCCTAACCATTAGGCTATCACTGCTTACTAGGCTATCACTGCTTTATGCAATACACTTTCGGATGTATAATATTAGCAAGGAAGTAACTTGAAATACGACCATCTTTAGAGGAACTCCACCTACGCTGACGTCACAAAGTAGCTCATTAGTTATAATTATCCCGAATATACTACACTTGCCGGAGGTGATGTAACCGTACGGTTTGCGCTGCCGTTAAATTAAAGCGCTGAATTATTATTAGACTGAGTAGTTGCGCTCGTGGCTTCGAACATCACAGGCATAATAAAATCAAGTTTCGCGCTACTAGAGTTTATGTTAAATGCATAAAAGCGTTGATGAGTTTCGAATGTGCTCCTTATCTAATAGCACGCTTTAATGGTAGAATAAAGTTTCGAACATCTGAAGCACAAATTTATGTCAATAGTAAAATCAGCATAGGTTTAGGATTCACATTACTGATTAAAGCAATTGAGGTACAATAGAGCTCTACAGTACGAGGCGACTAAGGGAATATAACGGAGAACGGGCAGCAGCGTCCTCTGTGCTACTACTACCATCTACTGCGATCAACAACCCGTCTGCCCCGCGTGGTGATTATGGGCAAAGCCTCCCCTTGGGAGAGGCCGTTAGTCCAGCAGTGGACTGTTATAGGCTATTGATGATGATGATGATGAGAGCTCTACAAATCGTATATTTTAAGTACATTGAAAAAGAAAAAGAAGAACAAGACTTTAATAAAACACACCATTGAGATAAAATTGATGCAAGTAACATAATCATATGTTACTTGCGATTGCATATACTTGCTTGAGAATCATAATTCAGACTTGTAAATATAAAAGGTAAGTAAGTACCTACTCAGAGAAACACATTCTATACTTATATGAACTAAATAAAAAAAGTAGTATCGGTCGTTTATTTCAAATTAACTGTCTTTTATTAATTTCATTTATTATTTTTTAAGCAAAAACATATAACCTAAATAAATGTTTTTAAAATTTTTGTCTGTTTGTGTATTTGAATTTTGAACCTGCTAATCTTCGGTACGGCTGAATTGATTTTGACGGGAGTTTCACAGGCCGGTCTCTACCAGCTTGTAAAACTGTAGGAGTAAATTATTTTTTTAACCAAGTTTCGAAAAAGAATTGAGAACTGAGCTGTGTTCTTCTGACGAGATTCGGAATCTCGAAATTTCATATTAGTTCTCACCGGATCTTTAAGAAGCGTTAATCCACGCAGACGAAGTCGCGGGTATCATCTGGAAAAATAAAACTGAATTTTAAATAGTTGCCTACTTACGAGAACATACAAATTATAACTCAAACAAAAGTTGACAGAACTCTCAAATATAAACGAACTTAATCCAAAAGTGACTAGTACTCGTAACAATCTCTCCGCCAACTTTCGCACTAAGAATCGAAGCACGTTTTAATTCGCAAGTTTTCGGCTTGATGAGTGCGCCCTCGCGGGCCTCGAGGAGGGATGGGGGTGAGATCGTGACGGGATTCTTGATAGGGACAGTAAAAACCCCGAAGGTGGGGCGTCAGACGTTCCTTCCAGGAAATTAGCTGTCACATTACGTGGCTATTAACGCTTCGTTATGTCCCGGGCTGATCAACTCACTACTGCTGGCGTGTTTGGCTTTCGAGACACTAATTTATCGAGTCATGATGAATGTTTGTTTTGTTGCGGGGCGTGGCGTGTTTTACGCCGGGGACACTGACCCACTTGTGAGTAATTGGTTTTACTTTGCGTACACGTAAGATGTGCTTACGTGTAGTAAACTATGACGTAACTTGACGCAAGGGCTCGATGCATGAGGTACCTCTGAACTCCCGGTATTGTAAGTCATGACTCGAGTGTCTAATAATGATCTCCAATATTATTAAAAAATGTATTATTACATAGGTAAAACTGCCTTGGCTAAAACTTCTTTTTAATTAAGTTGTATGAATATGACGGCACACGATAAATTAACAGAAACGCAATAAATAGCAAGAACGATTAACAATTACATCATACCTATTCGTATTTAAGAATATTAGCTGATGCCCGCGAAGATTATAATATTAGTAAGATCATAATCTTACTAATATTATAATCTTACTAATATTTTAAATGCGATATACTTTTTATCCCGAAAAATCAAAGAGTTGCCACGGGTTTTTTTTAAGAACTAAATCCATTCGGACGTAGTCGCGGGCATCAGCTAATATTCTTAAATACGAATAGGTATGATGTAATTGTTAATCGTTCTTGCTATTTATTGCGTTTCTGTTAATTTATCGTGTGCCGTCATTGTTAATTAGTTTTAGTTTTTAAATTAGCCTATATAGATTTAGAAGATGGTGCATAATATATGGCCAATCTGGCAAAACAAGATTACAAAACTAAAAGATATTAAACAGAATAAAACTCAAAATGAATATAAAAATAAACATTGTAGCAGTACAAACATATAACTAAACCAAAATATAAATAAAAATAAAAAAACATTAACGAACTGTCTCAGTAAAAGCAAGCCAAAGACCCTTTAATAAACCAGTAATTTATTTAAAAAAAATACGAATAGGCACTCACTTTATTTTTTGTTTATTTTTTAAGTTTGGTTAATTTTAGCCTGAACAAACAAACACACATTTGTAGTACCTATTATTTTCCAATGTCCCCATTTCAAAAGGTACATTCATACATAGTATTAATACTAATAAATGCAGACGTTTAACTGGAAGTCTGCATGAGACTGTGCTCTAAGTACTGAAATTGTATTCTATAGAATTGCTGAAAAACCGCGCACTTTACAAAATTGTTATTTAGAATCCGCATAATGGGAGCTTAACTCGGGCAGCAATCTGTGATAGTGGCGCGGTGTTCGTTAGTGAATGCGCCGCTATCAGGCTAACAAACCCACCAAGTGATTTCGAATCCCCTCGACCGCTCGCCTCGCCAAACAGTTCCGGGCCAGCCGAGTTCACTCGTCCCTCATCTAAACAGAACCTATCTCAACTAATTGGCGTTGGCCCAGCGATACCGCAGCGCTCCGCTCCATAAGATTAGAGCTTCGAGGACTCTCAAACTTTGCAAGATTTGACTATCTGTATTTTATTAGCTTTCACTTCTGATTCATTTAATTGCATAGAGATTTGATTTAATTCATCAGCATCCTTCAATTCCCCTCACTACCAAGTCGTACTTGAGTACAACTATTTTTAACCCCCGACGCAAAAAGAGGGGTGTTATAAGTTTGACGTCGATGTTTGTCCGTCTGTCTGTGTGTGTGTGTGTGTGTGTGTGTGTGTGTCTGTATGTGGTATCGTAGCTCTCAAACGGATGGACCGTTTTCGATGCGGTTTTTTCATTTGAAAGCCAGTTTCCTTGCGGTGGCTCTTAGCTATGTTTGGTTAATATCGGTCCAGCAGTGTAAGAGTATCAGCTCTTTTCCAAAATGATGTAAGGCATTTTTGGCGTATGATTACTTGACAAAGTGCTTCACGCGTGCCAGTATAATCGTTAAATGACAATTTTGATAACTTCGACAGCCATAGATTCTCATGTCGGGGGTGTTTTAAATTTTAAATTTACACTTGTTTCCCAATAGCTCAATCGTTAAAATATTTAGACGCAGTTGAACTACTGGGAAAAAAGTCCCACTATTTGAACTGATGGGAATGACTCGAACTTTCATCCTTTTAACTTGGCAAAGGGAACTTATATTCCACGTTATTAAAGACCTAAGCGATATTAATGGTGTTTAATCTGCGCGGATCAAAGTAAAAACTTGATAAATCGTTTCCCATGTTTCACCCAAACAGAATGTTTCGCGTCGCTAATAAAATAACCCCGTTTGGCGTCCGTTCGTTAATCTGGCATCCGTAAAAGTAAATTTGAAGTCGTCCATCAATAATCATTTTGGCGTTAAAGCCGCCATTTTTCATATGCGCCACGTTTGGGTGTAGAATTAGAAAGAATCGCGCAGTCAGAGGTCGCATGTGAAAAAATCAACCTGTTACCTAGGAACTGGCAAACATTAAAAATCTGCAGCGGGTTTCTGCACTAACCTGCTTTATTGCGGCTTTTATGTGACGACGGGGACTTATACGCGTAGTCGGCATGGCAATGGATTCGTGCGATGGCAATTTGCACTTCTAACGCGAGAATCCCGATGAACGAAACTGTAGATCAACTTCCGAACCATTTATTCGCAAATCGTGTTATTGCACCTCTCGTGGATCGCTTTACACAGGTCATTTGTGGGAATTGCAAATATCTAAATGTAAGATAAAAAGATTTATGGCTCACTTTGAATTTTGCTCACGTCTTTGCGTTTCAGGGGACTGAGTTATGCAATTGCGGTGCTCGATCACACTAACTGTCACTCTTCATTTCATACCGCTTTCGGAATACTGAGGTTATGAGCTCTATATTATTTAGTGCCTCCTATAATATATTACAGTTCTTAGTCTTACTAGCAGACACGCCCCTGCTACACTAGGGTGGAAATAGTTCATTTTTGATGGGGTTAAATCCCGTATAGAGTAAAAATATGCTAAAGATCCAATTTCCAGACCTCACGGTTGTATTGACTATTGATGTATTATAATTATTAATTATGTATAAATATCGTAACGTATACTGCATATCACTGACAGTAGATACACATTAAACTGCATTAAAAAACAAATTATTGCAAAAATATTATTTATGTCCTATTTATGGCCATTTTAGTTCTGTTGTAACATAGCGTGATTGAAGAACAAATCCACAAACAAACGCACTCACATTTTATAATATTATTGGGGATAGTTAGGATGATTCAGATCACCGATGTACCTAATAGAAGTCTTTGCCGCAAATAAAAAACAATGAATTATGAATCACAGGTTGTTTTGCCATGCCATGTTTGTAACGAATAGGTAAAACAGGTACAACGCTTTGCGGAATGCAAACGTTGTTTCATAAAACTTCAAGTTGGCCGTGTTTCCGCGGGCGTCGGAATTTATTTTGTATTTAAACTCTTGTCCCATTAGAGCGTTTGTTTGCTGAAATTTCACAAAAGCAAATCGAGTTAAATACGTGTAACGTCATGCGTCCATACTGTTATTCGTTTATTTCGCCCCGGACTGTACAATCAGCAACAACTGTTCATAGTTAAGCTAATAAACCTTTTGTGATTGTTTTGCGAAATTTTTTGTAACCAACTAGCGGAAAAATAAGCGTTAAATAACTTTTTGGCATATTTGGCATTTCCTATATACATATATGGCATTGATGTTTGATATATCATTGTAATTTACGTTAAGTTACTTGTAGTGCCATTTTCTAATAAACTTAAACAAAATAATATTCAGATAGATTTTGTGAAGTCGAGGCAGAATTCCGCGATTCACCACATATTCTGATGCTGTCTGTACAGTTTCCGCATAAAGCAAATTAAATAAAGTGTTTCGACTATGAATAATAGCACACCCCGGTTTCTGAACGTGTTACGAGGAATAACAATTTGAATTTAAAATAACAATCGTTTACGCACAGGGATGTTCGGAAATGCTAAAATTTTTGAACGAACATTTTACTTATTTTTTTCGACTCATCCTCTGCGGTTGCGTTAATGGGGAAGCCGATTCAGGAAAAGAATTACAATATCGCTTCGAATGGGATTATGAAAATAGGTATTTAAAATTTTTCGGTTTCGAACAATCCGATTTCTGACTTTTGAAATTTTTGCAAAAGGTTTTTATTTATAATCTTTATTGGGTATTTTTACGTTAAAACATCGTGGTTTATATATTACTTTTAAATATTTTTTAAATCGTGGGTTTTATTTGATGCTACTATCGCGCAATGTTATGTTATGATTACATGAACAATATTATATTAAGAACTAGCTGACACGGCGAACTTCGTACCGCCAACTTTGTTTTTTTGTTTGTTTTTTTTTATTAAGTAAGTATAAAAACCTTCCGTGGACCTACAAAAAAATAAATTAACCGAATTGGTCCATCCATTCTTGAGTTATGCGCTTACCAACATTCATTTTTATTTATATAGATATGGTAAGTTACTTATCGTTCCGGTACGATAAAAAGTTTCTAGTCTTTGTTTTCTTGACTACAAGCACTAACTAGTCTTGTCTAAATCCTCCCCCTCTTCTGGCTCAGTGTGATGCCTAGTGCCTACTGGGACACCTACTGCGTCTAAAGTACCAGGCTTTCATAAACATAGTACGTATATATAAATTGTTATATGGGAAAAATAAAAACTTTTAGCGCTCATAGGCAAATGGCGAGGTCCTATTCTGTTGTCGAGCGCGCCGCTTATTAAATCCGCTCTTGTTAGGCAGGTCAGGTAGGTACATCCATTGCACGCAGGATCTAAGAAACTATCAACGGCTGAAACCTTCCACCGAAGCACAAGAAGACGAAAAATATGTAATCAGCCGAGTTTCTTACTGCTAGATTCACCTGAATATTCGATCTTTAAGCTGTTTGTTTAAAAGTTTATTTGAATTAAAAACTTTTGTATTCTTTTCTATTCTGTTAGCTTTAGTATAATTATGATGACAAAAAAATTCCTCCGCGTAATGAAATCGTACTTTAACGAATCTTATCGCTTTATAATATGAAGAAACTTCATCGAGATTCAAAACTAGCCACCGTTTAGTCTTCCACGAGACTATTGAAGTACCAGGAATGCATAAACAAATAACAAATTAAGTAATGATATTTTAACGCCACGCTCGTCACCGCAAGGCGAGGTGCTATTCTGTTGTCGTGCGCGCCGCTTATTAAATCCGCTCTTGTACGCACGCCAGGCTTACGTGACGTACTAATTGCGGGCGGGGTTCGAAACACGGAATATAAGAATATCCAGCTTATTATAACGAGTATTACGAGTGGCACGCGGCGCTAATTTTCTAGAGTACTCAATTAAATAGTGCTTACTGCAACTACGTAGACACAATATGTTAAAAATGTTGAAATGCAAGTCAGAGTGTAATTTATTTTTTTTAATTCACTGAACTTGAATTTTACAAATATTTGCGGTAGACCGCAGGAGGATATATTAACTTTCACTAACTTTTTGAGATGAGAAAAGGTTTAACCCTATACTCTTAGATTAGACAATAATGTGGTTAAATACGTGGTTGAGTGGATTAGGTACCTAACTGATAGAAAATTATTTTTGAAATGTATTAAATCTACTCAATAAAAATTATGACAGCGCACATTGGTGAGCACTGTGATCTTCTAAGTGAGGTCTCAGGTTAGTTTTCCGGCGGGAGCAATTTGAGAATTTTGGGATTGTTTCTGGTCTGGGATGCCGTGGCTGGTTAGCACATTTTTATACAACGACGCGCAGACGTCGATTAGGAGCAGGGGGGTGAAACTGCCATACAATTCACATGTTAGAAAAAAATGTATAGGAAGTGCTGCCCTCTAGTGAACAAGGAACAACACTTATGCGATATCTTCCTTGAGCATACCATAGATGGCGCTTATTCGTCTCAATGGCATTCCAGACCCAAAAAAAAGCACAGAAAAAAAGTAACAGTATTTTCGAATTTGAAATAACTCTTTTTCGGTGCTCGTCGTGTGTGAATTGTGTTGTTTTTTGAAAATCTCGGACTGTGCTTTGTTTTTTTGTATCTTCTTCGAACGTTTGACCCCTTTTATCGCCTGGACCCGTGTAACCTGCTATTAACGACTCACCTGCTTTTCCCAAAACGGACTTTGTCGCTGCTACGAATGAATCGACCCTGCTTTGCTCAACTGACTTTGAATGCCGCAACGAATTTGGATAAGATGCCGAGAAAATCAGCAATAAAGTGTTATTTTGGATGTGCGACTGAAGGTATAAAATCATGATCATCTAACTAATTCATATAACCAATTTTCCAACTTATTAAACTCGAGCTTCATCCTTCAGTTACCTCAATTCATATTGTGTCTTTTATATACACAACAAACTAATTATTACTATCTCATGAAACTTTCAGGCCCTAAAAGACTACATATTAGAAAGAGACTATACCAAAAAGTCCTGTAAATATCCATCAGAGGCGTTGTGTTCATTCTTGGATGAAGTTTGCATTATAATACAAACTCAATTGAATGAAGAACCACAAAAAAAATATATAAAAGATTTAATAAGCCAAAAAGTTAAAATATTTTGTAACTTTTCGTTCCTCTCCTGCGAAAACCATAATAGGAAACTTCTTGATTATTTAATAAGTATAGCAATAAATGTAATTGTTCACAGTTGGTGTACCAATGTAAATAGGATGCTAAAAGGTAAAATGAGTGGGACAAATGAAGGAGATAATGTTAAAACTCAAGCAGCAAAATATTATAATATGCACAAGAAAAGAAAAATAAATAATTAATTATTATTTTCAGTCTTATATTTCCTTGTAAAAAATATTTTTGTGAAATAGGCAATGATAAGTGTTAATGTTATCTACAAAATTAAGATTTCTTGGCTCCATTTTATTTCGTTCCGTGATAATTAACATTATTATTAATACAATTTCCTATTTCAGTTAAAATTAAATATTTCTAATTGAGATTTCAATTAAACATTCAACTTTATTTAAATGTTTTATTTTACTAATTTTATCTCCCAGGGAACGAAATTAAATGGGGTATGAAATCTTAATTTTGTAGATAATATTAACACTAATTAGGATTTAAATATTTTAATTTATAATAAAGCGCCATCTAGCGGTGGTGCCAACCGTGTTCTACTGTACCAAAGCAGCGGCATCTAGTGAACAGAGTACAATGTTTTTCAAAAATAAAATGAGAGTTGCGCATCTATCTCTAGTTATATAGTGTTTTATCTATGATTAGGAGTGTTGAGTTTATTTAAAAACTGCACTCCTTCCCAGTTAGCCCACTATCAACTTAAAATGCATCGTCTCTCACCACCAGGTGAGATCGCAATCAAGGCTTGTCTTTTCTTGTTTGTGGTTTGTCTTGGGTTGCATAATTGCATTAAAAAACTATTTAAAACCCTTAAAGTTTGTAGGATAATAAACATTGGTAACGCTTGTTTTAAAGCGTTCGTTATCATTAAACCTTTTCCTTTTATGTCTGAAGCAAGATAAATAAAGTTAGGTAGGTACCTACCTAAAGAAGGAACAAGAAAATCTCAAAAATTCACGCCAAGTGTCACAGAGTAAACAAAGCGGCAGACACGACGCGTTGAGAATACACCCCGTTTTGTTTCGTCTCGTGCGCCTGTGTGCGTCGAGCGTGAACAAAATGGCTGCTTAGTGCGCTTTGCTTATTCAGTTTATTTGCAACAAACATTCATTGTGCAGTGGAATAAGTTCGCAGCGTTTCGCCGTTTAAAATTTTCGTAATTTACCGTCTGTGTTCTTTGGCGTGTACTCGCAGATCCGCTTCGCTGGCATAGAGCTTACGTTTAGTTTATAGAATTAACCTGTCAACTTAACTTAATTGGTACCAGACTAAATTAAATGTTTCTATTGTGACTAAATTATTTTAAACTAGACTAGCTTAAATCTACATCTACTTCCTGATGAGTTTTATTAAAATTGCTTGCTATACGTTAAAGACTAATGTAAAGTTAGCTAAATAACTGAGAAGCTTAGATAGTGGTTGTCTAAATATGTTTATTTTTGCTATTTTGTTAAGATGTTGATAAAAAGAATAACCGACTGTAGGTTTTGTTTCTATATTCTATAGATTTTTCGTGCCTAAACAGCGGCGTGAAATTTCGTAGCTATAGTTTTAAATTGTCGTGAATAATTTTCACCACTATTCCATTCCGCCATATTACTTATATAATTATGAATTTATAAAATTGTAGGTATAGAATATGTTTTGTGAAATTAATGACTTTTCTCTTTTTATTTTTAGTTTCTGTTTGAGCTAATAGGTACATGCCGTTATTGTTCTTTCAACCAGACAATGATACGTTGCATTACATCCAGCAAGAATGCAAGAGACAGAAAGACAGAAAACCGATCTTGTGTCTTTTGTACCTTCGTTTCGTACCGATAAATGCAAAAGTGTATATTTTGTTTGTTGGTTTGTTCTTCAATCACGCCGCAACAGAGCTACGGATCGACATGATTTTTTGCATGGGTATAGTTGAGGACCTGGAGAGTGACATAGGCTACTTTAGTGACTAGGCTTTATCCCGGAAAATCAAAGAGTTCCCGAGGGATTTTAAAAACTAAATCCACGTGGACGAAGTCGCGGGCATCATCTAGTAGAGCATAAATTAAATTCTCTAGTCAGTATAGTCTGGAACTAATCCAATCTAGTTTGTATGTCGAATGTCGTCGCATGAATATGCATCACCAGTTCTACATACAGATTGCGTTCCTTGTAGATTTCAAAGCAATATTAGCAAAATATAATGACAACATGAAGAAACAATGAGGTATTTCCCGCCAGGAGGCTTCGGTGGCGGCTTGCGGTTAGTACAAGACTAGTGAAATACCTACGCTAGGTAACTATTCTTGCTTAAAAGCGTTCATTTCATGTTAAGTACTAACCATACAGTTTAATAGGTACCTATTACCTTATAACTTTCCAATTTCGGCTGTTTCGCTCAAAGTAAATAGAGGCGAAGACTAGCAGGAGATATTTTTGTCCACAAGTGTGTGCGCAAACACGGGGAAATTCTCTGTTCCCTCACTCTCATAACAGCGTATAAAAGCGGCAAAGTGGCAAATAGATATTTATTTTAAACAAGAACCGCACTCGTCATTGCGACTTCGTCCGTACTGATGACGTCATTCGTGACGAAATCGATTTTTAAAAATCCCGCGAGAACCCTCTGTTTGAGTCAGGTTTTAAAAATCCTCTTTGTTTTTCCGGGATTAAAGGTAGCCTATGTCACTGTCCAAGTAGGTACCTACTCGACTAGATGCAAATCACGTCGATCCGTTGCTACGTTTCTGCATGATTGAAGGACAAACCAACAAACAAACACACTTTAACATCATACTAATATTATAAATGCGAAGGTGTGTTTGTTTGTTGGTTTGTCCTTCAATCACGCTGCAACAGAGCTACGGATTGACGTGATTTTTTGTATGGGTTGTTTGGTAGTTGAGGACCTGGACATAGGCTAATTTTTATCCCGGAAAATCAGAGTTCCTGAGGGATTTTCAAAACTAAATCCACGCGGACGTAGTCGCGGGCATCAGCTAGTTATAATATTAGTGGGTATTAGTAAGGATTACTATTAACAAAATAAAAGTAATCATTAGTTAAGGATGATTATACGAGTCTGCCCGCGAAATTCAAATTTAATTTGGTTTTTCGCAATTTGTAAACTAAACTAGCGGCACGCTATGATGGCCGGTTTGACACATTACAATAGTGATGTGGAATGTCAATTTATTCTCGAACAAAAAACAATTAAGTTTTGTTTTTGTACCTGATTAAATAGGTTTAATAAAACAAAAATGTATATGTTTATTTAATTTATTTGAACGAACTGAATATTTGAATGAAAATGAATATACATACTTTATATGCACACAAGAAACATATGAATACAAAAGATACCAAAAAAGGTGCCACAAAAGGCCATAATTAATCAGATTCGTCCATACTACTATTTTCACTGTCGTCACTGCTATCATCACCTACATTAATAATTATATGTTCGTTTTCTATAATATTATCTATTTTCACATCTCTTTCATAATCTTCCCTTATTAATTTAACAGTTCTATTCACAACCTTTTCCCAGTCTCCTTTAGTCACATGTTCACAAGCTTCTTCTAATAATTTTAGCATTTTTTTTGTGGTAAATGGGGGTTCTGTATTGTGTCTTGCAGCATATCCCTTAATTTGAGCCCACACCAACTCAATCGCATTATACTCACAATGGTAAGGCGGTAACCGTATAACTCTGTGCCCATGTTCTAATGCTATTTCGTCAATGACGTATCGGATCTTGGTTGGTTTGTTTTCTTTTAAAAGACGTACTAATTCCGCTTTTAACATATTCATGTTTGCATCTACGCCATTTTTACGAAGCCATGCGACGATATCAGCTTTCTTTTGGGATTGGGCAGGTGGCTTGTCAATTTGGATCGAGTGGTATGGGGCGTTGTCCATAATTATAATAGATGATTCAGGGAGGCTACACAACATTGAGGTAAACCATTCAGTAAACTTTTCTCCATTCATGTCTTCATGATAGTCTCCAGTGGTTTTTGACGCAAAAGCCATGAGAGAACCTTCGACAAACCCGTTGATGGTTCCGGCGTGACAAATTATAAGTCGCGATCCTTTTCCTACAGGAACTTTGGAAGTAGATGCTGCTGTGTCATCGTTCCAAGAACGGCCTACAGTATGGTTAGCATTAAGCCATGTTTCATCCAAGAACACAACATTTTGCCAATTTTTGATTTCTTTCACTTGCCGTAAAAAAGTATACCTTGCCATCGCTATATCAAATCTTTCCATCAATATTTTGCGTTTGTTACATTTTTTGTATCGAAATCCAATGGTCTTCAAAATCTTCGTTAAAGAACTTTCCCCACCGAAGAATAATCCAGCTTCCTTCAGTGAATGCACCAACTTTTTTCTTGTTGGATACTCCTTCTGTAAATAGTAGCCGTAAACATGTCTTCGGATAGCATCGGCATCAAAGCTATCGATGCCTACGACTGGTTTTGCTCGTTTTCTCTTTTTTGGTGTGTGAAGTTTATTTTCTTCTGTGCCAGTCTCGCCATATTTTTTTTTAGTTATCCGTCTAACAGTTCGTTGTCCAATATTAAGCGCATCAGCTACGCGTTCAACCACTGACGTTATAGGTAAAATTGGCCCTCCATTTTGAGCTTCACGATCGAAATAGTTACGAAGGCGTATTACGAACTCACGTGTCTGACTATTTAGAACAGTTCTCTGCGTACGTTCGGTCATATCGACGAAATCCACAACAAAGGGCTTGAACAGAGTCCAAATTAACGAGCAAGGGTCAACAGTAATGCAGTATCAATATTTGAAATCCAAAGCCAGGTCAAAACTATATCACAATCGCATTGCACTGACAGTTTATACTTTTCGAAGCAACGTCAATTCGAAACTGCTTTGTTTTGCATTGAGCATTGACGCGAGTTTGCCGGAGGTAGTAGTTGTGCTAGCCAGCGATCCTATGTGACGATCGTATTAGATTCCATTTTTAAAAATTTTCAATTTAGAAAACCAAATGCCGAGTTGTGGTATATATCATATAAAAATAAAAATTTTACCTTTTGTATGAAACAGCTGATATTTTTTTGCGATTTCAGAGGTTTGTCCACATAGTGAAAATTGTTCATATTCACAAGTACATTCACCCCTTAAATGGTGCAAACTGATTTTTCTACACTTGTATACATTTTAGAAATCAATTTAATAAATAAATTTTGAGTCCTAAACCTAAAACTACATTCGATAAAATTTATGAATCTCTGCACATCACTATCGTCAATAAAGTAATACAATTATTTCCTTCAAAGTCGTTATCAATTAATACGGAACTTCATGAGCGGACAAACGTCAAACCGGCCATCATAGCGTGCCGCTAGTGTAATACGACAAACTAGGCTAATGGCATTCTAATTGCGCCAGTAGAATTATCATCTTCACAGGTTTACATAAAAATCTTTACTTGAAAGTGACCAGTTTAAGAAATTAATCAAAATACTGAGTTGGACGTGAGTTACTCACAAATTAGTCGATCTTGCCATTGTCGCAATTAGAATGCCATAAGCCTACTTTGTCGTATTAGTTTACAAATTGCGAAAAACCAAATTAAATTTGAATTTCGCGGGCAGAACCGTGTCTTCCACCTTAAAAGGCTCCGCCAGGCCACGACACTTAACTCCGCGGCACGCTGCTGTGCCTTGCACGGTATAACAACACAAATCAGCACGCAAAAACGCCGAAGAAAATTTCCGCGCGCATTTCCCGCCCGATTAACTGAACACGTAAACTCCGGTGACAAATTTTGTTTACTTAGTAACTGACACTCGATGCTCTGATTAATGTAGCGTGAATAATAAACTGAAATTTTTAATGGCAACGATATAAAGCGTTTCCTCACGCGAGGGGTGCCGTCAAATTGTTTTTTTTTTAATGCTCACGATCGTGTGGCACGTACCTATTTGTCAGCCTTATTAATTTTATAAGCCTACAGTTTGATTTGATATCATTATTAAATATTATCTATTTAAAACAATATCAAATGTGTATTGTTACTAACACGCGAGTTCATTGGTTTTTGTTATATAAAATGTCTTACAAAAAAACTTAAATTGGTTTTCAGTATCAGAATTGAAAATTTGATACGGGCCCTTTACTAAACCAATATTCAGCTGAAAAGTGTCACAAATCACGACGACGATGACCTTTAATGATTATCAGCATTATCTTCAAGCCTTCCCCCAGAATTGATTTAATATAGAAATTCTGAAATAATCTTTAAATGGGCATGGCATCCTGAGCGTCTCAAACCCTGGACCTTTACTACATACTTTAAAAATCTTTCTAACTTAAGTAATTTTATTCTCATGGTTTGTAGCCAATTTCTAACTAAAACTATTGTAAACTATTTCTGGACAGTTATGAAAATGTTTTGCAAAGTAAAAATTTCAGTGCTTTTCTTAGAACTAAAAGCAATTATGTCACAACTCACAACACTAAAACGAAATTGTGAAATTGGTAGAGTTCCGAAATTGATTTTCTTAATAAAATATTCTTTTATAATACATTATCCAAAAATAAAAATAAAGTTTATAATAATAACCAATTTGTTTTTTGCAGAACATAAAACAATCGATTCCTCAAAAACGGTCCAATTTCACCCAAAGGAATCTGGAGTCATTTAATAGCCTTTGACCTCCCCTAAAACCCTTTAAAGGGATCGTTACTTTTTATCAGCGACCCTGTAATTCAATTATTAAAATACACTCCTTCCGGTGAAACGCAACTTTTATAAATGTCCTCAAAAAAGGTACAGTAATAGAAAACTGGCTAACTTAATTTCTCCTATATTTTGTACGTGTCGTAAACTACATAAAGGGAAGAAATTGCAAAATTGATTCTTACGTGCCATCGTTCCATTCCGTGTCGCACATCAGGACGTGACCTTATCTGGGGCTATAAAAGAGCTATACATCAAACTAATGACCCGGCCGGTATGTTCTTCGCTATATATATTGCGACATATCGACACCGGCAGGTTAATAATAACATAATGAATGCTAGATTTATGGGGCTACGACCTAAAATATTTCATCAAAGTTCTCACGATGTAATAATGGTGTATTTCAAACTTAATTATGGCTATATGTCTTGTCGAATCAATTTAATTATTATCATACTAGGTAAACGTCATAATAGTCTAAAACGATTTCTTAATTTAAAATAGTTTCTTGTGAGTGAATTTGTTAACTGATTCTTAATTAAGTAATCTATAATATAATAAAACTGTAACAGGTCCAATTCTGTACATTGAAGATATTTTGAAAATTTTTGTTTGAGGGCACTCTATAATCGATACTGAAGCCAAAACAATTTTTTTTTAATTTTTTGTCTGTCTGTCTGTCTGTCTGTCTGTCTGTCTGTCTGTCTGTCTGTCTGTATCTTGGCCGCGCATCACGCCGAAACTACTGGACGGATTTAAATGAAACTTGGCACGATTTAAGATAATACTACGAGGTATAATATAGGATACTTTTTATCCCGAAATTCAGCACGGTTCCCTTGGGAGAGAGGCTGAAAGTCCAAATGGGTATTTCGCTGTAATTCATTAAGGCGTGTTCCGATTTAATCCATTCTTTTTTTGTTAGAAAGCAGGTTCTTTAGAGATTGTCCTGTAATTATTTCAAGGTCGTCAATTTCGTAGTTCAGAAATTATAGACATCACGATATTCAGTATAAGGTCCAAATAACTTGAACCCCGGAATCTACAAGATACTTTGAATGTAAGGCTCATCTTAAGCTGGCAAGCGTACTTTATCGTATATAGCCATCGTGGATTGCCCTATTTTGTCAAAGTCAAACTACTCCAAGTCCAAAGGCGTCAGATTTTGCCAAACGATTATTATACCTACATACTACATAGTAGGTATGGATGTAATATATCGTATGGACTTAATGCTACAGTGTTTTCCTATGCAAATTAATATTCTAATCATACTAATATTATTATAAATGCGAAAGTGTTTGTTTGTTGGTTTTTCCTTCAATCACGCCACAACAGAGCCACGGATCGACGTGATTTTTTGCATGGGTACTATAGTTGAGGACATAGGCTACTTTTTATCTCGGAAAATCAAAGTGTTCACGAGGGATTTTAAAAACTAAATCCACGCGGACGAAGTCGCGGGCATCAGCTAGTCATTTAATATTACAAGATTGCGCTTCACTTACCAACACTTCTTTTATGATGTTAGAACTTTAGAAGATATTAAAGCTTACTAATAGTTTTTCAGTAATCTCCTGCAAACGGATAGGATTAGGGTAGTCATATCTTAGTTCGAGCAAGGGCCGGCCATGTTTCTGGAAGGAACGTGGTCTTATAGCGACTTCAGGATCAAAATATAATGGCACACTTTTTGTTCGAAAGCTTTTTCCATTTGAACACAATATAAATATCACATTTTGACCTGCTTGTTTTTGCACATGTTGAGAGACATTAGTATGTCTTTTGAGAAACGAGTCTTTTTGGACAAATTATTAAATAGTCAAAAGAAAAATGTTCAAATGTTACTATTGATCCTGACCTCCTTAATTATTGTACTTTAACGTTACATGGGCTAAGTAAATCATGCTGGCATATACTTAGCACGTGTCCGCGATTTTCATTTCCATCCACGATGTATTACGGTAGTAAAATCAGCTATACATAATATTTTGTTATATCATATAGATTTTTCATTTGTCCCCTAATAAAACTGTGACTTTCTATTCAAGGTATTTAATTCCTTTGTAGTAATTTTATTAAAAGAATGACGAGTAGTTTCGTCAAAAACGTTTCATATAGAAAGGTATCATGACTCACGGCACAACCCTATCTCACTTAAAAAGGGTTAGACCCTTTATCTTTATCGTCCGCGTGGGCTCCACAAATTAATATTAATTTCGTTCCACACATATCGGTTAGAGTCTAACCGTTAGACCATCGAGATAAATAACTATGGAGCAACAGACCTCATATTACTACAGCCATGAAAAAAAACCGCTCAGATCTAATGTTTAATATGACGTACCTTTTTATCTCCGTTAGGTCGGTAATATGCCTACATATCCGCCCCAAAACTATTGCAACAGAACTAAAGGAACAACAATAGAGGAACTTTTTGGTCTTACGCAGACATTTGATTGTGCTTTTCTATACGTTTCATTCCGCTGCCATTGTTTCGTGACGTGAGGGGAGTTGCTATTGACAGACCCACTAAACGTCACATATGGATCTTCTAAGAATAGAATTTAAAACTTTCAATCTCGAGAAACGCCTGAACGCTTCAGTAGCAAATAAAAGTTAGGATATGTGGTGAATTGTATTAGTAACTATGTTTAACAGATAAAGGTCTGTACCCGCATATATGCAAATAACTAATTGATTGATTGATAAAGGTCAAGCATCAAAGACTTTTAATGATAATAATTAGTTAATGACATATTGATCAAACATAATTTAAAGAATGTGAGTGTGTGGCAGACAACATAATAATACACACATACGTACACCTGTCAAGTTAAGGCTGTTTTTCGGAACATATTTACTCTAGCCATATCATACCTCTCTGGGTTAGAAGTTACGCAACGCTCGTCTGAGTCTGCCATTATAAACGCATTTTTGTGTGATTCTACGTAAGTGGCCGCCGAGTGCGGTATCAGACGTAAAATTACGCCTCTTTTATTATTTTTTCATGCTAAGTAGACATCTTAAATTCATTTGGAGCGCTCTTGCCGTATAACGATAAAATGCCAAGTTATTATTTTCTCATTCGGAAATTGTTCGAATAACATTGGCTCGGATTTCTTTCGTTAGTAACGCAATAAGATATTATCCAATTATAATTTGGGCCTTTGAACGGACAAATTGGTATTTTACTGTTAAGGAAAATAAGCATTTTTTTTCAAGGTCATGTCATGTCACGTAACATGTCATCATCACGCAATAATTGTGGTTAAGATACAATGTAGATCTTTAGGTGCAGGTTCGACACACGGTGCACATTGGTAATGCATATGGGCCATCTTTCATTTAAAAATAGAAAAAGCCTTAGTAGAGGTCCCGATATAAAGTTTAATGTTAGTTGGTTAAATAAGAGAGTGGATGGCTCTAGCGGTCGCCCGTACCTTTGGAACCTGCTGGATTATTGTTATATGCATAAACAATCGTTTTGAAGACTGAAAATAGATACCTACATTATAATATCACTGGTTTCTGGGCACGAGTCTCTTCTCTCGGAATGAGGAGGACTGTACAGTGTAGATCATAGAGCACCCCGCTGCACTGGCCAAGTGCAGATTGACTCACTTAAAACACACTTTTGAGAACCTTATGGAAAATCCTTAGGCATGCATGTATCCTTACGATATTTTCCTTCGCTGTTGAATACCTACTTATTTATTTGGTCAAAACGCTACATAACTCCGAAAAGTTGAGACGTGACTGGATTCGAACCATGGAACCCCCTCTCGAAAACCCGAAAAAAATACCGAAGAACTACTAGACTGTTACTGATGTTACCTTAAGTTAGGTACGTACTTTTGCTTAAACGTGCTTGTATAAAAAAATATTTTTAAATAGCTCGTCAGAATGAATAAGAAATTCTTTGGTAGGTATTGTAGAGCGCAATTTCATAAACTCACAAACATACTCGTATAAAAACAAGTTGGAGTTTCATTGTTCATGTAGAGTTCATTCATTACGTGAAACAACAAACAGACAGTAAGTCCAGTTCTCGAGTAGTGCCTATTTGTAGGCGTGTCGTCGCTTCGCTCGCAAACATTGTCTTTGGGAGTCCACCGACGTTTTGTGCAGCGACCGAAAGCAAGCCACTGTTTGCCGGAAGAACAGACTGAACCCACATTGTGACTGGAATCACTATTCACTGAGTGTACGTATTGTTCGAAGGCAAAAAGGAGAAGGCTAAAATGTTTTACGTACATTAGGGACTTCGCATACCAACCGCCACACGTTTCTCTTTTTGCCAGACTAGTAAAAGGCAGAACTAAGGAAGTTTGTATTTACGTAAATACTCTAAAGGCCGTTTTCACCAACTTAAATTAGTAAGTCTTATCCGAGCTTAAATTTGATATTTTGACAGTATTTTCAACGTAAAAACTGTCAAAACACCCAATTTATTCCTCGGTAAAACGTCACTCGATGTAGGTGAAATCGGCACTAAGTCGGATTACAGTTTTTTCTTTCGTATTCCTCATCGCTGAGGGTCGTGACTCGTGACCCTTTTCTACGGAAATAATCATTTCTAAAAGAAGATTATTTGATTAATGAATCAAATAATCCCCTTCTTGGGATAATAATGCGGTAGGTTCCCAGATCTTTCCGTATACGATTCAACTAAGGGTACGTGATTTCGACACTTAGGTTTAACGATTATTATCAGATGTAAGTGATAATAACGGAGACCGACGACGGCTTAACGTGCTCTCTGAGGCACGCAGGATACGAAATGGGACGGCTAGGTTTGGTTGATTCCATACTATAAGGCCCGCTTGCAGAAACGCCGGGTTATCCTTTTAACCCAGAGTTAGCTGCTGCTTTGACAGATTTCGTATAAAGCTTCTGTCAAAATTACAAATTAATTCCTGAGTTAAACCTAACCCGGCGTCTCTGCAAGCGGGCCTTATTGTTATATATGCTTATATATGCGAAATTAACTCTTTGTCTGCTATCTTTTGACGCCTATCGTTTTACGGATTTAGACAAAGTTTGCAAAGGTAACAAACAGCTTGTGCCTATCCTGAGAAAGGACATAGGTTTCTTTTGGTCAGAAAGTGGTTGAAAGAAAATGTTTTTACCTAACCTGAGTGTTAGCCTTTATATTTTGTTATTAAAAATACTGTATTTTATAAGAAAAACCCAAGGCTACATACAGTTTATGATGTCTTTGTGTCGATTGGGGCCATTGAGGTTGAGTGCAAGAAAATCCAATGAGCATGACGTCATGCTCCATTGGTTCCTCGGAATCGACATCAATGCTGAATTGCAGGTAGATTTTGGGTACCACTGGATGTAGAATCCTTACCAACATCATAAATGCGAAAGTGTATTTTTGTTTGTTGGTTTGTCCTTCAATTCAAATTCAAAATTATTTATTTCACGCAGGCCAACCTGTGGGCGTGGCTCTTATGACACGTCATGACTCTACCACGTCATGGTAGTGTAGTCGTCGTGGCACCACGTAGTGAGACGACGCACTATCAAGCCAAATCCAGCCGATCACGTTTTTAAGCTATTGCATAGCTTTTATCGCGGGCTGTGAACTAGGACAAACAGTTTGAGCGCGGCGACCGAATCAAGGAATTCCGTAACAAAAAAAACCTAACACCGTCGTTCAGTCAGCGTTCAACATTTTAGAGGTTCTCAAGTAGCTCTATTTGGCGCAGTGGGCGAGCGGCCGCTTTCTTTACCGTATGATGTCGCAGGTTCGAATCTCACTCGCGAAGTAGTGACAGTTCGCTTTTGTTGTTTGTTTGTTTTTAATTTTTTTTTGCATAATTTTTACTATTGTTATAAACCATTTGCTAAGCTATGCCATGCGGGACCGTTACATACACGCTACTTCCGGATTATACACCAAATACTTTAATTAGAAATAATAATTAGTAATGAGTAAATCTTATTTTGTTATGAATGGTTAATATCGTAATATTTATTATTTTATGTTTTACGAATATATACATCTATGAATTATCTTTAGTTTGTAAAATAGCACTGATACTGTTATGATTACTTTGTTGGCAGAATTGTTATACTATTATACTAAATCACAGGTATTTGATTGATATTGAGTTGCCTGAATATTTAATTCTTATTTAAATAATTTACTCAGTTCATTATAATTGTAATTTAATTATTTCGTGCAGCATAATTATTTCTGTTTTGTAAAATAGTATTCGGAACACTAATACTAATAATATTAGTTTGGTTGGCAGTACTGTAAGCCTGTTGTCTGAATCATAATTATGTATAAAAGTGAAGGTACTGGATTAACAGACGTTCATTTCTTGTAAAATATTGAAGGTAGAAACTCTGCCCGAAAATATAGTGAAAGTATTTTTAATATCGACTATTATTTCAAGACGCTCCCATGCTCTGTCACACTTCAGAAGTGGTGATGTGTCTCGGAAGTAAGAAGAGAGCGCAGAACAGTGAAGAATGCGGTATTTTTTTTTTTTTTCTTCTTCCGAAAACTCCACGCCCTTGCCGGAAGACGCAACGCCGCTGCCAATAGAACGACGCCAAGTGACGCATGATGATGCAGAAGTTATTCTCAAATTTGGACCCAGAGATAAAACAAGTACCATAAGCGATTGGTTACGTAAAATTGATCAACTTGATGCAGTCTTTACAGCAGCTTTGTCTACGTGGCTGCGTTCGCCATTGGTACAATTTGGATGACTATAACTTCTATATTATATAAGCCAGTACGTCGCCAGCTACGACGCGAAAGTCAACGTGGAGAAAAGTGTAAGTGATGGCGGGTCTGCAACGTCGTCGCAGTAACCTGGAGTGAAATTGTGCCGTAAAGTTCCAGTGAAGAAATCTGCCCTTCGGCTGGATAGTATGCGGGGTACGGGACTGAGGTACTCTTCTACACTTGAAACCTGTCAACGCAGTGGGCATACATCTTACACCAGCTGGTGTACGGCAGGAAGCATCCCCGGTGAGTTCTATGATATACATTCTTATTAATAATTTTCTGAGCATTTGCAAACTCTTCGCGTATGATATTAATATCGATAGTAAATTCAATATACTAACACGAAATAAAGCGAAAATGTTCACCATCGTCCGTTCCAATGAGGCTTTGGAGGTACTCATACGTTATAATCAATGAGAAAATCACGTAAATATAGATAATGGGTGTGTATGTGTGTGTAAGTGGTAACGTAAAGAAAACTGATTACGATAATTCCAACATAGTTCTAATTATTGGGCAGCCGATGATTACTGTTGATGATAACGGATTTTATTTCCAAATTGAGCGCCGCGTGCCGGTACCTCAACTAGCGTACAATTACTATGAGGTAGGTATTTTTATTATTAATCGATCAGTTATCCGTTGTATAATCGGCAATCGGTAATCCGATAACGGATTTTATTTCCAAGTTGAGCAATCGAATACGATACCACGGAATATACAGTGGTGCACGATACCGAACGAATTATCGTCTACCCTCATCTAACAAATATAAATCTTTTTAGTTTAGGGCTTTCAACCGTCAGTGCACAAAGGCAACACGATAAGTGTTTCTACAATGTGTTTAGCTAATCTCGGGGACGAAGCCTAAGTATAATTAGTAGATTCAGACTTTAATATGCAATACAAGTCTTCCTTAAAATGTTATGTCTGCAAACCGCTACAAAGCGATAGCGATCGTGTGTCTTGATGTTTAATCCTATGAAAATTTGCACTTTCTGACGAACTCAGTTTATTTGCAATTAGATAAATTGTGCTATGCTATCGCTGGCAGAGTCAACTGCATCAAAGGACTCCTAAATATTCAAATGTAGGTGATATATTAATTTCTTTGCCAGATCATAATTGTTTGCGCGCGTTAATTTATTATTTATTATCCCTAAAAATGTTCAAAATATTGACTCGATTCAGCTATCTAGTCTGCTAGTTTTTCTTTATTATCAGGAATAGGTGAAATAGATATAGCGAAATAAACATTGCATTTTATTCAATAGCTTATTAAATGTTGAAAATATTGTTAGACTCGAAAGAGCTAGGTTTGCACAGACCTGATGGAAATGCACATTCAGAAGACACAACCATTTTGTATATACATACATATATTTTAAACCATCCGTATGGTAGTTTCTTATAGAAAATGAAATTGTCATGCAAACGCTTTAGGACTTGATTGAAGCTGGAATAATAGGAATACGTGAATCTACGTTGGAATACGCGAATCCAGTTATATTAGTGGAAATAAGGGGACTACAGTCTGTGCATAGATAACAGGGCTTTAACCTCACAAAAAATATGTAAGTTGGTATTAGGGCTCAGAATAGGAAAGTGCATTTGAAACTTAAATTAATTGAAAGGAAGTGCTTGATAATTATAATAGTAAAGCTGTTTTGCAATTACACACCGACGCTAGAAAGATAGTGTTAGATGGCATGTTCAAGCAGCCTCCGGCAGACTGTACAATTAAACCCGGTTGCATATTTTATCAGAGTAATGTATAAGACGAATCAATCTCTTATCACAGATATGAATTTAAGACTAGCTAGAGTAGGCCGTCGATAAGTAGCTCGAACGTTTTCACATTAATATAATTTCGTTTAAAAGGATCTAATTCCTCGTTTTGCTCAGTGGTGGCTCACTATTCGGGATTTCGATTTGCAAATAAGAGTACAGGTCAGGGCAGCGACAACACGTAGATGCGCTTAGTAATAATAATAATCATTTATTTGCCAGAATGTTATTATAGTGTGATGGTAACAAAAAATACTAAGTCCACAACATTCAACTAACTTAATAGTACCTACCTATGCAAATATTTGGTGCGAAAGGTCATAGGTAGGTAGTATTAAGGAAAATATTAGGATACAAATTAAACAATTTCAAAATATAAACCAATGCAAAGGAAAAATCAATGTCAAATAAATTAAAAGAAATACAACACAATTAACATAAAAAGCAAAAACAAAATTTTTAGTAAGTATTTAAAATCTAATGATAATAAACAAAGTTATAAATTATTAACCTCATAATAACAATTTTCTAAAAGTACTTTATTCAATCTGCTCCTTAAACACATTTAATGTCAAGTTTTCGAAATCAGTTGGTAACGCATTATACTTATATATTTACAGCGAAAGCATATGGACTTTTCATGTGTGTACTATTAGTAGGAATTAGTAGGAACCCTTTCACAGAACCGATTCTTCAAATTAATGAGTTAAACTGACTGGTTACCCTCAAATTATAAGATCACCTAATTTTCAGCAACCACTAAAGCATTTACAGAAAATTACCATAAATCCAGACTGAATAAATAATTATATAAGTAATATATTGGTAAAAATAACATTTTTCACTGTACATGGTGACCGGTTTTGTTATCCCAAACTACATACTACGGTTGTGGAAATGTGAAAAAAAAACTATTTCGGTAATATTTGTATTCGTGAGAATAATGAATAGAACAGTGCACTTATGGGAAGTTTGAGTATCGTAGGAAACAAGGGAAACTAAGAATATACAATAGAAAAGTAAAACACATACATCGGTACATACCTACACACTTTAAACTCTGACAACTTGGATCCTTCAGGAATAAGAATATCTATGTGTTAGTTGCATGATTAGTTGTTATAGATTATTTTATAAAATTCATGTTTGCTAAGGCAGTCGGAAATTGCAATTCATTTGAGACAGTTAGAATTTAAAATAAATAATATTCAATTGGTAAAATGATGATAGGGGAAAAGCTTTCACTATTCGCTATCTTAAACAGATTGCCAAAGAAACTCGACTCAAGATATGTATTGAATGCAGCAAGCCCCAAATCCAACTGCCAGGTTTAGCTAGTAAAATAAAAATAAGAGAAACTCCCTGATGCTGTATGTGGAATAAGATAGCACTATTTACCACACTTTCCCCATTCATTTTATTATTCACTCATGAAAATTCCCGCTTGCCAGCTTATCCTTTTAGGTCAACTAATGCAAGACTTTGCTATATAATAATAACTAGGGTTACAAAATAGAATATCGACAGGAGCATAGGGGTAGTGAAAAAAAAACTATTTGACGGTTCATACCGCACACGTTACATAGAAAGGTCCTTACAATTAGTTATGCAAGGCTGAGCCGTACATAGTTTGTACATGATTTGTAGCATCAAGGGACTTTGTCTATTAAAAAAGAAAATGGTTCAGGGTTAATGTGTCGATTCTACAAACTTAGTGTTTCCGATGTAGATAGTTTGTCTAATGAAAGGAAGTGGATTGGGATGATCCCATAGATTTGCTCGAATGCTTTTAACTTTCAAAAACATGTTATTTATATAAAATTACACACTTAAAACGAGACAGTAAGATAATAATAAAGTAAAATGTATTATATGAATACATAATAAATATATATTTAATATATGATATTAAAAAAAAAACTAAGTAACTAAATAGTAAAGTAAATAAGACAAATATCTTTATTTTGCTACAACAAACACACATACACAACAAATTCAAAATTTTTCAGTATAATGCCTCTTTTCGGAGTACATTAAATAATAAAGCTCACTGGAATAGTCAAAATATTATGTCTGTGTGATATCTCCAAAATAATGTCTATGTGACCGCTCCAAGATAATGTCTGTGTGACATCTACAAAATAATGTCTGTGTGACATCAATAAAATAATGTCTGTGTGACCTCTACAAAATAATGTCTGTGTGACCTCTACAAATAATGTCTGTGTGACCTCTACAAAATAATGTCTGTGTGACCTCTTCAAAATAATGTCTGTGTGACCTCTTCAAAATAATGTCTGTGTGACCTCTACAAAATAATGTCTGTGTGACCACTACAAAATAATGTCTGTGTGACCTCTACAAAATAATGTCTATGTGACCACTACAAAATAATGTCTGTGTGACCACTACAAAATAATGTCTGTGTGACCTCTACAAAATAATGTCTGTGTGACCACTACAAAATAATGTCTGTGTGACTTCTACAAAATAATGTCTGTGTGACTTCTACAAAATAATGTCTGTGTGACCACTACAAAATAATGTCTGTGTGACCTCTACAAAATAATGTCTGTGTGACTTCTACAAAATAATGTCTGTGTGACCTCTACAAAATAATGTCTGTGTGACCTCTACAAAATAATGTCTGTGTGACCTCTACAAAATAATGTCTGTGTGACCTCTACAAAATAATGTCTGTGTGACCACTACAAAATAATGTCTGTGTGACCTCTACAAAATAATGTCTGTGTGACCTCTACAAAATAATGTCTGTGTGACCTCTACAAAATAATGTCTGTGTGACCACTACAAAATAATGTCTGTGTGACCACTACAAAATAATGTCTGTGTGACCTCTACAAAATAATGTCTGTGTGACCTCTACAAAATAATGTCTGTGACATCTATAAAATAATGTCTGTGTGACCTCTACAAAATTATGTCTGTGTGACCTCTCCAAGATGATGTCTGTGTGACCTCTCCAAGATGATGTCTGTGTGACCTCTACAAGATGATGTCTGCGTGGCTTATTGAACTTACCGACTGAGTTACCAATTTTAGTTATTGTCTTTGCAGCATCCATTATCTGTGTGATGTACTGAGTATAAAATCACTACGATGTGATTGATGGAAGCTAGTACTTCCTGGAGAAAAATTAAGCATGGAATGTTTATAGGACAATAAATAAATAAATAAATAGGACAAATATTGCCAATGCAGATTACTGTGCGATTTATTTCTTCTTCCAGGTTACTAATAAAGCGGGGATGACGATGAAAAATCTTGCCTACACCGCGTGGGACACGCACGTTGCAGGATGGCCGAGTGTTATAAACCATTTGCTAAGCTATGCCATGCGGGACCGTTACATACACGCTACTTCCGGATTATACACCAAATACTTTAATTAGAAATAATAATTAGTAATGAGTAAATCTTATTTTGTTATGAATGGTTAATATCGTAATATTTATTATTTTATGTTTTACGAATATATACATCTATGAATTATCTTTAGTTTGTAAAATAGCACTGATACTGTTATGATTACTTTGTTGGCAGAATTGTTAGACTATTATACTAAATCACAGGTATTTGATTGATATTGAGTTGCCTGAATATTTAATTCTTATTTAAATAATTTACTCAGTTCATTATAATTGTAATTTAATTATTTCGTGCAGCATAATTATTTCTGTTTTGTAAAATAGTATTCGGAACACTAATACTAATAATATTAGTTTGGTTGGCAGTACTGTAAGCCTGTTGTCTGAATCATAATTATGTATAAAAGTGAAGGTACTGGATTAACAGACGTTCATTTCTTGTAAAATATTGAAGGTAGAAACTCTGCCCGAAAATATAGTGAAAGTATTTTTAATATCGACTATTATTTCAAGACGCTCCCATGCTCTGTCACACTATGCAAAAAAAAATATTGCATAAATATTATAATTGCATAAGTTGATAAAAAATGCTATGCAATAGCTTTACCGCGGCAGTCCCCGAGTGCCACTTAATTGCAGGAACTATTGACATTTCTATGATCTTATTTGGAATTCTGTGTTGGCTGCGACTCCGTGGATGTGGATAAAGAAAAGTTTAAGTCGAAAAAATTAAATTTTAATACGAAGCAAAAGTCTCTAATTGTAACAAAAATAATGAACTCAAATATTAACCACGTATGCACTTTAAACTGCGAGAATTCTCTTACAACAATGGAATAGTATTGCGACATGAATTTCGGGCGCCATTAAAACTGCCTGCACTATCCCCGGCATTCTATCCGGAAACGCCCGATGCATTTGTCCGCGAAACCAAGTTATTTGCTCTACGGAACCGGGCGTCCGGTCCGGTCGTATTGTTCTTGACCGGCCACGGAACTACTCCGTTCCGTGCCTCGTAAAAGACGCCTTTATTGCTAAACTTGCGTGTGTGCGTGTAATTTATGCGTTCGAAAACCCGGGAAACAGTTTTGTTTTCCTTTCAAGAGACTTTTTCTTGCACCATATTCCAGAAATAGCAAGCCATTTTTCTTAGAAAATTAGTTCAACACTTTTTATATTTCGCTCAGAATTATTTCAGTTTCAAGTTTCAATTTAAATGCCGTCCTATTAGATGAGCGAACTGCGAACGCAAATGCGATACGTCTATCTCAAACCCTTAAGCCCTTTGACATAGAAAAACTGGACCTAGCTAATGCGATCTGGTTTATTATTTTTGCGAGATTAGACGCGGTTCTAAGTTGTAATGTTATAATATCTAAAACCACCCATTTTGTGAGACAAAAGATTTAGAAAAAGTTGCCAAAGTAATCGGTTCTTGTAGAACCAACTAAACCCATGGAAAGAATCACGTCGATCCGTTGTTCCCGTTGCGTTGCTGCATGATTGAAAGACAAACCAACAAGCAAAACACTTTAATAGTTATTTATAATATTAGTAAATATGTTAAAGTTATAATAGATCGACATACGGAACATACGCTGCGTGTATCGTAAAGATTTCTTTATTACTAAACTTACGTGTGTGCGTGTAATTTAGGCGCCTGAAAGCCCGGGAAAGAAATTACTGCTTTTTGTACAGTGTAACTATTCCTTTTTTTGCTAGAGCCTTTTTTCTTTGTACTGTTACAAATAAGCCTAGCATGTTTCTGGTAAAACTAGTGTATTTTTATGTAAACTTAATTAATTTTTCTAATTTATTTCATGAGTAAGTATAAACTTTGCGTGATTGCCATAATTTTACCGTGAAACCATTAAAATTGAAGTTTAACATGGGTATGCCTAAAATTGCATTCTGTAATCATCAAAATCGGTTGTTCAGGTTTAGTGAAAGGACAACGATCAAATATAGAAGCTTCCTAACATTACTGATGTTGCGAAATATTAAATTCATAAATATACAAAGTACATTTTTAAACGGTTCCAAAAGAACCAAAATGCATTATTCCACTTGGCATACCGCTGCCTGTGACGGACGGATGTGTCGGCCATTCCGTGCGCATCTTGCTGAGTTATTTGCACAAAATGGCGGCGCGACGCCACTTGCGAGCATGCATTGTGCCGGAACAATCCGGAAATGGATGTGAGCATTGTTGCGATATAAAACCACTAATTTTGTCCTAAAGCCGCTATTTATTCTAACGAGCGGAGTTTTAATAACTTTTGTCTAACATTTTGAATGCGAAATGTCTAGGTATTCGTACTTTTAAGTATAATGTAGCCCACGAAAATCTAAATACATAATAGTAAGCTTTGTCTACAAAGAAACCTCGACAGCTAAGTACCTATATAGTTTAAGGACTTAAGAGAAGTCTTTCTAGAGAGCTCTCGAGCAAACCTAAGTATTAACCAATCAGTCAATCACAAAATTTGTAAACTCGCTCTAGAAACCTATCTGTGTAATATTTGTTTATCGGAGTTAGGTAAAACTATGAAGTTTCAAAGTTACAAAGATATTTGTATGTAAATTGTTGAGCCCATGTAATTTAGATTTTGTATTTGTATGAAACTATATTTCTAGTATTGTCTTGATCGAAGATACAAAAACTCCTATGTTCAGGGCTTACCAGTGTCTCCTGAGACTATTTCTGTAATGTACTCCTGGAAAAATGATTTATTATTAAAACCGCAACCGCAACTATGGTTATCATTCAGAAATGTTATGTATGTCCCTCTTCTCTTGCAATAATATGTTCGAGATCATCACGTTAATTGTATGTCCGATACAGCAATATCAATGGTTGTGTTAATCCGAGTGTAGTGTAGGCTTAGCTAATCATTGGAATCCGCAATGAGATCTCGGCTGGTACACATGTGACCGACAATCCGTTGACCGCAACCGGCCGCCGCCGGGTTGAAGACAGCAGGCAGGCAATTTTCTATAAATATACAAGATTGGTCATCAAACTTACACCTTAGATACTAAATAAAGTATAAAAAATAGGTAAAGAAAAATTTATCCATGAAAGAAAATAATCGACAACCATCTAGTCATTTTAACAACCAAAACCTCTTATGGAAATCATCATTCGTCATAATAATCATTCAGACATATCAAAGAGAACTATCGATGTATAATAGAACAAATCACCCAATCTAGGGGAAATGCAGCTGTAAAATTTTGCATTGCAAACGTCTAAAATAAATAATATTAAAAAGTCTGTAAAGTCGATTTTACGTGATAACGTCATAAAGGAACATTGATGAAAAATTGCATACTTTTACGCACGCAATGACTGGCGGGCGGCGGCGGGCGCTCTAGTCACAAGCCAACGCTTGGGCTGATCGTGCCTCTCTATCGCTTGTTCCGCGCTGTCGCTTGCACGCTCAGGCTCACCGGAACGTGACACTTTTTCGTGCGTGCAGCCGGTGTTCATCAATTTATAAGACGTTGTCAAAAAAATCGTCAAACAATCGTTTTTTTAACAATCACAACTTGGTTATCTGATAGAAATACATCTCCTTATAATCTTAATAGAAACATTGCATCGAATTAAAAACTTTAAGCAAATTATTTACTTCCAATAAACAAATTAGATTGGCTACAACCGCATCGAATCGCAACCGCATTTCGATCACTTAAATTCTAATAGAAACGCATCTCTATTAGATAGAAATTAAGTGGATTCGCAATATTCAAACACTGAATTAATGGCAGTGGAGTCCACAGGCTTAGCTAATCATTGCAAGCCGCAAACGTGAACGTAGGCGATACGAATGCAACCGTCGACCGACAATCTGGCGACCGCAACCGGCTACCGATGCCGGGACAACCGCTTTTCTATTAATACCTAGCTGATAAAATGCAGTGTACTTTGTTAATTTGTATGCCTGGTTGAAGCAGGATTGAACTAGGTGAAATGAGATATTAACATCAACAATATTATTTATTATTAATGCGAAAGTGTAATTATTTGTTGGTTTGTTCTTCAATCACCACGCAACGGAGCGACGCGACGGCTCAACGTGGTTCTTTGGTGATTTTTTTGAGAGTTTTGTCCCAGAAAGAAAAACAAGAGATTCCCAGGTAACAAGCACAACTATTCACTTGGCTACCGGCTTGGCTTGGCTTTACTTAGTGATGGCAATCACTAAGTAAACTGACGACTGATAACTTGACGACCTCCCTGGCGCAGTGGTGAGCGCTTTAGTCTTATAATTGGAAGGTCTCGGGTTCGATTTCCGGCGGGAGCAATTTGGGAGTTTATAATTAACGAATTGTCCCTGGTCTGGTCTGGTAGGTTGGGAGGCTTTGGCCGTGGCTAGTTAACACTCTACCGTCAAAGACGTGCCGCCATGCGATTTAGCATTCTAATACTATGGCGTGTAGAAACAGATTAGGGGTATGGGTTGAATGTACAATTGTACACTGCCATACCCCTTCCAAGTTAGCCCGCTTCCATCTTATACTGCATCGTCACTTACCATCGGGTGAGATCGCAGTCAAGGGCTATCTTGTCATCGAATAATAATAAAAAAAACTGAAACAACCATTTGGTGATGGTAAAATTGGCTCAAGTTAGTTTCCTGCAAACTCTATGTCATCATCATTAGCAACCCATAAACGGCTCACTACTGAGCGCAGGTCTCCTCTCAGAGAAGGGTTATAGGCCATAGTCCACCACGCTGGCCCAATGCGAATTGGCGGACTTCACACACCTTCGAGAACATTATGAAAAGAACTCTCAGATGTGCAGGTTTCCTCACGATGTTTTTCCTTCACCGTTGAAGCAAGTGATATTTAATTGCTTAAACGCACTTGACTCCGAAAAGTCAGAGGTCCCGGGATCGAACCTGCGACCCCCCGAATAGGAGACCACAGTCGGCAGTCCTAACCACTAGGCTATCACTGCTACACTCTACTAACTCTATGTAGCTTTAGTTAATTATCTTTTCTTCATGTAAGTGCCAAATTAAAAACAACGTGTAAAATCGTTAATTAAGCCTTAATTGCCGACAAAAGTACCGAAATAAATGGTTCACATATGGAGTAATCTGCCCGAGGACCGGACGGGGAGAGAAGACGTTGACTTTTCAATTAAGCCCGATCCGTGCCGACAAGTTCGATTAATCAATCGCAGGACTCCACTCGGCCCAGCCGATATCTGAAGGCAAGTGTAGCGTGTACGCACCAATTACAAGCCGACCCGGCGATGTTGAGATAACAATTCTAGTTACGTCAGTTCATAAATCCTCTTTTCTATTACAGGACGTAAATGTAATAAGAAAAACAAGAGCTAGAGTTTGTAGGTAAATAATAATTTGGAGAATTCACAGGAAAGTTTGAACATACTCGTAGATACGAACGGTCTTGTATCATCAGTTCTTAGTCGATATGCTCTTGACAGAGCGGTCGTGGTCGTCAGTTGGGCGTTGTGGCACGCTTCACTATACGCCTCCACTCCTCTCTAACAGCTGCCTTCCTTGTGAATTCATGCAACGGTACATCCACCGCAGCCCTCACCTGGTCTGTCCATCTCATAGGCGATCTGCCACGCGCTCTAGTGCCCTCTACTCTTCCCTGGACCACTAGACGTTCAATCGAGATATCATTACGTCTTTGACCAAAGAAAGTGATTATGCGAGGTTGCACAATAGAGGACAGACGCTGCTTGATGCGGAGTTCTTCGAGAATGGATTTATTGGTCCGGAATTCGGTCCAGGACACTCTCAACATTCTTCTCCAGTACCACATCTCGAGAGCGTCTATTCTCTTCTTCTTACTTTCTCGCGGGGTCCACGTTTCCGGAGCATAGAGGAATATGGGGAACACAAGCGCTCTAACTAGCCGGGTCTTAGTGGCCTTTGTTATATTACGGTTTACCAAATCTTCTGCACCTTATCCATGGCTGTCCTAGATATCGCCATACGTCGTTTTATTTCATCTATGTGCTCCTAAATAAATGTATGATTGGACCACTTGACAGTTCGCGATTTGTGTCACTTCCGACGAGTTATTGTAGATGCGATTGACAATCATGACTTTAGTTTTGCTGCGATTGATCTTAATTTATCATCATCAGTCATTTAGATCTTAAGTCATTGAGGCATCATCAGTACCCCATACTATTGTAACATTGTCGTCCTTACGTGCTCATAATGGTGATTCAAGCTCGCTGCAGTACTCTGTATCTGCATTAGCGTCATCATCATCATCATCATCATCATCATAATCAGCAACAACATCATCTCAACCCATCGAAAGCCCACTACTGTGCACGGGTTTCCTCTCAGAATGCGAACCTCTGTGAGGGACACCAGCACAACGTGATTTGAGCATGAGCTATACCCATGCAAAAAATCACGTCGAGCCTTTACTCCATTGCTGACACACACAACAAACACTTTCGCATTTATAATATTATGTGTACGGATAGGTACCATAAAAATGAAGTAAAGTCGCTCTCTCCAGAATACGCAGTCGAAGGCATGAGCATTCGTTGGTGAATACATAATACAGCAACATCCATACTCCATATGCCACATGTCCAATAGCGGCCGTTAGAGCCAAACGCCGATTGCACTGCGGCAGTTATTAATCTAATCGCTGCAAACGACTGGCGGCCATTCAGCCCTGATGTTTCAATAAGCGCGGTAAACAATGCACGAGGCTTCAGCCGCCCAATGTTGCAGTGAGCCTTGTTCCTCTGCGGATTAGTACCAGATTAGTACCTATTTGCTTTTTTATCCCATTACGGCAAAGCAAAAACGAAGGGTTATGATTTTAGCAGTCTGTGTATGTATGTTTGTGTCACGAATGTTCCGAGAGCCGATTTTGATTAATGAAATGTCAATCGATTCGTTAATATATTTACCTATACTAGCTGACCCAGCGAACTTTGTACCGCCACTACTTAATAAACATTTTCCAGTGGACCAAATTGTGAATCTAAACCATCCTCGAATCCCCTTGAACTCACACAAAAAATTTCATCAAAATCGGTCCAGCCGTCTAGGAGGAGTTCAGTGACATACACACGCACACAAGAAATATATATTATACTAGCTGACCCAGCGATCTTCGTACCGCCAACTTATCTATATAAATAAAACAAATAGACTATCCCAATCCAAAAAAACTATCCTATCTTTTAAGTTGGACCAAATTACAGATAGTTACGAAGTTTGATAAAAATCGATTAAGTAGTTTAGGAGTCCATCGCGGACAAACAACGTGACACGTAATTTATATATATTAAGATATTAAGAAACGCATGTTACGTCCAATTTTTGGTACTTAGTTGGGTTACAGTTGGTAACTTGTTAATTATTATCTTGGTATATGAGAAAAGCAGTGATAGCTTGTGGTTAGGACTGTGGTCTCTTATTCGGGGGGTCGCTGGTTAGATCACCGATCCGCACCTCTGACTTTTTGGATTTATGTGCGTTTAAGCCGTGAATTGCACATGTTTCAACGGTGAAGGAAAACATCGTGGGGAAACCTGCGCACCTGAGAGTTCTCCATAATGTTCTCGATGGTTTGTAAGGTACGCCAATTCGCATTGGTGTACTATGGCCTGTAACCCTCTGAGAGACCTGCGCTCAATAGCGAGCCGTTGATGGGTTGCTGATGATGATGATGACGTTAGAAATAGGTGCACTAATGCATTATTTAGCGCTGCGTCCGCAGCGGCGCAATGTTCATTACACGACGTGGCTATTAATCTAATGGGGTATATTGCAATCGACCGCAACCGCAATACCGCGCCCCGCGCCGCTCGCACGTCCACTGGACACTTGCATAGCCCCGAAACTAATAATCGCATAAGATTACTATAATTATATCTTACTAATATATAATTTTGACGACCTCCCTGGCGCAGTGGTGAGCGCTGTGGTCTTATTACTGGGAGGTCTCGGGTTCGATTCCCGGCGGGGTCAATTTGGGAATTTATAATTTCTGAATTGTCTCTGGTCTGGTCTGGTGGGAGGCTTTCGTTGGCCGTGGCTAGTTACCACCCTACCGTCAAAGACGTGCCGCCAAGCGATTTAGCGTTCCAGCACGATGACGTGTAGAAACCAATTAGGGGTATGGGTTGAATTTTCACTGCCGTACTCCTTCCAAGTTAGTCCGCTACCATGCAGCTTAGACTGCATCGTCACTTACCATCAGGTGAGATCGCAGTCAAGGACTATCTTGTCATCGAATAAAAAAATAAAAAAATAAACTATCTGTTAGCTTTTGCACGCGACTACGCTCACGTTAAATTCGATTTTTCAAACCCGAATTTAACGTGAAAATTCGTTTTGAAAATTCAACCCCTGAGGGGTATTGAATTTTCAAAAATACTTTCATAACGGATGCCTACGACATAATAGCTATCTGTAAGCCAAATTTCAGTCTAATCCGTTCAGTGGTTTGAGCTGTGCGTTGATACATCAGTCAGTCATTCAGTCACCTTTTCCTTTTATATATTTAGATATCCTACTAATATGGATGGATGTATGGATGAATGGATGTTTGTTACTCTTTCACGCCACAACGAATGAACCGATTTGGCTGAAATTTGAAATGGATTTACTCCTAGCTCATACCCAGGATTAATACATTGGCTTCTTTTCATCTCGGAAAAATACAGAATTCGCATCATTTATATAATACATATTACATAATATTTAAAAATCAATTGTTAGTTAAGCTAAAATCCAAAAACGTCTTGCACGATTTGAATAAGTAATTAATTTGTTCGCTCTAATACAGAAATGGTTCAACACAAAATCGGGAAACCTCAAAAGAACAGCTGAAAAATCGAAAAAATCAAAATTGGTTATTACTTATTAGTATAGGAATCATCACTTCGGATTACTTCTTTATAGATGACGTGATTGAAGCCGCTGGTAAAACTAGTTACACCTACCTTTTATTTAACTAGTTAGTAGTACCACGTTTTCAGTATCTCATTATGTTTAGTTACTATGAAAACTCTTGAATGGAAATACATGTTTGACATTTCCAATCGAGATTCCAATTATTGTGAACCAATTACCTATTGTTGTGATTCTGATGACGGCACACTGATTATCTAATAGAAATATGACATGTTCTAAAGCAGATTTTTGTTCAGCCCCATTTTCTATTAAGAATTTCTATAAGAATATCATTTTTAATATCTCTAGAGTATTTATATTGTAATATTCTCTATTTCGCTTAAAAGGTATTTTATAAATACACTAATATAATGTAGAACCGTCAACCGATACATATATTTAATTTTTATTAATTGTAAACCTTTTTTAGTAAGTACCTATCTACCTACAATTACAAAAAATTACATACTAATTAGTTTAGTACTATATGACTAATGACATTCTATAAATACGAATTACAAGTACCCATATAAAATCACCTTCAATAAAATAAACATAGGTAAGTATATACATCTCTGCCTACTTTATATTAATTTGTTTGATTAATTTTATTGGGGTATTTCCTTAAAAAAACAGGTTGCATTAAGAAATTTTTGGTTTTTTACATAATTGGCATATTTTAACTCCCGTTCAAAGAAACTACGATATCTATTGAAAACACCGTAAGCGACATTAAAAATTACGCAACTACATTCAAAGTTCCCGAGAGACAATCAAAATATCGTTTAGATACAATCGGATTAAATTCGATAGTCGCCAATTTATTTAACGATAGATCGATAAGCTATTCCTACCTAATTCCAAGAATTTGTGATCACTATATCTTAAATCTTTTAAATAAACCATTAAAAAGTTATAGATAAGTTAAAGTTTTCATAAATGATACCTTTGAACAATCTCAAATCTTCTCAAACGATTTCATGGAAATTATAGATTATTATATATAAAAGAAATGTTTACTTAAAATTATTCATACAAATTAGAAAAGTTTCTTTACTTTAATTAACGTAGACAAATTACGATTATTATTATCAAAGAAACTGTAAGTACATTAGCTCAGATCAACATTAGCTTAAAATCACCCTTATGTTGTACGTAATAATGACGTCCTAAGTATAAGGAAGGTATATTATATTGCTTTTACAATATATAGGTATAGGTATATTGCTTTTACATAATAATATGCAAAGTGCATTCGTAAAACATGTTGTAATCGGATGGAGGTAATAAATCGCTCTTGGCCCGTTTAGATAGATGTATCTACGTGTAAGGAATTTGGAATTTTATAAATTGTTCACACGATTATGCTTGTTATCGTATGTGAAATCAATAGAAACGTTTATCTTACCTTAGTTAAAATTGTGGTTTCAATTATTTGGATTCATTTTTGACACCTTCATTAAAACGAATAAAGGTTATCTTGAACGAAGGAGACTGAATTTTCGCTAAAATATGATAATGATACAGTTGGCCGCAATATAAGCAAGAAATTAAAATATTGTATCAAAAATAAACTAAGTATGACAAAACTATAGCAAATCAAAAATGACCACTTTAAAAAAATTATAAACCGTATATAAATAAATTATTAAAATATAAAAAAACTCATTAGGTACGAGTTCTTATTAACATTCAAAGACCATGATATCAACATCATATGTTAAGGGAGGGTAAGGGAGCGCAACTCCATCTAGCGCTCCAAACGTCAACCTCACCTGCCCGTGGTGCCCCCTGCTAGTTTACTGACGAGGCTATGACGACCGACAAATGGCGGTATAACCATTTCATACTGGCTAGACTGAGCAAATGGCACAGGCCGGTGTCGGGCAGCAGCGACACCGGTGCGATCAGTCTAGCCCTGCGATGACCAACACGCCTGCCCAGCGTGGTCATTATGGGCAAAACCTTAATGGATAATCACAGAAAACCATGGCCCCTAGTTCCCGGCGGCCTCGCTATTCCTGACCCTGGCAGCGGTCACGGTAATGGCGGGGCAGGGGGTGCTAAGAATCTCCGGACGAGATTCCGCTGCCAACCCCGACGACTGGACCTGGTGACGTATAACGCACGCACTTTGAGGACCGACGAGAAGATCATCGAGCTGGAAGAAGCAATGAACAAGTTGCGCTGGAATATTATAGGATTGTCTGAAGTCCGAAGAGAGGGGGAGGACTCGATAATCCTCAATTCCGGCAACTTGTTTTACTACCGGGAGGGCGATCAACAGTCCCAGGGTGGTGTCGGGTTCATCGTCCACAAGTCCCTCGTCAACAACATTGTACAAGTCGAGAGTGTGTCGAGTAGGGTAGCGTGCCTCATACTCAGAATCACCAAACGGTATTCGCTGAAGGTTATACAGGTCTACGCACCGACATCGACACATTCTGACGAGGAGGTAGAGGCGCTGTATGAGGATATATCAAAAGCCATACACGCCTCTGCCACTCATTACAGTGTTGTGATGGGGGATTTCAATGCAAGGCTGGGCGAACGAAGCGGTGCAGAGACGAGAGTGGGGCATTTTGGGTATGGGCGAAGGAACCAAAGGGGCCAAATGTTGGCCGACTTCATGGAGAAGGAGGGCCTCTTTATGATGAACTCCTTCTTCAGGAAGCGGCCACACAGAAAATGGACATGGTTGAGTCCCGATGGTTCCACGAGAAATGAGATCGACTTCATTATGTCGACCAAGCGGCATATATTCAATGATGTCTCTGTGATCAATAGGGTGAAAACCGGTAGCGATCACCGGATGGTAAGAGGCACGTTGAATATTAATGTAAAGCTGGAAAGGGCCAGACTGGTGAAGTCCACTCTCCGACCTTCTCGTGCTCATATCCAAAATCCCGAAAACTTCCAACTCGAACTGCAGAACCGATTCGAGTGCCTAGCAGACTGCGTTTCTGTGGACGATCTAAACAACAGGTTCGTGGAAACTGTCCATACTGTGGGGTCTAAATTCTTTAAGACCCATCGCAGGAAAAGAACCGAAAAGTTCTCTGACCATACTCTCAAGCTAATGAAGGAGAGACAAGAGATGAGGCTGCAGTCATCGGCAGACGCGGCTGCCTACCGGCGGATTAATAGGCAGATCTCTAAGGCACAAACTCGCGACCTCCGTGTCTTTAATACCAAGTGTATTAAAGATACCATTGAGCGGAACAAAGGCTCAAAAGTGTTCGCGAGAGATCTGTCTATCGGACAGAGCCAGCTGACGCGGCTGAAAACTGATGACGGCCGTCTCGTCTCTTCTCGACCTGAGGTCTTGGGAGAGGTTGAGAAGTTCTATGGACAGTTATATACCACGACACAAAAACCTGTTGAAGATTTGGCGAAAGATCCCAGAGCCAAACTGACCCGACACTATACCGAAGATATCCCGGACGTCAGCCTATACGAGATTAGAATGGCTCTCAAACAGCTCAAGGACAACAAGGCGCCAGGTGATGACGGAATCACTGCGGAACTCCTGAAAGCGGGTGGAAAACCGGTACTTAAGATCTTTCAGCGATTGTTCAATTCCGTCATCCACGAGGGTACAACGCCGGAAGCATGGCACAGGAGCGTGGTGGTTCTGTTCTTCAAAAAGGGTGATAATACCTTGTTGAAGAATTATAGACCCATCTCGTTGTTGAGTCATGTTTATAAGTTGTTCTCGAGAGTCATTACGAATCGTCTCGCTCGTAGGTTCGACGACTTCCAGCCTCCCGAACAAGCCGGATTCCGAAAAGGCTTTGGTACCATAGATCACATTCATACGCTGCGGCAGGTTATACAAAAGACGGAAGAGTATAACCGGCCACTTTGCTTAGCGTTTGTGGACTATGAGAAAGCCTTCGATTCGGTGGAAACTTGGGCTGTGTTGAGGTCGCTGCAGAGATGCCGGATTGACTACCGGTATATCCAAGTGTTGAAGTGCTTGTATGAAAACGCCACAATGTCAGTACGTATACAGGACCAGACTACGAGGCCAATCCACTTGCAGCGTGGAGTGCGACAGGGAGACGTTATCTCCCCGAAGCTCTTTACCGCTGCGTTGGAGGACGTCTTTAAGCTTCTGGATTGGAACGGGCTTGGCATCAACATAAACGGCGAGTACATCACTCACCTGCGATTTGCCGATGACATAGTAGTCATGGCAGAGACTCTGAGAGACCTCAATACAATGCTCAACGATCTCAGCAGGGTTTCTCAACAGGTGGGCCTGAAAATGAACATGAGCAAGACGAAAATCATGTCCAATGCTCATGCACCGCTCCACCCAGTAATTGTTGAGAACTCTGCACTCGAAATTGTCGACGAGTATATTTACCTGGGACACACAGTCCAGCTAGGTAGGTCCAATTTCGAGAAAGAGATCAACCGCCGAATCCAACTCGGCTGGGCAGCGTTCGGGAAGCTCCGAGATGTCTTCTCGTCCAAAATTCCTCAGTGCCTGAAGACTAAAGTCTTCGAACAGTGCGTGTTGCCAGTGATGACTTACGGATCCGAGACATGGTCGCTAACTAAGGGCCTCATAAGTAGGCTCAGGACCGCTCAGCGGGCGATGGAGAGAGCTATGCTCGGAGTGTCCCTGCGGGATCGAATCAGAAATGAGGAGATCCGGAGGAGAACCAGAGTCACCGACATAGCTAAGCGAGTCGCGATACTGAAGTGGAAATGGGCGGGGCACATAGTTCGAAGAGCTGATGGTCGTTGGGGTCCCAAGGTGCTGGAGTGGCGACCCCGCACCGGGAAGCGCAGTGTTGGCAGACCCCCCACCAGGTGGACCGACGACATCAAACGAGTCGCAGGGAGCCGCTGGATTCAGGCGGCGCAAGACCGAGGCCTGTGGAAGTCCATGCAAGAGACCTTTGTCCAGCAGTGGGCGTCTATCGGTTGATAAAGAAGAAGAAGAAGAAGATATCAACATAAAACTATATAAGTGGAGTAAAATTAAACTTACCTGTAACTTGTAGGTATAAATTGATATACAGTATAGTATAGTTTCACATTTCATATAAATAATCATAATACTTATTAGGTTGATTACTATACTGTTCGCAAGAGATTTTTAAACAAACATACATGCTCTGTGATATCAACAAATTACCAAAAAATAAACAATCCTTTGATAAATATTACACATTCACCTACTTAATTTATGATATCGTTTTAAAAAGCAGGGTTGCCGCTTTTTGTCATGCCTGTGTCAATATTTTGTAAAACAGCACAGGGTGGAAAATTGGGTCAATCCCAAAGGGCGGGTGAACGCGGGCTCGGCGCAAAACACGCAGCCCTTATCACCACAAGTGTGTTGTGCGTGCCCCGCAATGAATTACAGCAACTAGTTACATAAATCAGCCGGTCACGTCATAACCAAAAGTTTGTGTTTTGTTTTTTGTTATTTTTGTGCTGTAAATATTAAAATAACCCTGACAAAACCAAAGCTAACCAAAACATGCCAATATTTTCACTTGTAAAGTCCTTTCAACTTCCTACTGTTCAATACATGAATGTAATTTTCTGTGGCAACATTTTTATGTTTGTACTTTTATTATCTGTGCACAATTTTACGTAGTTGTAATAATTCCTACTTCCATAGTTGTATCCAATCTTGCTTGTGTTATAAATTCTTTTAGTATTTTTCTGTTAACTTAAGTCAATACTTACGAAATACTAATTTCACCATCGCCAGTAACATTAAACTGTGGAATAAATTCAATGTTTTGGAAGATTTTCAGCACAAATAATGTCTTCTTCTTCTTCTTTATCAACCTATAGACGTCCACTGCTGGACAAAGGTCTCCTGCATGGACTTCCACAGGCTTCGGTCTTGCGCCGCTTGAATCCAGCGACTCCCTGCGACTCGTTTGATGTCGTCGGTCCACCTGGTGGGGGGTCTGCCAACACTGCGTTTCCCGGTGCGGGGTCGCCACTTCAACACCTTGGGACCCCAACGACCATCAGTTCTTCGAACTATGTGCCCCGCCCATTTCCACTTCAGTTTCGCGACACGTGTCGCGAAACTGAAGTGGAAATGGAAAATTCTTCGGTTAAACGTACATATTACGTATGTAGATATATTTTCAATCTGAATATAAAAGAAATTGTGACATCTTTGTTAACAGGCGTCTTTGTTAACAAGATTGTTAGTAAAGAGTTTTGGGATAAGATCGGATGTTCTGAGAGGTGCTAAGGTCGACGAGGCCTGCCCTTGTATACAACCAATACCTCTCGAATACCTATTGTTGATCAAAACGTTTCTTTAGAGATAGATTAACTTTGAATTTTGGAGAGTCAACCGAAAAAGTTTAATAAAAATGAAAATGTGTTAAGTAAAGTTTTCAGTTGTTTACTGAATCTCAATGTTTTCGTGGATAGGTATCTTTTTTATTTTAACCTTGAGCGAAATATTTAACTTTATTCTAAGTTTTTGTTAAAGGGAAAAGTACTCTATGATATACTTATGTATATTTTTGGAATAATGTCTACCTACCTACCTTAAAAAGCCATGATTAAGATTCTGTGATGTTTTTATTGGCTAAAGAATTATATTCTGTGCAGCCATTTAAGGTCTATCAGTTCTTTATTCAGACAGTGCAAAGATATGACTCACACAATAGCTACTTCTTCTTATAAAGATAACATATTCAGTTTGATCTGTTTCAAGATTATTAACCTTTTGTTCCTTTACACTCAGGTCACGAGCTTAAAGTAGAAACTCGTACACGTATTCCCGATACCGCAGAGTTCAAAACATTTAGATAAAGTGAAAATGTAAAAGTTTTGATAACATTGTAAAGCGATGAAAATCCTTTGAACTTATTACTTTAATCTAAAATCTACTTCAATTTGTATAGGGGAGGCAAAACTCATATTAATTAGCTGTTATACTGTATCACAAGTAATGTAGAATTAGCTGAAACGTTTTCTTATGACTATCATACTTGACCTGAAACTCTCACTTAACTCTACTTTTAAAAATATAATTTTGAAAGCGACTGGGAAACGAAACTGCTCTTTTGATAACAAGGCCAATCATTCACATTTCCTGAAAATCAAGTTTTTAACAATAGTATATCACCTACAGATCATTCGGTACCCGTGTTACTACCAGTTTTACTACAAGTAGTAAATCGGGTATTGCAATGTCTGTGAAAATTTAAAAACTTTGATAGGTATATCAAAACATCACGTATAAACCTTCAATAAATAAATAATAGTTTGTCGTCTTCACGACACAAAGTAACCCTGAAGCTATTTACCCATTTTACATAATCCAAATTCAGTTCAGTTCGAAATAATGACGTTGTAAAAAGAAATTTCGCGAGCGCGGGATTCTATCATCATGGAATAACGTCGGAGCATTGAGGCTTCCTCGTTCAGTGCTCCGAAAGGGTTCCTGCGAGATTGTAATAAAGTAATTTATCCACTTCCGATAACAGGGCAATAATCCCCGGGTACGTTCGCGACGAATATGAGGTATAAATAGCGTGGCCTGGAGCGAGGAGGGGAGCATGTAGGGAACATGTAGGTAGGGAAAGAGCTTTGAGGGAGTGTTGAGGATTTGCCGCGTGGTGGCACCGATAAGCGCAGGCAAGGACGGAATGCACTGGAGAAACGAGCTGCCGATATTGACTTGCTAATGGATTTGAGAATGATGGATATGGCTCTCTCAAGATGTATGTATACACTAGGTGTATACAATTTCAGTGTAAATAGAATTTATTGCTTTAAGTAGGTCATTTTAAATTACCTTGGCTTTCAAGTGTTGGTTTATTACTCAAAGCTTTCAAACGACTGGCAATTTATTTTGTCAATAAGGACTGAGCAGTTCTACAATTTTCCTCAAATAAAGGATGAGGCATTTTAAGATGAAGCCTGATTAGGTAAAAAAGACTAACTTACTAACGTGTTTTGTTTTAATCTGACAAACTAGAAATATCTGTATGGTATCGCTCGCCTCTTCACTAAAATATATTATTATGCAGGAAAACAAGCTAGCAAGCAATACGCAATATTGCGTGGGTTTTTTTTTTGCATTTTTGTAACATTGGAACGAGCACATTTTAATGAATGAGACCGTTGTGTAGTTATATATTGTTTTGTACATACTTACTTTAAATGCTATGTTGCAGAGTGGCATCGAGGACAAACCTCTGTGGTTTTTTCGATGTGCAATTATTATGTAAATGTGTTTAACAAATTTGTAAATGGTAAATAAATAAATAAATAAATAAAATAATAAACATAGCGTGTTGCATATCTTATATACAGGGTGGGCCAGGCCAGGTGGATATAAAATTGCACAAGTGCGGGAGATATTAAAGTGCACAAGTGTGTGCGCGAACATAGGTGCACTCTCTGTTTCTTTGCTCTCATAGCCCGATGGGACGGAAAATTCGACACGATCGGAGAGAGATTAGGCGCAGGACCAACGGCTTTACGTGCTCTCCAAGGCACGGGGGTGAAACAACGCCAACTTCCTAACTCCGGGCTAGTACTGAGAATTTCTTATCGGAACACCCCAATACTTGGTATGGTCCGACCCGGGACTCGAATCCAGGACCTCGTCGGCCGCAGTCAAACACGAGACCAAGGAGGCAGTTTAAATTAAAGGACATACTGCAGTCTCCACAAACAATTAACATTTTTTTCAATAGGTATAATAATAATAAAGGTCGTTATTTACACGAATGAGGAACGAAGACTTTTGAAAAATCATAACTTTTTATCCGGCACATTGACATACAATTTTTCTTTTGGCAATCGAAAGAACTTAAGTTGCTACAGTTTTTAAAAAATCACCAGTGCTATGAACCTTTTCTTTTATTTTTAATAGAATTTTAAAGTTTTCTGTAGATTTTGGATGAACTTAATTTTCGTGAAATAATTTAAAATTTAATGCTCTTAAAACCAGTTAACCAGACTGGAATTTTTTGCTAAGAGAGTACCGTTATGATGTAAAGATTTTCCATAAAAAAATTCCGGAAATTGTCACTGGAAAAATTAAAAAAAAAATTAAAATTTCGTCAAGGCAATGATTTTCCAAAATTTTAAATAAAAAATTTTTTCTCGTAATCGGGTGGGAACCGATTTTTTCCTTACGGGTCCTGGTAGGCCCCTAAGTGAACAATCTAAAAAAAAATTTATATCCACCTGGCCTGGCCCACCCTGTATATAAATTACGTGTCACGTTGTTTGTCCGCGATGGACTCCTAAACTACTTAACCGATTTTGATCAAACTTCGTAGCTATCTGTAATTTGGTCCAACTTAAAATATAGTTATAGGATAGTTTGTTTTATCCCGGAAAATTAAAGAGTTCCCCAGGGAATTTGAAAAACTAAATCCACGCGGACGAAGTCGCGGGCATCAGCTAGTTGTTCTATATTATAGAATTTTTTGGTTTGGCAAAATTATTTCCCTTTGTATTACGGACTTCCGCAAAGTATTCCCGTAAATCTTCTATCGAATATTTTAATAAAGGAATAATAACTTAGATTTAAAGATCTGAAGCCGTTCTCCCACAATACTGGTCATTTAGAAAAGATCTTATCATAAATTGATCTAAGCGGCAATAAATATAAAAATTAATCCTAGTCTTAATGTGATGACAATTTTAAATGTGTAGGTTTAAATATTACATCGTTACTGCATGCATCCTATTTTTAAGCCGTCATAATAATATTATGTACTATGTAAATACCAGTTAAGCTTAAACTTTTAATTATTTTTTTTAACTTGATTTTAAGCTTTTAAAACGTCATATCCCTAAGGAATAACTGTATTCTTAGTTTATATGAGTCCATATCTGTACTAATTTGTAAAATATATACAATATTAGTTTGAATCAATTTACCCTTACACTAAAACTAGCTTAGTTATTTTACATTCAATGATGAATTGCATATTTGCCTGATTGTTCATTACGTAGTAACCAAGTCATTACGTGTTGCGGTGTTGCTCTGTTTATTTTAAAATCAAGCTAAATTATTTTCCATCAGTTACAATAGACATAGATTTGCGGTGCGCAACTGATTGGGGCGGCTTGTACAAAGTACAAACTAACAATGTAAATGATTTTGTGGTCTATTTCCGACAACAAACACAAATAAACGCTTTTCTGGGAATGGCTCCGGGTTAAAGTTCCGACTGACTAAAGGAAGTTTTGTTTTTCGCCATCGAGTATTAAATCACACACCTAGATTAAAATTGATTTGATTATTTAATTCTTAGAGTCTGTTCTTTCTTAATCTGTTTCTTGTTTAATTTTTTTTAAGTTACTTATGTAGGTTGTTTTCTTTTTTGTCCTACTAATCCTACTAATATTATAAAGGCGAAAGTTTGTGTGTATGTTTGTTCCTCTTTCACGCAAAAACTACTGGATGGATTTGGCTGAAATTTGGAATGGAGATAGATTATACCCTGGAATAACACATAGGCTATAAATTATGCCGGAAAAATCCAAGGTTCCCGCGGGATTTTGAAAAACCACAGATAGATGGCGCTGATTGTACTTAAATCACGCTTACATTATCCGCAGCATCGATTTTTTCATCGGGATTCGGGTTTTTTTAAATCCTGCAAGCAAGCATGCAAGAAATCAAGCAAGCAAACAAGCAAGCAAGCTTCGGTTTCAAAAAACCATAGCAAGCATCAGTTTTTGAAATTTCAAGCACAAGCGACCGCATATCCTAACGCTTATGAACGTCAAAAATTGACATTGTTACATAAAATTTAATTATTATCTATCTATACTTATAATAAAACTGTAACTGTTCCTACAAACATTTCCCGCGGGATATTAGTGTGCTACTTTTCACATATTTATCCTTCAATTATGGGCCAACGGAGTTACAGATTGACGTGGTTTATTGGATAGGCATAGTTGAGGACTTGAAAAGTGACAAAGGCTACTTTTAATCTCGGGAAACAAATAATTCCCGCGGGATATTTGTACGCTACTTTTCACATATTTATCCTTCAGTTATGCGCCAACGGAGGTATAGATTGAAGTGGTTTTCCTAGCACTGGTAAAGTTAAGGGCCTGAAAAGTGACAAAGGCTACTTTTTATCCCGGTAAAACAAACGGTTCCTGCGGGATATTAGTATACTACTTTTCATATATTTATCCTTCAATTATGTGCGAAGGGAGTTACATATTGACGTGGTTTTTTGGATAGCCATAGTTGAGGACCGGAAAAGTAACAAAAGCTACTTTTTATCCCGGGAAAACAGACAGTTCTCGCGGGATATTCGAATGCTACTTTTCACATATTTATCCTTAAATTATGCGCCAATATGCATGCATGCATGCATACATGTATGTATGTATGTATGTAAGTTGTATGCATGTATGTATGTGTGTGTGTGTATGTATGTATGCATGTATGTATGCAAGTATGCATGTATGCATGCATGTATGTATGTATGTATGTATGCATGCATGAGTGCATGTATGTATGTATGTATGCATGCATGTATGTATGTGTGTATGCATGTACGTATTTATGTTTGTATCCTCCTGCTACTAACTTTAACTACATTAACTATATCCTATGCTACTTCTACCACTAATATTATTAATGTGAAAGTTTGTGAGGATGGATGTATGGATAGATGTACTTAGTATACGGATGGATGGATGGATGGGATGTATGGATGGATGTATGTTCTCTGAGATAGGGGTTGAACTATTTTGACTGTTTTACTCCATTACTTCTTCAAATTTAAACTAATTTTTATTCTTATTTTAACCGACTTCAAAAAAGGAGGAGGATCTCAATTCAACGGAATCTTTTTTATGTATGTTCACCGATTACTCTAAGACGCCTGAACCGATTTGGAAAATTCTTTTTATGTTTCAAAAGGTATACTTCCCAGGTCCTACCTACTACAACAACTACTTCTACAACTACTACTACTACAACTACTACAACTACTTCTACGACTACTACAACTACAACTTTTATGGGACCATCACGCAAAGTTTGTCGATTAAAAAAAATTGAGGCAAATCGGCTTAGAAATCACGGAGATATTGATATTTATAGGTTAAAAAACACAATACTTTATTGATCTTTTTTTGAAAATCAGTTAAAAAGTAGCCTATGCTAGGCTTATACCATCAGCTATCTGTCATTGGAAGTCCCGTCAAAATCAGTCCAGCCGTTCACGCGTGATGTTTCTACCACGGGATATAGCGGAATATACATTTTTATTTATATACGATAATAATTACATTTTTTGTTTAAATCCGAATGCGTCCTATGTTCCTGTGAGTAACGTTATTCACCGGAATTCCTGTGAGCTACGTACGATTATTTTGACTTTTAGCCGGTCCAACATCATTGGAATAAAAATAAAATCCTTACTAATATTATAAATGCGAGTGTGTTTGTTTGTAGGTTTGCTGGTTTGTCTTTCATCACGCCGCAACGGGGCTACGGATCAACGTGATTTTTTGCATGGGTATTGAGGTTCTGGAGAGTGACATAGGCTACTTTTTATCCCGGAAAATTAAAAAGAGTTCCCCGAGGGATTTAAAAAACTAAATCCACGCGGACGAAGTCGCGGGCATCGGCTAGTGTACAATAAATAAAGAATAATATATCATTTCCTATTTTATTCGAAGTTATGAAACTAATTTTTATTTTAGGTCATATTCATTTATACCTACATAGATTCAGACAGACTTTTTTCGTCTCTAGGGAACAGAGACTTTTTTGAGTTGTGTCACTTTTGATCTAGGTGTGCGATTATCTTGGAATTGACCGAGATACTGCGTGGTCAAATAATATTATTATGGTTATCTACTTTGTAGGGTTCCGTAGTAAACAAGGAACCCTTATAGTTTCGCCATGTCCGTCCGTCTGTCCGTCTGTCCGTCCGCGGTTTAGCTCAGAGACTATTGGTACTAGAAATCTGTAATTTGACAAGATTATAAATATCAATCACGCCGACAAAGTCGTGAAATAAAATTGTGAAAAATATTTTTTTTAGGGTACCTCCTTTACATGTAAAGTGGGGATGATTTTTTTTTCTCGTCTATCCCATAGTGTGGGGTGTCGTTGAATAGGTCTTTCAAAAATATTGTGGGTGTGGGAACACCATTTTTCAATTTAGGGATCCGTTTGTGAAATATGATATTTTAAAGTGCTTAATTTTATTAGAGTCAAGTGTCCCCCCCCCCCCCTCTGCCAGCTAAATGGTTATATATAGGATACAAAAAAAAATTCACAGCAGTAGTATATATATAATGAATTTTAAAGGAAAACTATCACGGCTAAGTAGGGTTCATTAGTTAAGGAGTTATATCTGTTTTTTCTAACTTAGGTATTACACGTAGTGTAAGTTGCATATTTTGTAGAATATTATAGTATTTAAACCATGAAACTCAGAATTTATTCAATATTCATAAATAAAACAAAAGCACTATCCTAGGTCAGCAATAATATTTGAGACTTTCAGCTACGGAACCCTACACTGCGCGTGGCCCGACACGCACGTCTTGGCCGGTTTATTTGATAGGTTCTCAGCAGGATTCAAATTTTCAACCTGCCTAGGTTTGGTTGAAACATGCCGAAGTAAATCTGCTTATATCTACTGATACACAATAAATGTATAGGTATACCAGATACTTACCTACTATAATTTATAGTATCAACAAATAAATCAGGTACAAACGACACAAATAGAAGAAGCTCTCTTCCCTTCAATGATCGCTATGAGTTTGGTCGTGTGGATGAAACACCTCTGTGACCTTTTTGCACTTCCAGGATTATCCATGCTAAACGATACATACAAATTTTTATTTTTATTTTAATGTGCATAGTTTGAATCGCATAAAAGTGTCAAGTATCTCGGGAATTTCATCCGTACGGTCCAGTAGAGAAAATGTTTTATTTTAATATTTGCACTATCACAATATGAATCGCTTCCATACAGACAGTACACCATTCGCTGTTCTTGGAATTTCAGCAATCTTACTACGATCTATTCGAGAGGAATTATATTCCTTAAGGCGAGCTTTTACGGTCCATTTTAGTTTATTTATGCGATGTTCGTAAGCAGTAAGCACGTCCGGGATGGCTAACGATAATTCGCAAGGCCATTATTAGCGGTGTTGTATAGGAAACGCTCTCCGGCTGTGTTCTCTTGATGGCCATCGGCTTCGTCATTTACGCATTAACCGACAACCGCTGCTGTATATACGAACCTTCATTTCTTGTACATAAATCTGACTTCTCTTAACTTACCAGAAACTAAAACCATTATTTATTCATGTCGTATCTACACACTTTTACAAGCTTTTTTATGTTTACTCTCACGGGACAATGTCCGACTCTTAAGCTTTAACACGTAAAGCTTCTTGAGGGACTAGTCTGAATTGTTTGATGGATAGTTGATACAACAACCTGATCTTATGCTTCAATAGGTATTCTTTTTCTTCGGTGACTTAGCCTGACTGCGGTAAGCGACGATGTAGTCTAGGATAGTAGTGAGCTAACTTGGAAGGAGGTACGGGAATTTTAATTAAATCTATACTTCTAATCGTTTTATATATACGCCATTGCATCGTACCGAAATACCAAACCGCTTGGCGGCACACATTAGCCGGGATAGTGGCCGGGAACAAGCCACGGCAAAAGCTAGAATAGACAATTCAGAAATTATAAATACCCAAATTGCCCCTGCCAGGAATCGCATTCACAAGACTAATGCACCAGAGATGTCCTCATAATATTACACCGAACTTGGCCGATATCCATCCAGACCATTTCAAGAAATTAATAGACACTAAAATTAATAAAGCTATTGGATGGGGCGCTGTGGATAGATATCTGGGGTATGGGGTGAGATTACGGACCCCCTACCATAATACCTCGCAAATTGAAAAATGCAGCAAATGCAATTAACTTGTAGAGCAGGGATAGCCTAGTGGTTAGGACTCGGTGGATCGCGGGTTCCATCCCGGGCAAACACCTTAGACTTTTAGGCGTTGTGAAGGAAAACATCGTGAGGAAACGTGCACACTGCACACCCTCGAGTAAAATTTTCGTAAATGTGTGAGAAGTATGACAATAATTTGCACTGGGCCAGCGTCGTGGACTATGACCTTAAACCCTTCTCTGAGAGGAGACCTGCGTTCGGTAGTGAGCCGTTGATGGGTTGCTGATGATGATGAACTAGTCGCCTACTAGACACTTTTGTATTACTTCAATATAAAGTACAAACATTTTGAACCTCTCACTAGTTGCATTGGAGGTTTTTGACACGGTTTATCTTTCTTTGTACACAAGCCTATTAATGCATTGCAACGTATGAGGTCTGCTCAGGAGGAGGTAAGGGCCTAAAAGGGAGCACTTTCCATGCAGCTAAGTGACTCTATGCATGACTGAGAATTTTTGAATACAAAGTATCATTTTAATATATTCACAATTTTTTTGGGGGTAATTTGGTTTGAGTAAGATTATTGTTGTAGTTTTTTTACAAAAGTGCTGTTGAATAAAATTAATTTTATTGAAAATTTCAATTTTATGTTTTAAGACTACGTTCATGGTTATTTAGTCTATAGGTTCATTGGTTATATTATCTACTATAATTTAAATTATTTTAATTTAGATATCAAAATCGAATCAGGGTAGAATAAGTTAATCTCCAGGTCCTTAACTATATCCATGCAAAAAATCACGACGATTCGTTGGTACCTACGTGACTGCGTAATTGAAAGTCAAACTATCAAACATACAATCAAAAGGTAAACACTAAAAAGGTAAAGCAAAAAGAGGTAAACGCTAAGCAAGTCCACTCTGGCCACTGGTCTCCTCGAGAGGAGACCTGTGCCCAGAAGTGTGCCTAGAAGTGCCCAGAAGTGAGTTGATGGGTGGGCCAAAACTCTTCTCATTCGAGAATGAGAAGAATTTTGGCCATTAGCCACGATGGCCAAGTGTAGACAACATTTTTTCCATGAAAATATTTTCCTTGACTGCGATCTCACCTGATGGTAAGTGACGATGCAGTCTGAGATGGTAGCGGGTTAACTTGGAAGGGGTATGGCAATTGGCAGTGAACTTTCAACCCATGCCCCCAATAGGTTTCTACACGCCATAGTGCCGGAACGCTTTGCGCCTCTAGTCTTGCCACCGCGAGGCAACGTTAAGACGTGGTATGAGTATACTCATATGGGCAATGGTAGCGGTCATAAATGCAGCGATGTTAGGAAAATATATGAACACTTGTTATTGCCGGCTCCTTGCGACTCGGCTATAAATCTCAATCGATGCAATTGCCGGTTTTGCTAGCACTGTAACTTAGAACGATGCAAAATGGATGCGAGCAACTGTGTACCTACTGGATATGGTGAGTCATTATGACTACTGAGCTTTCGGAATTATGTTTGTTTTAAGCAATGAAATGTCAGTTGCTCTAACAGTGAAGGAAAATGTCATGAGGAAACCTGTAGTTTTAATAGTTCTTCATAATGTTCTCAAGATGTGTGAAGATGTGTGAAGATGAGTTTTGACGACCTCCCTGGCGCAGTAGTGAACGCTCTGGTCTTATAACTGGGAGGTCTCGGGTTCTATTCCCGACGGGGGCAACTTGGGAGTTTATAATTTCTGAATTGTCTCTGGTCTAGTCTGGCGGGAGGTTTTGGCCGTGGCTAGTTACCACCCTACCGTCAAAAACGTGCCGCCAAGCGATTTAGCGTTCTGGCATGATGACGTGTAGAAACAGATTAGGGTTGAATGTACACTGCCATACGCCTACCAAGTTAGCCCGCTACCATCTTAGACTGCACCGTCACTTACCATCAAGTGAGATAGCAGTCAAGGATTATCTTATCATCAAATTGTTACGTTCCCTCAAATATAGTTGAGCGAAGCAAGGACTGGGTCATGCATCATGCTCGTGAATGTGTCCCACCGGCGGGAATGGGGCTAATTTCTGTCTGCCCGTCTTAACGTGTGTTGAATTATAATTAGGTAAGTATGCTTTTGTGGAACTTCCCCTCATTGTGGAAACACTGCATACATAGCATAGTATTTAATTGTAAACTTGTTTTGAAAAGAGCAACTGCCTAGTTTCTTTCTGGTTCCTCTCTGCAGGAAGGGCATTCCGAACCAGTGGTACACGATTCAAAAGCTTATTTGAATAAAACATTTCTATTCTATTCTATTCTAAAAATAAAAAAAAATACTAGCGAGATAAGTATTAAGTACGATAACCCAAGTTGCCAGTTTATTTAGTGCCCATCTTAAATTACAAGCTCGAAGCGGCTGCGGTACGCTATCCGCGATGCCGATAACGATTATTGCTCCGTATCTCAAGTAACGACGGAGCATGGAATTAACATGGCCCGAAGTTTATGGAGTCATTCCCAGGGAAATACCGCCTCGTCTACTCTACCCGGAAGTATACATATCGAGACATCTCGTATTGTCTTCATTGCCACTTATGTTTGTTTTGTTTTAATTCTTTTCTGCACAATCCTTGCTAATATTATAAATGCAAGTGTGTTGGGTTTGTCCTTCAATCACGCAGCAACGGACCAGTGAATCGACGTGATTTTTGCATGTGTATATAGTTGAAGATTTGAATGCGAGGCTGTCGTTTAAAGGGTCCCCGCGGAAATTTTAAAAACCAACCTCTACCCAGACGATGTCGCGACGAAAATCGGCAATAGTAGTGTATAGAGGCGATTTTGATACCTTAAGGTATTCTCTCCCTGTTAATTTTTTTTTGTATGGTCAGATTATATTATCATATCATCAGGTATCTTACTAGTGAGGCTGAAATCTATAGAGCCTGCTCTGACTTGGCTCTTGAAAAGTCCTGACCTAAGTCTATTGTGAAGCAGTGATAGCCTAGTCATCAGACATGCGGTCTCCTATTCGGTATATACATTGAACTGTAAGTAGTATGCATTTTTGGAACTTCCCCTCATTGTGGAAACACTGCATACATAGCATAGTATCTATTGTATTGTAAACTTGTTGTAAAAAGAGCAACCTCCAAGTTTCTTGCTGGTTCTTCTCGGCAGGAAGGGCATTCCGAACCAGCAGTGGTAGACTCGTCGACAATTCAAAAGCACTTGTAAAAAAGTTAATTTGAATAAAAAATATTTCTATTCTATTCTATTTTGTTGATGCCAAATCTTACTTTATTAATGTATACGTTAAGCCTGAGCAGAGTGAAAGCACACCCCATAGAATCATTCTCAGAGTGGAACCATGTGGGATTAGCATTTTAATCCTTTTCAAACGTTGTTCTAAAAGTGGAAGTTGGAAGTGTTTCATACTCGAATTCAGAGCAATCTAAAATATTAGCACCCCGGAAATTATCATTTCTAAACAGAAAGAATAACTTATGAACATAATTCACGAGAAGTTATTAAACCAAAAACGCCGGATGAAATAGCACTTAATACCAAAACGTGAAATGTAACGCGGAATTCTAATTAATCCGCCAAAAATTCTCTATCCACAAACGCAAGGGGATTAGTTATGGGCGTTTTGTACGCGGTTATGGGATGTTTGCGAATTGCTGATATTATCTTAATAGAACGGCAAGATTTACTGGCGGACCCTTTGGGCTGGCGACGCATATTACTGCGGACGGATTTGCTACATGCCCGCTCGAATCAGTCTGCTGGGAAAACAATTATTGTCGGTGCTTACGGAGGGATGAGATAATTTCGGCTGCCGTTTACTATAATGGTGTAATATAGAAATATCTCTGTCGGGGAATTTTATTGCATTATTTATCTCTCTCTCTCATCAAAATATGATAGAAGTCAGCTCCTGAATCCTGGTTAATCCCACTTCTGACACCATGTTAAGTTGTTCCCTTTGAAGAGGATTAGTCAAAGATTAATCAGGATTCAGGAGAAGAATGTAAGAAACGCTGCCGTGTCGGTGGCGTAGACAAGAAGTGTAACTTTTGTTATGACCACAGACAATGTAGATACGTTAAAGCGTTCTACATACAGTGCGACAAGCATTTAAGCTTTAACATATGTTGCAACAGACAAAATTCTATTGTTTCCTTCCTCGGTTCCTCGGTGTTTCGCCGCTTGTAACCTGCGACTCGTCTGATATCGTCGGTCCTCCTACTTTCATTATTTATCATCGGCCGATTGCACTCTACTTCTTCCTTATCCAACTCCATCATGCCACAGTATTAAGGTCCTTTCTAATAGGCTGGAGGTTGCTTACTAGTGCGGTTTCCACTCCAAGGCTTGAGATCTATAAAGAACTATTTTTCCAAGCACACATATAGGACTGCATACATAATAACTCCTAGTACATTTTATTGACCGTAATGGAATGTAATGAACATTATTTTGTATTCTACAGGCACACTACGATTTTGGCTAACTCTAATAAAAATTGTATAAAAGTTGGTTTGAGAGAAATGTTCGCGCGGTACAAAGCGAAAAAACAGTCAGCATTGCATTTGCAGGATTAGAGTCAATTAGTAGCAGAACTTTAGAGCTAACTGAGCGGATGTAAACAAGTTCCTACACTATTTTAATGCGGAAATTGGGTCGATCAGTGGGCTATAGTCTAGGAGCTGATAGACTTTAGTTTAAGTCTTACTTTCTATTTATACCAATATTAAAAAATATCTTTGATACGAAAACGCTGAATAAGTAGCCTGCCACATCTAAAATTCTTTATGTATTATAGTTTAGACCAAACAGTGAAATCAAATCATATTTTCTGATCCTGTACATAATATAATTAATATGTAGATATAAACATAGGTACAATTTTTTTTTTTTTTTTAATGCGGCCCTGGCAGCTAAACTGAGTTTATATACTCGTATGATAGCTGCCAGTGCTTTCCCCGATATAGTGAAGCATACAAACATTCTTAGGTCTAATATAAAAATCGGCCAAGTGCGAGTCGGGCCTCGCTCTTTTAGGGTTTCGGGGACAATAGACATCTTATATATCTTTTGATTGTAAATGTGGCACAGGGTCTGTAGAAATAATATTATGAAAAATTTTGTACCTATTCTATTAATTACTAGCTGATGCCCGCGACTTCGTCCGCGTGAATTTAGTTTTTTTGTTTTTTTTTTTTTTGTATTAAAACCTTCCGTGGAACTTAAGGAACATACAAAAAAATAAATTAACCGAATTGGTCCATCCATTCTTGAGTTATGCGCTTACCAACATTCATTTTTATTTATATAGATTATCACAATTAAATGGCTTCAACATTAAAATTCTAACTGTCTATGCAATTCTAAATGTGAGTGCAATTTGATCTTCTATGAGAAGAACCTTGAATTTTTAATTTTTAACAAATCCTTAGCTACATTTAGGATTTCTGCCAACCTTTCATTTCAGGCTTTTATCCTTCAGCTGTAATCCTTTTATTTGAAGACTATAGAAGTATAAACTCTAAGTCTGAATCGTTGACCAGCTCTGAGTCTACTCGGTCAATCTCAAAGGCAAGCACAGCTTGTCGGTTTGTTCAGATCAAAGAGGTACCTAATCGAGCTGCCGATTTACGCTCCAATGTAATTACCAACTTTTCAATTATTCACGTCCTTTTCAAATCCATTAAACTGGGATGTTGAGACATATTGCCTTGTAATAGATAAGTATGGTAAAACATGATTTTTAACGTAAATATTGAATTTTAACAACGTAATTAAAAAAAACTCAGCCTATGTCACAATTGCCTATACATATTGATATTGTGATCAGTGATTATTAACCAGCTTTTGCCTGTGGCTTCGCTCATGTTAAGTGCGATTTTTCAAACCACTATTTTACCCTTCGATCACGGAAAAAATATTAACCCTTTAGGGGTTGAATTTTCAAAAATCCTTTCGTGGCGGATACCTACCTGTTTCAAAATAGCTTACTATCAGCCCGATCCGTCGTGGTTGATAGATCAGTCAGTTAGTCAATCAGTCATTAACCTTTTCCTTTTATATGTTAGATTATACCTATAGGTAGGTATACTTTTACGGGTAGGAGTTTGAATAGATTCTTGGTTGGATTCTTTTATGTTTTCTTATCTTAAACTTCCACATCTTGTGATAAAGAGAAGGCACCCTCAAGCGCTTCTTTCTTTAATTCTTATTTGAATATTATCCTCATTAAAATTTTATAAACACGCTCTACAAAATGATGTACTATCTGTGTAGCTGCAATTTTTTAGATTTCCGTAAAAAAAGTAGTTTCAAAGTTTCCACGGTTCGTTTGTATGGTGCGCACTGGAGCACGGCGCCGATAAGAAACCAATCTGCCACAGTTGATTTACTAAAAAGTATCCACACTGAGAGCTAGAAAATGTTAATGCAGTACAACCGAACAAAGTCGCCTGAACATCAAGATGTTCTTTACAAACAGCAATACAAAGTTGTATTTATGTAAATGCGGATCGAAGTTTTGAACCTATCAACTGTGTGCGAGAGTTCGCAGTCGGAATATTGCAGTTCACACTACTTGTAGGACGATGCAAAGTTTGAACTGACCCTGTAGTTAACAACTTTAATTTTGTAGCTACAAATTTCATTTAACAGAAAGGTGGGATAGAAATCTTTTGTACTCAGTGCTTATTCTTATTGCAGTATGTCGCTACACTAGATTAGACGGAGTTGGTAATTTTGTCTTTGAATGCTTATATTATGTACGTTGTGGCCGATTAATTACATCATGCACATCGTGTCACTAGAAGGATTGCGAACACTGCACCAAATGACCAAAGTCCAAGAGATCAATATAGATAAACATCATCATCATCATCATTAGCAACCCATCAACGTATCACTACTGAGCGCAGGTCTCCTCTCAGAGAAGGGTTACAGGCCATAGTCCACCACGCTGGCCCAATGCGAATTGGTGGACTTCACACACCTTCGCGAACATTATGAAGAACTCTCAGGTGTGCAGGTTTCCTCACGATGTTTTCCTTCACCGTTGAAGCAAGTGATATTTAATTGCTTAAACGCACTTGACTCCGAAAAGTCAGAGGTGCGTACCCGGGATCGAACCTGCGACCCCCCGAATAGGAGAGCACAGTCCTAACCACTAGGCTATCACTGCCTATCACTAGGCTATCATATGTAGATAATATTATCTAATAATTATTGAGAACCTATCTCTGACTGAGGGTCTCAAGTTCTCAACGTTCTTGAATGCAAACACGCAAAGGAAAACTCAGCGTTCGATAAACTGTCACTAGGTTGACAGATCAAACGAGTCGCTGAGCAGCTCGGCTTATGAGGACTATTATTACATTTCGCACCCCTCTCTCTCGCACATTCTAATATTTTCAGTTATTGTAAAAATATGTGTACTACATCCACATGTAGTTGTTATCTTCGTCAATTACATTACGGATATTTTAGACCATTTTAAGACATATTTTTATTATCATATACCTAGTTTTTGATAGACACAGTGACGTAACTATACCGTTCGAGGCCCGTGGCGAATGAATCGTATGGGGCCCTCTCCCACCCATATAAATAAGCTCAATTAATAGCTATTTTTTTACAACTCGCTGATGCCCGCGACTTCGTCCGCGTGGATTAAGATTTTAAAATCCCGCGGGAATTCTTTGATTTTCCGGGATAAAAAGTAGTCTATGTCATTCCCTAGGTCCTCAAGTACGAGTATACCCATGCAAAAAATCACGTCGATCCGTAGCTCTGTTGCGGCGTGATTGAAGGACTAACCAACAAACAAACACACTTTCGCAAATATTATAATCTTAGTATGATGTGCTCACGGCACTCTCGGGTCAGGGCCCCTTCCGGCTGGGGCCCGTGGCATTTTTCCTAAATGCCACCCTGTAGTTACGCCACTGCACTGGATAGAGAATAGAGCGATAAAAGTTAATAGTAGTTCTCGCCCTTTTTAGGGTTCCGTAGTAAACAAGGAACCCTTATAGTTTCGCCATGTCCGTCCGTCTGTATGTCTGTCTGTCTGTCCGCGGTTTAGCTCAAAGACTAAAACTAAACAAACTAAAACAAACTAAATAACTGTTGGTACTAGAAATCTGTAATTTGACAAGGGTATAAATATCAATGACGCCGACAAAGTGGTGAAATAAAATTTTGAAAAATATTTATTTAGGGCACCTTTAAACTTCGCAGCAGTAGTATATATAATGAATTTTAAAGGAAAACTATCACGGCTATGTAGGGTTCATTAGTAAAGGAGTTATATCTGTTTTCTCTAAGGTAGGTATATGATATTATAGTATTTAAACCATGGAACTCAAAATGTATTCAATATTCATAAATAAAATAAAAGCACTATCCTAGGTCAGCAATAATATTTGAGACTTTCAACTACGGAACCCTCCACTGCGCGTGGCCCGACACGCACTTGGCCGGTTTTTATTCTCTATCAAAATGTAGGACGTAGGTATATCATAATAAAACTATATCTAAAATATCCGTAATTTAATCGTATTCAAAACAAACATCAAATTGCAAGTCAATGATATACATAATTTTTGGAACTAAATAACTGTTTACCAAAGAGACTTCTCGACTTTTCCAAACTTCGCGCAGCAATTAACAAGTGCACGCATTACGTCGGGCAGCAATTCGTTGCCGGGAAACGTTGACGCCACGTTATTTACGTCCCCGGCCTGGGCGTTGATACTGCAGTGAACATTTTGAAGCTTTTCGATACGTAGGAGATGCCTAGAAAATGTATCTCGCAAAATGTATACATGAAAGGCATCCTTTCGGTATCAGTTTGCTTTCAACCTTTGAATATGCGTTTCCAATATTTGCACAAAGTAATAGAAATGGGTAGAAATGTTTTCGTACGAGCCAGAAAACTAGCATTCACAGGTTTTTGGGGTGTATCACGTGGGTTTTATATGCAGCTATCTAGTACGTTGTGGTGATCCTGTTCTTTAATAGTAGCGGCTAAAACGGTATTAGTTAACGAAACCTATGTAATTATTATATTTTTTATTTTAAATATTTCTAATACCGGAAATGTTTTTGTGCCGCTTTAGTACCTATCTACAAATACAAATACCATTAGGTCTCTGATGATAGGCGTTACATAAGTTTTCGAATAGGTAAATGTATCTTGGCGATAAGTTCATTGGTGTCAAAATAAGTAACATTGCGCAGGATTAATCTACAATTAAGAGACTTGCTATCTCGCTCACATCTTTATCCTTATTGAATTTATCTTTATGAAAATATTGTTTGCACCATCCAAAAAAAACACACATACATACAATGTAAGTACACGACAATCTACTCGTTTGTATACTATGAAATTTTAAATGTTTATTTCTATTAGTATTCCGCATCATTCCGTTAAATTAAATTCCGCCGGGAAATATAATCTTATCATCATTCAACGGACGCCGACAAAGTACAACGTTATTCCCTAAAATGGACACCCCAATTAATTATTGCTCTAAAAACCCTTTTAACCTCATTCCAACGAAACGTTACGCCAAACTGGGAGTGGTCATCTATCTTTATAAGTAAAGGCTACATTAGTGGCCAGTCGCCCTTCGGTACAACTAATCTACTTACTGACAGAAACTATGCCGATGGTCATGGAAGAGCGAGCTCAGGTTAAGCTCAGAATACATAATACAGAAGGTTCACTCCGCAAAATCATTTAAATAAAAAGCTACTCTTGCTACCACACTTCTTCTTCTTTATCAACCTATAGACGTCCACTGCTGGACAAAGGTCTCCTGCATGGACTTCCATAGGCTTCGGTCTTGCGCCGCTTGGATCCAGCGGCTCCCTGCGACTCGTTTGATGTCATCAATCCACCTAGTGGGGGATCTGCCAACACTGCATTTCCCGGTGCGGAGTCGCCACTCCAGCACCTTAGGACCCCAACAAACATCAGCTCTTCGAACTATGTGCCCCGCCCATTTCCACTTCAGTTTCGCGAATCGCTGAGCTATGTCGGTGACTGGTTCTCCTACGGATCTCCTCATTTCTGATTTGATTTCGCAGAGATATTCCGAGCATAGCTCTCTCCATCGCTCGCTGAGTGACCCTGAGCCTTCTTATGAGGCCCATAGTTAGCGACCACACCATAAAGAGCAATAATTCAGGCTGCACAGCGCTAAATTACCAACAGTTATACTCACCTAGAAGTTGCCTCTCTTTCTGTCGCATAACTCTTATCCCTTCAGATAAAGTTAGCCCATTGACTTGGCCTGATGCCGATGGGCCGAGATTTGGAGGGTACATGAGACGGATAATTTTCTGACATAATATTATGATACCAAAACTATGTAAAAGTATCCACTGAAACTGATTTTGCTTTAGTAGTTTTTAATAGTAGGTATAGTACCTACCTCATTGATATCTATGTATCATAGATGAATATTTCTTCTTCTTCTTCTTCTTCTTTATCAACCTATAGACGTCCACTGCTGGACAAAGGTCTCCTGCATGGACTTCCACAGGCTTCGGTCTTGCGCCGCTTGAATCCAGCTGCTCCCTGCGACTCGTTTGAAATGAATATATATATTCGAATTATATAACTATATTCCAATGATATTTACTGAGGTAAAAAAGTGATAAAGTGAGTAGGTAAGATACGAGTAGTTTGGAAGTATTGAAAATACTGTCAAAATATCTTTCGGATAAGACATATTTTACGTTGGTGATTTCACCAATTCCAAATTACATATTCCAGTAAAAGTACAATTAATTTAATTCTTTTATCAACTTTATGAAGCAGTGATAGCAGTAGTACTGCGGTCTCCTATGCTGGAGGTCGCAGGTTCGATCCCGGGCACTCACCTCTGGCTTTTCTAAGTTAAGTGCGTTTAAAAAATGAAATATCACAACCTTCAACGGTGAGGAAAACATCGTGAGGAAACCTACACACCTGAGAGTTCTCCATAATGCTCTCAAAGGGGTGTGAAGTCCGCCAATTCGCTTTGGGCAAGCGTGATGGATTATGACCTATAACCCTTCTCTGGGAGGAGACCTGCGCTCAGTAGTGAGCCGTTGATGGGTTGCTGATGATGATGATGATCCTTTTAATTGTGAAACGTAAAAGAGCTATGAGAAAGAAATTAAACAGCCTTGCAATTAACGCCAAACTTGATAACGTATGGGACCGCACTTGACGAACGGCCGTAGTGCTGAAAGCGCGCCCCCTTGTATTAAACTCGACGCGAAATATATTGGCTACTTTTAAAACTTAACGAGAATTGGATAATATTATACTCGTTTCAATTCATGGAATTGTATCTATAGTTTAGTGTTTTTTGCGTACATTCGGATGAATAAAATTGTATTTATTTGATAAAAGAAATGCCCTAATGAACTTGCTATACTTTGAATCTCGAAAGCTGAAATTTTTCAGAGGTTTGCGATAATATTATGAAGGCATTTTGAGTTGCGACGTCACACTCAAACGCTTGCACAATGGTATTTTTGGATCTATACATAGAGATAATTTAATTTGCTTTTTATTTTGCTTACATCGTTATCTATATATATAAAAGAAAGTGGTGTTAGTTACACTATTTATAACTCAAGAACGGATGAACCGATTTGGCTCAAAATTGGTGGAGAGGTAGCTTAGAACCAGGAGACGGACATAGGATACTTTTTATCCCGTTCGACCGCGTTTCCGTCAAGTCAATATAAAACCTGGTATAACAAAAATGCATCTGACATGGAATAAAAAAACGAAAATGACAGTGGAAGAACAAAACGTAAATGACAGCTAAACGTAATTTTGTATTTGGTTAATTATGGTAAAAAATTATGGTAAAAACAATTATAACTAGTGGTTCGCCCCGAACTGAGACCTCGCGGTAACGGTTTCCCATAATTGACGATCAAAATTGACATTATTATTATGCCCGTTTTCACCAACCATACCTAAATCATCCCATTTGTAGAAGTCTCTTTACATAGGTAGCCCCTAAATACAATTCTAACATCCCAATGTCATTTTCACCTTTAGTTGTCCCGTAGAGGTTCGTAATAACAAAGTTGACAGAAAGTGTCAACTAACTTAACATAGGTAGCCCGTAAAGGTTAGGGAACTGTTATAGTGAAATCCTCAAGGCCTCAATCAAACTTAGGTATAGTTTTTTGGAACATTCAAATTAAATTACTTGTACACAGCGTCAACTATCGACACGATCAGAAGACATGTAAAAACAAACTGCAACGTGAAGTTTTATTGATGTTTGCTAAATGACTAAATAATAATCTTAATTGAATAATAGGTATGTTACATAAAGCTGCATTTGCTATATGAGATGACAGCGCCATCTATTGACATCATTGTGAAGTTCTGTTGTTGCTGCTCATTAAAAGTTAAATAATTTAGTTTCCTTATTACATTTATCTAATTTTAGTATTTTTTGTTCAAGTACATGATATTACGCTAAAATTGTAAAACTTTCAAGCCCCAGCTTTCAATGGTTATTCCGTTCTGAGGTCAAATATAATCTCCACTTTGAAAGCCCCCCATTTCGTCAATTTTAGGAAAAAAATTTAAAAAAAAATACTTTTGTACTCTGTTCCAAATTATCTTTAAAATGAGGTACTGTAAACCTATGAAACGCAAAATTTTTTTTTTTTCTTCGCATTCGCTTCTATGAGAGCCCCCCTGAAATAAAGATTTTTATAACTTTTTAAGCCATTTTCGGCTGGAGGCCATCGGTTTACATATTATATCTAAAATTGAAGTAATTTCGTTCAGTAATTCAGAAGTTATAAGGCTCTGACAGACGGACGGACGGACGGACGGACGGACGGACAAGTGCAAATTCACTCAAGTAGACTCAAAGACCTTCGCTTCGCTCGGTCGAAAATTATAGTTTAACGTAATTGATAATATCATCAGTAATATGTTTTCTCTTTGAATCATCATTAACAATGCCGCGAGCAAGACGATCAAATGTTTCCTGCTACGGATTGACGTGATTTATTGGATAGGTATAGTTGAGAACCTGGAGGGTGACAAAGATTTCCCGCGGGATGTTATGAACTAAATCCACGCAGACGAAGTCGCGGGCATCAGCTAGTTCATAATAATAAATGAGCGAATATTTGTCTATAACTTGTTTAATTTTGCTTATTATTTACTTAAATCAACAAAAAAACTTAGAATTTCTCCGAAGGCACCGAACACTGTACTGTATGTGTTGATACCCTTAATGCTTAGTATAAAATCATACTAATACTAATATTATAAATGCGAAAGTGTGTTTGGTGGTTTGTCCTTCAATCACGCCGCAACAGAGCACGACGATCCGTCGTGATTTTTTTGCATGGGTATAGTTGAGGACAAGGAGTGACATAGGCTACTTTTTATCCCAGAAAATCAAAGAGTTCCCGAGGGATTTTAAAAACTAAATCCACGCTGTCGCGGGCATCAGCTAGTACTGGACTAAGTAAAAAGGAAACATAATGTCATGAATAACATCGCTAGTTTATTATATTTACAAAAATAGCTTCCTTAGAACACGTCCCCTGTGTTGCTCCGTATTATTAAGATCTTAGCTCCATCTAATTTACATACATTGATAACGAGTGATAAATGCGCGCGATTTATACCCTAGCCCCGGTTCCTTTGTCTAGCTGCTGCCCGCGCTGCACTGGCGGCTTTAATGGCGTCGATCTGTCCCCGTCGAGTGCATTTCCTTCGGCGACATTCTAATGGACTAATATCTTGCCTCATTCACATAATAAAAATACGAAGACAAGATAAAGTATACTCAACTTAATGTAGGACACTCAATAAATAAATAATCAGCAACCCATAGAATCATCATTAAAGCAACCCATCAACGGCTCACTACTGAGCGCAGGTCTCCTCTCAGAGAAGGGTTATAAGCCATAGTCCACCACGCTGGCCCAATGCGAATTGGCGGACTTCACACACCTTCGTTCTAACATTATGAAGAACTCTCAGATGTGCAGGTTTCCTCACGATGTTTTCCTTCACCGTTGAAGCAAGTGATATTTAATTGCTTAAACGCACTTAACTCCGAAAAGTCAGAGGTGCGTACCCGGGATCGAACCTGTGACCCCCCGAATAGGAGACCACAGTCCTAACCATTAGGCTATCGCTGTTTGCAACCCATAGAATAGAATAGAAATAATTTTTTTTAATAAAACTTTTTTTTACAACTGCTTTGGAATCGTCGATGAGTCTACCACTGGTTCGGAATGCCCTTGCTGCCGAGAAGCACCAGCAAGAAACTCGGCGGTTGCTCTTTTTAAAACAAGTTTACAATACAATAGATACTATGCTATGTATGTAGTGTTTCCACAATGAGGGAAAACTCCAAAAATGTATACTACTTACAATTCAATACATTTTAAGATGGGCAGACAGAAATTGACCCCATTCCCGCCGGTGGCACCCGTTCACGAGTATGACCTTTTAGAGAAAGTTTTATAGGCCATAGTGAATAAAATAGTACAATTGGCACGCATGATACATATTTGGGAACAATATGGAGAACTCTCAGGCATGCAGATTTCCTCACGATGTTTTCCTTCACTGCCGTTAAACGTTGATTTAGTTTAAAGCACGTAACAAAACAGTGATGTAAAAAAATCGGCCAAGTGCGAGTCGGGCCTCGCTCTTTTAGGGTTCCGTTAAAAAAATTAAATTAAAAAATTTCCATCTACCCACCTACCCATTTTAATTTAATTTTTTTAATTTAATTTAATTTTTATTATTTGTTGTTATAGCGGCAATAGAAATACATAATATGTGAAAATTTCATCTGTCTATCTATTACGGTTTACGAGATACAGCCCGCTGACAGACGGACGGACGGACGGACGGACGGACGGACAGCGTAGGCTTAGTAATAGGGTCCCGTTGGTACCCTTTGGGTACGGAACCCTAAAAAGCAAACACATAAATATAGGCAATTGAATGTATAGTAGTTTTTTATTTCATCGGTATGCATTAAAAATTCACTGGTGCAGCAAAATATTGCAGACGACACGATATGAAAAAAAAAAACACGATACAACAAATTACTCCGTTCCAAATTCAAACACTTATTCCGTTGGATGGGATGACGGCGGAGGATTTTATACACTTTATACAAGATCACTCAACATAATTAGAGCGTACATTGAGTTATTTACGCGCCCGCATGTGTCGGGATGGGAAACATGGGAGCGATGGGCGGTTGCGATCTTGAATTATTCTTGCAATCAATGAGTGGAAATACAATGCTATTTGTTGCTAATAGGTAAGTGAATCATGCTACATTTTCAAAGTACTATTTTAGATATTGGATAGAAGCAGGCGTTACTTTGCGGAAGTTCATGATTAGCAAGAAAAGGTTAGAATTATTTTGCTATAATCCGCCATCAGAAAAAATCTGTATGGTCAAACATGCAGTAACAAACTAAGCACCGCTCACCTTCCCAAGCAAACAAGAAAGCAAAGTTCCCAAGCAAGCAGTGACACCACCACACAAGACTTACACAAATCTCGACGCACGTTTCTCCCCGACACCGGAGCATCCTCAGGAGATGTCGACTTTACAATGCTATATTACTAGACAATACTGCATTGTAAAGTCGACATCGGCTAGTAGTGAGCCGGCATTATAGTGGTATGGGACCCGTTGTGTTTACCTACATTATAATTATGTTTCGTTAAACAAAGAAATAAGTCAAAAATCCAGAAAGAATATGCATCTAAAGAGTGGCTTAGGAAATAATAAATAAATGAGAAAACTGGAAACATGAATCATGATGTACGTTTCAGTAACACAGCCGAGGTAGGTTTAGTGCATCCAGATTGCCATGTGAATATATCATGCCGCCGGCTTATCTCCCGCGCTCCAGATTTTTAGCTCCTCACAAAAGCTTTGTATGTTAGAACGTTAGAGGATTTGTTATATTAGGCTTTTATTAAAACGTGCATTTAATTTTGCACCAGAAAAATATACCTACCTAGTTGTTTATTTCGTTAAAAAAATGTTTTTCTTTTTTTAAGAATATTTCTGAACTTTTCGTTATAATTTCTGAACTTCGATTCCCTGTTATGGTTTTTCCTTATAATTAAAATTAAAATGATCTTCATTCAATGTTTTATTTTAAATTTTTTGGTAATAGTGTGGCCGTACAGCAATTAAGCCCAATTTTTAGACGGTGCCTCGTTCATCGTTCATTTTTGTGAACATTTTTGCGAAAATTTAGATGGTTCATTTTTCGAGATTTTTACTTTCATTTTCGAGGCTTCATCGATGAATCATCGAAAATGAACCGTCTTAATTCGCCCTTAGGTTAAAGGACCTTAGGGAGCATTTTCGCTAAAAATGTTCGCAAAAATGAACGATGAACGAGGCACCGTCTAAGTTGACCTTTATACCTTCACCACAACACAGTTTGTAGTGGGCTATAAAAAAATATTATACTTTTCAGTAGTACGTATCTACCTACGAAGGAACACAAAACCACTAGGTACAAATAAAATACTCCGTGTCTACACCTCCGTTTTTAATTAAAAAAGTAGATATTGCGCAAAGCTGCAAGGTAACTACACTACTAACAGTACATGTACCAACAAATTGACTTAGCAGGCGTGTTTAGTGTTTACCTCCATACCAGCCCGAAGTAGGTTTTTTGAAACAAACAAGCACACATTTATGTCAAAGCAAACTTGCATTCATGCCGGTAAAGGTGCGTGGACTCGCAGTAAACACGCGCTTACTGCTAAGCGCAACTTCGCTCTACGTCTCCATATTTGATTTACTTCGTAGTCTCTTCTATCAAAAGAAAAAAACTGTATCTAGGATCAGTTGGTTGTTAACTTGCCCATCTGTTTGTTGTTCTGTTTTAGTTAGAAAAACTAAAGGACAAGAAAAGATCCCTTGCTTTTTATTATCTTTGTCTTACTATAAACTCTCATACTGTTGTGACTGTTGTAAGTCTTTTGTAAGAAGATACGTAGATACCTAATATTAATAATTCAATAATTCAGTACAACGTTCAGCAATAAATAATAACGTAGCATTCTACTTACCACTTTATTTCAAATCATAAACGAATCCTAACTTTATTTACTGTCAACATCCGTAGATTGATTTTGAAGCTATGTGACAGTGGTGCTGGTGACAGGTTTGGCTTCAAACCACATGACGTCCAGTATCTTTGAGTAATAAACCAACACAGGAGAAGAATTGACGCGCGTACCCCTCTGTAAGTTGGGTATGAGCAGTGCTCATACTCGTTATATAAAACTGTTTGACTCCAGTCACGCGCCTGTCAACTACGTATGGTTAGCGGGGAATGAGCTCCGCTATAAATGCCGAATATGAGAGTATTTTCTTCTAAAAAAAATATTTAAAACATCCAGTTTACTAAAGGATAACATTTATTTACTTCTGATGTATTATTTTATCCAAATAATGCAATACTTATGCAGAAAACTTAAGAAAACTGTCGATCTGAAAATGTTGCTACTTAAACGTACATGAAATAATTTGGGGAAAATATTGAAAATTAATCTTCCTACTTACTATTCGTTTAGAGACCTTTTTCATGAACTGCATTATAAATTGATCCCATAGAATTAAAATCACGATAGAATAGGAAGGGGTGAACGACTAATTTATAAGCTTTAAGTAAAATATGACTAGATATATAAATACGAACTTTGATCGTCTGTGGGATTATCAAATAATGATAAAAAATTCTTTCTATAAAACCGACTTTAAACGCCACTACAAAGTATAAAACAATTTTAATTTGTACATGTATGTTGAAGTCGGGCGGGCCTAAATATAAATGATGAAACTAATGCGCGACGCTAGCCCAACTTTGCCCGATCGGCGTATGAAGTCGGTTTTTTAAAGATATTTTTTTTACATTATTATTTTAAGCTTTTTTGTGTATATCTCTGATTGCGAGCAATTTGCTCTTAATCATTGAGTTCCTTCCTCCATCACCGAAGATATGAATCATCTTCTCTTCACCTTTTAAATAGGCCCAACCTTATTATGCGTTCTTTCAAAAAAAATTGAAATCGGTTCAGATTTGACGTAGTTATGGAGTAACATCTAACATTATATCAACAAAAATTTATATGGGAACCACCTCTGAAGTATGCCCTACTAAACAAAAAAAAATTATCAAATTCCATTCATTATTTGGCGGAATAATTGGATAACAAATATACAAAAAATTCAAATTGAGAACCTCCTCCTTTTTTGAAGTCGGTTAAAATGATTGCATTATTATAACGATCGCAATGGTGTCTGATTGGCTGGTACTCTCCCACTATTGTTTAAAATGCATTGATGCAGCTAGAGCTCCATAAACTCAGCGAATTCATAAAATTAGTTTTTTTACTCAATTATTTCAAAAGTTATAGGTATATATTTCCATATAACCAGTGTGATATGATTTTCTAAATATATAAAATGAAAAGGTGACTGACTCACTGATCTATCAACGCACATCTACTATGACGTAGGCATCCGCTAAGAAAGGATTTTTACAAATATAATACAAAAAATAATGAAAACGAGACTAAAAAATTGTTTAATAATAATGATAAGTTCTACGTAAGTCTTTCTTACTCGAAAATTAGGACTTTAATTTTATGAAGTCGGCCACACCGCAATAAAATTAGGGCTGGACAGCAAGATTTCATATGTCGATATTGGTGGGGGGATTGTATAAATTATTTATACCGAGATATTTTTATCGTCTTACTAATGGTTCATTGACGAAAAAAAATATTTAAATTCTATACATATTTGTTTCATTAAAACTTGGCAATTGAATTAAAGTACCCATACTTCTTATTCATCCCGCTAGGTTTACCGGAAAGCTAAATAGCTTGGCGGTGTTTTATTACAGATGGGGTGGCCACTATAGCCATGGCGGCAGCCTAGCATTACAAACAAATATACACTTCGTTCAGATGAAGTAGATGAAAAAAATAAGCCTTCCAAGTAAAGTATGTAGGTACAAGTTTTAACTTACCAATCATAACTTTAAATACATTTTTTTTTAGGGTTTAGTTTTTACTTTTTATGTTTCCTCCATACTGGACTGAGAGAATATTATTCAACGCTGGAAAACGATCTTGTAAATCGAAAAAGTGAACTTTAAACGTTTTAAAAAATCATAACAGCTCATAATAAGCTATCAGGAGCAGATTTTTTTCAAAAAGCATATTTTTTAAAGTAACACATCAGATGATACTAATTATATAATTCTAAAGTAGAATTACTTTAGTTTTATACATTAGTTTTAATATCAATTTCGACTAATAGTTTTTCAATTTTAGAAGCAATGTTGCTGTAACTTGGTATTTGAAACATATGAAACCACGAAATAACTCTAAACTCTGAAATGCTAATTATGCTGTATTTATTTTTAAGGAAACATGATGTAGTCCTAACAGTTTGTACTTAATATACTTTTTAGAAATAGATACATCGTAAATTTCGCTTTAAACATAAATAAAACAAATGATGTTTCATTAAAAATGCTGTATGTTTATTTAAACAAGATTACTTAAAAAATCAATGTGTTCAATATTAATACCCACTACGTATTCAAATAAAAATTAAATGTCTCTCAACTTAATAAACAATATTATTAAAAACCTATGACAAAGTACAGCACTCCCTGGTGGCTTATAACCTTAAATCATAACTAAACAGCTGCTCTAAGGTGATATACTGTGGTACCTACAGCATGCTTTCAGCATGAGATTGAGAGTATAGTGACGGAGTAAATACCTTGGTATCTACAAAATCTATTAATAATCAGATAATCCTAAGTCCTTACAGTAGGTTCGCCTAAGTGCACTGCACTGCTAAAAAGTATTGATAACTTTTTTGAAGTATCTGTATAATATTGAAAAATAGATGGTGTGGTGTGGTGTGGAATAACAAAAAATATATAATATAAACATGCAGAGAAGGTCAACATAGTATCTTAGAAAAATAATGTCATAGGAAAACGAAAATCCGACAATCCGACGCAGTATCTTTTTCTTCCAAATATATAAAAAAGTAATTTTGTTATTTTTCGAAATAAGCTAGATCGCTTTCCATCGTCAATATAGGTCAAAGTTTCTAGCTGTATCTTTACGCAAGTACTAAAAGCCTACAAAGAGTCAATCTAATAGCAAAGGCATATTATGACTAAAATAACAGCAAGAGCCTCGTTTCCTAGCGCTTCTATATAGGTACCTACCATGTTAAAGATCTCGAACAAAAAAATTTACTCTCGAATAAAGTAACTCTGTTGTAAATAATTATTAGAAAAACTTATCGAAAGTCGATAATCGATAGTGTCAAATCCCTAAAATGTTTACACAAATGATGCGATTGTTTCATGTAATGATAGAGCGTCCCTGTGTGTGAATGTGATAGTGTGCATATACTTTAAGGTAGTGTTTGCTAATTATATTGTGTGCGTGCATAGCGACGTGATGGAAAAATGCAACTGTAGTAAGCAAGTTTTCATGTGTGCTACCTCGCCCCCCACCGTAATTGACAGACTTTTTTGCGAATAAATTAGGGGTCAAGTCCTCTCCATTGCTGGTTTATTACTCAAAGTCCAGTATGCACAATTAGTTTTGGACAGCAAATACAGTTGTAATCGTATTCAATCAGAAAAAATAATATGCATTTTGGTTTCCATGATATAATCAAAGCGAAGTTATTACGTGTCAGATAATACGTCACGGAACGTAGTAACTCTTTATTTTTTTAGGGATTTTACTAACTGACATTTCCGTGACTGCTTCACTTACTCATTGGGTGCACGAAAACGAAGCCGGTATACATTTCATTATAATTTCAGGGATACTCTACTGTTATTCGCCCCGTTAAATTTTATGTCCATTACCGACGTACACGCTACAATATGCAATATCCAAACAACATAATTTATGTTTTATGAATTGAATAATATCGATTTCCGTTAACTGAATTTTTGTTTAACGATCTGGCAACATTAAAATGGTCCATGTTCTGTTCCTACCCTTAGTACGAGTGTGTACATCTCTCGACAAGAATGGTAGTGTGTAATCCTTGAACTGCGTGTTCAAGGATTGTAACTAGCACACTAGCATCATAATACACACATCAAAAGTGTCTAGGGATCAACATATATATTTGCAATAACTTTTCTCCTGATTGATATTAATTAAAATTTTCTTTAAGGATTCATCAAATAAAGTGTTTTCGTTTGTCACAGTAACGATAAACCAAGTCACCTTTGCATTAATAAAGAAATTTGCCATTTTCCTAATAAAGGGATTTTTGACATTTGAACCACTAACATTAAAGTTCGAAAAAAAGACTGAAATAACAGTTTTCTTTAAAATTTTATTGGGTAACTTAAACAATTAATAATCCTTGTTTCTACCGCGAACACAAACAACACAAGAACATCGGTTTGGCATACTCAAAATGAGTTCATCCAAATCACGCTGTGGAATGGCCGCCCATGTTCGTTGCAACAACAAAAAAAGGTCTTCTTGCCACTGGATACCCTCCATATTCGGCAGAGCTCTTCTCTGTAGCATATCCCATGCATGCTCAATCGGGTTCAAGTCTGGCGACTGAGCAGGCCAGGGCAGGACATTGATGTTAGCTGCGGCGAGAGTCTGTCTTACAACTCTTGCGGTGTGCGGTCGTGCATTATCATGCATTAACTGAAATAAGGGACCGATTTGCACTTGTAGAGGAACGATGACGTCTGATACAATCGTCTCAGCATAAATTTGAGCGTTGAGGTTGCCTCTGATCCAAATCAACTCAGTTCTTCCGCCGATCCAAATACCCGCCCATACCATGATGGTTCCACCACTATAAGGATGGACTTCCTGGCAGGATTTTAATCGCTGTTGGCGTCCAGGGGTTCTCCAGTGTCGTATACGTCTTGTATCCGGTCTCATACCAAAACGAGACTCATCAGAAAAGCACACGAAACGCCATTGTTCTTCTGCCCAATTTCTGTGTTCAAGAGCCCATTGATATCGAATCCTACGATTGTGCATTGCTATAGGTGGTACCCGTAGCGGTCTTCGGAAATGAAGGTTCACTTCATGCAAGCGGTTTCTGACTGTTTGGTCGCTAATTAAGTTCCCTGAAGAGTGATGAAGCCTCACGGCTAACATCATGGCGGTTATTGTTGGAGCTCTTCGAGTTAAGATTTGAATGTATCGGTCTTGTCTCCGTGTGGTGCAGCGATACCGTCCTCCATGGCGCTCAGCCACGGTACCAGTGCTTCGGTAACGTGTCCAAAGTCGACTGATAACACTCTGACTTGTATTCAGAGCTAAAGCCACAGTACGTTGCCGGGAACCAGCTTCTATCATTCCCACGGCTCTGAACATTTCTTCCCTGCTTAAATGACGTCGCCGCTCCATAATAACGTTGGTTTAATCAGTAGTAGGGAAACAGTAGCACTAATAATGTCTTCAATGCGTTGTATGTTTTTATAGGGAAAATATTGACAGCTGATTTTCATCTTTTACTCGAATTTGATTGACAGTTCCTGATTCAAATTATGAAATGCACCAAAAAGGATCCATATAAATTTATAAAATCATAAATTTATTACAAAGCCACATCTCAATCTCAAGAAATCCGCATAAAAATGCTTGATCCCTAGACACTTTTGATGTGTGTAATAATTGGGTACCTATTTGACTGAAATTTTTTATATACTAGCTGACCCAGCGAACTTCGTACCGCCAGCAAAAATATTTAGTGGTTGGTCACCCTTATCATTTAGGGCTATGAAAAATAGATGTTGGCCGATTCTCAGACCTACCCGATATGCACACAAAATTTCATAAAAATAGGTCCAGCCGTTTCGGAGGAGTAAGGTAACTAACATTGTGACACGAGAATTTTATATATAAGATTTCAAATAACGTTTTTAAATATTATAACACAATTTCAGTTTTCTTTTTTTAAATATCTCAACTAGTCTCGGAAATACAGAGCTTTAAAATTATCTATTAGACAAAGAGAGCGCTATTGAGTTGTGACGTCAAAACACAAAGCTCCATACACTCTTCATAGAAAATTTAGTTTAAGAAAGAGACAGATACAGTCGTAGTAAAACCATGGTAAAACAGCTTATACCTTATTTGTTTTTTGACCGATTTATTTTCTGTTTTTACAAATGTTATTCTTACTTCGTGTTACATTTTGGATTATAAATAATGAATAAATCAACATTTTGACAACAGTCAAATACCCAATTTAAATGAACAACAAAGTCTTTCCTGCATAAATTACGTTATGTTTTAGTTTATTCAGTAGCTCCGATTTTTACTGTAGGTACATGTACATTGTACAAGTGTCAAGTACATCTTCTATAATATAATAAAACTGTAACAGGTCCAATTCTGTACATTGAAGATATTTTGAAAATTTTTGTTTGAGGGCACTCTATAATCGATACTGAAGCCAAAACAATTTTTTTTTAATTTTTTGTCTGTCTGTCTGTCTGTCTGTCTGTCTGTCTGTCTGTCTGTCTGTCTGTATCTTGGCCGCGCATCACGCCGAAACTACTGGACGGATTTAAATGAAACTTGGCACGATTTAAGTTAATACTACGAGGTATAATATAGGATACTTTTTATCCCGAAATTCAGCACGGTTCCCTTGGGAGAGGGGATGAAAGTCAAAATGTGTATTTCGCTGTAATTCATTAAGGCGTATTCCGATTTAATCCATTCTTTTTTTGTTAGAAAGCAGGTTCTTTAGAGATTGTCCTGTAATTATTTCAAGGTCGTCAATTTCGTAGTTCAGAAATTATAGACATTACAATCTTCAGTATAGGTCCAAATAACTTGAACCCCGGAATCTACAGGATACTTTGAATGAACGGCTCATCTTAGGCTGGCATGCGTAATTTATCGTATATAGCCATCGTGGATACTATTTTGTCAAAGTCAAACTACACCAAATGCGTCAGATTTTGCCAAACGATCATTATACCTACATAGTACATAGTAGGTATAGATGTAATACATCGTATGGACGTAGTATTACAGTTTTTTCCTATGTAATTTAATATTCTAATCATACTTACTAATTTTATAAATGCGAAAGTGTGTTTGTTTGTTGGTTTGTCCTTCAATCACGCCGCAACAGAGCCACGGATCTACGTGATATTTTGCATAGGTATAATTGAGGACCTGGAGAGCGACATAGGCTACTTTTATCCCGGGAAATCAAAGTGTTCCCGAGGGATTTTAAAAACTAAATCCACGCGGACGAAGTCGCGGGCATCAGCTAGTATACAATAAAGGTTTGTAGGTAATTGTTTGAAGTTTAAATTAAGTTTAAACCTACTTACAAACCCTTGTTTTAAAGTACACCTTAAAATAAGGGTTCGTAGATAGGTGCATTTTACTCCGTCGTTATGGTGAATTGATGCTTGTAATCTATCAACTTTGTCGAAACGTACTTACTCGTACTAACCCTTCCGATATTGTTGTTTGCGGTCACTTGATTACCTACCTAGTTTGCATTTTGTTTGTTTGAACAAAAATTTACAATGTACATGTATGGTTTAACAAACTGAATTTGCATTTTAATAAACAATGCGTTATATTTTAACAGTCTAGCCTAATAATAATTATAGCACTCTATACCTACTTACCGGCGTAAATACTCACATCTAAGGTACTTTTCGATAATGTCTTTCAATCACGCAACAATAGGAATGATAGAGTTGATTGTTTCATGGATATATTCCAAGACCTAGAGTGACATAGGATAGGTACCTACCTAATTTTTATCCCGGAAAATCAAAGCAGTGGTAAACAGACGGTAACTCAAAATAATTACTGCGAATTGTGGTAGAATAACATGTTTAGCTTTTAGCATAACAATAAAGCCAAATGAGTATTTTCGTTTGCCATATAATATTTCTTCCCTGGCCTACTTATTTGACCCGGGAAGCCACAAAAAATACAGTGAATTATAAGATCGTAATACAGTCCGGCTGTTTGTATACAACCTTGCCCATTTCTTTGAGAAGCCGAAAAAAGTTAGAACGTTTTTACCCGGCCATCGATCAGACGTGAGCTGTGACCAACGACCGCCTCAAGTAGTAGGGATACACCATCAACTGCTCCTTAATGTACTTATCCGGGCTATCGATCACCTCGATGACATTTGAATCCATTAAACCCTGGGCTTTTCTAATTGATCACCGGACGAACTGAAAATTGCAAAAATGCTCGGATTTTCACGAAAGTTACGTTCGCTTAATCTATATGCGAATTTTTTATCTGTGCCAAATCTGAAGTACTCTGAATTTGGCTTGAGGTTGGAATTAAAATAACATTTTTAATTTGGACGAACTTTTTTTTATATTTGACGAACTTCCTGGCGTAGTGGTGAGCGCTGTGGTCTTATAACTGGCAGGTCTCGGGTTCGATTCCTGGCAGGATCAATTTGTAAATTTATAATTTCTGAATTGTTTCTGGTCTGGTCAGGTGGGAGGATTTGGCCGTGGCTAATTACCACCTTACTGTCAAAGACGTGCCGCCAAGCGATTTAGCGTTCCGGCACGATGGCGTGTATTGAAACCGATTAGGGGTATGGGTTGAATGTTCACTGCCATACCCCTTCCAAGTTAGCCCGCTACCATCTTAGACTGCATCGTCATCTATCAGGTGAGATCGCAGTCAAGGACTATCTTGTCATCGAATTTTTTTTTTATTGTGACTTGGATAGTGTTTAAGTGAAGGATGTGGTACTACCCGCGTTTTTAAAGTTGACATGAATTAAATATCTGTATTACGCTTTATAAAATTGATTAGTTTTTGCAAAAATCGTTAAAAACATCGGGCATTTCTGTCTTGACTACGGTATGTCCAACCCGTAAATATTCATTTTCTCTCATAATCACGTGGTGTCTATAGCAGACTGCAGAAAGCACTTAAACTGTTTCGTAAAAATCTTATGCAGTGCTTTAAAAATACTTCTGTATATTTGAGGAGTCAGTTTGGTGAACATTTAAGTAATGTTACAGTTCTTGTTAACATTATCGAAATCTTTCTCGCCTTAAACTCTGAATCTTAATTTATACATTTTCGGCATTCCATCGCTAGAAGAGGCGAGGAATTTAATTCGAATATACCGGCTGAAAGTGGAATTGTTATGGAATTGAAATGTTTCAAATTAAGACGTCCATTTTGAGAATAACAAAATCGTAACGAAAGCAAAAGCTCGACTTATAGGAGATTCCTTTTTGTACTTACCCTCATTCTTCAGATTTTATAGTGGAGCGTTTTGTTTAATTCGAATAAATAATATATAAGAGCTGGTATCTCTATTGAACTATTACCAACTAAGAAGATGCCTCAATAGCGCATCAGTCGGGGTGCGGATTGAAAATAGAAAGGTCGAAAGTTCAAACCCCACTCGTTGTATTATTGGCGAACTTTCCTACTCCGAGCACGAGCTTTACGCTTATTTAGAGCACAAAGAAAAAAAATTGTTTTGTGCAGGTTAAAAATTAAAAAAAATATATAAACAAAGCTTATAACATATAACATAACATTTAAATATTATCCAAACTCAATAAAACTCTGTAGGTAAGCTCTATGAACTCATATCTGTGTCGTCTAAATTCTAATCGTTTGTCCAGTTTTCGTAAAATAGTTTCAAAGGTTTCAAAGTTACACAGGCTCTAAAATTTGGTATTTAATATAATTATATCACATTAATCGAGGGTATTTTGGCCATATTCTCTTGTATAACTTTTGATCAGCTATCCAAATAATCCGGGCAGCATAGTTCGGTGCATAGATATGACCGACATTGCAACCGCACGCCCGGTATCCCCGCCCTGTGGTTCGCGCCGTTTGCCTATCACATGTCATGTGCAATCGCTGGAGTTAGTGCAGTATTGCTTACCAGCGCAGGTACTTGTCTCAAACATATTATTATCTCGTACGTAGTCGACCACGAGAAGCAGAACAATCCTGGGCTGGCCCTTATTGAAAAACATAGGCAACACTATAAATCCAAAAAAAACGTTACGTGATAACGTCATAAAGAAACATTGATGAATAAATGTGATAAAGCCAACGCTTGGACCGATCGTGCCTCTCTATCGCTTGTTCCGCGCTCTCGCTTGCACGCGCAGGCTCAGCCAGAACGTGTCACTTTTTCGTCCGTGCAGGTGTTCATCGATTTATAAGACTTTATCACGTCAAAAAACAAATAGGTAAGTACTTACGTTGCAGAAAATTTCTCAAATAAATAATAAACAATTTGAGTGAACTTCACTGTGTTTATTTTACGAAGATAGCCCTCACAATCTGACCTGGTATGTGGCATACACGAAGGGATTAGGTTTATTATAGATACTCAGTGGGCATACCCCGTGAGTCTGACAGAATATGGCCAGTCACGCCAAAATTTTCAAAATGTCATATTAATTCGTCGGTTTAGTTTACTTGGTGGCCCAACCTTGGTGGTAGAGTATTGGCTAGGCACAAGAGCCGCAATTTGATTTTTAGGGTTCCGTAGTAAACAAGGAACCCTTATAGTTTCGCCATGTCCGTCCGTCTGTCTGTCTGTCTGTCCGCGGTTTAGCTCAGAGACTATTGGTACTAGAAATCTGTAATTTGACAAGGAGGGTATAAATATCAATCACGCCGACAAAGTGGTGAAATAAAATTTTGAAAAATAATTTTTTTTAGGGTACCTCCCCTACATGTAAAGTGGGGATGATTTTTTTTTTCTCGTCTATCCCATAGTGTGGGGTGTCGTTGAATAGGTCTTTCAAAAATATTGTGGGTGTGGGAACACCATTTTTCAATTCAGGGATCCGTTTGTGAAATATGATATTTTAAAGTGCTAAATTTTATTAGAGTCAAGTGTCCCCCCCCCCCCCCCTCCCCTCTGCCAGCTAAATGGTTGTATATAGGATACAAGAAAAAATACACAGCAGTAGTATATATAATGAATTTTAAAGGAAAACTATCACGGCTAAGTAGGGTTCATTAGTTAAGGAGTTATATCTGTTTTTCCTAACTTAGGTATTACACGTAGTGTAAGTTGCATATTTTGTAGTATATTATAGTATTTAAACCATGGAACTCAAAATGTATTCAATATTCATAAATAAAATAAAAGCACTATCCTAGGTCAGCAATAATATTTGAGACTTTCAACTACGGAACCCTACACTGCGCGTGGCCCGACACGCACTTGGCCGGTTTTTTCTTATTTTGTTGGTGAAATATGCTCATAATATTATCCGAAAATTAAAGGCTCTTGCCATTGCTTGCTGATTGTCTTTGAGCTTATTATCAGGATATCGCGATTATGACGTGGCAGCAGTTCACGTAGCTAATAGCTGTTGTAATCCCTCACCGCCGCCCCATATCTTACCTCCGGCCCGCGCGCCGCTAGTCGCTACAATGGCGCGTGATTGCGGCTTGCACCCGCATAAATCACGCTCGTTAGCGCTTGCCCTAATATAAAAGCGCAGCGGAATCACCTTGCCCGTTTCATTAATTTAAAAAAACAAAATTATTTATTCCATGTCATCCATCATGGCCATCTCAGGCCAACTTGTGGCTCTTATGACAAGTCAAACTAACACTGTGCCACTCGCTTTGGAAAGCATATTCTGCTGAGAAGTGTCTGCAAGAAACTTGGCAGTTGCCCTTTTCAAAACAAAAATGTTAGGTACATTATGCTGCTTGTCAATATGCCTATTAATAAATTATACTATTTATTACCACCCATATTTTTTATTTGGATTATGGACCGTTGTGTGCCTTCGATGGAGATACATATTATTATATCTATTCTATCTTTGCGCATGAATGCGACGCCACCAGCTTTCAAGGACTAAATCTTCACTGATTGCGCTGTTTTGGCTTAGAGCCTATTAATTCGCAATAGTCAATTGAACTTTATTCGAATTTGACGTTCGTATACAGTGCCAATAAAAACTATCAAAACGTTAAATCCGTCTGTTAAAATAAATTTATAAACACATATCGAAAATTCCGAAGCCAGCGGGATTCGAACCCACATCTCTTCGGAATCGCGCCCGAGTGTGTTAGTTCGACCGTAGCCATTTAGTGATATGTATCTACTTTTTCAGTTTAAAGTTAAAGTCTGTTAAATTTTTCTTGGTGATGGTGTAATAGGCCATCAAGCTAATTAAGTGTAATACTATTCATGTTTTTCTGTTTGTTTGTACGGACTAATCTCTGGGATAGCTAAATTAGTTTTGATGGAATTTTCACAGGCAGGCAAAAAATAATTCAGGGAGTAATCTAAGTTATATAATACATATTATGATCCCGAAAATATCTAGTTCCTTTATAAAAAAAAATAAACAATACGGCCTAACGCTTAACCGATCTTGATGCTATAAGGCCTTGGGTTTAGAGTAAAACAACCTAGTGATCAGTCTAAGTAGATACACAGCTCAGAGGGGACGTCCGCTCGCTGCGAGTGTCGGAGTGGTAATGTGAAAACGCGACTGGGACGCCACCGCTGAAGTGTGCATTACGTTTTATTTCTTTTAACCAACATAAATATCACATCGCTTCTTTAGCACACAAACTTAAATCTTATAAACCTTGCATAGAAACCTATAATTTTTTTATCCGGGGAATCAAAGATCCCACAGCCTTTTTAGGAAAAGTTAAGTTTAGTTTAGAGATTGTTGTACACAATCTCTAAACTAAACTTAACTTTTCCTTAAACTTAACTTAGTATCACGATCTTTACAAATCAAGAGTTCGCACCAAAATAAATAACGAGTGTAAATTGAAAATTTAAAACACCCTCGATATGTGCATCAATGGCCGGACTATGTATGACATACCCAACATCCTGTTACCCAGTTCGCTGCTCCATCATCAGATCCTCTTCCTCGATCCATCATCATCATCTATCTAATACTACTCATTGAGACCATTTCCAAACACACTATATCTGCTGTAACTTGCTGAGGAGTTTGAATCCCGCAGACTACTTGAAGCTGCAGCATCAGCTCAAGGTTACCATGTTTTGGAAATAAGCCCACTACACTACACTACACCAAATTTCAAATCGCACCTGTGAAAGTTTGTAAGACTCTTTAATCAAATATGAAAATATGAGCTGATGATCTTCAATCGTCTGATCATCAACAACCCATTGACGGCTCACTAAGTCACTACTGAGAGCAGATTTCCTCTCAAAGAGGCTTAACGTCTGAACATATCTTCATAAATTATACCTAAGAACCATCTCGATCACGTTAGCATTTAAACAAAAAAAATCGGCCAAGTGCGAGTCGGGCCTCGCACTTTAAGGGTTCCGTTAAAAAAAATTAAATAAAAATATTTCCATGTACCCATGGTAATATTTTAATTTAATTAAATTTTTATTATTTGTTGTTATAGCGGCAATAGAAATACATAATATGTGAAAATTTCATCTGTCTATGTATTACGGTTTACGAGATACAGCCCGCTGACAGACGGACGGACGGACGGACGGACAGCGTAGGCTTAGTAATAGGGTCCCGTTGGTACCCTTTGGGTACGGAACCCTAAAAAACCGCATCAAAATCGGCCCATTCGTTGGGGAGTTACGTGAGAATAGACAGACACACACGTCAAACTTATAACACCCCTCTTTTTTTGTCGGGGCTTAAAATGAATACCGATTTTACTAAGGAAACCGCAGTCACCTATAACTTATTCTGTAGCCTTATCTGGAACGAATTGGCTCAAGAAATCTTAGATAATGCATTACGGAGTTTTTAGCCTGCAGGCTCGTTTGTTTTTAACCCCCGACACAATAAAAGGGGTGTTAGAAATATCTGTGGATCTGTGTGTGTTCCCTCGTAGCTCCCCAAAAAAGGACCACTTTGATGCGGTTTTTTCTGTTTGAAAGCTGACGTGATCGAAATAGTTCTTAGCTATCATTTATGAAGATCTGTTCAGGCGTTTGAAGTCCATGAACTCATTTCCTATTAGACAAAGGGGTTTTACCAATAATTTTAATCCACAGGTCCAATTAATTTGAAGCTTACAGTCGGGGGTGTTTTAAACTTTTTTATTACACTTCATCATCATCATCATCAGCAACCCATCAATATCTCACTACTGACACTACTTTCCTTTCGGAGAAGGGTTACCACTTAATACACGGTTAAGGTGGAAGACACGGGTCTGCCCGCGAAATTCAAATTTAATTTGGTTTTTCGCAATTTGTAAACTAATACGATAAAGTAGGCTTATGGCCTTCTAATGACGCCAGTGGAATTATCATCTTCACAGGTTTACATAAAAATCTTTACTTGAAAGTGACCAGTTTAAGAAAATCAAAATAATCAAATAACGACTAATTTGTGAGTAACTCACGTCCAACTCAATATTTTGATTAATTTCTTAAACTGGTCACTTTCAAGTAAAGATTTTTATGTAAACCTGTGAAGATGATAATTCCACTGGCGCAATTAGAAGGCCATAAGCCCACTTTGTCGTATTAGGTTACAAATTGCGAAAAACCAAATTAAATTTGAATTTCGCGGGCAGACCCGTGTCTTCCACTTTAAAGGTTATTACTTATTACACTTGCAATGTACCTATTAAAGTAAACAAACAACTTTTAATCCTAATTACTAATAATTGATATTTATTGCAACTTATGTAAATAAATGGAAATATTTAATTTACACAGCCATATTTTATATTGTTTCGTGCATAAATCAACTTAAAAAAACTTAATCTTCTTTACATATTATAATCTCACTTATAATCTATTGGTCCAAGATCCCAGTGCCGCCAGACCTAAGTTATTTTCTCAGCAATTATTTGTGTACGATAGAGTACTGTTCGAATGTCCTTTCAGTATATGCGTACCAGCTAGATTGTGCCGACGGCCAATTTCCAGATACCAGGTGCTAAAGGTAGGTAAAAACTAGAATAACTTATCTTAAATTCTCAGGGCTGATTTTCATATATTGTTTTAAAGAATATTGTAAACAATTTACAATATTCTTTAAAACATATATGAAAATCAGCCCTGAGAATTTAAGATAAGTTATTCTAGTTTTTACCTACCTTTAGCACCTGGTATCTGGAAATTGGCCGTCGGCACAATCTAGCTGGTACGCATATACTGAAAGGACATTCGAACAGTACTCTATCGTACACAAATAATTGCTGAGAAAATAACTTAGGTCTGGCGGCACTGGGATCTTGCTCTATATGGGCTCACAATAAATATCGGAGCTAAAGTAGAATCAATAATTCAGTAGAGAGAATTGACATTTACAGTGTTGTCAGTTTCTGATGAAAATAAAATAGTGTTGTGACTAAAGGATCCACATCAATCACTTACTCATTGCGTCGTGTACCAAACACTTATTTTTTTATTTACTAAGAAAATTCCCAAATTGTGTTTATTACATACAATTGATACAAAAATATTTTGAATTTGCAATTATGATCTTATGTAAAATCTGATCTCGTCTTTGTGGGCTTATACTGAGGAGATAAAACAACGTCTTTTAGTACTAAAAATAGATCTTAAATATTTCTATTCGGGCTTTCTATTATTACAGCTTTAAAAAGGTGACCTTTATTACTATTTCTATTACATATTATTGATGATCTTATGAGATTTATAAAATGAAATGTAAAAGTACAGTACTACAGCTATCACTACCTACTGAACTAGAACATCACTATTACAATAAATACTTATGGCAATATTATTTTACAAAGTGACATTAGCAACTATGATTTCACTGTACTGAATTATTGATTCTATTCTAAGGATGATTATACGAGTCTGCCCGCGAAATTCAAATTTAATTTGGTTTTTCGCAATTTGTAAACTAATGCGACAAACTAGGCTAATGGCATTCTAATTGCGCCAGTAGAATTATCATATTCACAGGTTTACATAAAAATCTTTACTTACTTGAAAGTGACCAGTTTAAGAAATTAATCAAAATACTGAGTTGGATGTGAGTTACTCACAAATTAGTCGATATTTTGATTAATTTCTTAAACTGGACACTTTCAAGTAAAGATTTTTATATAAACCTGTGAAGATGATACTGCCATTGTCGCAATTAGAATGCCATAAGCCTACTTTGTCGTATTAGTTTACAAATTGCGATAAACCAAATTAAATTTGAATTTCGCCGGCAGATCTTTGTCTTCCACCTTAAACAGTTCGCGGGCATTCGATTTGATGGGATGCCCAGTCCTTGTTCTGGCAACACGTCGAGTACGGCGTCCTGCGGTACAGGGAGCATTTAGCTGATGCTTCCCGATTGCAATTGGCACACTGAAAATGTTATTATAACCTCTAATTATGACGCTTCCTGTATGCTAATGTATCGTTCAAAACTATAAATCCTAAATAATCCTAATATCCTAATCCTACTATCCTACTAATATTATATACTAGCTGAATTCCGCGACTTCGTCCGCGAGGATTTAGTTTTTAAAAACCCTCGGGAACTCTTTGATTTTCCGGGATAAAAAGTAACCTATGTCACTCTCCAGGTCGTCAACTATACCCATGCAAAAAATCACGTCGATCCGTAGCCCTGTTGCGGCGTGATTGAAGGACAAACCAACAAACCAACAAACAAACACACTTTCGCATTTATAATATTAGTAAGGATGCGAAAGTTTGTGAGGATGGATGGATATATGGATGGATATTGGTTACTCTTTCACGCCACAACGAATGAACCAATTTGACTGAAATTTAGAATGGAGATAGCCATAACCAGGATTAACACATAGGCTACCTTTTATCCCGGAAAAGTAAAGAGTTCCCGCGGGGATCAAAAAACCTTACTCCATGCGGATGAAGCCGCAGACATCATCTAGTTATTAAATAATCATGAATCTTGCTCAATGTTTTCTATGATATAAGGTTACAAAAGAGATAAGAAACCACACACAAATCTCTTAATTATCAAGACATTGGAATGAAAAATTGCAGTTTAGTTTATAGTCTATTCCAGACCGACAGTATCAAGCTCGTATATTTACACATATAAACAAAGTATTTCATCGTCTTGCTGTCTATCTAGTAAATTACGAGAAATATTGTTTCATTCATAAATGAGCTATATCTCTTCCGTATTTAATAGGGCGAAATTAGCGGTGGATTGAATTAAATGGGAAAATCCTCTCTAAATGTCGCCTACTAAAAAAACAATAAATAATCACAAAATCGGTTCACAATCTGCGAAGATATCGCGTAACATACACACTTCCTAGTTCCAAATACGCACCGCTCGCCAAAATTTGGAATGCCCTTCCGACTTTCGTTTTCCAATTGACTATAACTTGCGTACCTACCTTTAAATCAAGAGTGAAAAAACATTTTCACAAGCGCGCTCCATCAGGTAAGGCGCATACATACAACTTTTACATCGACTAAACTGTTTAGTCGAGTTGTGTACTTTTCGTGAATTCCACACAAATAAACTATAATCAAAAGCAAATCGATACGGCTTTTTGATTTTTTTGTCGAGCAACTATCGTGTTGATAGTTTGCGCACATTCTATGATCGCAGTACATTCCTATAAACTTATGAAACACAACGAAATAGTTGTTCAACTAAAAGTTGTATGTTTGCGCTAGGCCTAACTACATCTTCACTTACCATCACATGAGATTGCAGTCAAGCGCTAGTCTGTACTTATATTTAAAAAAAAACAGTTGAATTAAGACATGGGGTTTAGTTCAAGTACCTTTTTGTAGACTGATTCGTCCACACTATGCAGTGAGACCTGCTCGGCATATAGCGTAGGTAGTATCCACTCTCGCTAATATCGAGGATGCTCGCTCTCGTACAAGCCTGTAAATTGTCTGGCGCTCACACTTCTTATGTCTTCAACACACTGTTTTAATTCGCCGGACAACTGCATTAGAGTCTGTGCAATATCTTCCAACCTCTTTAATATTTTGTTCATGTCTGGAAGACCTAAAATAACAAAAACAAATTAAAGCTGTTTTATTAAACCCACTAATATAACAGTGCATAAAACATTTTAAACCCAACAAATTATTCTACTATAATTTCATGATAGTATTATAAAAATGCGGGAGTGTTGTGGAACAATTTTAATAATAAATTAATAATACAATTAAATAATTAAAAAATTAAATAAAATCAAATTAAAATGACGCAGTGATAGCCTCGTGGTACATACCTACATACATAGCAAGTTATATAAATGCTTGTAAAAATATTCTTATCATTATAAATATTCATAGAAGCAGTAATAGAGTAGTGGTTAAGACTGTGGTCTCATATTCGGGGGTAGCACGTTCGATCCAGGGTATGCATCCCTGACTATTCGGAGTAAATGTGTGTAAGCAACTAAATATCACTTGTTTCAACGGTGAAAGAAAACATCGTGAGGAAACCTGCACATCTGAGAGTAATGTTCTCAAAGGTGAAGTCCTCCAAATAGTATTAGGCCAGTATGGTGAACTATGGCCTATAATCCTTCTCTGAGAGGAGACCTGTGCTCAGTAGTGAGCCATTGATGGGTTGCTTGATGAAAAATATTCTTAAATCACCTGACGTGCTCATTTCTGGGCTTGCCAACAGCTGGCAGCCTGCATTTGAGCCGAGTCCCTCTGCAGTTGTATGCCAAGCTTCGTTAGGAGTACTGCTGGTCCAATGAATATTGTCAACATTCGTTTCCGTAAGAGTACTTTCACATTTCAACTTTTTTTTCTTATCTTCTGTTCCTATTGATAATAAAACTTTAAAAATCTGAATATTGAATATTTTGCTAGATATTTTTTACTCTTGCAGGGACCGGCAAGGAAAACATAAAAAATGAGTTGTTTCACATAGCAAATACTAATTCCCCATTATAAAATATTATTGGTGTAATCTATTTTAGGCACATAAGTAAGTAATTAGTTTTTATTTTAATTCTTGTTCACTTAAATATTTTTATTTCTAAATACTTAATGAAGTAATTGAACACACCTACCATTGTGACCTATCTGTTATTTGTAATGCTATTTTTGTTGGATTGCTACTTGCTAGCTGTTTTGTGTGTCAAATAAATAAATAGATAAGGAACTTTTTTAAATATATAAGGCTAACACTTGACTGCAATCTCACCTGATGGTAAGTGAAAACGCAGTGCGCTTGCCTAGAATATGCCTATTCACTCTTGAATGAGAGGAACCCAAGTTATAGCTAGTTGGACAAAGAAGCTAGGAGGGCATTCCAAGTTGCATTGTATATTAGGAAGAAGGCAATAGTGCTTGGTGCAAGATCTTACCTATCCTATCCTTAAATACTAGATACTTACCTACTATCTTTATTAGATTTGTTTTTGGACTGGAAATAAAGCTGATAATTATTTCCATCTTCACTTTGTACAAGGTATAAAATAGTATACTTAAATGACATTACCTACCTTCTTGGTATCTTCTTCTTTTTTTATATGGAGTAAATAACTTTATTGGACGCATTACTGAAAGTAAAATGTACCATTTAGTCATTTTAAAATGTCTCAATTATTTGGCCTGGCTTAATAATAATAAATTGTCTGTTTGTCACCTTGTCACAACTAGGTACCTACTATATCAATTTAAAAAAAAATTAATTTATAATAATAAAAAATTTAAGAAAAAGGATAGCTTGCTTCATGAAGAACATAAAGTACTTTTTACCACAGGATTATTAAAAAACTTCAATTAACATAATTAACTCTGACTTTTGGAGTCAAGTGCGTTTAAGCAATTAAATATCACTTGCTTCAACGGTGAATGAAAACTTCGTGAGGAAACCTACACACCTGAGAGTTCTTCATAATGTTCTTGAAGGTGTGTGCAGTCCGCCAATTCGCATTGGGCCAGCGTGGTGGACTATGGCCTATAACCCTTCTCTGAGAGGAGACCTGCGCTCAGTAGTGTCGTTGATGGGTTGCTAATCATGATGATGATGATGAACATAATTAAAAGTATGAATGTAGCAGCGAGCAGCCACTATACATTTTATGAAATTATCTCTTATTATTATTTCCAATAATATTCAACTGTAGTTTTACAATAGAATGATGTACCAGTTTGATCATCACAGCATGCACCACATGGACAGTGGGTGGCATGCGGGGTCAGTATACCCACATCAATCAACGTCTGTATACTCCTCCCACCAGATTTTATAGAGTGCTTCCAATCTCTACTCGTTGCTCGACCGCACAGTGCTTCAAACTCAATCGGCGTATACCATTCCATTCCATACTTTATGCATCTACCTCGCCCTCCAGAGCCCAACTTCTGTTTATGAAGCTCAGCTGAAGTATTGTTACATATCACGGGTAAGACAGGCATGCTCGCTGTTCCTACCCATGATCGATTGCTCGATATGCTGGACGCAGTTGCGTTTGTTTTTCCGTCATGGTGTTTTTGCTCGTGAGTTTTGTGTATCACTTCAATATGGATCGGTTTTATAGCCTCTGGCACTGTCCCGCCCGAGATTAAGCCGCTATCCACACATAGAGCAGGTTTGAACCGTTGCAACTGTGCGGGTGAAAGCGCGTTGAACGTAGTGCTAGGAGTGTAAGTATTCTGTGACGTGCCTGTGAATAGTTCCTGGCCTGTTGATAAGAGCGTACCGACCAGCATCGAGACGGGTACCGTGATGACACAATTTGAATTGCCGCCTGCCGATCCGACAGGCCGCCTTCGCAGTATACTTTCAGTCGACAAAACCGAACTGCCATCAAAGCAATCGGCATTATGCTCGGCCACATTCGACAGAGAATCGGGTTCGGCTACTTCGCCTTCGGCAATGTTCGGCATGACGACATCGTCCGAATTTCTTTTCCCCGCCATTGAAGCGACTGACTTTTGAGACAATCACAAAATGAAACTTTTTAAGTCTTAATTCCTACTTTCATGAATAAATTCCACGACACTGAGTTTGAACTTTAAAATCAAAGAGTAAATAAATACCTAATTTAAAATGAAATGAAAAATCACTTCTAAAGTTCTATTCCACAATCCACAATGGCTTATGACAGCAGTGTTGCCATATCTCAAACCTACAAAGGGGAATGCCCACTTTAGCACGATAGAATTAATCCAATTTATAGAAGGAACCATTTCAAAATAAATAAATACGAATTATCATAATATTATGAAACCCGCCACTATTATCAGTAATTTTCTAAAATATTGACTAGAGTAAGTTGAATCTATAGTCTGTGATCCAAGTTGTAGCCATTTCCTTTAAAGTGTTGCCAGCATTAACCATGTTACTAATCGATAATGTCGATTTTTTTCGATTATTATCAGGTTTTGTGTAGCAAGCATTTAATGGGTGTGTGTATATTTATATTTTAATAATAAAAACCTTTAGTTCATTTCTTGTCGAGAGAGGCAAGGTTACTTCATCATGATTGGAGACATAAGACATCAAAATATGATATGCACAGGCGATACACAGCAGGTTTACGTCTTTACAATAACGACGACTCTTATATTAAGTTAAAGTGACTCTGCAGTACCGTTTTAATGTTTTAAAGTATTTCATGCGCATGCGCAATGTTATTTTGATCAGGTACCAGTCAGGGAAAGTGTAAAAATACAGACAATTAAGCTCTCTGTCCAAAAAATAACCCCAAAATGGTTACAAAAATACGCAATATTTCTCATATTATTATTAGTCTGGCGGCCACCTAAACCAGATTTATTATTAAAAATACACTAAAAAGCCTAAATAAATAATGCATTATTATATCTGTGCATGTCCGCGATGGGCCCAAAGTTATATGGACAGTAAGCATTCCCCTCTGTGCTGCTTAGGCTAAAAATCTATATAAAATCTATAGATCAATAGTCGGAATAGGTGGTAATTTATTGGAAGAACCAAGGTTGTTAATGGAAAAGGAAACAGTAGCTCATAGATGAAACATATTTATTCAACAAGCAAATTATTATATCAGGAAAAGAGTTTAAAACATGTAATCCGACTACGGAAAATTGGATATAACATTCGTCATATTGATTTTGTTCGTGTAAAATGTAGCCTATGTCACCCTGACCATAATAAGGAATCAATTGACATGTTTTTCATTAAAATCGGTTCAGCAGTTAAGGCGTCACGGTGGAACATTCGTAAAATATACATACATACATACATACATACATACATGCATATTTAAATAAGTACATGCATTATCCTAATCATAATCCTTCCTTTTGGCTTTGCCGTATGCGGGTAAAAGTAGAATAGAAACTTAACTGCTCTATAGAATATCAACTGAAAATATATGAATACCTACATAACCTGACTGAGCAAAGTTGACTAACGAAATAATATAACATAAGTTTCTGTCTTCTCTTCTTCTGCGCCATTCGTATTCTAAGCTTGATCGGATAGTCTCTCTCTTCTCTTCTCTTTCTCCTGGAAATTTTCTCCGCAAGTAGGCGTGTCCGCCCGTTTTGCGTGGTTCCGCTGGTGCGGCTCTCTGCCGGATCATTCCATCCAGCCGAGCTCACTCCACAATCAGATAAATCAGTATTATATGGCAACACTGATGGCAGTTACATGGCACAAACGGAAGTCCTTTCCCATGGAAGTAGGAAGACTAAGTCGTGATTCCTAGTTCCATGTCCATTCCGCTTGCAAAACTTCATGGAACTAGGAATTACGACTACTTGCAAAGCTATGATGGGCACAGAACAAACAACACTAGACAGCCAATCTCCATGTCTTTATGCTTCATAGACCTACATGGAACTAGGAATTACGACTACGGAGTGCACAGAGTAAGGAACATTATCTCTCCATAAAATAAATTAGGTCTTCTGTGAGATTGTCGAAAGTAATTTGATAAAAGTAGTAGGTAAGTACTTACGTAATAATTAAGGTGGAAGACACGGGTCTGCCCGCGAAATTCAAATTTAATTTGGTTTTTCGCAATTAGTAAACTAATACGACAAAGTAGGCTTATGGCCTTCTAATTGCGCCAGTGGAATTATCATCTTCACAGGTTTACATAAAAACTTTACTTGAAAGTGACCAGTTTAAGAAAATAATCAAAATACTGACTAATTTGTGAGTAACTCACGTCCAACTCGATATTTTGATTAATTTCTTAAATTAGTCACTTTTAAGTAAAGATTTTTATGTAAACCTGTGAAGATGATAATTCTACTGGTGCAATTAGAATGCCATAAGCCTACTTTGTCGTATTAGTTTACAAAATGGGAAAAACCAAATTAAATTTGAATTTCGCGGGCAGACTCGTACAATCCACCTTAAACACCACAGAATAAGATAAACACGCCTACCTACACGTTCCGTTTGCACCAGCTTTTGTTTGTACCGTGTGGACGGCTATGAAGTTGTACCTACCGAATGTAATTTTAGCGGGCTTCACCAAGATTGAGGAAATTGTACGTTTTTTATCGATTTATTAAAAAATTATAGAATCTTTCGTCTTAAGATTTTAAAATTAAAACAAAAATAAGGTGTAATAGCTATTTATGCAACTGCATCGTAATGAGGGTCATTTTAATTCGAGTGCTGTTTTTTGATACGAGGCTTGCCGAGTATCAAAATAGTATAGTACGAGAATTAAAATGACTAATTACGTTCAGTTGCATACAAGATTTTATCTACGACAAGGAAAATAAAATCATTAATAAAATACGCCGTAGGCTCAATAAAGTAACAAAAAATAACTCCGTAAGCCGCCACCAGCCGCCTGTGGCGCCTCTGTCAACAAAAAGTAACTCCGTAAGCCGCCACCAGCCGCCTGTGGCGCCTCTGTTGTATGAAAAGGTACACAAGTGCCAGAACCCAGAGCCTTAGCTTTAGGTATCCTACTTTAAGAAGATAACCATTTCGATTCAGCTCCCATACAACGAGCTGCATCGAAATGAGAAGCAAAACCGAAAGAGGGTTCATTTCGATTCAGCTGTCAAATTCGAAATTGGAACTTTTCGATGCTGGAGTAGATAAAATTATTTATTTCAAAGGTTTTATTTTATTGTTTCATACGTCTACCCTCAACTAACAGAAAACACTTTCAAATAACAGAATGGTATCCACGGGATGGGAAAAGGAACCGAGGTAGACAATATAAGAGATGGGACGACGAAATTAAAAAAGTAGCCGGTCCACTATGGACTCGGACTGCAAAAGATAGAAGCAAATGGAAATCCTTGGAGGAGGCCTTTGTCAGAGGACAAGCTGTTACATGATAAATACTAATAAGATAACCGTTTACCGATGTAATTAATATATATAACCACCCTATTTCTAAATATAAACTTCCTAACAAAAAAATAAAAATAAAAAAATTAAAAAAAAATTCAAATAATTATTTTCCATTAAAAGTTTTTATGTTTTAAAGTTAGAATGTAAGTTAAAAATGTATTAGGTAATAGGTATCAGATTTCAACCAATGTACATAAATTAACAGCAATAAAGGCTTATTTTATTTTATTTTATTTATTTTTACGTCTACCCTTAGATCATAGATACGTCTACATAGTAGTAGTTATCGTACCTACCTACCTAGATACAGCTAGATACTATAAAGAGATATGAACAATACTAAAAGTGCGATGAGACAGGACCGTAAATCTAATATTTTTATGTATTTACTACAACAATATTGATATTTGTCCTGAACCAATCTGAAGAGCTCTCGAACGGCTCTGAGCGGCCTTTTGTTCTCATGTACACTGAGAGCTTGTGGATGATTTGTTCATTGTGATATTTGTTATGGGAGAGCGGAGTTGTCTAAATCATCATTATCAACCTTTAGATGTCCACTGCTGGACATAAGTCTCCTGCATGGACCTCCACAGGCTTCGGTCTTGCGCCGCCTGAATCCAGCTGCTCCCTGCGACTCGTTTGATGTCGTCGGTCCACCTGGTGAGGGGTCTGCCAACACTGCGCTTACCGGTGCGGGGTCGCCACTCCAACACCTTGGAACCATCAGCTCTTCGAACTATGTGGCCCGCCCATTTCCACTTCAGTTTCGCGACTGACCTATGTCGGTGACTTTGGTTCTCCTGCGGATCTTCTCATTTCTGATTTGATCTCGCAGGGATACTCCAAGCATAGCTCTCCCCATCGCTCGCTGAGTGACCCTGAGCCTTCTTATGAGTCCATAAGTCATCACTGGCAACACGCACTGTTCGAAGACTTTAGTCTTCAGGCACTGAGGAATTTTGGACGAGAAGACATCTCGGAGCTTCCCGAACGCTGCCCAGCCGAGTTGGATTCGGCGGTTGATCTCTTTCTCGAAATTGGACCTACCTAGTTGTCTAAATAGCAAAAGAATACTCCAGTGTTCTACTATGTATGATTATCTTTTTTCTGTAATCGAAGTTATCAAGTCGGATACCTTAAAGACTTACAGCTACATATTCCTGTCTGACTTTCATTTATTAGAATCTGTTTTATTGTTTTAGGTAAGCAAGAATAATTAATAAAAAAGAGCTTTCATGACCTCAGTTGCTCTGTGCAGTCATCATTCTTACGTAAGTATATAGCATAATGATAAATACAAGTGCTAACAGGTTGGTAAGGTGTCTACCAGCCAACTTTGACAGCTACTATGCGAAAATCTTCAATAATTTTCAGTGAGAAAGCCATAGTGGCATTTATGCTATTATATTATTATCTATGCAATTGTAATTACTACTTACCTACCGAGCAACCTTCTGTGTATTTTCTGCAAGCTACGTGAAATTGGCGAAGTACATTATGCCGCGTGGGCAGGCCTGTCTCACTCTTGGTACTTATGCGATTTAGATACCTACAGCAGCGCACACTCACTGAGTGCAACGACAGTCGGGGCTAGCGCGTTCTAGGCGAGTGACGTATTACTGATTTCAACATTGCTTACGCGTAAATTCTTTTTTGTAAATATTGGTTTAAATAGTTTTAATTTATGTTTAGTATATTTAGTTGTAGGATAAAATAGTTGTAGACATTTATATTTTATATGGATGGACATAAAATAATGAAACAATGGCAAAAAGTCGTCGTAGTAATTATTGTTGTGTGGATGGATGCCTTATGAGCTCTAAAGATGATTATTTATCATATTTTATGTTACCCAAGGATACTGAAAGGTGAGTTTATTTCATAATTAAAATTATGTTAGAAGGTACCTACTTAAAATTATTAAGGTATTGTACGGAGTGTGTACCAATTTATACCTACAGTATCTAGTTATTTATTTACGTAGCGAAAACTTATTAACTATACAATAAATTAACCACAGTAGTACTTACACTATGTAGGTACCTATATCCTATCACAGAATTTAACTGTTTTATACTTCACTATCGAAGTTGTACCTACTTATGAGTCGCGCGCAGAGATTTGCCGATGGCTGCCCCTCCCGCCTACGCCACCCGCGACCCGCACTCGTCTAGCTGGGCGAGCGCGGGTCCTACTATATACCTATATTGCCTGTTTATAACAACTAAGTAAGTTATTTATGTTTTAACACAAAATACTGAAATAGGTATAGGCCTACCTAGAATAGGACTTCATAAGTCAAAATCTTGTAAACTAATTTATGGTTTACAAGATTTTAACTAATTTTGTTGTTTACACTACCTACCTAGTAGTTTATGACGGTGTCTAGTTAATAGATCATGTGTATCACCTCTTTGTTTATATTATGGGAAAATAAATAAATAAATAAAAGTTTTTTACTCCTTGTTGACAGCCCTAGGCAACCACGCCACGGCGTCCGTGACGTAGGAAGGCGAACAGATCCAAAGCAATATGGATCCTCGCGCCGAGCTATAAAGTCTAATTTAGCTTACGTGCGTGATTTATCTATTTTATAAAAAATATGTAGGCTATTAAAGCGCCGGCAAGTAGTCAACATCAAAGGAGTGAAACTTCTGTACGTAGTACTATTATATATTCTGTGGCGTGGGCATGACAAAAGTCATCAAATGAAACAACAATTTCTAACTACTTCCTCGTCCACCATTTTTAATTTTTCTTGTCTTTTATATATTGTTTGGTAAAAAATAAATTTAATAAAATACTAACACAAGTGAAGGTTCTCTAAACTTTATGTTTAGAGAAATTGTAATTGGAAATTGGAAAATGTATTTTGGCATATACATAATCTCGTAGCGTAGGATAAAGAACACGGGTTTCATAGACAATTTATACATTCGACCTATCTTGTACATTACTGACCAAAGGTAACAATCGAAGTCTTTCCAACTGTGTCCGCCAATCGATTATTGCCTAGGTAGCACTTAAAAAAATGCAAGATTATCATTCAGATGCAAAGTAATAACCTCAAGATTGGAACTCGTAGACAGACTTGTACATATAAAGTAAAACGTTTTACGTCTATTGGGCAGTAAAAGCTCCTTGAAAAAACTTGTCTACTAGCTCTTGACTCATAGTGCGAGAAGCGAAAGCTCGTTGAATTGACATTGTACCCCACACAAACGGAAAATCTATCACACAATAAAGTAACGAATCCGCCGACAGGCTCGAGATTGAGTGACATGGAAGAAAGAATTCCTGAGCAAATACCTCACTTGACAACAAAGGATCGACTCCAGCTATCTGATATTCGGATTGTGTCGAAATAAGACGCTTTATTTGGCCCTACATGGCCTAGAGCTCAGTAGAGCTGTAGCGTCTTTTTGGATAACAACTAAAACTTACCTTTATTTACATTTGTGTAGGGTTGAAATTAATGAAAACCAAACACAGCGGAGACTGCGCCGCTTTGATTTCATCCATGTTCCTGTTCCCATTCACTTTTTTTTAATTATTAAATTGATAATATTTTTTATGTTGTCTTTGAGTTTGCCTATCAGGATATGAATATCAGGCTCACTATTGACTCTCTTGGGCTTTAAAATACAATTTACTTATCGTTTCTTTCAATGTTGACTTTTATTTTTTAATTAGGTAGATATTTCCACAAAAGAAGCAGCGAATTCTCCATTCAGGTTATGACTTCCCCCCCCCCCCCCTAGATTTGTCTCTGACTAAAACCTCTAGACAGATCGTCAACAAGATTGAAATATGATTGTCCCCTCACATTTTTATATCGATGTTCACAAGTTATTATAATTAACGTTGATAATATCGACATGCGCGCGATATCGCTAGTGTTGTGCTTTATCGATAACACTGGGTGGCCGGACCACCCGGATCTCTGTCCCCGTTGAATAGAACAGTTTTAATATACCCGTTACTTAATTTAAACTGGATGGAACCTACGGTGTCATCGCGCTTGACTGAAACAATGGGATGTAAGTTGTTAGGCTTGTGGTGGTCCATTGGGCGATCTGGGATCAATTTTGTTGTACCAGGCTTATGCTATGTTAATCAATTTCTTCTAAAGCTAGGGCCGCACTGGTGAGGCGATGCATGGCGATGCGATAAATCGGGTGTTTGTTTTGAAGTGGCGTTTCAATTTTTTTTTGTAAATACGGCCTACGGGCAGCATCTGTTTTAAACTAGACCTTTACTGCTGCTATAATCACCACAATAATATGCACGATATTACGCGAATTACTTTCATGAAATGATGGTGTTAATGATTAACATAACATAAATTAAAATTATGTCACTCTCGTTACTTAGAGCTTAAGTTATTGTTAACTAGCTTTTTCCCGCGACTTCGTCCGCGTGGTGTTAGGATTTTGAAATCTCTCGGGAATCTTTTGTTTTCCCGGGATAAAGCGTAGCCTGTGTCACACTCCCCACTTCGATCTGTTTCTCCGTGATTGAATGGCAATACAACAATCAAACGCACTTTCGCTTTTATAATATAAAAAGTAAGGATTTTCATCCAAAGATATACAAAAGACGCAGAAACATCAAGCGATAATCCGAAATTCCACCAAATAAAAACTACAACGGTGCTGTATATTATTCCGGAGTTAAAATCGCACGGCTTTTGCGTTCCGCAAGTTTACACTAGCGGCACGCTATGATGGCCGGTTTGACGTTTGTTCGAGAATAAATTGACATTCCACATCACTATTGTAATGTGTCAAACCGGCCATCATAGCGTGCCGCTAGTGTAATAAATTTCGCTTAATAGCCGGCTTTTTCGCACCTGAGTCCAACCCAACCGTGTGTTTAAAGCGAATTTACCGCGCCTTTGTTAGCTACGCGTCTGTTAATTCGTTTGCTCTCCTAATGGGTGAACGGTAGCTGTTCTTGTAGTTAACTTTTGTAAAAGTTAACCTTCTTATTTTTCGTTTTGAGATGTTTGCACTATTGTGACGAGCTCCTGGGCTTTAACACCAATTTTAAATGGGACATACACTTGATTAAATACTCATAGATCGGAAACTAACAAAGTTTCGCTCCAAAGTCAAAACAAGCAATGAATGTGTTAGTGCTATGTAATTATTTTCTGTACTGTTATAGCTGTTAATAACGTTCTTGGTGGTTATTGGATGAATTATGACACCCTTTAACAGCACAGTACGTTATTTTTTAGTAATTTTCTGCGAGCTCTTCGTACTAACGCGACTATACTGCGGATAGTCGACCTAGGCTTACTATTAGTAAGTAAGTTATTATTAGTCATTTTTAGTAAAGTTACTAAAAATGACTTATCACCGCGTCGACTATTGCGCTTCTAAGGCCGGCTCCACACTATGGCCCCAATATTGGCCCCAATACTATTCGCCCAACGTGTGGAGCGGGAAATTAGTATTGTCTTAAATTATTAATTTTTATTTAATTTATTAATCGTCATTAATTTTCTGATAAACTTTATCTTTTTATTTCTGGCTTTACTTAAGAACTAAAAAAATCTTGTACCTACTTTGTATTAAGTTGTAAGTATAATAAATTATCAAACGAACTTACCTCAAGTGAAGTTCGATAACTGAGTCGCTTCATCCGAAGTTATTGATTTATCTACCTGTAAATAAATAACGAAAAATAATGTGTGAACGTTATTCCTTTCTGTGTTGTGATAATCTCATCCATGTCTTTCCTTGACTATGGACTATAGATTTAACGTTATTTAATAGAAGTACTCACGTCCGTAACTAACTGTTCGACAGGAAATGCTCTAAGCAAGCTCGCATGGCAGCAATAATTGAACGCACTAAAGCATTACCTAGTATTCCCGCGTATTACCGCGTATTCCCGTCCCGGGTACGAGTGAACTGCGGCTCAGTCGGCGTGCCATACGTAATTTAGCAAATTATCCTATCGGTAAAGAGATAATTTGATGATTCATTTGTAATAGATGCTGATGCATTTCAACAGGATTAAAGATCTATTAAAGTACCGGTGTGTATTCCTAATGTTTAATCATTAATAAGATTGTAGTAATTTTATCTAACAGTATAGATGATGCCCACGACTTCGTCCGCGTGGATTAAGCTTTTTTGATTCCTGCGGAACCCTTTTAATTTTCCGGGATAAAATGCTCCATTCCAAATTTCAGCCAAATCCGTCCAAATCGCAGACAAAAGCTAGATCTTTATACAAGGAGTAGTCTGTTACCCGTTATACTGCGAAGCCACTTGTGACTTTGTACTTCTTTTTCTTTATCAACCTATAGACGTCCACTGCTAGACAAAGGTCTCCTGCATGGACTTCCACAGGCTGCGATCTTGTGCCGTCTGAATCCAGCGGCTCCCTGCAGCTCGTTTGATGTCGTCGGTCCACCTAGTGACTACATTCATACAATTCCTTGTTACACTGGGTATGGTAATAGGTGCCGTGTAGGATATGCGACCGTCGCGCTCCGCGGTCTGTTTTACCAGGGCTTGAGTTAGTAGTATATTTTTTTTGTAAGTTTTAATGTATACAAGGTCTCAAATAAATAAGTACTTAAGCATGTATGTGTTTGTATTATAGACACGGTGAAACTTTGGAAATAAATTATCAAACTTCATATAATAACAAAGCCGTAAGGTCCAAATTATGCATGTAAATTAAAATTTATGACTCAAAGATAATTTATATTCTAGAAGAAAATGAATGAGTTTCTTTTTACATGTAAGTTTGAGGTTCAAAATTCCACAAATATGTGTCATATAAATAATAAGTTTTAAGTCTTTTATTTTAAAGGATCATAATAAATTAACAGCAACTGTTGCTTTTTACGGCTCCAAGAAAATTCGCGACAGAATAGATTTTCAACCGAAGAAAAAGAATTCGTCGCGTATATTTTTTTTATTACATCTCGTAGGATACCCTTTATCCTGGAATATGTATTTACCTACGCGATTTTTCAAAAACCTAAATTCCAACGTACATAGCAATTATGAACTTACTTGTACAAACTTTAATACGAATGTGTGTTTGCTTGTTAATTTCTTCTTGAATAATGACATAGGCTACCTGTACCTTTTATTCAGGAAAAACAGAGAGAGAGAGAGAGAGGGGGGGGGGGGTTAATAAAAAAACCTAACACCACGCGCCCGAAGTCGTAGGCAAGTAGTAGTACCTACTGTAGTAGCTACCTATTTTACTTTAAAATTTTAATATCCGCCCGCCTCATCCAGCCGATTTATTAATCTGTGATGTAACTTTAGCGAAGAAAATTAAGCGCGCGTAAATGGGAAACTTTCCCGCGGTTTTGATGAATTGCCCCTGTTGTGAGTTTGAAAGAATGTCAGCACTTACGTACGAAGAGTGGTGCGAAATTACGTCTCTCTCGCTTAAGGGCCTTGAGCAATATTTCAAGGAACATTTTATTAAAATCTTTACTCATAAATATAACATATTAGATTTCGTCCACAACTTTTTTCGCTCGTTTTTCCGGACCTAAAGTAGCTTCAAGGGCGATGGGGAGAACTTGGAGTATCCCTGCAAGGTCAAATATCAGTCAGAGGTAAGCATACATAGTAGTAGATCAGCGAGTTGCGATGCATAGTTCGAATATCTGATGGTCGTTGGGGCCTGTAACCACACTGTAACGGGATAAAATTATATTTAGTATTTTCAGCGCCATCTCTTGGGAGATGCGGCGTTAGATATTGAAAAAAAAAGTAGAAGTCGATATACTCAACGCCATCTAGTTGGTCTTCTGGAGTTTAAAGTTATAGTTTATTATTGTGGTTATGTATAGAATTTTATTCTCAAAAGAAATTTACAAATTTCACTTAATGAGAACTTAACAGTACTATAAACTTAATAATATCATTAAGGACAGTGGTGAGCAACAACACAATCGTAAAATATGTACAAGTGGGTAGATATAAAAAGTACCTTGCAATGTGTATTTTTCCGGGGCCGGACTGGGACGGATTATTAAAAATTTGCATTAAACATTGAATGTAAGTAACGTAAAATTGATATTTTTAGGGTTCCGTACCCAAAGGGTACCAACGGGACCCTATTACTAAGCCTACGCTGTCCGTCCGTCCGTCCGTCCGTCTGTCCGTCCGTCTGTCAGCGGGCTGTATCTCGTAAACCGTAATAGATAGACAGATGAAATTTTCACATATTATGTATTTCTATTGCCGCTATAACAACAAATAATAAAAATTAAATTAAATTAAAAAAATTAAATTAAAATATTTCCATGGGTACATGGAAATATTTTTATTTAATTTTTTTTAACGGAACCTTAGAAGAGCGAGGCCCGACTCGCACTTGGCCGATTTTTAGGGTTCCATACCAAAATGGTAAAAATGGAAATTTTATGGTGAGACTTTCTCCGTCCGTCTGTCCGTCCGTCTGTCACAGTCGATTATTTCAGTAACTATTAAAGCTATCGACATGAAATTTGGCATAGTTGTGTATAATAGTGGCCCAACATTATTGGAATAAAGAAAAATCGAAAATTATTTTTAGTTTTATTAAAAAAAGGGGGAAAATCGGGGGTTTGAAATTTCAAAGTAAAATAACTATATCGAGTGGGATATCATATAAAAGGCCTTAACTTGTGCATTCTAAAACAGTTTTTTATTTATTTCTATATATAATAGTTTTTGAGTAATTGGCCAAAATGTCGAAAAAAATAGCGTTCCCCCCCTTATCTCCGAAGTTTACCAATCGAAAAATCTGAAATAATTATGTTCAATAGAGGTTTATATGTATTTTTTACAGGAAAAATAAAACCAACGCTCTAACTAGCATAGTTTTATTTATATTAACAATAAACCTCTACAAACAAAGTTAACGATAAATAAGCAAATTAATATAATATTATCGTTTTACTTTTACTTTTGGAGTATGGAACCCTCGGTGCGCGAGTCCGACTCGCACTTGGCCGGCTTTTTTTTTATCTTAAATAAAGTAAAAACAAAAACATTTAATCATCTAAAAATATAATTATAAACATTTGGTCTTTTTATTCTGAAACGTTCGGAAATAAAGTGTATTCTTTGGGGAAGTTAATCTAGTCTATCTAATTATGTAAACGTTTAGCCAAAAAGGGAGAAAAATCATATTAAATCGCATTATTAAATCATAACTTATTCGCACCGAGCGTGATTGTCATGTTCAACTCCAAGAAATAGCTTTATGTATTTGTTGGTTATTACAAACGAGGATATTACAAACTCACCATTCCTTAAGAAGAAATTAACTTTGTACCTATTCGTTGAAAATTAACAGTTTTACTTTTAAAGAATTTATATTAGCCATGCTATCATTATAATTACATATTCCCTTTCGTCTCCAAGTTAGCGAAGAATTTCTGCTGGGAGTATGTACGAGTTTCCACATCAGTGTGACTGTCAATTCAGTTTTTAATTGCGCAGACCATGCCTTGGTTACAATTGTACATGCTGCATAAACAGTTGTGACAACCCTGCTCACTGGTATGATCCAGTTCGCTCGTGAATTGGTGCTCTAAGGCAGTTTAATATTCATGTACATAATATGCAAGAGCATGGCCGGTGTTGCACGTGAAATTAATTATAACCGGGCCGGTTTGAATGTACTGCCTTTGTGTTTTAACTTACAGCCCTGAGATGGTGTATTTGAGCGGACCGAATAGCTGTACTTTATCCCGGCAATATATAGGTCTATATTTTCATAAGACAATGAAAAAAAAATCTACGTAGATTAATAATGAGAACTAGCTTCTCATACGGTGATACGGCTCCATGTGATACTGATAACCGTCATTGAAATACTGCTAACGCGATCGGTCGCATCAGCAACGAAACGTTGTCTAATTTTGGACCCCTGTGAGAAAGGCCTAGATGGGACGGGCTAACCCAAGTCTTAAAAACCATCAAGAAGATACCAGTGACAGCGTTCTTTTTTGTCGGTCAAAATCAACCTTTAAATCAACAAACGTTCCTTTCGATCCAGCGCTGGCAGGCAACGTTGGACTGGCAGGAAAAAGTGATACGTAACATATCAACGTTGGCAATCCGAAGAAGAAGCAAGGTTAGGTATACCAAAGCTACACTGTTGGTAGTAATTTAATCTGTGAAAACCTGTCTCAAGCCCCAAAACCTGAGTTAATCTGTCAAGATTGCCTGATTGAAAACTTCGTTGTAATCCTACGGATATGGCTCCATTAATATTTAAACCCGAACAATAACCAACAATTGTCAACCATTAAATAAACAAACGTTCATCTCGGAGCAATCTCAAAACCACAAGCGCGATCGAGCTAATCCATTGCGAAGTACCCGGCTGAGGGCGGAAAATATTAATTTTAAAACCAACAGAGAATAAGGGAGGCAACATACTGAACGACGCGATCGGATTAACTCGATGTTTGTTTGTTTAAGCCAAGGTAGTATTTCTCAAACTCAAAACTAATTTTATTCATTAGAAGTTGTTTCAATTCGCTCATTATATATCTTCCTGACCTACAACTATTTATTTTTTATTTTTGAAGAGAATGATGTTCTTTAGGCGCGTTTTTAGATTTTATGCAGGGGAAAATTTTATGGTTTTGCCTCACCGAAATGCTCATGAGCAAAGAAACTAGGTGTTACAACTAGTGATGTGCTAATAATTAATGTGATATACTTAAATAGTTTTATGATCTCCCACTTTCCAAACTAGTATTTAAACTGTATCTTGGAAAGTAGGAACTTCCCTC